>JAGFMF010011629.1:15982515-15996165 GCA_019455555.1 Galemys pyrenaicus
GCTGAGGGGAGCAGCGGGCACAGCAGGAGAGGTCTGCTGTGCCATGTGGGTCCCCTCCCTGGCCGGCAGCAGGGATCAAACTCGTGCTGCAGTGGCTGTGGTCTGCTTCATAGTGCGTTGCTTAACCCACTGTGCCACCAGGGAGGCCCAGAAATAAAATCTTTTTTAAAAAATTTTGAATCATGTGTTTAGTAATGTACCATATTCACTTCCTGATTGTACAGTTCTGGGTTGGGGAAATAAACTCTAAAGTAGTGAAGGGCTTTTTTGAAAGTATTCTGTCCACAGCATATTGAGAAACAACTTGGGGGAAAAAATAACTAAGGCAAAGGTGGTGGGTGACATGTTAACACTGAAGTAATCTGAAGGTTATGCAGGGATTCTCTGAGCTGTTTTTGTAATTTTCCCATAGCCTGAAGTTAAAAGTCAAAGTGTAATGTTAATCGATGTCTGAATCCACAGCTTTCATGACAGGAAGTAAATACACTTAACACCAAAGGGCAGCTTTTGCTCCCTGGGACAGAAGCTGGAAATAAACCCTATGTATGGCCTTGGCAAACAGCCCTCTGGTTTTCATCTCCACGTGGGATGAGGGAGGAAGCCCAAGATGTTCCCAAACCAAAGATCCAGTGCCTTCTACACCGGCGTTAACCCAGCAGCGTCACGAAGGCCTGCCCAGCCACCCTTACATATGGTGGAAATGTAAAATATTGTACTTGCTACAGCTAAAAAAAAGACAAAGCAGAACAGCAAAGGTTATGGGCAGAAACTGTGTAGGGTAAATGAAGGTTATCAGGTTTTCCTGCCCTCCCTCCATTAGCGTCAATGACAGGCCCCTGTGGTCCTGCACGCTGCCTGATGGCGGCACCTGGAGTAGGTGTGAGCGTGCATAGGTGGGTGCACCTGGGCTGAGTCTGGGCATCTAAGGGCGGCGTCATGGGTCACGAGGACGCCAGCAGGAGTCTGGAGCCAGAAGCAGCAGCAGAGAGCCCAGAGAGAGTGAAGATTTGCCGGGGGCTAGGTGCCTGCCAGCCTCCAGGCTCCCTGGCCACCCTGTCTGCCGTGTTCCTGGTCGCCTCTGATGCAGAAAGATCAACAAGAGCCTGAAAAAGCCACCACGGGCTCCAGGACTCCTCCTTTACCTGTCTGCCAGATCATAGAGAAGTTGCCCTGTGTCCTTCTGCTCCTACAAACCCTCATGTAAATTGGCTTCAATTGTGTTAATGCTGCCACGGGTAGGGGTGGGGGTGGGGGGGGAACAAAACAAGAGAGCAAGGACAAAACCAGCTGACTTGAGATTCCTGGGTTTTTTAGGATAGTGCGCCACCTCGTGTCAAGAAGTGGGAGTCACCGAAAGCAGAGGGACAAAGCCCTGGGGAAGAGAATGAGGTGCACAGAACCACAAGGAGTTTCCAAGCACGAAGCATTTCCTCAGGCTAATTCACGAACAACACAGACAGACAGTCTCGGGGTCTCATAACTAATAAGTGGCAGAGCTAGAATTAGCTAAAAGTAAACCAACCTAACCCTAAAGAATCCCAACTAATCCATCCATGTATCATATAATGGAATCCCCGCTAACAAACCAGAATTCTCTAGCGACACTGCAGCTGGAAAGTCTCTTCCTAGCTCCATCCTTACTATTTTTATTCTCCAAGTCTGGCTGCCACTGGCTTTTTCCCAAGGCCAGCAGCATCCACGCCTGTTTCCTGCTCCTTTTGCTAATTCCTACATTCTATTCTGCAAAAGTTTCTCTGAATTTTCTCAAAATATTCCAGCAAACTGCCAGTTTTGCAGCATTAAAAGACATAATTCACAAATTTATAGATTCTAATTGGCTTTTTAAACAATTCAGGGATCAGCCAGCACCCTATCTAGGTGCTGCAAGGCCTCACACAAAACAAGGTATTTATAGAGAGAAGGGGCAGGCAGCTTATTAGCAGAAGAAAGATTGTTTCAGGTGAAACCAGCTTGTCTCAGTGGGTAAGCCATCTCGGTGCCAATGGGGAACTCCAGATTGACTTAAGATACACTTTGGGGAGAGGCCAAAACTGCAATCAAGTCCGGTAGGAGGCCTGGCACGAGTGACTCCATTTAGAGCCTGTTTTTTTCCTTTTTTTTTTAATTTTTATTCTTTTTTGTGTAGAACTGGGGTGTATACCAGAGGTGCAGGGGGTGAGAGGATTCCCCAGAGACAGAGTGGGGAGCAGAACAGGTGGGTTGACTGAATTACACTGCTGAGGGGAACAGGCTCCATTGCTTGCCACCTCCCAGCCCCCCACTGCCTGGCCTGTCTTCCTCCCTGCATGCCAACCTCCGCCTGGTGCACCTGTGTATCTGGTTCCCTCCGAGAGCACCAAAGCCTGAAAAATCCACTGAGGGCTCCGGGACTCTCCTTTATCTGTCTACCCGAAGGGGTAGTGAACCTGCGCTGCACTAGAGCCCCAGAATGGGGAGACGCATTTGAGCCTCGTCACCTGTCTCCTTGCCTGTTGACTTCCAGTAACTCATTCTTTTCTCAGTCGGTGTCATAATCCTGGCTTCTATGTGCATCAGGCAGTGAGCCACTGTCAGCAACCTACAGGCTAAAACAGAACTCCCTGATCAATATTCATGACAGTCCAGTTATCTGCACACTGTAGAATAATTTGAGTTGCCTCAACTGCACAAACCCAGCAGCCGTGGAACAAGGGCGCTCTGCCTTTAGTTCTCAGACTATAAACAAGTGCTCTATTTCATGGTCAAGTGGTGCCATTTTTCACATTTTTGTGTTTTCACTGTGTAAAATGATCCCCGAGCATAGAACTGAAGTGCTGTCTAGACTTCCTGTAGGGTTAGAGAAATCAGGTCTTTCCACCCTTCCACCACTGATGAAGGACACCTGCGGTGCTGCGAGCATTCCAGGGTGGGCATGCGCAAGTGGGCGCACCTGAGTTGGACACGGGCTTAAATGGGCGGCATCATGAGGACACCAAGACCGACAGGACCGACCAACAGACCAACGAGCAGCAGCAGTAGAAAGCAGCCGAGAGGGTGAGATGCGCTGAGGGCTGGAAGGCCCCGGCCCCCCTGCCTGCCATGTACCTGGCCACCTCTACTAATAAAAGCATGAAAAGCCACCGAGGGCTCCAAGATTCTCCTTCCTTGACCCATCTGCCCAGAACCATCCCGAACCTTGCTCCTGTCGTGTTCCTTCCTGCCACTACAGTTCCCAAGAAGGTTCTGTTGGGACTTATGGAGAAAATGCATGGGTTATAGAAGCTTCCTTCAGGCATGAGTGATAGTGTTGTTTTGAGTTCAAGATTAAATAATTAACAATATGCTAAATAGGGTGTTTTAAAACAGAAACATGGGTCAAGGTCATATATTGACCTTAACGGTGAAAGAAAATGTACCCAGAGGCTTACCTAAACTGTTACTTCCCCTAGGAGCATGGTTCAATACTTGCAAATTCAGTGTTGGACTCTCTAGAACCTACCTATTGCAAATAATGAGAACTGATTATACTTGGAAATCTTGTAAATTTAAAGTATGGGGAGGAAAGAACAAGCAGAGAAAACATTTTAAGCTTAATCATAACAAAATTGAGGGAAGGTGTGGGGCCAGGAAGGCATAGAGCAAGTTCTCGATGATTCCGGCAGATGGGAGGAGTCCTGGAGCCCTCAGTGGCTTTTTTATTGATATTTACTTCAAAGGCGACCAGGTACACACAGGCAGGGGCGCTGGGGGCCCAGGGGGCTGGCAGGCTTCCTAGCCCCGGGCGCATCTTCACTTTGTGGGCTGCTTCTGTTGCTGCTGTTTCTTCTGCCTTTCTCTCTCCTTCTCTGCCTCTCATTTTGCTGGCGTCCTCCTTGTGACACTGCCCTTCTACACCCGTGTCTCAGCCCAGGTGCGCCCACTTGCGCATGCCCACTCAAGCACGCGTGCAGGACCGCAGGTGTCCATCAGACCAATGGTGGGAGGGCAGAAAGGCCTGACACTTTTCTCTGACCTACAGAAGGGGAGGACTAGGACTGTCTTTAGATTTCACTGAATCAGACGGGAAATACAATTCATTGTTAAGTAAAACTATAAAACTATTTTCAGGAAAATAGGGACGGTTGTGAAAAACTTTAATCACAATTCCCTCAAAGAACTATTCCAGGGTGAAAGAAACACATCCAGGTGTTCCTCGGTCATTTTAGGGAAGGGCTGCCCTATTAATCAATTCGGGCTATTCCTGTGTTTCCAGTCAAAGAAATAGGAAAAGCAACAAGTTTTACTCAAATAACAATTTCTACTTTTAAGTCGTTTTCACTTCAATCTTTCCTGTCTGAACAGACAGGACAGTGAAGAGGTTGCTCTGAAACAGCAGCATGATCTATTACCAAGAAAATGTGACTACACGTTTAGACTAGAATAAAGCTAGCATAGAACAAAGCTAGCATCAGATGTTTCTCCTTCAGTATTTCCAGTTTTTAGTTGAGATTAAAATGTCTAGAGCACCACTTTCATGCCCTTAAACAGAATCAATATGAGTATGACAGGAGTATAGGGAAAATTGGGATAAATGTGTAAGACTGGCAGGGTTGCCTGCTACCGTGGAAATCAGAAAGCCAGAGCTGCTGTGAATGAGCACCTGCAGCTAGGTGAGCAGGGACCCACCAGCTTGAAGACTAGAGCCCCCAGTGCAACCTGCACCATCCAAAACAAACAGGCCTTTCCCTGACGGTAGACTTGCTTCTTCAAGTGCTTGCCTTCCTGTGGAGTAAATAAGTTAATCGGGCTTTTTACACCACCAGTCTGTGTGTCTGTCACCTGCAGCCTTGATCGCGTTAATGCAGAAGACGCTCGGAGTGCGGGCACGGGCACGGGCACAGGGCATGCGTGCCTGATTGTGCACACGTGGAGCATGGGTGGCGGCATGGTTAAGTGCGCACAGCTGAGCCTAGAGGCTGAACTATAAAAGCGGTGTCACTCAGAGACAGGCTACGGCTACGAGAAGATGAGCAGCGTGACTGCAGAGGTGAGGCCACAAGACAACACCACACAAGAGAAAGGCCAGAGAAAGCCCTGGGAAAGAGCAGATTCGTCTGGGGTTGAGAGGCTCCATTGCCTGCCTGCCCCAACTCGCCTGGCCCAGGCCTGCCTCCCTGCCTGGCGTGCCTGTGTGCCTAGTTCCCGGAGAGAGGATTAAAGCGTAAAAAAAACAAACAAAAAAAAAAATCCATGAAGGCCTAGTGATGCAAGGGATTAAACACTGCACTAGGAGGCATCTGCAACCACTGCAGCATGAGTTCAATCCCGAGCCAGGGAGCTGACCCACAAGGTGCAGCAGACCTCTCCTGTCTCGCCTGCTGCTCCCCTCAGCAGTGAGTTTGTCATTCTACCTGTTCTGCTCCTCACTGTCTGTGGTGAATCCTCTCACCTTCCATGTCTCTGGCCTGTACCCCAGCTCTTGTATGCATAAAGTCTTTAAAAAAAAAAAAATCCATGACTCCCTCACGAAGGGGCACAGAAAGCAGCTGGTTGGAATCCTTCTTCCATTGGATTGCCCTCTTCTGAGTTAACCCTCAAATTTTGGCTCCCAAAATAAAATTTTCTTTTCCTCCACATGTTGGTGGTTATTTTTAAATTTACTTAAGAAGTAATTAAATCTAAAATGGCTCCTGAGTTGACATGATTGAAAGCACTCCCACCACCACTTAAAAAAAAAAGGTAGAGAAACTGAGTTCAAGGCATCTACATGAAACACCCTTGGGTGTTTTGTTCAGGGAGCAAGTGTTACACAGTTTACAGCATCAATCCATCTTCAATCCTGCTGCTTTACTTGATGCTGATATGCATCAAGCTTATATAATGGTAAACAGCCTCTGGGTTTTTTCATCAGTGGCAACACCACAAAGAATACAAGGATCTCAAACAGTATAATTAATAAAATAGGATGTTCTGCTAATGCTGGGCTATACACAAACACTAAAGTCACTCAGATTCAACAATTATTCAACCTGTGTAACAGGGAGATGTTTATCTTCATAGAATCCGTTGTTATTAAATGATTACGAAGGACTCTACTTTTTCTAACTCATGGTTTCTATGAATGTAGATATAACAATTTCCCTTTTGAAATGGGGAAACAGGGAAATGTATGATTTGGTCACAATTAAATTCAGGGCACTCAAAATAGGAAAAAACAGCTATTATTTTCAGTTGGTTTTCTGAGATGTCTTCATTAGCCTTCATTATGGGCATTTGACAAGTTTGAATATATTTCCAAGAAATAAACTGCTGCTTTGACTGGGCCCCCTTGAATAATTAAATAACGAACAAAGCAGTTTTATGGTTCATTTTCACCAACAGATCTGAAGGTATCAGAATGTGTGAGAAGTAATATTTATTGCAACAGGTTACAAGAAAATGGAAACAAGTACTTAGTCTTACAATATGTTGGAAGCAAGATAAAGTTTACTGACATTTTGAGACAAAACAACAAAGGAAGGAATTAAACAAGACGGTATCTAGATAAAGGCACAGCATTCCACAGCTGCTTCATACTCTGTGCAGTCAATCCCCTCAGAGAGGACAGAAGGTAAGCAAAATAAGGCTTGCATTAGAAGCTGCATGTAATACCACTGATATTATTCTGTCTTACAACCCAAGTCTATAAAATCACCTTTTCCCTGTATAACAAACCTGTGTAACAAAGGAAAGCAACAAGTAGCAGTGCAGACCCAAAGGTGCCTTTGAAATCGCTTGTAAGGAGTAAACACACACACAGTGCAAATACAGTGTTTCAAAGTTGGCAAAGGAAGGTTCTGTCTGGAGTCTGGACTTTCAGGTTGAAGATTAATTCTGCAGGAAGAGTTCACCCAGAGCTTCAGAGCTGGAGTGAAAAGAGACTAGCAGTCTAACTACAGGGATGAAAGGCCTTAGTTTTCACTAGTTCATAATAAAACTGCTTTAACTTGAAACTAATTATTCCACTTTGGTTATGTGGCTCATGCCGTTAAACTGCAGTTGTCTCACGTGCTTACTATTAAATTTTGTGTCGGCAGACAATGGCAGGCTGACAAGAGAACCCCACTTGACAGACTGTCCAAGCTGCCTCTGTAAGAAGCATGTTGCTGAGCTGTCCTGCAGGCTTTTTACGTTAACCATACAAAGCTGAGCTGCTCTGATCGAGCATTACCCGTCACTTCTCAAAGCCACATTGAAAGCTTTTAAAAGAGGCTTTCAAACTAGTCCTTCAGGTATTTAAAAAACCTCCATATAAAAGTCCATTTTTAATAAGAACACTTTTCCTTGTAAAAAAAAAATCTCACTTTTAAGCCAAAATAAATTACAACTTGCCCTTTTTAATGGCTCAGTGCTTATCTCAGATATAGGGAACTATATTTTTTGCCCAAGTTCAGAAATTGGAGACTCTAAAACCAAGAAGTGACTTTTAAAATGACATGATGATGCAACCCTGGCATTGTGAACACCATCAAGCTTTCCATCCTCAGGAATAAGAAACCAATACTCATCCTCCCAGCTATACAGTTTCACGTTATGTACAGATTAACAGTCAAGTCGATGAAAAATTACAGAAATTTTCCTAAAAGTATTTCAAAACTCAGAGCATAAAAGTGTAAAGAAACAAAACATTTAATGTACAATCTCTTCCATTTGGCAATGTGTAAATTATATTGAAAGATAAAAACTTATCTACAAATAGGATATAACAAAAGAAAAATGTGATTTAAGAAGTGGTCTCAGGTCCATAGTTCTTCAGTTCTTCCAAATTTGTAGATCAGAGTGCTAGAAAGATATGAGAATAAATCATGAGGAAAGATGATAGGGAATTCACTTTCTAAACATACTGACAGGTACCTCCCTCAACACTGTATCAGTTTCTACAATTCAAGATGGGACTGGTCTGAGTTAGCTTGTTTTATAGAGCAGTGTGTTGCCCTTGATAGCCGAGCTTAATTAAACATCCTTTCTTAATGCCTGACAGCTACTGGACAGCAAGCTCGTGAGGAAAGAGGGCGTTTCTCAGTGTCGGTCTGTGGGGCCATTTTATAGCTGGAGGAGGCCAGTGCTCTGTGACCACCGAGTGGCAATGGCCGAAGCACCCCGAACAGACCCGGCTGCAACTCTGCATCCACTTAGCAAATAATGACTGCAGACTGAGTGCTGGCCGTGCCCCGGGCTCTGGCCAAGTGCTCGGCCTGCAGCGTGAGTCAAAATGAGAAAATGTACATACCAGTGGAGAGACAAGCAAATCCCAACTACAAAAGAAAAATGCTATAATGGTGAGGCCCATGGTACCAAGAGCGTGGACTATAAGGATCTGATCCCTACAGAGGACAAGAAGGTTTCCACGGGAAATGGTGACAGACTGAGATCTCAAACTATCTCAGCAAAGGGTAAGAGAGAAAGGAGAGGAGCCCTGACTTTTGTAGATGTGGTAGATGTGTTGGATTTGAAATGTCAGCCACCCAAGAAGGTCTCAGTAGGAATTTGACAGGTAGTGTAAACGTGCTGCGAGACATCTGTGACTCACCAGCACAGAGGCAATAACTAAAGTCCTAAGTATAAAGGAACTCACCTAGAGAGAGTAAAGAAAGTAGACTAGGAGAAACTCTGGAACATTGCCTTCAAGAACTTTAAAGTTAATGGCCAGGAGGTAGATGAGCTTGCAAAGGAATCAAGGAAGCATGGCCAGAGGTGCAGGAACTGTAAACTTAGTTGCGGCCCACAGCTGTGGAGACAGGCCAGTCTCTGGGTAGGGCACATGGCTGCTGCACCGAGGAACCACCCCAGGCAAGGCAAAGTGTGCCGGAGAAAACAACTCCAGAGCACCCATCTTCCACTGGGCAGACTTCCCAGTCTCCTAAGCAGAGTGGGGGAACCTCAGACTACA
The DNA here is from genome assembly GCA_019455555.1 of Galemys pyrenaicus. Classification (NCBI taxonomy): domain Eukaryota; kingdom Metazoa; phylum Chordata; class Mammalia; order Eulipotyphla; family Talpidae; genus Galemys; species Galemys pyrenaicus. The sequence goes on from JAGFMF010011629.1 coordinate 15,991,403, forward strand.
TGGACGTCCATCAGGAAGGGTACTGCCTTAGTAAGGGGACTAAATACTCCTAGATGCACACTGCTTTGAGCCTGCCTGAGAGATGTAACTGCAGAGATGGTCCAAACTGAAATACAGAGAAAACAGGGGAACTTGAGGCTGATAATCATGTAACTAAATCCCAAGAGGGCAGGATAGACCAAAAAAATACTACTTGAAGAAATAATGGTACAAAGATTTCAAACTTGATCAAAATCATGGACCCACAGATCCAAAACACTCAATGAACCGCAAGCAGAACCACAAACCATAATCAAATTGCTTAAAAGTGATGACAAAATAAATTCAAAGCTTAAATCTTTATGATTTTGTGGGGCTTGTGAGAATGTAATTTGACAAATAGATAACTGAAAGACCTATTTTGATATTAGAAGACATTCATTCTGAAAAGCATAGGATATGGGCTTCATTTAGGGGACATTATAGGAGATTGCCTCTAAAAAAATACTCTTAAAAACTCAAGCAGAAAACCTAGTTTCCTAATCAGGTTTTTTATAATATACAACTTACACCCTGTATGTGAGTTCTGATTTCTTTCTTCAGTAAATGTACCTAGTAAGGGTTTTTGTTGTTTTTTCTGTTTGTTTAACAAAAGACAGGCTGTGGAAGCAGCAGTCAGGTTTCAGATTTCAGCTCTGCATTCACTGGCTGGGTGTCCGTAAGTGCTGAGCCTTATTTCTTCATTCATAAAACTAGAACACCTGGTTTACAGACTTAAGATAATTAAATGGAAATTTGAAAAGTAACATACATAACATCCAGTCTAGGATTTGGCACACAGCAGGACCCCTCATTAAATGGCCTTTTCATTCTTATACAATAGAATTTTTCTATCTTTTATAAAGAGTTTTATATGTAACTAACTCAAGGGATTTATACATGTTCTATTGTCCATGTTTATAATAAATATGGTATTCCTTTCAATGTTAAAGGTTTGGCTAAGAAATTAGGCAACTTACCTAAAAAATATAAGTGCATTTTGGAAAAACACAGCTAGTCCTGGATAAACATCAGTATCTGCATACACAAAGTAAAACACATCAGGAGATTATAAAAGCAAAAGGCAATGACAGTATCTGTGCCATTCTTAACGCCACGCTCTGTATGCTGCTGCTATTCTCCCTTAACGCTAAGAAATCTACAATGAAATCACAATGAGAAAATGCTAATCTCATCTTCCCAGAACCAGGGGTTGCCCTTAGCCTGGATAAAAGACAATGCATTTATCAGGCTTTCATTTTGTCTGAAGTAGCTGCTGTAGTCTTCACGGCACACAAACTGCAGAGGAAGCAGCAATTCATTCCCGCTACCCCTGTAGAAGTACAAAATGTCAGGAAGGTACAAACTACATTTGTGATTACTTAAGAGTCTATTCATTTACTTCCACTAATTCAAGGATTCCACTGTGCAATCTGAGATATAAAAAGGACCATTAGAAATTAGATGTCCTCATCAAGCTCTTCATTGAATCTCTCCTGTTAGAAACAGCTACTATCTTTACAGAAAAAAAAAAAAAAATTGGAAACCACTGAAATCCTGTGGCTAGTTACATTTTATAACTGTTAATGGTGACCAAAACACTGGATGGGATGAAGGAACTGGGTGGGTTTTTAGCTCTCACATCACTGTGAACACTATACCAGCATGGCGGAGAGCTTCAAATCTGAGCTAGACCCCTGTATTTAAATCCTAACTCTACCACTGTCTGACTGTGAGCTGCAAATTACTTAACCTCATTATGCCTTAGTTTCTTCATCTATAAAATTTAGGTGTTACAATAGCACCTAACCATAGTGTGAGTAGACCAGTACAGCACACTGTCCTAAACACTGTAGAAAGTGTTATATAATACGTTAGGTGGTATTATGACTATTAACACTTCAAGAAAATCTGTACAGTAGAAGATTTAAAATGTGTTAGAACCACTCTCCGAAGTAAAAGCTTATTCACTTTATAAACAGAAAAGTGGATACATGACCAGTGCTGTGGAAGTATGAAGATGAGAGCCATAATAAAGTGTCTCAAAATATACCAGTTCTCTAGGTACAACCAGTGAAAGCACAACTTAGTATCTCCTTACACATCTTTTAGGGATGACAATTTTTATCCCCATTTTCATAACAAAAACTAGAAAGTTTCCTATGTAGCTTCCAGAAACTCTGCAGATTTCCAAGGAAATCAAAAAAGCTGCTCACCCTTCTTAAGAGTCAGGGATAAAATGAGCTTAAAATGCACTTCCCCTCCAATTCCAATGACAAGAACAAGGCAAGTCTACAGACAGAGAGCAGAGTGAGTGACAGGGCCAGAGGAAAAGAGCAAGAGGCAATGGTTGCTAATGTGCAAAGGGTTTCCTTGGGGTTAATAAAAATGTTCTATAATTGGACTGTGGTGATGGCAGCACAACTTTGTGAATCTACAAAAACACAGAACTGTATATATTAAATGGGTGGATTATAGGATATGCCAATTACAGGTCAACAAAGCTATTTTTAAAATGGCAATTTCCTTCAAATGAGCTTCACACTAGAACTGTGTGCTCTATTAGTATTTTTAATTAGTGAAAATAACACATTTTTATCTACTTGGTGAGGGGTGTTATTTAAACATCAGTCAACTACTTGTACTGACTTGCTTGTACCAAGTGAAAGGGATGGGTATTCCAAGATTTTATACTAACAAAAGCTAAGGAATTCCATCAAAAGCATTCAAAGGTTAGCTGTGGATCAGGACGAGGAAACGTGACGGTGAGCAGAGTGACAAAGAGATGCCAGAGACAGAGGGGTCAGAGGACAAATAAGCTGTGTTCTCTGAATCCGACTGCCATCGTTGGGGCAAAGGAAGAGAACCAGTAAACCAGGCTTCCAGGCACCTGCTGAGACTGGTCCTGGATGGAAGCGAGGGCCCAGACTGACACTCCTCTGCACCCGCTCTTCCTGCAGGGAACTTACACGTACATTTCCAGTTTTGCCCTTAAAACACTCTCTAAGGGCCTCCCTGGTGGCGCAATGGGTTAAGCAACGCACTAATGAGGCAGACCGCAGTCATTGCAGCATGAGTTCGATCCCTGATGCCAGCCACCAGCCAGGGTTGCTGACCCACAGGGAACAGCAGACCTCTCCTGCCTCGCCTGCTGCTCCCCTTAGCAGCGTGTTTCAGTGGATCTGCCTGTTCTGCTCCCCACTGTCTCTGGTGACTCCTCTCACTCCCCACACATCTGGCCTGTACTCCAGTGCTTGTATGCATAAATAAATCTTTAAAAAAGCACTCTTATCTACCTATAATTGAAAAATGACAGGCTAAGACTGGAGAGAAGAGCTGTCAGTGAAAAGAAAGATAACACGATCCACAACCTCTTATCTGAAACCCTTAGGGCAAGGTATGTTTTGGAATTCAAAATTTTTCAGATTTAAGAAGGGGTACCACAAAGTATAAGTATTACACAACGCCCCCGGTTCAGCTAGGCCCGAACCAGCAGTTCATAAACAAACACACCACATGCCTGCAAGAAAACATCTGTATACTTTTGGGATGAAATGAAAGTCATACTGAGGCCCAGGTCAGTCCACGTTAGGCTTCACCACCAAGCTGGCTGTGGAAAGCTCGACTTCCCGCACTCTGTATGAGGAGCCATGTGCCTGACAGACGTCTCACTACTGTCACGATGAGCTGAGTAAATGCACCCCCAGTCTGGCTGCCCAGCGAGAGGGAGTAAATGAGGAACCCCAGAGATGGCCCGGGCTCGTGCTTGTGCTCAAGTCAGCGGATTAGCTTTCCAATCGGGTAACCGGTGTACTGGGTGAGCCACGAAGAGGCCGTATCAAACAGCTCAGGCGTCTTCATGCAGTCACATCTTCACGCTAACTTAGCAAGACAGATTTTACTTCACATGGAGTTAACAGACTAAGTCAAAATTATCCGAGTCTCTTCTGTGAAATAAAGAAGGAATGAATACTCACTCTGGGTGACATATGCACCAAAAAGAATCCACATGGAAGCAATAAGTGACCCAAACATCAACATGAAACCAACGAAGAGCCAAACACGAGCACCTGTGTGAGGAACAAGCTTTAGGGTTTTGTCATTTTTGCCGCTCTATGTCTTAGGAACATACAGCAGTAGAAACACTATTACCCAACACATGTTACACATCTCAAAGACAGGCATATGCATGCAACTGCTTGCAATTAAGATTAAAAAGACAAAACTGAAATTTTAAAAAACCCTTGAATTAAAAGGGTTATAACCCATACTTGAAAGGGAATAAAGGGACAGTTACCTTTCCACTGGGCAGAGAAACTACCAGACAAGGAAAGTCTCTTAAGTAATCACTTGACTACATTCATTAAACCCTGACTGAAAAATTACCCCGTAGTATGTATTCCAAAGTAGCTGCTCTAGAAGCAGCAAATGTGCTTCAGAGAGCCAGCAGCCTACACAAATGAGAATGCAAATAATAAGGCCCCACGTTAATGTCAAAACTACACCACTACTCTGCATGGGCAAAGAGTGGCTAACTTCAGAAGTACAGTCTTTTATGGCTGAGGCAGCTGGCCTGTTCCTATGAAGTTCAAGGTTAGAAGCAGCTCTTCAACCCTCTACTGTGTAGTTATAGAACTTATACAACAGGCCTCCCCTGGTGGCGCAGTGGGTTAAGCAGCGCACTACGAAGCAAATCGCAGCCACTGCAGCACGAGTTCGATCCCTGCTGCCGGCCAGGGTGGGGA
>JAGFMF010011629.1:15996305-16008036 GCA_019455555.1 Galemys pyrenaicus
TGCTCCCTGCTCTCTGTGGTGAATCCTCTCACCCCCCCACACCTCTGGCCTGTGCCCCAGTGCTTGTATGCATAAATAAATAAATCTTTAAAAAAAGAACTTATACAACAAAATCTTAATGAGGTATTTCTGTGGAGACCTGGGTAGACTCAACATATTTTGGGGACAACAGGTTAACATCTGTGCCAGACCCTGGCCACAGGTATCCTGACCGCCCATGGTCCATGGACGGAAAATAAAGCTGCAGTGAAGTGAAAATCAAATCCAAGCCAATTTTCACCATATAAAGCTATGTTTTCAATTGCAGATATTCTGTTACTAACTGAACAGAGATTAATATATTTTAGACACCAGATAAGTAGGAAGCATTAATCAAAGCACAGCATTGTTAGAAGAGCTGATATTTGAGAGATATAGGTCTATTAATTATCTAAATTTTATTTTATTTATTTTTTAAAGATTTTATTTATTTATGCACACAAGAGCTGGGGTACAGGTCAGAGTCCAGGGAGGTGAGAGGATCTACCAGAGACAGAGCGGGGAGCAGAGCAGGCAGATCGACCGAAACACACTGCTGAGGGGAGCAGCGGGCGAGGCAGGAGAGGTCTGCTGCACCATTTGGGTCCCCTCCCCAGCCAGAGGCAGGGATCGAACTCGTGCTGCAGTGACTGTGGTTTACTCCATAGTGCGTTGCTTAACCCACTGCGTCACCAGGAAGGCCCTATCTAAATTTTATATAATAAACAGAGCTCCAGAAATACACAACAATGTTTAGTTCCCTGGAGCAACTCCTCAAACTATGTAAGTGAATAAAAAGAACCATCAAAAGTCTTATTTTCCTTCATTCATGTTCTTTATATAGGGCCTCACATGGATTTCCTAATAAAATTAAAAAAGAAGAAAGTTTCCTTGAAAAATGAGCATACTTTTGTTTAGCAAAAAAATGGAAAACTGGGGTCTCCCTGGTGGCACAATGGGTTAAGCAATGCACTATGAAGCAGAGTGCAGCCACCGCAGCACGAGTTCGATCCCTGCCGCCGGCCAGGGAGGTGACCCACATGGCACAGCAGACCTCTCTTATCTCGCATGCTGCTCCCCTCAGCAGTGTATTTCGGTCGATCTGCCTGTTCTGCTCCCCACTCTGTTTCTGGTGAATCCTCTTACCCCCACACCCAGCTCTTGTGTGCATAAATAAATAATTTTTTTAAAAAATTGAAAACATATTTTTGGGTTTGACTACAAGGAAGCTCAGGATTGAGGTGAAGGGACACTGAAGCGTACCCATCTTGTCCTAGAGTCCAGGTAGATGGTCTTTTTCTCCTGACTCCTGTTCCCTTTAATAGCTCTACTATTCAATATTTCCATCATAATACATTATTTTGATTATACTTTCTTGCAAATTTTTCTGGAAATTAAATGGGGATAAATGACAAGTCAGTTAATTAGTATAATAGCTTAGTGTGGCAATATTTGTGCATACCTGGAAGATAGTATGCCCTTAACTCCAGAAGCACAGGGCTTCTGAACTCGCACCACACATAAACACAGACTGCGGCATGAATTTTAACTGGGTAGGGAATAATCATGGAATAGAATCTAAGACTCAATGAGGGTAGGGTAAAAAATATGGTTTTTGGAGCCACACCCAAGGTAAACATATGATCTACTATTTAGCTAAGTGGCAATGAAATTTTCTGTTAAAAAAAATATAGATGGGGGGCCTCCCTGGTGGCGCAGTGGGTTAAGCAACGCACTATGAAGCAAACTGCAGCCACTGCAGCACGAGTTCGATCCCTGCCGCCGGCCAGGGAGGGGACCCACAGGGTGCAGCAGACCTCTCCTGCCTCGCTTGCTGCTCCCCTCAGCAGTGTGTTTCGGTCGATCTGCCTGCTCTGCTCCCCACTCTGTCTCTGGTGAATCCTCTCACCCCCACGCTTCTGGCTTCTGCCATAGTTTTTCTATGTGTAAATAAATAAATCCTTAAAAATGATAGTAGTTACATAATTCATTATCTGTGGAAATTTCTTTAAACAAAAATGATCAAAGAAATCATTGTGTGCCCTATACAGAGGATTTTCACCTGGTTATTACATTCTTTCTTATCTTTACTCTCCCCCTTTCCTGATCTCATGCTGAGGCGGGGGCAAAGACAGGGGAAGACGTGACCATATGCATATGCACACAGACTAAATTTAGGTTCGCCTGTCGTCTGTCACTCCCACCTCCTCCCCAGTTCTTCACGTGTCCCAAAGGAAGTGAAGTTATAAAATCTGCATCAGCTTTTAAAGCGTAAGGTAGGAAATAAAACTAACTTGTCCCTCTGTACATGGTTTATCTCACTCGGTCCTCCAGGTACATCTGCATTGTCATAGATGGCAGGATTTCCTTCTTTTTTAATTCTACTTACATGAAGTACCTATACTAATCAAACTCATAAAAGAGTAGAATGGGGGCTGCCAGGAGTTGGAGGATGGGGAAATAAAAGCTGCTGTTCAAGGGTATGAAGTTTCACAGTTCCACAAGAGAAGCTCTTGGAGAACTGTTATACAACCATGTGCCTATAGTCAACAATACTGTATTGTGCACCTCAAAATTTGTTCAGTTATGTGTATGTTCTTACCACAGTAAAAAAAATAAAAAGATCTTTTTAAAAAGCTAAACTCTTTACACCTCCTTTATTTATTTAAAATGTTAAATACTATATGATTCCATTCATGTAAAATTTTATAAAAAGCAAAACTACAAAAATAGAAAGCACATCAGCATGGCCAGGATGTGGGGAGAAGAGGGTTAACTACAAAGGGATATCAGATAATTTTACAAGGTGTAATGGAAATCTCTTATATCCTAATTGTGGTGGTAGTTATATAACAGATTGTATATCTTAAAAAAATTGGTCAATTTTATTTTTACATAAATTATAATTGATATAGGCAACAACACACACATACAGGCAATATAACAAAAAAGAGTAACATTCTTACAGATGTCAATAACACTAAATTTTTAACAAAAAATATTATTCATAATCATTACAGGACCCATATAAAGACTCACTAGGGGCTTTAGTTTTTACATAATAGCAGCACAAAGTGCCTTTACCTGTTCTTCCTAGACAGCCGCTCTCATAACTGTCACCTCTCACCTGAGCGTTGGACACAGCATTTATCCTAAAACAAATCAGAATCACCAAATCAGTTTTCGTGCTGCTAAAGTAGTCACAGATCACGTACACGTCACTTAGAAAGGAATCATTTCCTACCTAAAGACAAGATCTGACTAACTAAACACACCTTTTAACAGCCTAGTGGATAGAAATGTACATCCTGTTTTCCAAAAGTACACGAAGAAAACTTAAATAATTTGAAGAAATTACTATTGCATGTCTCCAAAGATTATGAAAGAGGAGCCAATTCTCTGATCTCCTTGCCTATTTTACATTTATGCATGGATTCCTCAGAGTTAGTTATCACCTCTTAAGGTTTTTATTATAATCAAGAGTCTAAGAAGTTTTTCCTTATGTCAAAAGTCAAGGGATTTTCTCCAAATCATTTCTCAAACTCCAAAAAAAATTGTTTAAGGTAAGTAGGCATACTTTATTTAGCTTCTCTCTATTTTTGTTACAGCAGGGTGGATTTCTAACAGGTGGATTTCTAACCTTTTTTAACATCTTCAGTGGACATGAATATTCCATCTACACTTAACCTTTTTTAAAATTTCTGACAGATAAGGAAATTATGTATCTTGATGTTTAGTTTTTTTAGTAAAAGACACCCCATAAAAATTCTTACAAGAGGTGAGATATCAGGTAAACCTGCAAATGATTTAATAAAGGAAAAATCATGGAAGGCCATTCTCATTTGAGGCCAATCCTCCCCTCTGCCCGAATACTGGCAAACATAGCAGGACATTAGGGGAAAAAAAAACCTCTATAGTATATACTGAGTCTATTAAGTTACTCAAGGGTAGGCCCTCCCTGGTGGTGCAGTGGGTTAAGCAATGCACTATGAGGCAGACTGCAGCCACTGCAGCACCAGTTTGATCCCTGCCGCTGGCCAGGAAGGCAACCCACAGGGCGCAGCAGACCTCTCCTGCCTCGCCAGCTGCTCCCCTCAGCAGTGTGCTGCAGTAGATCTGCCTGTTCTGCTCCCCACTCTTGTCTCTGGTAGATCCTCTCATCCCCTCCCCCCCCACACACACACACACACCTCTGGCCTATACCCCAGTTCTTGAAGGCATAAAATAAATCTTTAAAAAAAAAAGTTACTCAAGGATGATTCGCTACTAACAAATCTAGAACTATATTAAGTCAAAGATGCCACTGATTCTTAAGATGCACCATTATTTTTTTTACACTGCAAAAAGAAAACTTGTTATCAACTGTAATTATAAGATACTCCTGACTTAAGAAACACTCTGATATTCAGAAATAAAAACAATCTTGGAATTGATAAAATATAGTAATTAAGCAAATAACAAAAATAAGAAAAAAATCACAGGATAATCTTTATAGATCCTAAGAAATACCTGACTAAATTCAATACTGCATCTGGATATATATATCCAGATGGATATATACTGGATATATATTATATGTAGTACATATATATCATGTATAATATATATATCACTTTTAAAAAGTCATCAATTAAGAAGTTATTCCAGTCAGCATTACATTTCAAGGAAAAACTATTTTTAAATGCTCTTAAACTGCAAGTTACCTCCACACTTACATGAAGAAAGCCAAAGTGGAAAACACACCACACGTGTGGAAGGCGTGGTTCAGCTGCTCTGGCTTAGGGTAGACCACCGCGGCGTCGATCATGACCCACCAGCCTGTGAAAAACTTGAGAGCCCAGGCCATTACAGTACCGCTAACACGCTGGCTGAGCCTGACACCTGCTCTTCTTTTTTAATTTATATATATGTGACATCAACTGTGGTCTCCATGGATTCCCCACCATCATTTCACCAGCTGACACCTGCTCCTTAACAGGCCTTTATCCTACAGACCATATAATGAGACATAAAAAACTCCCACTTTGAGTTCTAGATGTTGAAATATAAAAATAAGAATCCCTTGTTTACTTATTATATATTGTCTTTCAGATGAGCATAACTTACCGAATCTGTGAAAGATTCTGACGTTCTGCTCTCAGTGCAGGACAAAAAAATTGCCCTCTGAGAATGAATTATCTACTTCTTTTTATCCACTTAATTATATGCAACCAAGTTGGAGGTTAAATAACCTCCAACTAACCAATAACCTGATTATCTGGTATCACTCATTCTGTCTAGAGAATGTTTTCATTTTGCCAAGCACTGCTGCTTCCACAACCAAGCTGCAAACTTATCAAGAGGTTAGCATCACACCTCCAAAACTATTTAGGCTGCTATAGATTAAACTATGTAATCTGACTACTGTATAAATGGCTGACCTTCAGTTTGCAAAATGCAACGTTTTTACCTAAATTAAGCTGAACAGCTTTAAAGTAGACAAAGTGCTACGGAATTTTATAAACAAATGCAGGCAAAATGACCATAAAGAGGAAGAAAAAAACAACTTAGAAATATCTAAGAGTTCTGCATGCAGATTGCTTCACAAGTCTCTTCAGTTCCTGCTCTGCTTTATTTTTTCTATTGGGCACAGATATAAACTGTATAATACAAGAGATGACTGTTTAAAATGTGACAGATACTGAACTCTGCTTCAAAAAAACGGAGTGAGGACAGAATGGCTGATGGAATACTAAAACAAGCTGGGCGTGCTCTGACTCTCAGAAGCTGATGGTAAGTGGAGAGAAAAGAGGCTCTTTACACCCCCCTCTCTATCTTTACTTATGCACCTGACATTTTTTATAATCAAAAAGGAAACAATGTTGAGAAAGAAAATTCAGTAATTTCTTCCCAAATGTCTTCCTCTCACTTGCCCCCCATGCTGCAGGGGGGAAATAGAAATGGCTCCCTTCCCTAGAGCACTGCAGAGCTATGGTTCTAATACAACCTGAGGCCCTTAATGTTGTCTATACACTGTGAACCTCAATGAGTCAAGATATCTTTGTCACATCAAATTCTGAGCCTCCAGGACCTTAAAGAACTTAAACATATTGTATCATTAACTGGAACTGAAGAAAAGATACTAAGTTTAACAAATTTATAGTCAAATGAACCCAAATAATTTATTTAGCAATGGTATGAAGAACACTGATATTTAGACATAACAACAGTGAGATAGTCTAAGGACAGTCACAGTCTAAAGAAACCAACATTAATCCTCAGGGAAAAAAATGAAGCACAAAGATCACTAGCCAAGCCCTTCCACTTACCAATATACCTGCAACCACAGAAGCCACGGCGTTTCTCCTCTCACTCCAGTCAATACATTCACATTCTGGCCAACGGAAATTATCCAGGAAGCCTGCCATTTTCACCTTTAAGTATGGGGTTTTCTCATTAAATATTCTATATAAAAAAAAGAACAAAAAATTATATCAGGAATTATTGTTAAGAAGTATGGTATCTCACTCCTTTCTTAAGGCTTTAAGCACAAATTTATGTTAGGTTCTAGTCTACTATGTTTAAGAAGAAAAGTGAATACTTGTTTGAATACCTACTGAGATGAACTTAAGACTACACTAGACACAAGGGAGAGCTTACTCCTTACTAAACGAGATGGTATAAAACATGTCTGCAAATTCTTTGGCTGTTCTCCCACTGAGCAGTGGGTCCATGTCCCTCTCCTTGAACTTGAGCCAACAATACAGACTGGATGACCAGTGAAGTAGAGGAAGTGATGCTGTGTAACTTCTGCCATGCAACTTTTGAGACTAGATCAAAACAGGCAATGCAGCTCATGGCTGGTTCTCTGGGACAGTGATGTGAAGTCCTGAGTCACTATGTAAGAATCCAAGGCTACAATGCTACGAGGAGACCTGCAGCCCACAGTCCTGGGCAGGTCGCAGCCAACAGTGAGCATCTACTATGTGTGCGTTGGTACTTCTAGGTGATTGCTGTTCCAGTTACAGCATCACCCCCAGATCTGAGCCTTCCCAGATTATACATTCTGGACAGCGGAGAGACATACCATCCTGTACCCTTTCCAAATTCATGACCCATAGGAATCATAAGCACACTAAATGGCCGCTTTAAACCATTATATTTCGAAATTATTGTAATGCAAGCAATAGATGACTGGACGAGAAAAGTCATGTGTATAAGGAACCTAAGTACAGCATACTATGGGAATCTTCTAAACAAAGAAATTATGTCCAGATGAGCTGATTCAAAGGCACATTACCTTCCAGAAGGGAGCACTGAAAATTAGGCAAACTGAAGGGGATCTGACCCTTGGAAAAAACACAGTGAGTGAGATCCACTTTCATACAGCTTTCTGCCTGAAGAATCGCTTAACCTTCTATTCCACCCCCAGAGAGTTTCTATAATATGAAACGGTTAAAATTTAAGCAAAAAACACAATCTTTTTGGCTTTAGGTGTCAAAAGACGGAGTTCAGGATTACTAGTTAGAAACTGAGGGGGAAGTCTTGGAAAGGGCTGAGTCACAGAGGGAAGCCTCAAACATTTACTATAAACGCTCTTTAAATGCACAGGCTAACCTCAGAACAGCATATGCAGGACGAGTCCAAAGAGCTCAACAGGAAAAACCAGCTGGCAGACTATAAGAGCTAAGCAGAAAACCACAGCCACTGCAGCATGAGTTCAATCCCTGCTGCCGGCCAGGGAGGGGACCCACATGGCATGGCAGACCTCTCCTGCTGTGCCCGCTGCTCCCCTCAGCAGTGTACTTCCATTGATCTGCCTATTCTGCTCCCCGCTCTCTGTGGTGAATCCTCTTACCCCCCACACACCTCTGACCTGTACCCCAGTGCTTGTATGCATAAATAAATAAATCTTTAAAAAAAAAAAGAGCTAAGCAGAGACTTCAGCTGCGCCCGTGCAAGACCCTCTGGACCCTCTAAGCGCCATCAAGACAGCAGGAGTCAGTAAACACCTTGAGACTTGCAGGCAGATGCTAGCACAGGGTAAAGCCAAGTCTCTACAACTTCAGTGACCAGTCAGTATTTTAACTGCCTATTAAAACAAAATGTGACACTTTTCAGATGAAGATAAATGACTGCAGTGCACATGAGAGTTAGCAGACAAAGACTTAAAGCAACCATTATAAATACAGTCAAAGACTTTAAAAAACAAGATCAAAATAACTAAACGAGACATTCTAAGCAAGGAATAAGCTTTAAATATAAAATTCAGACCTAAGGGCCTTCCTGGTGGTGCAAGGGGTTCAGTCTCTGCAATGTGAAGCATCCACAGCCACTGCAGCACGAGTTCGATCCCTGGCCAGGGAGGTGACCCATATGGTGCAGCAGACCTCACCTGTCTCACCCACTGCTCCCCTCAGCATGTGTTTCAGTGGATCCGCCTGCTCTTCTCCCCCCTCTGTCTCTGGTGACTCCTCTCACCTCCCCCCACACCTCATGCTGGTACCCCAGTTCTTGTATGCATAAATAAATAAATCTTTAAATAAATAAAAACAAAATTCAGAACTAAAAAAATACAACATTCAAAATTTAAAATTAACTAGAAAAGCTTAATGGGAGATTAAAGACAGACTGGACAGTAAACCAGAAGAGAAAGCAAAAGAAATTATCTAATCCAGAAAAATGATTTTTCTTTAAAGATGGGGGAAGAGACACGCGAACAGAGCCTCAGCAACAGTAGTAAATGGTCTAATATGTTTAACTGGGTCCTAGAAAAAAGAAAAGACAGAATGAGAAAGAAAAAATATTTGAAGAAATAATGGCTGAAATCTTCCCAAATCTGTTCAAAAATAATTTTTAAATCCAGGTAGCTCAGCAAATCCCAAAGAGAGTAAATATAAAGAAAACCTCATAAGTAAACTGTTGATAGGTAAAAAGAAACATGTGAAACAGCATGGGGGGTTGGAGGGAGAGATCAACATATTACATAATGGAGAAGTGGAATAACATTTTTAAGTATTTTTACAAAAAAAAAATCAATTCTGAATTCTATACCCAGAAAAAAATTTTACAAAAGTGAGGGTAAAAACACCTGAGAAAAATTAAAACATATGTAAACACAAACAACAAAAAAATATGTATCAAAAGTTCAGAGCACATTACTCATGACAGCTAAGAAATGTGACAATTCACATAACTCAACTGTGGAACAGAGGATTAAAAATATGGTATATCCACACAATGGAATAAAGTCAGCAGTAAAAAGGAAGAAGTACTGATTTATGTTACAACATGGAAAAACCACAAAAACATTATGCTAACTAAAAGACAAAAGGCCACATATTATATGATTCCATCTCTATGAAGTATCCAGAAGAGGCAATTCTATAGACAGAAAATACATTATTGATATGGGGAGAAGGGAGGAGAGAGTGACAGCTAATGGGCCAAAGTTCGAAAATTAACATGTGGCTATCATTTAGTATAAATATACTAAAAAATCACTGAATTATAACATTTAGAATAGGTGATCTTATTATACACTATACCCTAATAAAGCTGGGATTTTAAAAAAATTTTAAAAATACTTTCAGGTAGGGGCCTCCCTGGTGGCTCAAGGGGTTAAGCACCATGCTATGAAGCATCTGCACCCACTGCAGCAATCCCCACCCAGCAATCCCCAGCCAGGGAGTGACCCCACATGGCACAGCAGACCTCTCCTGCCTCTCCCATAGCAGTGTATTTCAGTCCATCTGCCTGTTCTGTTCCTGACTCTCTCTAGTGAGTCCTCTCACCCCACCCCTACATCTCTGGCCAACACCCCAACTCTTGAATGCATAAATAAAATCTTAAAAAAAAAGTTCCAAACACTGGAAATATAGATCAGGAAACAATATTTGCAAAGGATTTGTACGTATAATATGTATAATTTGTATGTAAAATATAATTTGTATGTATAATATGTCAAACATTAGTAACACTAAAATAATGTATAGACTATAAAAAAAGACAGATTTGAAATGGGCAAAACTTTATAACTAATGGCCAAAAAGCATACAAGCAATTCAACATCATTAGTCATGAGGAAAATATAAATAAAATATCATCTCGTCCATAGAACAGGTAAAATTAAAAACACTGACAATGTTAATTGTCAGTGAGACTATAGAACAGTCTGTTCTATAACTTTCATACATCTCTGGCGACATTTTATTATAAATCTAAAAATAAAACTCCCTAATTTCCCAACATTACATTTCTAAATTTACATGTATACTTAAGATCACACATATTTTAGGGCCATCCCTGGTGGCGCAGTGGGTTGAGCAGCGCACTATGAAGCAAACCACAGCCACTACAGCACGAGTTCGATCCCTGCTGCCGGCCAGGGAGGGGACCCACATGGCGCAGCAGACCTCTCCTGCCTCGCCTGCTGCTCCCCTAAGCGGTGTATTTCAGTTGATCTGCCTGTTCTGCTCCTCACTCTGTCTGGTGAATTCTCTCACCCCCCACACCTCTGGCCTGTACCCCAGTGCCTGTATGCATAAATAAATAAATCTTCAGAGGGACTGAGGTGATGGTGCACTGGTGAGATGGTGATGGGGAATACATGGGGATTACAATTAATGGCAAGTATATGTAAATTTTAAAATATTTTAATAAAAAAATAAAATAAAATACAAATAAATAAATAAATAATAAATCTTCCCAAAAAATCACATATTTTACTGTGTGTAGATTTTCTCATTCAGATATGCTTTAACTGTACTAAGCCTTATACATTTGTATTATAAGCACATTTCATCAAGATATTCCATAAACATGGTAATGAAAGGCTATTAAAGATTAAACATTAACTGGTTAAAATACAGGAAAGGTCACCATGAATTTAGACAATGTCTAAAGGTTAAAAAACAAGTCTTACCTCCTATTATAAAATTCCTTCCTCATAGTATAACCTGTTATAAATAGATCTAAAAGAAAATATATAGCTATTTCCACACCAATTACTGAAATATCATAGCCTCCTCCTTGCTGAGGCTGAAGTTTGAAGTTCAGGGATGAGGTGGTTCAAAGAAGCTTCAAATAAATCTACATAACTAATTTAGTTATACAAACAACTGCTATGAGGGAAATGCACAGGATCCTAGAGAATAAAGAGGAGACCTGTTTAGAATAAGTGGGGAAGCCTCTCTGAAGAAGTAACATTTGCTAAAATTTAAGAACATATTGAAGTTTAAAAGCGGATTAGAGTTGACTGGAATAAGGAGAAGCAAAAGAGGTAGAGCAGGGAGATGGAAAATTACAGGCAAAGTTCCTTTGGTACCAACAAGGAAGAAGCAGCTGGATCCAAAGAAAACCAGCGAATAGTAAGTGGAGCAAGTGCCTTGGAACAAGGCTGAAGTGGACCTATAACACTGCAGATTAATGTGGACCTCGTTAAGGACTTTGGGTTTCGCTGAGTTGTAACGGGAAAGCAAATGAAGAACTCTGAGGAGAAAAGAGGCAGAGGCACCAAGAGCCTAGTCACTATGATAAACATTCAAGAGGGGAAAGGGCTGGTCTAAGAACTAACACTCAACTGAGAAGACTGACTTTTATTTTTTTTTTAAAGATTTATTTATTGGGCCCTCCTCTGGTGGCGCAGTGGGTTAAGAAACGCACTATGAAGCAAACCGCAGCCACTGCAGCACGAGTTCGATCCCTGCTGCCGGCCAGGGTGGGGACCCACATG
>JAGFMF010011629.1:16014399-16051574 GCA_019455555.1 Galemys pyrenaicus
TGCTGTGCCATGTGGGTCCCCTCCCTGGCTGGCAGCAGGGATCGAACTCGTGCTGTAGTGGCTGCGGTTTGCTTCATAGTGCGTTGCTTAACCCACTGCACCACCAGGGAGGCCCGCATTTCCAGATTTAAAGGACTCATCAAACACTCAACCTAATAGGTACAAAGAGGTCCACTCTATAGACACATCACTTTTAAATTCCAAAATGGTAGGCTCAAAGTGCAGATTCTGAAAACTCCCATAAGGGTAAAAAAAACACAAAAAACAAAACAGGTAATACACAAAGATCAGTTATCTTAATAGCTTGGAATTCTTCACAGTAATCCTGGAAGCAAGATGACAATGGAGGGGGAGGGGCGCCTCCCTGATGGCCTAGGGGTTGTGTCTCAGTGCTATCTGATAGGGCCTCTAGGGAGTAAACCCTCATGTCACAGCAGACCTCTCCTGACTCACCCACTGGTCCCCTTAGCACTATTATTTCAGTGGATCTGCCTGTTCTGCTCCCCAACCTGTCTCTGGTGAATCCTCTCACACCTGTACCTCAGGCCTACATCCCAGATCTTCTTCTCAAAAAAAAAAAAGACAATGGGCAATAACTTCCAAATTCTGTAGGAAAATTATTTCAGGCTAAAATTCTAGTACCAGGTAAAATATGATCAATCAAGTATGAGGATAGAATCAAAACATATTCAAACAGGCAAGGAAGATCTCCAAAACTGGTGAAAGAAAATTTCAAGAAGCTACTGGAGTGTGAAGAGCACCAGCGCATGTAATTTAGTAGTAAGAGATTACAAGACACAGAAAAGATCCAACAATGGAGAACAAAAAGAGAAACAAGCTGTGCCCCAGAAAAGGCAGATAACCAGGCCAGAGTGAAGCAAGGATAGACGTATCCCTTGCTATACCAGGTTTCCAAGGCAACTGACTGCTCCATGAACCTGGCCAGATTCCTATCTACACCCAGCTGGGCTCTGCGTGATCAAGCTCATATGCTGGTGCAGTTCCTGCTCTCCCAGTCCTGCAGCCTGCGTCAGCTCCCTGACTCTTAAGGACACTCACGTCCCTCACAGAAGGGTGTGCTCTGACTTGCCCTGGTAACGGCAGGCAAGCCACGGTGAGCTAAGAAGCAGAAAATACATGGCAACCCACTCACGCTGACCACCCTTCTGCTACCCTTCCATTACTTGCTCCACATTAGTGCTCTGCAGATGCTGTAACTGTGGGGAACCCCATTTCCCCAGACTCACTGATAACGCTACCCAGACTTCTGCACTAAAGGGCCCCTGGCAAGAGTCAGGGACACTGAAGCCATTCTGTTCCCCCCTATTTTCCTGGAAGCCTTCGGCTGATAGTGACCACACTGTCCTGTGCTTAGTCAGGTCTGCTTCCAACGAGGAAAAAAAGTTTTAATCCCCAATTCAGAAAGCTCCAGCATTTTTTAGTAAGCCTGTTTAGCCTGCGTCTGTGCTCATATCACAGTTTATGTAATGATAAATTCATTGTTAATAAAGAAACCATTTATGGCCCTTAAGGTTTGAGTTTTAACTGCAGAAATAAGGTGTTACAGGGCCTCCCTTAACGTCGCAGCACTATGAAGCTATCAGCAGCCAGAGAGCTGACCCACAAAGCTCAGCAGACCTCAGCAGACCTCTCCTGTCCAGACAGTTGTTCCCCTCAGCAGTGTATTTCAGTCAGTCTGCCTGTTCTGCTCTCCACTCTGGTCTCTGGTGAATACTCTCACCCCCCTCCCCAACTCTGGCCTGTACCCCAGTTCTTGTATGCATAAATAAATCTTTAAAAAAAAAAAAAGTACCTCAGACACACCACAATAAAGTTTACTTAAAAAGAGAACAAGAGGGCCTCCCTGGTGGCACAGTAGGTTAAGCAACGCACTATAAAGCAAACCACAGCCACTGCAGCATGAGTTCGATCCCTGCTGCCGGCCAGGGAAGGGACCCACATGGTGTAGCAGACCTCTCCTGCCTCGCCCGCTGCTCCCCTCAGCAGTGTGTTTCAGTCGACCTTCCTGTTCTGCTACCCACTCTGCTGAATCCTCTCACCTCCCTGGACTCTGGCCTGTACCCCAGCTCTTGTATATATAAATAAATCTTTAAAAAAAAGGGGGGGCCTCCCTGGTGGCGCAGTGGGTTAAGCAACGCACTATGAAGCAAACCGCAGCCACTGCAGCATGAGTTCGATCCCTGCTGCCAGCCAGGGAGGGGACCCACATGGCACAGCACCTCTCCTACTGTGCCCGCTGCTCCCCTCAGCAGTGTACTTCCATTGATTTGCCTGTTCTGCAACCCGCTCTCTATGGTGAATCCTCTTACCCCCCCACACACCTCTGGCCTGCACCCCAGTGCTTGTATGCATAAATAAATAAATCTTTAAAAAAAAAGAGAGAGAACAAGAATTTCTAGTACTATAGAATGTTCGTGGGATGACCAGAGATTATGTCACAAAATATGCCTCTTCTCCCTTTCTCTTTCTGAAGAACTCTCTGTTCCTTGCTGCCAAGTCAAATGTGTCAATATCAACATAAAGTCAACTAAGTGTTAAGTAATAACAGGGTTAACAGAGTCACCATTATTTAACCTGGTTCTCAACATTTTCTCCAGCCAGTCCCTAAAGGTAAAAGGATACAAACTCTGCCTTTAAATTACAATTTTTTTTAAGTTATAAAAAGGTTTCTGACTTCCTTTCACTTTGGGGCAGCGCAGAACGCCTGTCCCAAAGTAGGGTGGCCAGAAGAAGGTCCATTCTGCTGTCGGCTAGGTAGTGACCAGAGAACAGGCCATCCAACTCACTAGCACATCCACAGGGTGGGCTTCAAGAAGCATGCTCCTCCCACATCTGAAAATTTCAGTGAAGGAAGTGGGCACTCCAGATATTTGCACTGAGCTGTCTGGGCCAGCAGAATAAGGAACATCCAGAATGGTAGCCACGTGCAGTTGTACAGAAAACATAATGAGGGAAAGAGTGAGCAAACAAGCTGTATACACTGGTTTCCTAGGTACCTGTCACAACTTACAAAACTCTACACTCAGTGTGAACGAGAACTAACCCCCATTACAGTTACAAAACTGCAAAGTACAAAATAAAAAGGTTTCTGAAGAGGGCACTGAAAGTATGTCGAAGTCCATACAATAAGCTGTTGAAATGATCTACCTGAAACTTACCCTACCATGCATGCCCAAAGGATTTGTAAGGTGTGTTAATGTTTAACCTTTGAAACCACCAAAATGTCCATCAGCAGCCCAGGAGGATAAACTACCACCTGAATATAGTTCTGCTATCATTTAAAAGGAGCAAATAAGGATAAAATAGTAAGGTAGCATTCTTTACCTGGCACTCCAGAAGTGAAATCTCAAAGACCAGCAGGATCAGACTGCCTAATCCCTCGGAGAGGGTGGGGGTAGGAAGATGTGTCTCGGGAAGAGGAAAACTCCATCCTCCCTCTGCTCTCAAAAAACCTGCTTTTCCTGCCACATCAATACTGAAGGTAACTTTGCTTTTCATTAAGAAAGAAGTCTTGCAACACTGTTCTCGACAACACACTTAACGGATGTGCATTTTTATTTTTAATGTTTGTTCCACGTCTGAAACCTGAAGATGAGGGGGAAGGGGGACAGATTTGAAGGATTTCAGGAAGTGTTAAGAAAGGGGATTTAAAAGTACAGGTAGGTTAAGAGGCGGGACACTCCGAAAAGAGAACGAATGTCTTCGAAGGCATAACACTGCTTATAATTTACTCGAATCGGAGGCGTGAACAGGGACACACACACACACACACACACACACGCACACACGCGCGCGCCCGAGAAGGGAGCGCGCACAGTCCGGCCGCCACCCTGCTCAGGTCTTCTACTGCCCTTGCAGATCAAGAGCCGTCCCCGGCGGACTCCGAGGCCCGCGTGTGGCTCACCCCCGCGGGCTCCTCTGCGCACCCCCTGGCTACCGCGGCAGCTCTGCCCTCCACCTGAAGGGCTCGCGACACTCTGGGATTCATTCTCCAAAGGACGCGGGTCCTCCATGTCCCCTCCCAGCTCTGCACTTGACTCTCGGTGACGGTCAGCCACGTCCACCCGAGCCCGACAACACCCCGAGCCCGACAACACCCCGAGCCGGCTCCGAGCCAGGCGGGAGGCGCGAGGACCCGGCCCGAGGGCCCCGCCGCCCCGCCCCCGGCCCCGGCCCCGGCCCCGGCCGCGGCCCCAGCCCTTCCCAGGCGGCGAGCGCGGCGCGGCGGCCGGAGCGCTGCGGGCCAGGCCCGAGGGGCCGCCGGGACGCTCCGCGGGCCCTCTCTGCCGGGCGGCGCCGGGCACCGGAGAGACCGGCCGGGCGCGCCGCACCGCGCCGCGCCTCGCAGGCCAGGGGCAGCTCCCCACGCGCGGGGGGCGGCACGAGCCTCCGGGGCGCCCCGAGACCCGCCGACCGCACTCACCCGCCTTCCCCGACGCCCACGCCGACCCCGGGCGCGCGCGCTGAGGAGCAGGCGGCGGCGCGGAGTCCCGGCCCGCGTCCTCCGCTCCACCTCAGCCCCGGAGCCGCGAGCCGGCGGCGGGCGGTAGGCGCGGGGCTTGGGCGCCGCGGGGCTGGGCGGGGCGGGGCGGGGCGCGACGCCGTGCGCGCTCGGCGACCAATAGGCGCGCCGCAAGTGGCCGGCCGGGGCGGGGCGGGGCTCGAGGGGCAGGGCCTGGCGCCAGGGGGCGGGGCCAGGCGCCGCGGCTCTGCGGACCTCGGGGAGCCGCTCGCTGCCCCGGCAGCTTCGGATTCGCGGCCGCCAGGACCTGGCTGTCCTGTGGTTTTTCTGGGCGGCAGCGGCAGCTCGGTCCCCAGCTCGCTGCTTCTGCTCCAGGGCAGAACTGGTGAGACAGCGCGCGGAGGGCACACAAAACCCCCGGGCTGGGGCTCTGTCCGCCTGAAGGCCCAGCGGCACTGACCGCAGAGCTGTCCAGAGTAGGGCGCGGGTTCCCGGAGCAGTCTCAGAAATGCAGATCTGCAGAGACGTCCCTTTCGAATCCCCGCCATTCGCAAGCGGCGGGCTGGAAAGATGAAGTTACTCAGCCAGTGCTACGAACCAGGACTGGTAACACAGGACAGCTGGTTTTCTGATTATGTCTTCTTGGTTTTTTCCGGTTATCCACCCAGATTTTTTACTCTGTTAGTCAGGTCTCTACCTGCTGTCTCCTTTAAAAACAATGGATCATAAATTTCCAGCATAACTTCAGTAGTCTCTGAAAGCCCCAACTAAATTTTCTACAGACTATAGAACATCACTTAGTTGTTTGGGGAAGAGACACCGTGTAAGTACAGATATTGTCAATGGGAATCTAAAACTTTATACCTAGTTATAATGAAATTGTCCCCAATTATCGCAAGATGTCATTTTTTTTGTTCTTCTGTTACATCCACAAATCTTGTACATGTAAGAGGAACAATCCTAGTTTTTGTTAAGTTTTTCACTCTCCCTATTTCATGGATACTATTTTTCATTTATGTTTTCTCACTTGACAAGTAATACATTCATAGTTACATTACCCGTCGTCTTGACGCATGTGCTAGGATCGAGGCGCTACAAATATTTGCTGAATGAATTACCTTTGAAATATGTACAACCTTAAAACTACTTAAAGATATTGGGGTTAAAAAACCGATGCCAACATGTCACTATCAGCATTTCAAATATACTGATTTGAGCCTTTTGTAAAATTGCAAATCAGCCTAAAAAAGCCTTGGTGCAAGGCCTGATTCACTGCTATTCCAACATGTAGACTACCTAAGCATATGTTTTGTTAAGTTTCTGCATCTAAGGACAGTGGAGAGGCTCGCCTGGATTCAGGAGTTATTGTGATTTCAGACCATTTTCAGAACACAGTCTAAAAGACCTGCTTCATCCAGAACTAGAGACAGGGCCTCCCTGGTGGCGCAGTGGGTTAAGCAACGCACTATGAAGCAAATTGCAGCCACTACAGCATGAGTTCCATCCCTGCTGCTGGCCAGGGAGGGGACCCACATGGCTCAGCAGACCTCTCCTGCTGTGCCCGCTGCTCCCCTCAGAGGTGTACTTCAGTCAGTCTGCCTGTTCTGCTCCCCACTCTGTCTCTGGTGACTCCTCTCACCTCCCTGGACTCTGGCCTATACCCCAGCTCTTGTATGCATAAGTAAAGAAATCTTTAAATAAATAAATAAAACTGGAGACATAGAATCCAGCCTAGCTGGTACAAACTGCTGAGGGAGAGGAGCTATCAGGCTGTCCTTCCCACAAGGCCCACAGGTTTTGCTTTGTTCTTACTTCCTCAGGGCTGCTTCACAAACTTAGTCCTATTGTTACAGGGCAACTTTAAAGTGACCTTCGCTTCCCCTTTTTTCAGAGTGCACCACAGAAGCTAGCTGAAAGACTGCAGTATGCTGTGGAGACACATACTTCATGGTATGTCTCTCCCTCCACAAGCTACTGCGGTTGTGTAACAAGACTTTGTGCAAGCGTGTCAGAGCTGTTGTCTTTGGGTTCAGCGTCAGGCACGTGGGGGACAGACTAACCTAAAAATGGGAAATGGACTGAAGTTGGAGGATTACTGGATTCTGGTGGAAGAGGAAGCACCCCTATAAACACACTAAACTCTGAACACAGAGGTTACATCTGTTGTTGGTTTCTTTTCATTACAAATAAAAGAGAGCAAAAAATACCTCAGAATGGCTTAAATCATAAACAGGATTCAGTAACTCAGGGAACCAGAAAGTGAACAACATGGTGGACTTCAAGGCGGTGGTGTGTCATCTCTTTGCTGAGTCTTCTGCAGAACTGGCTTCTTCCTGGTTGCCAGAAATTGATGGGCCTGCAGTGCTCCTTTCTCAAATCCAGCAAAAATTTCTTCTCTAGTTGATTACCCATGAACCTAACCCCTAAATCCCACAAACTTATCAGCACTGAGGGCTTTATGTCAGGTTACCTGAAGCAATCACAGTCAATTCCCTTGCTGTAACTATTTTATAATGTCCCTTAGTTATGTTGAAATGGGACTTTTGGAAAATGTAACCTACTCACACACAATTTTTTAAAAAATATTAGTAAGTGTCCTAACTGTAAAATAAGAGAAATTGAAAAGAAAGAATATACAACTTTTGTGGTGTTTTAATATGTAAATGAGCAAACAGGATTACATTAGAGAACTACAAGAAGGAGTCTGATGCTTGCATCCACTTAAGTTGAATAAGTTTTAATTGAGGGACAGTAAGAAATCAGAATGTCTTCTTAAAAAGAGCAGGAAAAATGAAACTGCTGAGATACAAGTGAAAACTAAAGTAAAACCTCACTTTACAATTATGTAGCAGAACTGATAGTATATGATTTTAAAAGGTGGGGGAGACATAATCTCAATTGAAGTAGAAATGTGAATGGAGAAAATGATCTCACAAATGTGTCAGGCCTTTTGATAAATGTCACATTGAAATAATGAACTATCTCAGGTTTTACTGGTGGCGCAAGGGGTTAAGCACGGCACTATGAAGCATCCACAGCCACTGCAGCATGAGTTTGAGCCCCGGCCAGGGAGGGGACCCACATGGCGCAGCAGACCTCTCCTATCTCGCCTGCTGCTCCCCTCAGCAGTGTGTTTCAGCTGATCTGCCTGTTCTGCTCCCCACTGTTTCTGGAGAATCCTCTCACCTCCTGCGATTCTGGCCTATACCCCAGTTCTTATATGCATGAATAAATATTTTTTTTAAAAAAAGAAATAAACTATCTCAAGCACTCCATGTCAAGGATATATTGAGACTCCAGTGTTTAAAAGATCAATATGGAGACAAACTCTTCAGTGATTAACAGGGAACACAGGATAGGTAATAAAAAGATGTCGTGTACGAGAAGCCATAGAGAAGTAGGGAAAAGGGTCCTGAGGACAATACAAGGTGAAATGAAACACAATAGTGATTCCAAAAACAAACCATTTCCTTTATTTATTTTAAGGTTTATTTATTTATGCATACAAGAGCTGGGGTACAGGCCAGAGTCGCAGGGAGGTGAGAGGATACACCAGAGACAGAGTGAGGAGCAGAACAGGAAGACCCACTGAAATTCACTGCTTAGGGGAGCAGTGGGCGAGGCAGGAGAGGTCTTCTGCACCATGTGGGTCCCCTCCCTGGCCAGGGATTGAACTCACTCTGCTGTGCTGCGGATGCTTCACAGTGCGGTGCTCAGCCCGCTGCGCCTCCAGGGAGGCCCCCAAAACAAACCATTTCAACACAACATGTTTATACTGTGGGTTAAATATCATAGTGCCACAAAGCCTGCATGTGTGAATGTTCCTTAAAGCAATGTTTATTGATGAAATGACTGACCCCATGTCTGGCTTCTATTTTAGTTATCTATCGCTAGATAGCAAGTTATTGTGAAACTGAGCAACGTAAAACACCAAACCTTTATTATCCTGCACAGCTTCTAAGGTAAGGAGTCTGGGAGCAGACAATCTCAGTTCTTCTGGCTCAGGCCCTCTCAGCAGTGTGAAATGAGACTGTCTGTGGGATTGAAGGCATCTGAAAGCCTATCTGAGCTTCTGCTTCCAGGGAAGCCCCATCATGTGGCTGTTGGCTGCGGACTTTGGTCCTGGACATGTGGACCTTCTACAAGCTGCCCCCCTACACACTTCACTCTAAGTAAGTAACCCAAAAGGGAGTGAGAGAGCGAGGAGCTCTGCCTGGAGGTGCTTTGTCTTCTCTCCTGCTACACTGTATCCACACACAGACCGATTCTGATACATGATACAACAGGCCCATACCAGAGAGTAGGCTCTTTCAGCCTCATCTTGAATTCTGACTACCAGTCACTAATTTAGTGCTTTTTAGTGCTAATTAAAAGGTGTCTCCAGGGCTTCCCTGGTGGCACAGCAGGTTGAGCACCACACTGTGAAGCATCCGCAGCACAGCAGTAAGAGTTCGATCCCTGGCCAGGGAGGGGACCCAGAGGCACAGCAGACCTCTCCTGCCTGGCCCACTGCTCCCCTCAGCCGTGTGTTTCAGTTGATCTGCCTGTTCTGTTCCCCATTTGTCTCTGGTGACTCCTCTCACCTCCCCATGATTCTGGCCTGTACCCCTGCTCTTGTATACATGAATAAGTAAATCTGAGCCAGAAGAACTGAATAAGGTGTCTCCAGAGCCTCCCTGGTGGTGCAGGGGTTAAGGTGACAGCACTATCAAGCTATCACCAGCCATTGTGGCCTGAGTTCCATCCCCAATCAGGGAGTTGACCCACATGGTGCAGCAGACCTCTCCTTTCTTGCCCGCTGCTCCCCTCAGCAGTGTGTTTCAGTAGATCCACCTGTTCTGCTCCCCACTCTGTCTCTGGTGAATCATCTCAACACCCCACACACACCTGTGGTCTAGACCCCAGTTCTTGTATGCATAAATAAATAAAATAAATCTTAAAAGAGGTATCACCAATCCTGTGCATAATTGCATCCAAGACTCCAAATGCAACTTGTAATAGATCTGTAATATTGGTAATTCAGATGCCATGAGTTATGGCTCCATTAGTAAAGTTTTTCTGAAATGGTGTATAACTCATGGTAAAATTCTCAAGATTGTGAAGTACCATTAATGCAATTCTTTTCTGGGCTTAACTGTCTTACAAGCAGACATTTTATCCACATGAATGTCTGCTGGGATGCTTAAATGTTAGGCAAGATGAATTCCTCTTTTTGGTCAACTGCCCTGCACATTGCAAAACACCATCTTCCCGGCTCCACTTCCTACATGGCTGTGGTCAGAGCTGATGTTCGAACTAACTAAGATGGCATGAAATTAGCCGGCCGCACAATGTGCTGGTGGTCCCAGTGAGCCAAACAGAAACTCTACCAGTAGTGCCCTGAAGATTCCCCCACCAGTTTCCATAATGTCCTCTAGGGGGCAGTAACGCACTCTCTGAGAACTACTGATTACAGCTAAGGACCCCACCCTACACCCGATATTTCCTGTTCATCACCGCTAACAATGACAACAATCTAGCAAGTTGGAGCTAATTATGTTTGGCAGCTGAGTGAAAACGAGCTCGAGTTCATATAGCTATGAGTGGCAAAGTGCATCTGATTGCATATCTCCCTCGCTCCAAAACCCAATCCCTTTCCGAAATATCCCGTTGCTTCACCCTCACTGGTGTTAGAGGCAGCCAGCAACGCCTTGACCTTCAAGGAGACAGAGGACAAAAGTGACCACCAGCTATAAAACACTGAGTCCAGGACAGCACAGGGATCTCAGCGTGCAAAATTCTGGACTTTCACTCCGGAGGCTATCACTGGTGGTATCTGTTCTGGTCTCCTCTGTGCCAACATCACAGCGTAGTGGGTAGATAGGAACAAGGAACTGAAATCAGACCAACCGCACATAGTCTGGGTTCAAATCCCAGCTCTGTCACTTATTAGCTGTGTCATCCGAGGTACACACACCTACCCTTCCCCCCGTGCAGCTCCCAGAGGACCACAGAATCATGACTTCTCAGGGTACTTTTTTGGAGGGTATTAGAAGAGAAGCAAGGACAGGCAGATTTTTTAGGGTTCTCCATCCCAGCGGCTCTGTGGTAACATGTGTAATCGTAAATAGCCAAAGCAGACATTTCGACATTTTAACTGCTACTGATCACCTGCTGACTTTTAGAATAAAAAG
The DNA here is from genome assembly GCA_019455555.1 of Galemys pyrenaicus. Classification (NCBI taxonomy): domain Eukaryota; kingdom Metazoa; phylum Chordata; class Mammalia; order Eulipotyphla; family Talpidae; genus Galemys; species Galemys pyrenaicus. The sequence goes on from JAGFMF010011629.1 coordinate 16,025,056, forward strand.
TTTTGTGTAATTAAAGACTATTTTCTCTCACTTGGTTTTTACAAGATGTACATTTGCTTTTATCTAGTTTGTCTCCAATTTGTGGATTCTTGTTCTTGTTAGTCCCCACTCAGGTAAGAATCGCTAATTGTTGTAAGAAAGACAACAGCAGATGCCTGGAAAGACCAACAAAGTTCTGTGGTTTGGCGCGGGAGGCAGAAATTTGTAAATAATAATCAACTTTTGCTATAAATATAGAAGCTATAAATATAGAAATCTAAATTCCTAAAACATTGGTAGTTTTTTCTAAAGATTTGTTTTATTTACTTAAGGATAGAAACCGAGGCGTAGCCCAAAGGCGTGAGAGGACTCACCAGAGACAGAGTGCCACCAGGAATGCCCCTGATAGTTGTTCCGTGCTTACCTCCATTTAAACAGCTCTCTTCTTACTGCTTCTGAAGGCATTTCTTTTTTTTTTTAAGATTTATTTATTTATGCATACAAGAGCTGGCATTCACCAGACAGAGTGGAGAGCAGAGCAGGCAGACTGACTGAAACTCACTGCTGAGGGGAGGAGTGAGAGAGGCAGGAGAGGTCTGCTGCACCCTGTGGGTCCCCTCCCTGGCCGGCAGCAGGGATCGAACTCGTGCTGCAGTGGCTGCGGCTTGCTTCATAGTGCGTTGCTTAACCCATTGTGCCAACAGGGAGGCCCTCTTTTTTCTTTTAAAGACTTATTTTATTTATATTTATTAATAAAAATATATATTTATTTTATTTATATAAACAAATATATAAAAAATAAATATAATTATAATTTATATAAATATATAAAAATATATAAATAAATATATAAAATATATTAGAAGTGGGGTGTAGGCCAGAGGTGCAGTGGGGTCACCAGAGCAGAATTGGGAGCAGAACAGTCAGATCCACTGAAATCCACTGCTGAGGGGAGCAGCGGGGAGACAGGAGAGGTCTGCTGTGCCATGTGGGTCTGCTCCCTGCCTGGGGGTCAGTTCGTGCAGCATGGGATGGGGATAGCTTGATAGCTCTGACTCTAACCCCTGCACCACCAGGAGGCCCCGATGGCATTTCTTGCCTCTTCAACATTAGCCATTAATCTACCAAAGTCAGAATTTTTTTCTCATTTTTAACAATAGTTTTCACATACCAGAAAATACACTCATTTAAAGGATTCATTTTAATGGTTCTTAATATGTTCACAGAGTTTTGCAACCATCACCACAATCACTTTCCAAACACTTTTACCACCCCCAGAAGAAAATCCTTAACTATTAGCAGTCACTCCTAATTTCCTTCCTGACTCTATAGTCCCAAGCAACCACTAATCCACTTTCAGTCTCTAAAGATTTGTCTGTTCTGGACTTTTCATATCAATGGAACCTTACAATATGTGGTCTTTCTTTCTTTCTTTTTCTTAAGATTTATTTGATTATTTATGCATAGAAGCAATGGGTTGTAAACCAGAGGTGCAGGGAGTGAGAGGATTCACCAGAGACAGAGTGAGGAGCGGATAGGCAGATCTAGCATCAGGCAAGACAGGAGAGGTCTGCTGTGCAGATCAGCTCCCTGGCTGGGATCGAACTCAGGCTGCAGGCCACAGCGGTGATAGCATGGCAGCACTGCCACTTAACCGCAAGTCCACAGGGGAGGCCCACATGTGGTCTTTCTTGACTAACTTCTACATTTTTCACTTAAAGTCCCCTGCTAGCTGAAGGCGTGATCATAGTTTCAGCAAATTCAGGAAGTTGATTGAAACTGGCAAGATCGGCATTGAAATTGACTTCCCTAAAAGAACTATGTAACTGGGCCTCCCTGGTGGTGCAGGAGTTGAAGTCAGCACTGTGAAGCGATCACCAGCCACTGATTGAAGCATGAGTTCAATCCTGGGCCTGAGAGCTGACCCACAGGGCACAGCAGACCTTTCCTGTCTCCCCGCTGCTCCCCTCAGCAGTGTATTTCAGTGGATCTGCCTGCCCTGCTCCCCACTCTGTCTCTGGTGAATCCTCTTACCCTCTGCATCTCTGGCCTACACCCCAGTTCTTGTGTGCATAAATAGATAAAATTAATCTTAAAAAAATAAACTATGCACAATGTTTCACAAGTCCTAAAAATAATGAGGACTTCTATTTTCCATTCTTTGAGTACAAGAGCATCACTTATTACTTTAAATAAACGGTTCATCCAGCCCTGCTGGATTCATGACATACCATCTCTCATTGAATCCTCACAATATTGATCATTATTCTAACTGACACCTGAGAAATCTGTAGCCTGCTAAGGTCTGCTCATTTACCCAATATTCCAGGCCTACAAGACAGCAGAGCTGAAAGTTCAGAATGCCTGTGGCCCGCGCACTAAAATCCTGTCATTCTAAAGCCACGACATGCCCAGGACCGCATCTGTATCAGTCACAGTTCTGAGTTTCCAACATCAGTCCCTGCTCTGGCTGGAATAGGCAGAAGAGGGATTTATTAAAGGACTTTGCAACTTTGGGGAGCACTGGGGGATTCCAGGAAGGGTGCCTCAACTCACACCAAAGAGCTGTCACGGCGGGCCCTCCCTGGTGGCGCAGTGGGTTGGCCAGTGCACTATGAAGCAAACCATAGCCACTGTGGCACGAGTTCGATCCCTGCTGTCGGCTGGGGAGGGGACCCACATGGCGCAGCAGACCTCTTCTGCCTTGCCTGCTGCTTCCCTCAGCAGTGTACTTCCGTTGATCTGCCTGTTCTGCTCCCCACTCTGTCTGGTGGGTTCTCTCAGCCCCCACACCTCTGGCCTTTACCCAGTGCTTGTATGCATAAATAAATAAATCTTTAAAAAAAAAAAAAAAAGAGCTATCATGACGAGAAAACCACTGAAGGCACTAAGCCCACGCGTTTCACTCCAGGAACTTGACTGCTCTGCCTGTGGCGTTGATGCCACTCCTGGGCCAGGAGCTGCCCCTGGCAACTGCTGTCTTCCTGCACCAGCTGAGTGAAACCTCCAGAGAACCAAGGGATCTACTTCTTCCTACACTGCATTCTGAAACACGTCTCCAGGGGATAGGTCTTATTGGCAGCACCTAGGTCACGTGCCCATTTCTGAGCCTACTGAAGAAAATACGGAATCTTCTCTTGTGCTGAGACCGACATCAAAGGTCTGACTTCCTGCGTTGGGAACCTCATCTTCCCCAACAATGGACACATGCCTCCATCGACGTGGGCCATTAGGAAGATGCGGGCAGCCAGAAGCACAACACTCATCATTTAAGCAAGGCTCGCTGGGAATCCTGGGGCTGTGGGCTGGAATACAAGTGTCAGTGATAGTTAGACAGTTTCTTAGATGATCAAGGTGAAGAGTCAAGTCAGAAGCTTTGGACAGACTTGACTCATGAGAGCTGCTTAGACCATAACAGATTTAAGTTCAGTTTAAATATTTTGTACACAGAAGCCTACAGGTAGAGGAACAGAGCTTTTGACTTCCTAAGTTATCTTGACCTAAAGAAATGTTGCTGTTATCCACATGAAAAGGAGGACAAAAACTGGGGTTGCATCATTTTCTGACTCTTAAATAATGCACTGTGGGGGCCTCCCTTGTGGTGCAAGAGGTTAAGTAGCAGCACTATGAAGCTATCAGCAGCCCACTGCAGCACGAATTCAATCCCCAGCCAGGGAGGGGATCCACATGGCGAGGCAGATCTCTCCTGCCTGCCCGCTGCTCCCCTCAGCAGTGTGTTTCAGTCGATCTGCCTGTTCTGCTCTCCACTCTGTCTCTGGTGGATCCTCTCACCTTCATCCCTCTGGTCTGTACCCCAGCTCTTGTATGCATAAATAAATAAATATTTTTTAAAAATGTACTGTGGAGACCCTAAGGCTAGGTCTCCACTGTTACAATTTTCTCTAGTTGGCTCCTTCGTCATCATGGAGGCTGGACGGGTTTACCCACAGAGGTCAGATTCCCGCTGCTACCTTGAACAGGACAGAGCTTCTTCTGACTATGCAGGTGATAGATGCGGCAGTGACGGCGGGGGCCACAAATTGTTCAGAGGGCTCAACTGGGCAAATCATGGTGTAAACCGAAAGGAAAATCCTGAGGACGAGAGCATGGAATACGGGTTCATTCACAGAACGAGACTAGAGTCAGCAGCCCAGCTGTAAATGCCAAGGCCAAGTCATCCCTTCTTGCTGGAAGACCCTCTAGTGCACAGGTGGCCCCTCCCCACTACTCTGAGTAAGTCCCTTCTGACAGTGTTAAGCCTGTTGGGGTGTATTCAGTTGTATCTGTCCCGGTGAGCCCTGCAGGTAGGGTTGGAGGTTGAGGGGACAATGGCATCATCTAGGGAAGAAGTGGGTCCTGGCAGAAGAGGCCAGGCCTTTGAAGTTGGTCTGGGCAGAAAAGGAAATCGCAATCTCTAGAGCTTGCTTTCCAGGTCTAGATCTGGGGAGTGGAGGCATCCCTAGGGCACTGGAGGGCTGTCCCGGAGGGGGCAGGGTGGTGGGCTCCGCCACCCCACAGAGGTTGGAGGCCAGGCTCACGGGGTACCTGGAGAGGGCCGCAGACCAGGTTGTCCCATCGTTGGGCCTGTCTGCCCTCCCTTGGTTTCTCTGCGTCTCAAGCAAGTTTGGATGTTCCCATCTGGTATCACAAGGCAAGAGGTATGTGGCATTTGTGGGTATGGCCGTAGGCCAAGGAGAAGAGGTAGCTCAGCGTCCCCTGCTTGGATGGAGCCAGGTTGGTGCGCAGCAGCAGTGCCAAGCAAAGTGCATATCCTAGGGTTACATCTGCGACTGTGGGGTCCGTTTGCCCCTTTAATTACTGACTTCTGAGAATCCAGATGACATAATGGTGGATGTTCTTTCAAGACCTCAGTCACCATGTGCTGAATGAACAGAACGCCGGTGAAAAAGAAAGGCAATACTTCTAGGAACAGGCAAATCACCAGAGTCCCAAGTACTGGGACTGACCCAGAAGGGGGCTGATGCCCAGTAATGGGGACCCAGGCAGCTGGAAGCAGGAAGTAATGGGGCCCAGCCACAGAGACAAGGTGTAGGGGACTCCCATTTGTGGAAGGGGTACCCCCAAGAACAGGGCTATCTCTGGGAGCACCATAAAGCAAATGAATAATAAGACAATCATTCTATCAAGAAATTTAAATCCTGAGATATCCTCAAACCTGCTCCAAGCTTCACATACAGAGAACAAGAGCAAAACCCCAATCTCAGCTGGGAGTTAAAAGCCACAGTGATCTGAGGCTCTATCCTCAGCGTATTGGATGAGTTTTACTCCTGGAGTTGATAGGAAGGCGCCCCAAAGGCTGAGAAGCAGGCAGAATTTGAAATGTGATTGAGATGAGTTCAGAAATCTGAGTTATACCACACCTCCAAAACTGACTTAGTTAGAAGGTGAATAATTAGGAGAAAAAGGTAACGCTGCATCCTAAGATAAGTGTCAAATTCTAATTCAACAAACACTGAAAAACTGGGCAAAATCTCTTTTGCTAGCCTGGAATGTGTTTCCATAAATAAGTAAATCTATTTTCATGTAAAAGAATTTGATCTTGGTGGGGGGGGGCCTCCCTGGTGGCGAAGCAGGTTGAGCGCTGCTCTGTGAAGCATCTGCGGCACAGCAGCATGAGTTCAATCCCCGGCCAGGGAGGGGACCCACATGGCGAGGCAGACCTCTCCTGTCTCATCCGCTGCTCCCCTCAGCAGTGTATTTCAGTTGATCTGCCTGTCCTGCTCCCTGCTCTGTCTCTGGTGAATCCTCTCACCTTCCTTGCCTCTGGCCTTTACCCCTGCTCATGTATGCATAAAAAAAAAAAAGAATTTGCTCTTGGCTAAAGCAAGAATAATCTGTCACCATTTTGATATCAACCAGAAAAATAAAAAACATTTGGGTGGTCAACCAAAAATATGCTTATGATTCTCACTAGTAGTTATTGAAACAATAGACAATTGATTGTTAAAATTAGCTTTATTGTTAATATAGACATTTACAAAACATAAAGTGTACTGTGCTTAAATTAAGAATTCCCTAGGGTTTTCTGTACCCCTCCCTTCCCATTATCTGATACTGACAATGGTTTCCTTCATGTTTGTTGCCACAACGCAATCAGGAATCACACATCTAATTTCCATCTTTAAGGAGATTCACAGACTCATAGCCTTCCGAACTGTTTTAAAATTACAGCTCTTATTATTATAAAGCTGTACTTAATATTCTTTACATGTTTTTTAGGCTAATACTATCATCGTATAAGCCAAATGATAACTGATCAGTCAATAAAATAATCACTGAGGATCCAGTGAATGCTCCAGAAGCTAAGCAGAAAGGCCTGAAATTTCCTCTTAAAGGTGTCGTTCTTTTTGTTTTAACTATCATATACTTAACAATATAACCTTTTCTTTGTAAATCAGAGCCATGCTTCTGAACTCTTCTATAACAGAGTACTCTGGATTAAATAACAGACCTGCTCCTTTTGCCCATTCTCCATATGCTCACTGCCCAATTCTTGGCTAAAGCAATGAATGAGACGAATCTAAAATGTGAGCTTTTCTGACAGTGGATGGGAAGCAGCAATCTCACAAATATCAATCTCTTGTCATTTGCCAAAGGTGTAAGTCAGTACAACGTGCAGACATCTTATCCTTATTAAAGAGCCCTAAGATTAAGAGTTGGATCGCTAAGACAATAAATTGAGATTTTCATATTGCTGGAAACGTCTCAGGGGAGTCTGACACATGTGTGACTCAGAGATTTCAGGTAGATTTACAACAACCTAACATTTCAATCTCTAACTAGAAATGAAGCAGGAGGGAAATCTTAAGTTTCCTTTGAACCCAGTGATTTTTTTCACCTCCAAAAGGTCAGAAATTACACTCACACACTTTAAAAGTCTACTTTTGAATGGCTAAATCAGCTAGTGTGATGGCTCAGTTTTGCAGGCAATGGGTCATGAAGTTAGGCAGGAAAATGTAAAGTCCACTTTTTGATTTTTTCTTTATTCAGGGCCTAAAGAGAAGCATGCAGGAAATCCATTAGACTAATTTCCTGATCTTAACGTTTCCACCCATATAGAGTGTCCCAAAAGTCTTAGGACAGTTTTGACCTTTAATAACCTCAGGTGTAAATTCATCGAACTTGTCAAAAAACATACCTCGTATGGAGGCTTACTTGCCTACATTTCATACCTCTTTAGACTATTGATGATTTTTAGATTTTACTACTGCCATTAAAATACCTGTGTTTGACGATAGCAAACAGCAACTGATGTGAAGTTTGCAGAGCTTAAAAACAGCACTACAACTTTTGAATATTCTGTGATTCCCAGTCTTAAGTCTCTGTCCTAACTCATTTCATCTCTGATAGTAAAACTCTGAAATGGATCAAATTATTTTCTTAGAAGTCAGTTCTCTTGCTATATCCTCAGAGGAAATGCCCAGCTGGTTGGGCATTTCTGACTCAGTTTCTCACAGCTTTCTCACACAATGAGAGATGTGATTTGTTTCCTGAAAATTACAGAGGCAAAGTCTTGTGTTACAGCAATAAATCTCTATGTGTGATCTTAGTTCAGATGAAAATAATTTGGGGCTATACTGACTGTGAACATAGAAACGATCATGTTTTAATAAATTTCCACACATTCATCCAGGTGAAAAGTCCTGCTTTGACTTCATGTTTTTTTTCCCCTTCTCTCTGATCAATGTTATCTGGGTTTTTATCTATGACTTCTTCTGTTTTAATGAGGGTCTCATATATTTCCTGGGCTCTGATAATTTCTTTTTGTGCATTAAAATGGACTTTTTGCCTAGTTAGGAGAGGAACAATTAAATTGAAATCATTAATTCTCTTATTTAGTTTTCTGATGTCTTCTTGAAACTGCTCACAGATTTGGCTCCACTGTTTCTGTTTGATTGGTGTCATTGGGTTTCCAAGTTTTTTCCTTGACACTAAAATTGCCTCTCTGAGTTGCTCAATAGTATCCTTTATTTCCTTCTGCATTAAGATCCATTCTGGCTGGTATCCATTATCAATCAATATTCTGTTCAGGTTGTGAGTCATGGGGTCAATATATGAACAGCCAGAAAACTTTTTTAGAGGTTTTCCTTTCCCACTGAGGTTGTCAAAGTCTCCTTTTGCCATTGATTCCTGAATGAGATCCTCCACTAAACGCTCTATCGCTTGAGTTATTTTTTGTTCTTTACTCTGCCTTACGTCTTTAACAGTTAAACTATCAGCAAAATACTGTCTTTGTAGTTTCTGCTTTTGATATTCCATCACCTGTTCAGTTGCACGGTCTGCTCTAAATTGCCTATATTGCTTCTCTCGTTGACTTGGTGTTCCAAAACCAATACCCTCAAAACTTAAGTAATGCCGGTGTTGGGGTGTTTTATATTTGAATTGTTCCTCTTCTTCTGCTGCTTCTTCAACTTTATTCTTTTTGGCATTTGTTTGTTCTGTCACATGGGAAAGCACCTTCCGATAAGCTTCTTCGATCCTTATAAATGTTGCAGAATCAGCAGTACTAGAGCCACCATCTGGATGATACTGCTTGGCAAGCTTCCGGAAAGACTCCCTGACATCATCTGCAGAACAGCCTTCTTCCAGCTTCAGCAGCTTATAGTATTCTCTGATCTTCTTTTTGGATTTATGAGTGGACATCATTCTATTTCTAATAACACCAAGATATGGAAACATTTTCATTCGATGAGGAATCATTGAAGCATTTATCAGATGAGATCTTAAGATTTGCGCCATCATCACATACATTAAGTTCATTCCTGTATCCAGAATTCTCCCTAATAATGATCTAGAAGATAACAAGGTGAACACAATTGCCTTATCAGTTAATTTAACATTTTCAGCAGTAAGGAAGAAATTTCAAGTACAATAAGGGACAAGTCTTTCTAATGCTCCTTCCAGGATTCTTATAGCTACATTTCACTTATGTTAGCAGAGAAATGGAAGTTGATGATGTTTAGCATTAACATATTGTGATATAGTCTGAATTCTACTCCTCACTAACCTCAGAATTTTCGAGTCAGCAAGTTCTCAGAGACTATCCAGTCTTCTCATTTTATGACAAAATGTAGGCCCACAAGGTTAAGCAACATAACCAAGTCACTGAACAAGGGTAAGCAAAAATGGTTAGGTGTAGGGCACAAGGAGACGCTTGCTTAACTGTCTGTATTCCCAGCAGACAGTTCATCAGCACCACTTTCTTGATTAGTATCATGGTCTTCATCGTCCCAAGGAGTATTCTCCTGGAGATTTACCAGAAACAGAAGACTGACATGAAACAATAGAAGACTTGATACAGTACGCAGCTAATCTGACAACAGATTGAATAGAACAAGTGTCCAAAAGACTTTATGATATATAGCTCGCTGGGAAGGAGCTATTTGCTACCTGCTGGGAAAACCAAGGTGAAAGGTGAGCCCTCTAGAATTTCCTCTGTTCTTTTAATAACGCATGATCTAGCAGAGATTAAAGACCTGACCATAGATAAGGGCAAAGAAATGCTGGAAGTGGCTGACGTGTAAAAGCTGAAAGTGAACTCCCTCCCGGGGATTCCAGTTTTCTGGACAACAAGGGTCAACAGCTTTTAGAGTGAGTAGGGATGGTGATGGGTAAGCCTACAGGGGCTGGTAACAGGAGCCCCCTACAGGGGCTCGGAACGCCCCGCCCTGCCCCGCCCCCTACTCACCTTCTGGGATTTGGGGAAGGGGCGCCCAGGCTCCCGCCCCCTTGTTGCGCCTTTGCGCATGCGTACACTGTTCGCCCTTCACGCCCTAGGCGCCCGCCGGACTAGACCATCCGCCATTTTCCACTGAGAGGACTTGGGGGTAAGAAGTTGCGAAGGGCGGTGTCGTACCCAACCGGGAAAGGTGTCCTACCTTCCCAGGAAACCCAAGAAGCTCTCTTAAAGCGAGCTCCACCAAGAGGACACAGGCAGGACACTTCGGGAGGCTCTCTCCTGCCCCCGGGGAGATAAGCTCCACCTCCGCCCCCACCTCCAGCGGAAGGTGGTTTGGTCGATTGGAATTATGGGAGATGTAGTTCGCGGGGGTGCGCCTGCGCCGTGGGAGGGACGCGGGGTGGTGCGAGTGGCGCTGTGGTCCGGAGCCAGAAGCTTGCGGCTTATGGCAGTGTGTGCCGTGGACGACTTGTCACCTTTGAAGTCTTAGTAACCTGGAGGGCGACGGCCGGCTGTAGCTTGTTTGGGGCGGGGGACAGGGAAAGACGAATCCATCTCTTCCAGCGGGACCTTGACAATCTCTTCCGGTGTTGTCTGAGACTTCTGCGCAGACGTGAAAGATCTAGTTACCGCAGAAAGATCTGGCTGCCGCAGAAAGATCGAGCTACCCCAGAAAGATCTAGCTGCCGCAGAAAGATCGAGCTACCCCAGAAAGATCTAGCTGCCGCAGAAAGATCTAGCTACCGCAGAAAGATCTAGCTGCCGCAGAAAGATCTAGCTACCCCAGAACGATCTAGCTACCCCAGGCTGGAAACCGTCACTAAGTCAAGCAAATACCTACTGAGCAGCTCCAAAGCCAGATGTTGGAGGGGGTGAGGGTAGTCGAGGAAAAGATCGAAATAGGGACCCCCTGGCTTTAAGTTCTCGCATGGGAAGGTATTATTTCACCGTCCTTTACAGGGAGGTCATTTTAAAAAATAAAAAGGAAAAGAGAAGAAAACGGCAAAACTTGGGGAGTCACACCTGTGTTGAAAAATCCTGTTTCTCTTGCATGCTTTGCGCCTCAGACAAGATACGGCTCTGCATCTGTTTATCTGTAAAATGAAGTCCTAGTAAATGGAAAGCGGGTACTTAGCGTTTAATCTTTTTTTTTTTTTTTTCTGGCCAGGCGTTGTGCAAAGTACTTTATATCCTTAGTCTTCTCAATGTTCCTATGAGAGAAGTGCTGTTGTTTCCCCTGTTTTACAGATGATGAAACAGTTGCATCAAGTGCCTTCTTGTGAGACTTACATGATGTGTGTTAACCTCTTGGCTCGGTGCCTGGTACTTTAAGCGTTGTTTTTGTTATGACTGTATCTTATCTCAAAAAAAGAACCAGAAATAGGTACTAGAGGTTCTAAGTTTCTGAGTTACAGATTTGTTATTGTAAGTGTAACAGCACAGAAAAAGGTTTAAGTTCTGATGCAGAAGGATTCCCTTTGTGGAACCTACTTTGAGCCAAAGACACACCCTCTTGTCTCTAACTGCAGTGTTGAGACTTCTGGGTGAAATATTAGCAGTCCGATTCAGCTCCCTGTTTTCTTATCTGCAACCACTGAAGAACACCGGGTTCTGCTGCTTGATCTGTAAATCTGCCCTGCGCGCTGAACTTAATGGGACACACTTCGGGGTCACTCCTTGGTTGTGGACCCAAGTCATGTTTACTATTTCCGAATAAATGCCTTCTTCTGTACTATATTATAATCTGGTTATTTCAAAGTGGACTGGTTTTAGGGGCCTCCCCGGTTGTGCAAGGGGTTGAGCGCCGTACTGTGGAGTTTCCACAGCCACGGCAGCAGTAGTTCGATCCCTGGCCAGGGAGGGACCCAGATAGCGTAGCAGACCTCTCCTGCCTCACCCGCTGCTCCCCTCAGCAGTGTATTTCAGTGGATCTGCCTGTTCTGTTCCCCACTCTGTCTCTGGTGAATCCTCTCAACCCCCACCTCTGGCCTGTACCCCAGCTCTTGTATGCATAAGTAAATAAAATCTTAAAAAAGTGGGCTGGTTTTAATTGAAGGTACCAGGCATCGATGTCAGCAACATATTCTCATTCAATGGGCCAAACAGGGAACATAAAAGGACTGTGTGAGAGAGAACAGACTTGTCGTCACAAGTGTTAACTCTTCCAGTCAACATCTTGCATATAACATGGGGGCGGGGGGAGCATAAGCACAGTTTTAAAAAACTACTTGTATAATACTTTGCATTTTTCAGATCACTCATCACAAATCTCATTTTTGATGTTTGTGTTTTACAAATGATAACATTTTTAGCTGTGAGTAGTTTCATGACTTGGTTAAGTTGGTAAATGGCAAAGGTAGGGCTGAACTGTAAATCTACTTCTCTTTTCAGAGTTTTAATTTTATAGTGATACCATTCTGTACATATAAAGGGTGAATTTAAGTCAACTGAGTTTCCTCATAAAAAACACATTTTAAAAAGACTATGCATACAAGAACTGGGGTACAAGACCAGACGTGTGGGGGTGAAAGGATTTACCAGAGATAGTTGGGAGCAGAACAAGTGAGACAGGAGAGGTCTGCTGCACCATGTGGGTCAGCTCCCTGGCTGGGGATCGAACTTGTGCTGCAGTGGCTGCATAGCTTAACCCCTTGCACCACCAGGGAGGCCCCATAAAGAACACTTTTAGCTGCAAATGAACTTGGATTATTCTTCTCATGTATGTGAGGGAGACAGTTACTGGCATTGGTTCAGCTACCAAGAATTGTCATTTAATTTGGCATTCTTGTTCTTTTTCCCTCCATATACATTTTTCCCTGAATGCTATAAAAATCATTGCATACCTCACATCCCTTGACCCCAAAGTACTTCAGTATTTATTTCCTTAAAATAAGGACATTTTCTTACATCCGCCTAGTAATATGACAAACTGTAGATTTAACATTGATCCAATGTTATCTAATGTACAACTTTGTATTTCACAATTGTCCTCATGACGATTCAGAGGAACACAGACTTTTAAGTGAGCAGGTCAAATGAGCAGAAAAACCACACTGTTCTTGTTCAATTTAGTTATGGAAAGAAAGAGGACACCGTTTTTAAAAGATGGTTCTTTTCCTTTTAAGAAGGTGGTGACAGGGGCCTCTCTGGTGGCGCAAGGGGTTACGTTGCAGCACTATGAAGCATCCACAGCCACTGCAGCATGAGTTTGATCCCCGGCTAGGGAGGGGACCCACATGGTGCAGCAGACCTCTCCTATCTCATCTGCTGCACCCCTCAGCAGTGTATTTCAGTACATCTGCCTGTTCTGTTCCTCACTCTGTCTCTGCTGAATCCTCTCACCCCCGCACTTCTGGCCTGTACCCTAGTTCTTGTATGCATAAACAAATCTTTATTTTTTATAAAAGATTTATTTATGCATGCAAGAACTGGGGTAACAGGCCAGAAGTGCAGGGCAGGGGTATGTGTATATGTGAGCGAATTCACCAGACAGAGTGGGGAACAGAACAGGCGGGTCTACTGGCCAGGCAGGAGAGGTCTGCTGCGCCCTGGGTCGCCTCCCTGGCCGGGGATTGAACTCACACTGCAGTGGCTGTGGATGCTTCATCGTGCTGAGACTTAATCCCTGTGCCACCAGGGAGGTGGGGGGGGGGGCTCTGTTTTAATCCATCTGTGGGTTTTTTCCCCCCTTCCTCTTCCTGATTCTGTGATAACTACAGGGAAGTTGCTTTATTTCCAATAAGTTGTGGTGCCATAGTAACTAAAATCACACTTCGCTGAAGAATTGATTCAGTTTAATCTGCATCCTAAAGCCACATGGTCCATTGATGTTTACAAGTGGTGTTTCTGAAGCTAAATTCCTAGAACCACCACGAATATGATTTCTTCTCTTGACTCCATCTGTCACTATACTTTGTCAAGGAAGAATTTATGTAGGAAATACTGACTTTAAAGGAAAGAGAGATTAATAGTACAACAATGCTCTGAAAGTCGGGGGCGAGGGGGTGGGAGTGTTGAGACAAGGTATGGAAAGAGAAGATTCACACTCATTTGGATATTTTTCCCTTTTCTCTCTTCCCAGTTGGGATGATGAGTTTTTTTTTTTTAAGATTTATTTATTTATGCATACAAGAACTAGGATACAGGCTAGAGGTATGGGGGTGAGAGGATTCACCAGAGACAGAGTGGGGAGCAGAACAGGCAGATCAACTGAAATATATATTGCTGAGATGGAGCAGTGGGCGAGGCAGGAGAGGTCTGCTGTGCTATGTGGGTCCCCTCCCTGGCTGGGGATTGAACTCACTCTGCTGTGCCTGTGGTTGCTTCACAGTGCAGTGCTTAACCCCTTGCGCCACCAGAGAGGCTCCCGATAATGAGTTATTGAACCATCCTAAGATGACCAACAGGGTTTGTGGAACTTTGCAGATGGTAAACTGCCTCCCCCACTGGGATGCTTAATTTTGAGTTTTTGGCATTGAATTAATGTAGCTTATCCCCTCCATTTTACAACAAAACCTCCCCTAAACGAAAATGAGCACTAAATGGAATTAAACCCTAATCACCCTGTTCTCTCTTCCCTCCATCTCCTCCTCACGGTAAACTCTTCACTGCCTCCACCTGCTTTCTTGGGACCTTGGAAGGTGGATGGTTTTATATCCCAGGTAACACTCTCTGTGCCCCTCTGGATGGATGGCGGCATCAGAAACACACATCAGTGACTGCAGAGAAAACACCTGCTGGGAAAGTCAAACACCTGGACTGCCCAGCCCCTCCTCAGACCTGGAAATGTGTGCCCTGCACTCCCCTCACGTTCCTTCTCCCTCGTAAAACACAGCACTCCTGTTAAACAGGGAGCTGAATTTTTGGGGATATCACGCTAACTCCTTTGATGGCCACCTCGAATAAACGCCTCAGTTTAGGGCCTCCCTGGTGGCACAATGGGTTAAGCAATGCACTGTGAAGCAAACTGCAGCCACTGCAACACGAGTTCGATCCCTGGCCAGGGAGTGACCCACATGGCACAGCAGACCTCTCCTGCCTCACCCACTGCTGCCCTCGGCAGTGTGTTTCAGTCTGCCTGCCTGTTCTGCTCCCTACTCTGTCTCTGGTGAATCCTCTCACCCCCCCCACACCTCTGGCCTGTACCCAAGTTCTTGTATGCATAAATAAATCTAAAAAAAACCCTCCTCAATTTAAAGACATTTCTTGTGAAAAACCCAGTTTGGTCATCCACACCTATAGACATTGTGGTATCACTTCACAGTATATACAGAAAGCGAATCATATTGTACACCAAAAGTTACGTGTCAATTATAGCTCAGTTAGAAATAATTTAAAATAGAAAACATGCACAAAAGAAAGAAAAGAAAAAGAAACATAGATAAAGAACAAAATAATCAAAGGGAATAAATACCACTTTGGGATAAGTGTAACTGAGAGGTACAGGACACAGAAAATGACAAAATACTGCTGGAAGAAACTAAAGAACTAAGCAACGGGAAAGACACCCTGTGTTCATAGACTGGAAGATGGCAGTGCTCTCCAAGTCAACCTAGGGGTTAAACACAGTTCCTTTAAAAATTCAAGTTGACCTTTTTTAGGTAAACCTGACAAGCTGATCCTAAATTCACGTGGAAATCCAAGGAGCAAAGAACACCAAAATCCTTGATCAAAGAACAAAATCGGAGGCATCACACTTCCTGATTTCAACATTCAGTTCAAAGCTATGGTAATCAAGACTGTGATAGTGGCATAAGGCTAGACATTTGGATCAATGGAATAGATGTGACAATCCAGAAGTAAACCCATACATTTGTGGTCGATCAGTTTTTGACAGTAATGCCAAGACGACTCAATGCAGGAAGGAAAAGTCTTTTCAGAAAATGGTCTTATGATGACTGGATATCCATGTGCCAATGAATTAATTTGTACCCCTACCTCACAGCAGGTACAAAGAAAAAGTAAAAAATGGATCAAAGACCTAAATGTGAGAGCTATAGAACTTTGAAGGAAACAGGCATAAGTATTTGCCATCTTGAATTGGTAACATTTTAGCTATGACAACCAAAACAAGTCACAAAGGAAAAAATAGAGAAATTGCATTTTACCAAAAGTAAAAACATTTGTGCTGCAAAGAATGTCACCCAGAAAATGGAAAGAAAATTCATGTACTGGAAAACAGTTTTTGCAAATGACATATCTGAGAAGGGTCCAGTCATTAATAAAAAGACCTTTAACCCAATTTTAAAACAAGCAAAGGATTTGAATAGACATGTCTTCAAAATTTTACAAAAGGCCAATAATAAAATGAAAAGATGGGTCCTGCCTGGTGGCACAGGGGTTAAAGTCTCAGTGCTATCTAGCTATTGCCAACTACCACGACCTGAGCTCGATCCCCAGCCAAGGAGGGGACCCACGTGGTGCAGCAGACCTTTCGTGTCTCACTGCTGCTCCCTTCAGCAGTGTATCTCAGTCGATCTGCCTGTTCTGCTCCCCACTCTGTCTCTGGTGAATCCTCTCACCCCCACTACCCCCTTGTCTACACAGCAGTTCTTGCATGCATGCATAAATAAATCTTTTTTAAAAAATGAAAAGATGCTGATATCATTAGTCATTAGGGAAAAGTAAATCAAAACCATGATGAGATAACACTTTGCATTCATGGAACGGCTATAATCAAAACGATGGTGGTAAATTCAAAATCCTTATATATTACCAGTGAACATGTAAAAAGGAACATTTAGAAGACAGTTTGAAATTTCTCGAAAAGCTAAGCATGGATTTACCGTATGAAGTGGCAGTTCTACTTCTAGGTTTGTACCCAGGAGAACTGGAAACATACTTTTTTTTAAAAAGATTTTTATTTATGCACACAAGAGCTGGGGTACAGGCCAGAAGTGCAGGGGGTGAGAGGATTCACCAGAGACAGAGTGGGGAGCAGACAGACAGACTGACTGAAACACACTGCTTAGGGGAGCAGCGGGTGAGGCAGGAGAGGTCTGCCGCGCCATGTGGGTCCCCTCCCTGGTTGGCGGCAGGGATGGAACTCCTGCTGCAGTGGCTGCAGTTTGCTTCTTAGTGCGTTGCTTAATCCACTGCGCCACCAGGGTGGGCCCTGGAAACATACTTTTACATAAAAACTGCAGAGCGTTACTCATGGTAGCCAAAAAGTAGAAGCCACACACACGTCCACTGACTGATGAATGGATAAACCCAGGTGGTGTAACCATATGAGGGAATATTATCCCATATAATCGAGAATGAAGTCTACCGACACATAGTACCACATGGGTGAACCTTAAAACATTCCAT
Source organism: Galemys pyrenaicus (assembly GCA_019455555.1). Classification (NCBI taxonomy): domain Eukaryota; kingdom Metazoa; phylum Chordata; class Mammalia; order Eulipotyphla; family Talpidae; genus Galemys; species Galemys pyrenaicus. Next base: position 16,042,046 of record JAGFMF010011629.1, read on the forward strand.
TCCATGAAAGAAGTGGGACAGAGAAGGCGAGTTCTCTAACTCCAGAATTAGACAGTGCTATGGTTGTACAACCATGTAAATATTCTAAAAATTATTGAATTGTGCACTTCAAAAGATTCAATTTTGTAGTATGTGATTTACATATTAATGAAAAATAAAAAAATAATATTTTCTGTTAAGAAATTAGCATACATAGTGTTAAGAAACCTGTACCTAATAAACTTGTAGGGCAGTCTGCATTACAGTTAAAAATGCGTAATGGAGTGATTTAGATTTAGATTTAAGAGGGAAATCATCCTCTATCTATATACATTATCAGCACATCTAAAAGAATTTTAGCCATTAACTTGTCCCTGGTGGCCTAAGGGTTAAGTCTCAGCTCTGTCATCCCCGGGGCCAGAGTTGATCTCCGGTCAGGGAGCTGACCCACATATTGTGCACCAGACCTCTACTGTCTCCCCACAGCACCCCTCAACAGTGTATCTCAGTAGATCCACCTGTCCTGCTCTCCGCTTTGTCTCTGGTAAACCCTTTCACCCCACCACCCCCACATCTCTGGCCTGCACCTCAGTTCTTCTACACAAAAATAAATGAAATCTTTAAAAAAAAATCACTGTTAAAAAAAGTTTATATTGGGCCTTCCTGGTGGCGCAGCGGGTTGAGCGCCGCTCTGTGAAGCACAGTCCTCTCACCTCCCTGGACTCTGGCCTGTACCCCAGCTCTTGTATGATAAATAAATCTTTAAAAAAAAAGTTTGTATTGGAGTAATACCCAGACTTTTAATTTTCTCAGTCAGATGATTGAAGTGTTGGGAAAGGAAAACAAACACAGAACTTAAAATTCAGTCTCAAATGTTTTCATCTGTCAAAGTGATGGGGACGGTGACCCGGTCGGGGCCCTGCGGGTGGCGAAGTAGGAAACCTGTGTGCACAGGGCCCTGAGCTCGTTTTCCAGCCACGGGCAGCTTCCGGAGGAGCGTCTGGAGGAGCACTGGGAACTAGCGCTGGCAAGAGGCCAGACTCGGCGCCCTGGGTGGGCTTGGGACCAGATGTCCTGGAGGGCGATAAGGCGCGATGTCACGGACTCGGCGAAGGCCAGCTACTGCTGAGCCCGTCTTTGTTGAACTCACTGTAAAAAGCCAGCTGGAAGTGAGTGCCAAGGCAGTTTCCGTAGGGTGGCACCCTGTCTTCCAGACTGCAATTCCGATTCAAGCGCACCTTGAAGAGCAAGTGCCTATCTCTGCTTTATTGACACTGGTGGTGACAGGCCCCAGAGCTGCTCTTCTGGTCACAAAAGGCATAAACCATTAACTAAGGTCCCCTTAAGAATGACGGCTCATGTTTGCTAATTTTATCAACAAAATGATAAGAAATGTAAGCTTAGTCTTGAATTTGTAACTTGATGTTAGTTTTTTTTTTTTAAAGATTTATTCATTTATGCACACATGAGCTGGGGTACAGGCCAGAGTCCAGGGCGGTGAGAGGATTCACCAGCGACAGAGCGGGGAGCAGAACAGGCAGATTAACTGAAATATACTGCTGAGGGCAGCAGCGGGCGAGGCAGGAGAGGTCTGCTTGCCTCCTGTGGGTCCCCACCCTGGCCGGCAGCAGGGATCGAACTCGTGCTGCAGTGGCTGTGGTTTGCTTCATAGTGCGTTGCTTAACCCACTGTGCCACCAGGGAGGCCCTCATCTTGAATCCTTTTAATGAGAGAAATATTTAAATGTGTTCTGCTCCACAATGTAAATAGTTGTTTTGAAGCATAATTCTAAATGTGAACAGAATATTTTCCCAATAATTTTGAAATCAGAGAACATATGTTGAAAATTAATCTACTATTTTATAACCTTAGAAATTTATTTCATATCATCTGTTTCATTTCTGAAAATTAGCTTGGGCATGGAAAGTGGAGTAGATAACTCAGTGCTAAGGAAGTTATCTTCTTTATGGAGGTACCTTTGGTGTACAACGCTTTAAGGAATAAAGTTCACACCTCCTCAGAAGTATGTCACCTCCTCCTGCCTGCCCCCGCTCCACACCAAAGTACCCATAGCCTTTACCCTAGGCCTTTGGCCCCTCACCCCTTTGTTCCCACCTCCACTTTTCCTCTCCCAAAAGAGAGATGATCAAGTTAAAATGAAGCCCTTGGGACTGAGCGGGGTTTGCGTGTAGCTGAGGCAGGTCATCTGCATGTGGACTGGAGGGCACAGCAGTGGCGTGCATTCAGCCCCCTGTGCAGGGAGGCCGAGCCCCCAGAGGCCACTGAACAGCAGTGAACAGTGCAGGAGGGGCCCCTTTGTTGGGGAACCCCAGTCCAGTCTGGCTTGTGTCTGTATAGAGGTAGACATCTGGACACACAGAACGACATTGAGAAAGTGGACGCATGAGAGAGACGCTGTGAGGCCACAGTGATCGGTGGCTATCTGCAAGGTGAGAGGCCTCAGAGGCCAAAGTAGCAGACACCTCGGACACCTTGACTTTGAATGTCACAACTCCAGACTGAGAGAAGATAATTCCTATTGTTTAAGCATCCCCTCCCTTCCCTGCCCACCCCCTCTGTACGCTTATCTGTGGTATTTTGTTACAGCAGCCTTAGCTGACTAATAAAACATTTCCACTGGTAATGAGCTTATGGCTCCTTACCCTTCGAAGTAGAATGAGGGAGTTATAGCCCTCCCCCAGGCACCTGTCAGCATGCTGGAAATGCCAGAATCTTCAATTTATTCTTTGCATGGGAGGCTCTGGGTCCCCACACATGCCCACCCAGAAGTAAACACCCCAGGTGGCTTGATGGCCCTTGAGGTGTGTGTTGAGGTGGTAGTAGCAACCCTGAAAGTGGACCCGCAGGAAGAGCATGCCTAGCAAAAGGGAAGTGAGGGGGCTAAAGCTTCACCTTGTCTTCCAGGTTTTCCCTCTGGGAGGAAACAATTTAAATAATACAAATTCCGGCCCTCCCTGGTGGCGCAGTGGGTTAAGCAACGCACTATGAAGCAAATCGTCAGCCACTGCAGCACAAGTTCGATCCCTGCCACAGGCCAGGGATGGGACCCACATGGCGCAGCAGACCTCTCCTGCTGTGCCCGCTGCTCCCCTCAGCAGTGTGCTTCGGTTGATCTGCCTGTTCTGCTCCCCGCTCTCTGTGGTGAATCCTTTCACCCCCCACACCCCTGGCCTTTACCCCAGTGCTTGTATGCATAAATAAATAAATCTTTAAAAAAAATAAATAATACAAATTCCTGGGTTCCACAGAAGGAATATATGAGGATCAAAGAAACTTATTGTCTTGGCCTGCTGGGGCTGCTGTAACAAAATACCACAGGCCGGAGGCCTAAACAACAGCAATTATTTCCTACAGTTCAAAAGTCCAATATCATGTTAGGGAGAATGTAAATTGGTGCAGCCTCTATGGAAACAGCATGGAGAGTTCTCAAAAGCCAAAAGATGGAAATACCATATGCTTCAGCAATACTACTTCTAGGTTTTTATCCAAAGACGATGAAAACACTAATTTAAGACTTATGCACTTGTATGTTCATAGCAGCTTTACTCACGACAGCCAAGATGTGGAGACAACCTAAATGCAGCGACAGACATCAGGACAAAGACATTATGGTATATGGCAGCTCTCCTGCCTGTCTGTGACTATGCAGTTGCTTCAGGTTTTTCTTCTTTTCCTAATACACCCATCCTTCAAAAAAAAAAAACTATATATATATAAAAAATAACAAAAATTGTGGCGTACCTACTCAGTGATATACGACTCAGCTATTTAAAAGATGAAATACTGTGCTTACTTTGCAGTACTTACTGTGCTTGCATCACAGTGAAACTGGGATGACAGGGATTAACATGGCTGCTACACAAGGATGACAGGCAAATTCATGAAGCGTTCCACATTTTTTTATAAAGATTTATTTATTTATGCATTCAGGAGCTGGGGTGCAATCCAGACGTGCAGGGAATGAGGCGATTCACCGGACAGAGTGGGGAGCAGAACAGGTAGATCTATTGAAACACACTGCTGAGGGGAGCAGCGGGCAAGACAGGAGTCTGCTGGGCCAGCTCTCTGCCTGGGGATAGAACTCCTGCTGCAGTGGCTTCATATAGCTTCATATTGCTGTGCCTTAACCCCTTGTGCCACCAGAGGACCCTGACTGGATTCTTTTATTTAAAGTTTCAAAGTTCATCCTGGCAGGTTGGAGCATGCCAGTACTTCATCCCTTTTTATTTTACTAAAAAAATTTTTAAGAAGCTTTATAGTTTAGGTTCACAGCAAAATTAAAGGTGGAGTTCCCACATATCCCCTTCCTCATGCAACTGCAGTTCCCGCCCCTTCCTAACACCCCATCTCCCAACCAGAATGTGTTTGTTACAAATGATGAACCTAGATTGCTTTTCCTTCTGACTGAAGAGCCTTTGTGGCTACACTACAGTTTATTAGCAATTCCATTAGCTGATGGGCACTCGAATTGTTTCTACTCATGAACTGATTTATCACTGTCCATTAGCAACTGTCACCATAAGGCAAATGGCCTTCTGTTGTGGTAAATAGTAATGTTTACTGGACTTGTGGAAGAATGAAGACCAGTGACCATTTTGAACAGTGGTGGAGGTGGCAAAATTCATGTATTAGAGAACTAACAAAATGCAGCTCACTGACCCTGGCCACGAGAGCAGGGTTGGAGACCCAGAATCAGGCAGCAAGACTGTGCTGTCTGTGGGGCAGTGCTCACTGGAAGCGGGGCAGTGTCCTTGCTGGCGAGTCTGGGAAGGGTTCTGGCCGCTTAGCACAGGGGAGGAGGGCCAAGGAAGTTCTTGAAGGGGGAGAAGAAAACATGCCAAGACTAGTTGTATACCAGCAACTAAGCTTTATTACAACTAAATGCTACTGTATTTGAGAGTTAAAAAAGCTTGTAAAGACAGTAACAAAATTGAGAATAAACATTAAGAACTGCGAATTCCCAGTAAAACCCAGTAAAAGAATAAACAGACCACACGTTCTCTTAGAAACTGTAACTTTCCTCTTTAGAACATGTCGCTTATTTTGGGACTCACGCTGGAGTCCTTCTCAGCTGTGTGTGACCAGCTAGCTGAGCGACAGTAACAGTCGGACCCCACACCTTCTGGCCGAGCACAATCTGTGATGGTGTCCTATTCCTGCTTATACAGAGAAACAGACATCTATAGCGCAAGACAAACAGCCATACCGGTGCATTAAAAAAGTTAGCATCTTGTTCTTTTTGCATTATGACTAGTTCTGCATACTTTCATCTCTGAGTACCACAAACTAATGACCATCCACAAACCCAACATTTCTCAGTAAGACTTAATTCATCACAAACTGGATAGCAGGGGCTCCCCTTAAGCCAACTCCTTTATTCTCTTATCATTCCTGCTCTATTCTACTGTTCTTTGGCTTCTGGTAATCAATTTATTTCAGACACATTTTTATTTTCCCTATCCCAAGCTATGGAATTGGCTACTTTACATGGAGTGCACGCTCCTTTAAGTGGAGATTAGTATTAAAAGCCTGGGAAATTTTATTTTTTGTCATAAATTCTCATTGATTTTTCTCCCAATTACATCTTGGTACCAGCCTCTATTATAGTATGTGATTTTATCAACCAGTAACATCTTCCTTTCTATAGACTTCATAAGGCTACGTCTGACATATCTAATAGGTACTTATCAGGTTGAGTTAAGTCTCCAGACAAAATGAGCCAACTGCTTTTACAACAAAGGAACTTATGTGATGTACCCGAGTACCCCATTGCTGCCACACTTACAACGTTCCGTAATCACTATTCTCAATGTGTATTATGTTCACCACGTAGTTACTGAATGAATAACAAAGCAAATGGGGAGGAAGAATTCAGAAATAGATGCACAGATCTTTTGTCTGCTCCGTGCCAAGAACTGTTCTTATTTTTAATACATCACAATTTAAAATTTAATTGTCAAAACAACTATATGATAGGCAATTGCCTATGTTAGCAGATAAGGAATCAGCGAGGATGAATAACATATCTGAGTTCTATGTTTGGCTCTGACTTACAACACGGGCAAGAGATATGAACGTAGACTTGCAGGTTAGCTTTGTAAAGGTCAGCTAGAAAAAGGGCATGGTGAGAAAAATGATAAGGACTGAATGTTGGTATCTTGTTTGGCTGAAAGTGAAAGGAGTTCTGAATGACTAGCCTGCTGATGACGAGCACGTTCTTAACAAGTAAAACCTGAAAGACCACCGGAGGTGACGCCCAAGTTCTAGAAACGCTGTGCCAGCTTTGAGTGTCTGCTCATTCCAAAGCCAAAGAAGTGAGGTGAGGTTCTTTTTCAGCAGTTATTTTTTAAACTTATCACTACTTTAGAAATGAAAATAAACTAAAGCTACAAACATGACACTTCGTACAGATTATGGAGTAATGGGGACAACTACTGCAGAAAGTTAGAAGTGGCCCACCTTTGGGGTGGCATGGACTTTGCACACAAGATAAACAAAGGTGGACTTGCTGACAGCATCTACCTGGAGTTCACATGCCAGTGGGGCACTGACTACCTGTGAGCTCTGAACCAGGACTATGGGTAAGAAGACACACAGAAGATGCCTAAAATCACTGGAACACAAAACAATGGCAAAATCAGAAGATTCTGGCACTGTTGAGGTTTGCTCTTAGGAGACTCTTCTTTTACAGTGTTTGAATTTACTCTCCTGTTTAGAAATTTTTTTTGGGACGGCTGAATCCGTGATAAAAAGCTACTATGCAAACATTCTTTTTTCAAAACTGGCTCTTATTCTTTCTGGAGCCAACAGATCTTGCCATTTTCGCCAAGCTGTACAGTTCCACTGGCCACCAGCTCCAGAGCTCTGGGAAACAGCTTATGTTCTGCTAATTTTACTCTTTCAGACAGTGTTGCAACGGTGTCACTCCTCTTCACTTGAACAGCTTCTTGTAAAATAATCTGCCCAGCATCTACATCTTCCTGGGAAAGGAGGCAGAAGTTTGAACATTACCTTCTAGCCAGAGCAACGCACATGCAAACACGGACAGTATTCTGGCGCAGGCATACTCACAGCGACGAAGTGCACAGTGCACCCAGAGACCGTGACGCCGGCTGCCAGGGCCTGTTCATGGGCATTTGAACCCTTAAAAGAAGGGAGCAAGGATGGGTGGATGTTGAGCATTTTCCCTGGAAATTAATAAAATCATATGGTCAGGACTTAAAAACCTCTGTTTCCATCAAAGGAATATACACTATTTTGTTTAGAATCAGGAGTAAAAAAAAGAACTAGGAGCCAACAGGCTTTCACTGGAATAGGGCTTTTTTTCTTTTAAATCAAAGATAAGAAATGAGGTAAAGGGGAACACAGGTTCTCTCAAGTAGGTCCTGAAGCGGCAGAGCCTGTGCTGCCCAGCTGGACACACTGAGGGCCTCTTGCAGGCACACGCAGTACTAAAAGGTGCGTGAGGCGTGTCTAATGTCAGGGGTCTTGAAGAAAATCCAGCTCGCTGCTGCCACATGCCGTCAGGAGGAGACGGGCTCCTGCGCACTGTCCAAGCGCTCCGCATGTAGCGCTGCAGTGCGTTCCGCCAGCCAAATGCTGGGCGAGTTAGTCTCTTTTGCCTTAAGTCACCAAAGACGTTGCCTGTGTCTTAGCACACTACAGGGCTCTGCCTATAAACTCTTAAGAAAACATTAACTCTTTGGACTACAAATACATTAATGGCTCAAATGTGTCCATAAAAAAGCACAACATGATGCCATCAAAACTTTTGCAGAAAAAGGCAATAATGCCAGCTGTTATGTATTTTGGCAACGATACCATCGCTGCTATATTCTGGCAATGATACGTCACTGCTATATTCTGTCAATTATCTACGTTTGCTAAGGAGTGGACAGAATCTTCATTTTGGGATGTAGCAAATCACTTTCTCTTGCTTCTAAACAAGTTAAAAAAAATCTCTTGTGAATATTCAGAAGAAATAGCTTAGCAATAATGTGAGACAAACCTAACCTCCATTAGAAAAAGTGATTAACTCCAGCAAAAAGAAAACTGATTGGGATGAGGTCGATCTTTGGGCTAAGTAAAAGGAAGTTAACTTATGGCCAGTGTTAAACCATCACAGAGCCTCCTTGGTGGTGTAGGGGTTAAGTCTCAGTGCTATCACCTCTGCAGCCTGAATTCAATCCCTGTTCAGGAAGCTGACCCACATGGCGCAACAGATCTCTCCTGTTGTGCCTGCTGCTCCCCTCAGCAGTGTGTTTCAGTAGATTTACTTGTTCTGCTCCCCTCTCTGTCTCTGGTGAATCCTCTTATCCCCTGCACCAGTTCTACACATTAATAAATAAATCTTAAGAAAACCATCATAGGGAATATTTCATGAGTGGGACTTGCTGACAAGTCAGGCACCTTCTGTTTTCAGTTAATTTTCTTGATGTGTAATTGAACAATTTTGCTTACCATTCCATTTTCGGACAAAGGGGCCAGATAAGATTCTCATGAAGCCTGCAAGACAGACTATGTCTGTAGAGAACTCTTTAAGGACTTGGTCAATTGCATCATCAAATTCTTCACGTCTTTTATATAATTTATGATTAATTACCTATAAATGAAAAAGATAGGCAGAATCTTTTTCAACAAATTACCAAAAATAATTTAAGGCTCAACCTTTACACATATCATACTTAATTCTTTTTGGAAGCTATACTCACCCTCGTTCTAGGAGGACAGAGCAGGAGTTTAAATATAGGCTACCAGAAAGACATTTTTCAACATGACTTACTCTGGTGGGAATTCCGGCTCTTTCTGCTTTATCTAACCCGGCCACTGCAGCTTTGTTGGAGATAACAACAACAATGTGTGCAGAGCTACTTGGCTCCCGAGTACTTTCTATGAGAGCTTGAAGGTTTGATCCTGAAAAAGAAAAAAAAAAAACCCCACAAGTAATCTCATACTATGGCCTTGACAACAGTTTCTCTGCTCTACCATCACCTTTGGCCCATCTTGGTGCCAAAGCATACCAAATTTTTAAAATGGCCTTCTAGATTTGCATGTGTAACTGTGTGACTATTCCAAAAATCACTGAATTATACATTTTAAATAGTAAACTGTATGATATGTGAATTATATCTTAGCTCTTAAAAAGTGCTCTTAGAGGGCCCTCACTGGTGGCGCAGTGGGCTAAGCAATGCACTGTGAAGCAAACCGCAGCCACTGCAGCACAATTTTCATACCTGCTGCCGGCTGGGGAGGTGACCGACATGGCATGCAGACCTCTCCTGCCTTGCCCGCTGCTCCCTTCAGCAGTGTGTTTCTGTCAATCTGCCTGTTCTGCCCCCTGCTCTGTCTGGTGGATTCTCTCACCTCCCTGCACCTCTGGCCTGTACCCCAGCTCATGTATGCATAAATAAATAAATCTTTTTTTTTTTTTAAGATTTATTTATTTATGCATACAAGCACTGGGGTACAGGCCAGAGGTGTGGGGGGTGAGAGGCTTCACCACAGAGAGCAGGGAGCAGAACAGGCAGAT
>JAGFMF010011629.1:16051760-16100394 GCA_019455555.1 Galemys pyrenaicus
ACAGAGAGCAGGGAGCAGAACAGGCAGATCAACAGAAACACACTGCTGAGGGGAGCAGCGGGCCAGGCAGGAGAGGTCTGCCGCACCACGTGGGTCCCCCCCCCTGGCCGGCGGCAGGGATCAAACTCGCGCTGCAGCGGCTGCGGCCTGCCTCATGGTGCGTTGCTTAACCCACTGCGCCACCAGGGAGGCCCATAAATAAGTAAATCTTTAAAAAAAAAAAAGCGCCTCTTAGAGCTCTAAAAAAACTCACCCCACTCACCTCATCTAATCAACAAAAAACAAATGCAAACAAAAGAAACTCATAAAGCAATTAACGCTCTTAGAAATGTATCCTAAAGAAACAATTAGAGGGGCCTCCCTGGTGGTACAAGGGGTTAAGTCGCAGCAATATGAAGCTATATGCAGCCACTGCAGCACCAAGTTTGATGCCTCACCAGGGAGCAGACCCACATGGTGCAGCAGACTTCTCTTGTCTCAGCCGCTGCTCCCCTCAGCAGTGTGTTTCAGCCATTCTGCCTGTTCTGTTCCCCACCTGTCTCTGGTGAATTCTCTCATCCTCCCACCCTCACCTCTGGCCTACACCCCAGTTATTGTATAAAGAAATAAATAAATCTTAAAAAAAAAACAAACACAATTAGATATGTACCTAGGAACATACTGCATAAAAAGATAAAAATATTAAAAGAATATTCATATCTCTATTATAATAGTGGAGAAAATTAAAAATAAAAAAAAAACCCTCTCAGTTGTTTATAGACTTCAGCTATAAAGCTATTTAACACAAAAGCTGGAATTCTTTTTTTTTTTTAAAGATTTATTTATGCTTACAAGAGCAGGGGTACAGGCCAGAGGTGTGGGGGGGGGGGGCGGGTAAGAGGATTCACCACAGAGAGCAGGGAGCAGAACAGGCAGATCAACAGAAGTACACTGCTGAGGGGAGCAGCAGGCACAGCAGGAGAGGTCCGCTGTGCCATGTGGGTCCCCTCCCTGGCCGGCAGCAGGGATCGAACTCGTGCTGCAGTGGCTGCGATTTGCTTCATAGTGTGTTGCTTAACCCATTGCGCCACCAGGGAGGCCCAGAAGCTGGAATTCTTATCCAATCTGTCCTTCAAGCATCTTTCCTACACCCTCAACCTTTTCCTTTGGGAGCTGTTCATGAATGCCTTGAGAAAGTGGAGATACAATAGCTATCGAGAAGGTAACAGTCCTTAATGATTTCCTCACTGTGCTCCACTATACTGAGTGTCCTCACCACCTGAAAGCTTTTTCAGCTGACCGAGGAAGAGAACAGTGTTTCCGTAGCTCTATAATAAAGAGAAAGTTACACCTCACCTGTTCCAGATATTAAGACAGCCACTCTTGCTTTTTCTGACTGGACAGACAAATGATTTTTCAGGGTGCCATTCCCCATCTGGGCACCATTTTCTAGCTGGGCGCCGTTCCCCAGATGGGTGCCGTTCCCCAGATGGGTGCCGTTCCCCCAATAGGTGCCATTCCCCAGCAGGGTGCCATTCTCCATCACTGAGCCAGGTATTTTTATAGTTTCAATCAGATGCTTAACTTTCACACGCGGAGAACCTTCATTTCAAATACAACCAGTAAAGAAAAATTATGAATTAACAGTAATGATATAGATAAAAATTACTTTACTGTAGGTTACTGTACTTTATGCTGAAAACAAACTACGAAGGGTTAAAATGAGTAAGTTTGTATTACGTAACACTACTCATTCGTAAAAACTCTCTGGAGGATGAACATGTCATTACTACTTCAACAAGTTACTGTACACAGTGGACTCACTGGTGCCTGCAGTGTTCTCTGCTCCCCTCCCCGCCCGGCCCCACCCTTAACCTTGCATCCATAACAGTGCTCTGACCTCCTGGTGTCAAGGGCAGGCATGTGAGCCAAGCGAGGCACTCAAAGATTTGATAGAGGATGTTGAGTAAGAGAGGGCCCCTCTCTCTTACTGCAACATGAGCTGCAGGATGTGGGCTCAAGACACCTTTCCGGTGTTTGGGAACCTGCCTGAAAATGAAACTTGCACAATAAAGGAAAGAAGCAGACACACTGTCAACAAACTTTAGATCTGTCTACAACAGATCTAAAGATCTGTTAGCAAATTGAAGTGGCGCTTCTGCCAGCATCAGTTTCTAGTACTTCTGGCTGAGTGACAGTGCTGGCCAGGGTGTCTGCTCACTACACATGACTAGATCTGAACCACAAAGCAGAGCTCGAGACCAGGTCTTGTTTTCACTAGATTACTTTGGAAAGTGATCCCAGGAAACCAAAGTCAACTTCTGGAAAGAATGACACGGGGAGTCAGTAAGGGTCTGTGTTAAATTGGTCACCACCAGTGAGAGGGGCCAGTTTCATTGGGATCCCCAAGGGAGCCAGGTGGACAGTGCCTCAGAACCACTCCTTTCTTCTGTTTTAAAAGTAGTTATGTACGTATTAGCTCTCTCCCCAGCGGTCAAGGGTTGTCCTGCGGGGTACACCTGTTAGTCTGACTGCTACACAGCGTACAGATGAAGAGACAGGTGGTACTGCTGGAGTGGGAGTTGTCATGCTATACCTGTGTAAGACAGCTGCCATAGCAGTGGCTGGGAAAAGAGGTGGGCAGAGAGCTTATGAGCCAGGGCAGAGTTAAGATGATAACGTAAGAGCAGCTGTATAAGGAGAGATTACCTTCAGGAATTGCCACCACCTTGCCAATCACCCAGGCTTCTTCCCTGAGCTGCTCAATATCCCTTAGAATCTGCTTTGTCTGATCCTTTGGTACTATGAGGGCAGCTCCAACCCCACAGTTAAATGTCCTGGCCATCTCGTCTTCGGAGAGGTGTCCTTCCTTCTGTAACCACGAGAAGATCCTGGGGATCCTCCAGCTCTGGGCATCTGAAGATGGGCAAATTGTTTGATTAACCCATCATCTCATATAAAGTACAAGTGTGCAAATGCACAAAGCTATGGAAATCACAATTATATGCAGGGCACAACTGGCCTTTTACAAGTCTTTTTGGGAACCAAATTTGATCCAAATTTGTACCTTAGATATTAAGAACATGCTGAGTTGGGATTTAAGATGCACCCTAAATATGGTGCAAAACTAGGGTGAGTATACACTGATTCAGAGGTGATGCACATATTAAAATCATACTGTAATCACACATTAAAATCTGTTATAAGAGTATATCCTCTATTTTCACATATAATACAACAAGTTTCTAATGAAAAAATATAGGTAAAGGTCTGTATATAAAACATGCGAAATTCTTGAATAATCTACATAGTTCTTTTGGAATCCAATTGTGGATTCTGACTTACGAAAGTTAAACTGAATTAAGCATTTAATAAAACCACTGTGGATACATCTTGTTATTAAATGAGGAGGGTGACTATCAATCCCCCTTATTTGATGTATCTGTAGACCATTCAGTGTTTTAATGTTCTTGCCTTACTACAGTTCTAGAAGGTGTCATGTGTCTAGGAATCTTCTCTATCAATTCAGTTTATTTTTACTAGCTAGAAAATGTCCCTTTTTTCAAAATTGAGATAAATAGCTTTAGCTACTATGGTGTTCATTATGTTTTGTTTTTTTTTTAAAGATTTATGTATTTATGCACACAAGAACTGAGGTACAGGCGAGAGGTGTGAGGAGTCACCAGAGACAGAGTGGGGAGCAGAACAGGCAGATGGACTGAAATACACTGCTGAGGGCAGCAGCGGGCGAAGGTCTGCTGTGCCATGTGGGTTCCGTCCCCGGCCAGTGGCAGGGATCGAACTCGTACTGCAGTGGCTGCGGTTTGCTTCATAGTGCGGTGTTTAACCCACTGCGCCACCAGGGAGGCCCCTGGTGTTCATTACGTTACAGTGATCTATAGTCAAGAGCAATATAAAACCAAGCAGTGGTAAAGCCATAAAAAATACAATCTCATTTTAGTAAAACTTCTACAAAGTATAGAAGAGGAAAAAGAGATGAACAGGATAGAAGTCTACAAATGACCCTGTACTTTATGAGTAATATAACAAATTATATCTTTGAAGCTTAATCTGCTGTCAAGATATGATTCCTGGAAGAAACTTCATAGGCTAAGGCTCAAGAGACTTGAGTTTCATTTTTATTGGGACAGATACTTGTATAATTCAAAACATAACAGTCTTTAGGAATATGGCTATATAAACTCTCAACTTTCTGATGTTCCATTATGTTATTTTTAAGCAGTGGTGTGTGATCAAGGCAGCAGAGGCCATTAAGTAGGATCAATTGTGTAAAAATCTGCCAGGATAGACAGTGGCTAATGCATAAATTGAATTATGCCTTATCTTTTTCCACTGATCAGCAAGTCAGTGTTTTTAATGATGTGAAGGGGGTGACGAAGGAAATACCTGGAAGATTTTGTTTCTGCATTGAAAAGGATATCTATCCCAGCAATGTCTTAAACCTTGAATTTAATCTTAAGCACATGCCCTTCAAGTCCTCACTATTCTAAGGAGGGACTCATTCAGCTCAGCTTGTTTCTGGCACCCCTGGCAAGGGTAAACCCCACCACCAGACCACTCTTCTAGTACACCTTAGTTTTCTCAGCAGCATCACTGACAGAAGGGGTTAGCTCAGCGAAACTAGCCATAGATGCTTCCCCACACAGCCTAACCCAGCTGGATCAACACAATTGCTTTTTCTGTGTTTGTTCCTAGGCTTCCCATGCATACTTGTGGGGGGAAATCAAACAGCTTCAGTTCCACCATCAGTGCTGTTCACCATCTCACAGCTGTTTCTGACCTTGAGCACTTTATTAAATTTACTCTTCCTCAAGCTGCCACTCAGGTCTGCTCATCTCACCAAGCTCTCGTTACTTCATGAGAAAATTCTATGAGAACGTCTTTAGTTTCCACTCCTTCAAATAATGCGTGTTAACTGACTATAATATCTCATTGGGACAACGCCTTTGACTTTTACTCTATAAAAACAGGGGGTGGAGAAAAAAAAAAAAAGCAGGGGGTGGAGCAGAAACTTGTTCCTTCCTTCTGCCATGTGTCTAAGTTATTATACCAGATTCTCTTTTACCAATGGGTTTTGTGAGACAGAACTCTCTATTCACTGTCTTCTATCTCTGCCAATCAGTCCCCGCCATAATCCTCACACCAAAATGCTTTTGAGCCAGCCTCTTTCTGGTCCTCATTCTAGATCTCTGTCCTGTATCTATTGACCAGCATCACAGTCAAATCGTTCCTGGGGCAGCTCTCCTCTCTGCCTGCCTGTGACTTGCCCTAACAAACCTGTCTTTTCAAAATGTTAAAAACAAAACAAAAACCAGACAACCCAAATCCTTCCTTGGGTTGTTAACGATAGTTTCACATGGTTTACTCCTTGCTTCTGTTTTTTATATTAATTTTACCTCTGTCAACCTTTAAGATGGGCAAAACAAGGAGGAACAACCTTATGTTACTCTGGTCTCTCAATTTTGGCTTATAATCTCGTAACGAACAGTGAGGATTTAAAATACTGTCTTTCCAAATGAACTCTTCCTCTTGTTACGGACATTACGATCTACTCACCTGCTTAACAAAGAACTTGGAACTTCTTTTCCCTTCTAAGTGTAAAATGATTCTCAAACCACCTTTCTTCTGTGTACATTGGTCTGGGGCCTCTATTTCCTTCATAAACTATTTAAATATCTACCACTTCCCTTCCTAGCATGTTCCTAGATGCATCTGGGTAGAGCTTGAAATTACCAACTCCCTTGGAGGATCTGCTTAGAACACTTCATTTTATACAAGTCAGTTATGTCTGATAAGCATTGCTAAGGAAGGAAAAAGAGGCAGAAAAGAGCCAACTCAAATCTCCTCCCCCAAACCTCCAGTGATTAAGAATTTTCTATGTATATGGGCCTCCCTGGTGGCACAGTGGGTTAAACACTGCACTATGAAGCAAACCACAGCCACTGCAGCACGAGTTCGATCCCTGCTGCCGGCCAGGGAGGGGACCCACATGGTGCAGCAGACCTCTCCTGCTGTGCCCGCTGCTCCCCTCAGCAGTGTACTTCCGTTGATCTGCCTGTTCTGGTCCCCGCTCTCTGTGGTGAATCCTCTCACCCCGCCACACCTCTGGCCTGTACCCCAGTGCTTGTATGCATAAATAAATAAATCTTTAAAAGAATTTTCTATGTATAATCAAATGTGCACCACCCACAGCTTTCTCCCATAAAGTATTTTTCCTAAAGGTTTTCTGAACAAAAGCTCCTTCTGGTGATCTTACCTAAATGCACCCCAAGTTTCTGCGGGAGGACCCTGGGAATGTTTTCTAAGAGTCCTCCGCCAGTGATATGGGCAAAGGCCTTGACGTGTCCCGAGCGCAGGACGGGTAACAGTGAACGGCTGTAAATTCTGGTTGGTGTCAGAAGTAAGTCCCCTGTATGTTGAGAGGTGAAGACAAAAACTTAGCAGACAAATATAAAACCAAAGCACAAACATTAAACAACCCCGGAGTAGAATGATGACGATGCTACAGACTCATCTGTTGCACAATGTCCAAACAGCAGAGCTGAGGATACGTAGCTGGTCTGCTCTGTATTTTGATTAGCGAGGCACTAACCTCACTAATTGGCTGCTCAGACATTGCACAGCAGAGAGTTTAAACATGAGTGCATTTACCTAAGGTCTGGTTACCACAACCACGAGGTGCCGGAGAGGAGTACTGGAGGGAAGACTTCGCTACGATTTTCCTCACAAGGCTAAATCCATTGCTGTGAAGACCAGATGAAGCTATTCCAATGACCACATCCCCCTCAGCGATTCTGTCCAGGCGAGGGAGTTTCTGCTCCCGCTCCATGGCACCCACGGCAAAACCAGCTAAGTCATACTCTCCAGGAGGATACATATCAGGCATTTCTGCTGTTTCTCCACCTGGCAGGAAGATGGAACATGAGCAGAGAAATCACATTATAGTATAAACTTGCCTGCTACTTGCAATACAAGCAATTAAGTTATAAAGTTGTGACTATAGTCCACAAATATTCAATAAAATGTACTTATAGTTAAAATGCATTTGCAGCCTAACAGAACTTCCAGCTAGGTACAACTTCAGAGGAAATGACATTAACCTTCACAATGGTAAAGGTGTATCTTTGCAAGTATGTATATAACCTCCAAACATTACTTTCATGAGATGAACATTTGGCTGAATGTTATTTCTGTAGTTTGGTTTCAGAAATGCTTGCATATAATTTTGTATTTTTCATCCACTGTTTCTGAGTAGTATCCCATTATAAGGATGTTAACACAGTACTCATCTAGAAATCTACCTGTATCTTCAAGGTCACAAAACTTACTGGCATATAGTTAATAGTACTCTCTTATGATCCTCTGTACTTCTGTGCTGTAATTTCTTCTTTTATTTGCAATTACATGAATTTTTTTTCCTGTTAGCCATGCTATAGGTTTATCTACTTTGTTAATTTCTTCAAGTATGGGCTTTTTCATTTTCTGTATACTCTATTGATCTATTGCACGTATTTCAATTCTCTTTAATTCATTTCTTCTTTCCACTAACTTTGGCTCTTGTTACTCTTTTTCAGGTTGTTTAGGTGTTTGAGTTTTGCTTCTTAATGTGGGTCAACTACAACTAGTTTTGGCGTTCCATAGATTGTGTCGACCATCATTTTCATTCGTCTGAAGGTATTTCTTTGATTTCCTTTCTATCCAATTCCTACTAAGCAGCATTCTCTTTAGTCTCCACGTATTTAGTCTTTGTGTTTTTTTAATAATTAATTTCTAACTGTATGGCACTGTTGTCAGAGAATAAAGTACTGAGTATCCTCTTGATCTTTGCAGTCTAATTGGCATTGATTTCTGTCTCATGATATGGTCTGTTCTTGAAAATGTTCCATGTGCATTTGAAAAAAAGGGGTAAAAAGAAGTTTCTGAGCAGAATGTTTGGTAGATGTCTGTTATTTGATCTACCTCTTAATTTAAGATATTATTTACTTATTTATGCTTTGTCTTGATCTGTCCATTGCTGTATTTGGGTAACAAAAAGTCCCCTAATATTACTGCATATAGTATCTTGCTTTAAGATCTGCTATTTTCTTAAATTATCTCTGTGAGCTATTACTGTTGCATATATATTTGTGTTATTTCTCCTTATAGTAGGCCCTTAATCATAATGCCCATCTCTACCTTTTATTTACTTTCCTTAACTGGAAATCTATTTTATCAGATGTAACTATAACTGGTCTTGACCTTTTCTTTTTTTTTTTTTTTTGGTGGCCATTTGCTCGTCTTCTAGTCTTTAAGACTCCTTTGTTGTTAAGATGAGTTTCTTGTGAAACATTAGTTTGGACTTTGTTTTGAATGCTGATCTTGCTGGGTGAAGGATTCTGAGTGGAATTCTTTTTCTTTAAACACTTTCATATCTCCTATTAGTATTTCTGTACTTGTAATGTTTTTATTGAAAGTCTGCTAATAGTCTAGTTGATGTTTCCTTATATGTTACCTTTTATTCCTTGAGGTTTTAATTATTCTGTTGTTGGCTTTCAACATTATGAAGTGTTTTGCTGTATGTCTGCTAGTATTATTTTGTATGGAACATTTTGAGTCTCCACATTTGATTTCCCAATTGCTCTGTTTCTAAAACGATGATGCAGGGATCTTGGAGAAGTGATCTGACCATGCCTACTGAAGTCCAAGCGCCCTGGCCTATGCAGTGTATCATAATTCACTTCATAATCACATTGTGAAAACACACAATGTTCAGGCAAAGTCCAAATTAGACTTTTAAAATATGGTTGAAAAGAAAATTTAAAAAGTACATGAAATACTAATAGGAAATGTATTTAGCATGATGTAAGAGAAAATATTCTGTGTAATGCACCAATTATTTACCAATGTTTTATCTGTTCACGTGACTCTCACTTGAGAGCTGAGTAACACCACCGAACAAATCAAATAGTAGTCACAGTTTGCTTGGCACACACGTGCTCCTGTGAATTCTTCTGGTTTCTTTAACAGTGAAACATAAGGATGCTATTTATTGAACAGACTGAAACGTTTGTGGATATCAAGCAGTCTTGGGCATGGTTTCATGCTGTGAATGCAGCCTCCTTTAGTGTTACATGGTTTCTCCTTTGTCTCTGTAAATTGTAATAATCATCTGTTTAAAACAAAACTTATTTTGTCAGTAATTAACTGGAAGCAGCACAGGAACAAATACATCTGGACAGTTCTTTGGATAGAGGCAAACAACTCCTCGAATAACCATTTGCTAAAACAAGGAAACAACAGGTCATTTCTCTTGAAATATGCATTTAAACTTACGTAAATACAACCTCTTGTGTAACAAGGTTTGGCTAGTGGGTGTCTGGCCTGCAGGAAAAAGAATTTTTGGCTTTTGGAATAGGAGTTGTCCACAGAAACGTAATATAAAGAGGCAGTTTCATTTCTTATTCTCATTATATTTACTATTTCTATACAGCATGGATTTTTATCCTTAATATGTTTTATGAGAAAACATAAGTCAAGCTTTATTATAACATATATGATCTCATCTACCCAATTTGCCATAGGAACAGTAAGGAAGAAATAATACCTACACTGTCTTTTGTGGATTACTGAGAAAGATGAGAATGGGCAGTTTAAGGAGTATGATTCTGGGACAAACTCTTGAAGAGGAGTTTGAGGGCACTAGAGTTTCTTTAGTTAGCATCCTCTATGTAGCATTTGCCTCATCTTGTGATAGCTGCTCTTGAAGCTATGTTGGTAACCATCACAACTATACATAAGGCTACACTACAGCAAGCATGTGAGAGTAAAAGGGACCATACCTAGCAGAGCACACCCAGCATCTTGACAAGCTTGAGCGATCCCCTTGACAACAGCTTCAGCAGTATGAATGTCAAGTTTTCCACATGCAAAGTAATCGAGGAAGACGAGGGGCTCTGCTCCTTGAGCCAGAATATCATTCACACACATTGCAACCAAATCTTGACCAATGGTATCATGTCTGTTGCACTGCTGGGCAATCTGTAGAATAATATAAGCATCCACATAGGAGAGGAGTAAGCCTCAAATGTTATCTTGTCAATTCATCAATGGAGGCTAACAAATACTGACACTTGGTTAGCTACTCTGAATACTTACAGACAAAGGAAGACTAAGTTTGGATAGCTAATGTATCCTTTTTTAACCTCTACAGTAATCCTTTAAGATATAGACTTAGGGGCCTCCCTGGTGGCGCAAGAAGTTGAGCACCACACTATGAAGCATCTGTAGCCACTGCAGCATGAGTTCGATCCCTGGCCAGGGAGGTGACCCACATAGCATAGCAGACCTCTCCTGCCTCGCCCGCTGCTCCCCTCAGCCGTGTATTTCAGCCAATTTGCCTGTTCTGTTCCCCACTGTTTCTGGTGAATCCTCTCACCCCCTGCACCTCTGCTGTACCCCAGTTCTTGTATGTATAAATGAATCTTAAAAAAAATAAAGATAGACTTAAAGACTATCACGTAGCTAGAAATGGAGACATTTTCATTATATGGTTATTCAGTCTAGTTCTCTTTAGTGTATATCTGTCAAGATGGGAAAAATATGTATTTGATATACAGTAATTCACAACAGGGTCAGATTACCTTTAGTTTAGTCCCAACACCATCAGTTCCACAAGCCAGAAGAGGATCCTTGAAACCAGCTGCTTTCACGTCAAAAAGACCAGCAAAATCCCCAAGATCAACACTACATCCTGTTGGAAAGGAATTACTTGCTATATTTCAAAAGATTAAACATGAATACATAAACATAACAATACATAACATACATAAAAGAATGGTGACAAGAATTACCATTTCTGAAAACGGGAGAGAACACCATGTGATCAAAACATTAATCAAGAAAGTAATTAAATATTAACTCAGACATCCTTCTGAGTTTGACATCATGTTTAATAGATGAAGACAAGAAAGCTGAGGACTAAGGATACACAGCAACCTTACAGCATTAATTTGGGACGTTTTCCTCAATAAATTACAAAGCCCCAATCAATTCACAATGTCTCTCAAAGTAAATGAACTAGCAAAAGTGAGGGTCTGAGTTACCTGGTCTGGAGGTGGCTTTTGCTAAAGGCTTAATTCTGTTGACTAGCATATTTCCAGCTGCAATGTTGACCCCGGAGTCCTTGTAAGTCAGGCCCCTAAACAATTAAGAAAGCAATTACTTCCCTAAATGGCAAGTAAATCTTAAAATATTGTTTAAAGCAAAGATCTCTCTAGTGACTTAATGTGTTAGCCCCCAGCCATAGATTCTGATCTAGATTAACTGGTCTAGAGCCGATCCTGGAAATAGGTATGTACTTAAACAACCTATAATTTAATTGCATCATTTCTATTGAGAATTACTGCTTTAACTTAATTATTTCTTTAAGAAGTACTTCTCCTAGTCAGTTAAATATAGTGATATTTTGAAACCACCATTCTGTGTTCAGCTTGGTATGGGAAGGAATACTAAAACTGTCAACTAGGATTATAAAAACTGTACAAAGAAATCCATACTAATGAAACTGGGCTCTTACTAAAATAAAAGATAATTTCATCAGCTTCCTTAGAGAGGAAAACAGTAGGAGACAAGGTAACAACTGAAAAAGTGAAATCGTAACATTCAGTAAATCATTTCCTTCTGAAATATGGGATAATAAATTGGTACAGTACATTTAGAAATGAGGATTGAGAACTGCAGTGTGAATTCAGTAATCTTGCCTTGTGAAAACAAGAGCTCTGGCCTAATGGGAGGCAGAGACACATGAGGAGATATGTGAAGTTTTATTAGAAACAAGGTACCATAGTACCAAGGAACTATGCCAGGGTACCGTAGGGTTAAAAGCTTTGGCCATTAATGCGGATAAAGTCAGTGACCTGGGCTCAAGCTTAGATAGAAAACAATGTTCTACTTGAAAACCTCTTCTCAGGTAGCGGTTGGTACTGTGGCCATTCACTTTTCACCTTTAAAGATCAGATTAGTATTAAGATTATAATCTCTTGAACTAGTTCATTTCACTGAGAACTAGTCATGTTAAAAAGTGAAAAATACTTTTTCAGTTCAATATTTTAGTGTTCCTAACTAATTCTAATGCTTAAACTTAAAACCGCTGATGAGTGACAGTATAGCTTGAATTAATTTGCTGAAAATTTCTATTACTGTCATAAAAATTTTTAATTCAGATGAGCTCAATATATGGTAAATATTTTATAATTAAATTTAATTTCACAATATTAACTGAGATGGGTACTAAAGAAATGAAAACTCCCACATTTGCAATAAATAATTTATTGATTTCTCAAGGAGTAATTATACATACCAATAAGTGACTAAGACATCAAAAAACCACATGTAAGTCATAAATGTAGTGACAAAATCAAACTGTCAAAACTTACAATATAATCAAGTTAAGTTACCAAGTTAGTAACTAATATTTTGTCTTGAATTTGGCCAAAACCAGAAACTAAGATAAAATATTCAAATATATGGCCAACTCAAGGAATACAAATTCTCCCCATTTTTGTTATGGAGTAACTGATAAACAATTGTATATATGTAGTGACTTATGCCACTCTGTAACTGGGCTATCATACCCGGGTAAGAGAAATTTACCTGGGCTGCTGGAGGAAAGCTATGGCACGAAAGCCAATGTCCTTCCTATAAATGGCTCCCTCAAACTTTATAGCAGCTAATCCTCTCTTGGCTTCTTCAAGGGCTGAGATGAGATTTTCGCAGATAGCTGTCACGGTAAGGACTCTCCCTCCACTAGTAACCACTTTGTCATCTTTAAGGGCAGTGCCTGCTTGGAACACCTCCAACCCTAAAGTTTGAGCCTCTGAAAATCCTGCAAGAGAACACATTTGACATTATTGTTTGCACTAACATTTATACTTGTGAAGTGACTGATAATTTCTATGTTAAAAAAATAAACCCTCAAGTGCATCTTTTTTTTTTTTAATTAAAAAAAATTTTTTTTATGCATACACGAGCTGGGGTATAAGCCAGAGTCGCGGGAGGTGAGAGGATTCACCAGAGACAGAGCAGGGAGCAGAACAGGCAGATGAACTGAAATACACTACTTAGGGGAGCAGCGGGCGAGGCAGGAGGTCTGCAGCGCCATGTGGGTCCCCTCCCTGGCCGGGGATTGAACTCTCACTGCTGTGCAGCGGATGCTTCACAGTGTGGCGCTCAACCCGCTGCGCCACCAGGGAGGCCCTCTCAAGTGCATCTTCACAAGAGTTCCACCAAACAGTAATTAATGCAACATAATAAATAGTAAACATAACAGTGAACCTTTCTTCTAGAACAGTCTGTTCTGCATTAGGGTGACAACTGTGTTTCACAGTCCTTGTGCTATCACAAATCTCATATAAGGAATATTCTTTTAATCACTGAGGGGAAAAAAAACCTAAGCCCTGTCAAACCTAAGTTTGACTTCAATGTGCCAAGTTTTTGTTCCTCACAGGAAGTTAAAAACTTAAAAAAACTGTACCCCCCACTTCCAACAAACATCAATGAATAAAGATGCTACATTTGATCTTATTTTTCACTTAGGAGTAAATTAAATTTTTTATCACAATCATTCAAGTAAAGTTTTTCTTTTTTAAAAAAGGTGTCTGTTATAAAAAAAATATTCATTTAAAAAGATTTATTTATTTATGAATTGGAGTTTAAGCCAAAAGTGTGGGCAGTGGAGGGGTGGGGTGGTGGTGGTGGTAAAAGGAATCACCAGAGAGAGTGAGAAGCAAAACAGACTGACTGACTGAAGTACACTGCTAGGGGGAGCAGCTGGCCAGACAGGAGAGGTCTGCTAGGCCATGTGGGTTAGCTCCCTGGCCAGTCAGGGATCAAATTCATGCTGCAGTGGCTGACTATAGCTTGACAGCACTGTGTCATTAACCCTATGCCACCAGGGAGGCCCTTATAAAAACATTCTTAATCATCTCCCTCACATTAAAAATTTTATGATCTCAAGACAAATTTAAATAAAAATTTGAACTGAATCTAAAATCCCTGGCTTCAATTTTCCCTTGGATTATTTTTAGGATCTTAGACATAATCTTACGCTTACAATATTATTAGACTATTTTCTAAATTCTAAAATAACCAACAGGGACAATTTATACAAGGATAACCACTTAATTAAAAGAAAAATCCAAATAATGCTTGTAAGCCTGACCTGTCCCTTCCCTTCTTTTCTTTTAACATCACATTTGGTAGCTGCTAACGTATGTCTCCAACAAATGTTTTTTTAACACAAGGTCAAAATGCTTGCTGTTATACTGCTATGTCAGAAATAACTAAAAATAATACAACAGCAAAAAAAGAGAAATTATTATTGCCTCAATTTTAGGGAACAAATCTCTGTGTTACCCTACCTTGTTTTGGGGACCATTTTAAAAGAGTCTCTAACTGCCCAGTTACCATGTGTGGGATTCATACGGCAATGAACTTATTGTCTGGACAAGACAGTAGTGTTTGAATCAACACACTCTAGGGGCAACAAGGGAGGCCAAACTATAGAGCCTCCTTGGGGGTGGGGGTGGGGTCAGGGGAGGCGGTCACAGAAGTCTGCCTTTGGGCTTATGACACTGGAACTTGTATGGTATTTTAAATATTGTTGGATTTAACACCATTGAACTAGATGTAAAGAGACAGTATACAACTGAATCTTAAGTAGCTGGGGTGGGGGGCGTGAGGGGTGATTAGAGGTGCTGACCCCCACCCCATGTATTAAAGATCTGATTACAATCTTATGCTCCCCCAATAGCCTACCATTGACAGAAGTTTTATGGATAACAACTGACCAACACATACTGTATTCTCACAATAAACCTAGAAAAAAAGTTAGGAAAATCACATATACATTTACATATTTATTGAAAAAATCCGCATTTAAGTGAACGCATATCTTGAAACCCATGTTATGTTTTTCAAGGGTTAACTGTCCTTTTGATTCTGACACCCAAGTGACCATGGGTCATTGCAAACCAACTGTCCCATTTGTGATCCGCCTCTACAGTGTGTGTCCTTGATATGGATTATACTGCTGCTTCTCTGACTCTTAAACATCCCATCACATTTCTGGCTCCTGGAGGGTGGCAGTGAAAGGCTGTGCTTGGCACTACTCTGGAACTTGGTGAGATCCACACCGGTCTTCCTTGTGCAGGAAGGGACACAGGTGGCAGTTCTTTAAATACAGTAATTTTGGACAATGAAACACAAACATCCAAAATGCAACATGCTTATATTAAGAGCCCCTGAGAGGTTTCTGATGGCCTCATGTACTGACACGGAGCAGAACATTTGCAAGGACAGAGGCCCAAGGTGCCTCTTGTCAGCGTCACATGGTAATTCACCCTTGTTTCCTGATAGTCACCTGTTATTTCCATGCCCTTGGTGTAGTCTCCAGGGTAACCTTTACTTGCCATGACAACGGTTACTGCAGTGCGGTCCTCAAGCCAAAGAGGTGGAGCTGTGCAGAGCAGACCATCTAAGGTGGACTGAAGCACTTCATAAAGATCACTTTTAAGAAGCGGCAGGATCACCTGGAAAACATCAAGGAAAATGGGAGCAATTTTAGTTCTTCTTAGACATTTTATTTACTGTAAGAAGATACTACCAGAACTTTTATGTACTTCTTAAAGGTCATTAAATTAGTCCCTTGGCACCCAGGCACCACTGCACCCAAGGGTGGGGGATGCTCAAGTTCCTTATATGAAATGATGTCGTATTTCACGCCACCTACGCATAATCCTCTAGACTTTAAGTCATTTCTACGTTCCCTGTAAGTACACGGTGTAAACATTTGGTAAACGGTCAGTGCACTACACTGTTCAGTAAGCAATGACCAGTAACGGTCAGTACCAGGTGACCGTTGACAAAGGTGTGTTCATGTCCAGTACAGACACAGCCGCTGCAGTCTGCACATAGACCCTTAGGATGTACCAGGTCACCACTATTTCAAGGCTGATAAATTCTGAGATTAAAACACATTTTCTACAAGTTAACACTTTGTATTATCTTTAATGATTACCCACCTGGCACTCTGGGTCACCAAAACGGCAATTAAATTCTAGAACCTTTGGGCCATCCTTGGTCAGCATGATACCAGCATAGAGAATACCTTGATAAAAAAGAGGGGGGAAAAGGGTGAGGATATCACACGGGGGACTATGAAAATTCGAATGACAAAATTCTAATACCCAAAGTTCTGGAATAACCATGTTACGTTGGTAGTTAATTGCCATGACAACGGTTACTGCAGTGCACAGTGTACTGCAGTACAACAAAATGGGAACGAAATTTTGTGACAGGCGCTATCAACAATGCCATGCCGCACGTGCTTACCTGTGTACGGCATCCCCTCCTGCTTCATGCCGTCCACTGTCTGCTGAAGTATGGTATTTTTGATCTTTAACAACAAATCTTTAGAAATCTAGAGGACACAAAGAACTGGTATTTAGAAAATCTTCCTGTAAGTGGTACCATGTGACCATGAAAATTATCATTTGCTGGCTTTCTGAGGTGGGTTGAGCACTTCCAATTTGTACACTTTAATTTTTTGTGTGAAAAAGATGAATAATGGCCTCCCTGGTGGCACAAGTGGTTGGGCACACACTGTGGAGCTTCTGCAGCCCCTGCAGCAAGCACGAGTTTGATCCCCGGCCACGGATCGGACCCACATGGTGCGGCAGACCTCTCCGGCCTCACCCGCTAATCTCCTCAGCAGTGTGTTTTTGTCGATCAGCCTGTTCTGCTCCCGGCTCTGTCTCTGGTGAGACCTCCCCCACCCCACGCCTCTGGCCTGTACCCCAGCTCTTTCATAAATTTATTTATGCATAAATAAATCTTTAAAAAAAGAAACCAATAATGATACAAAATAACAGTTCAATAAAAAATACTAAAAAATGAATTCAAAACTTTAAAAATCCTCACATTGACATTAATAAGTAGAAATGTAAGCTTGTTTCCCCCAGTTTTAAAAATAAAATACAAGACCTATTGAGAGGTAAAAATTATCACAAGCAGGGCCCTCCCTGGTGGCGCAGCAGGTTAAGCAAAGCACTATGAAGCAAACCGCAGCCA
The DNA here is from genome assembly GCA_019455555.1 of Galemys pyrenaicus. NCBI lineage: Eukaryota > Metazoa > Chordata > Mammalia > Eulipotyphla > Talpidae > Galemys > Galemys pyrenaicus. The sequence continues at coordinate 16,068,867 of JAGFMF010011629.1, forward strand.
CTGCAGCACGAGTTTGATCCCTGCCCCTGGCTGGAGAGGTGACCCACATGTCATAGGCAGACCTCTCCTGCCTGGCCTGCTGCTCCCCCTAGCAGTGGATTTCAGTCCATCTGCCTGTTCTGCACCCTGCTCTGTCTGGTGGAGTCTCTCACCGCCCCGCACCTCTGGCCTGTACCCCAGTGCTTGTATGCATAAATAAATAAATCTTTAAAAAAAAAACTATCACAAGCAGATACTGGATAATATACATATATATATATATTACAGATCCATTCATTTATACATACAAGAGCTGGGGTACAGGTCAGAGTCGCTGGAGGTGAAAGCATTCACCAGACAGAGTGGGGAGCAGAACAGGCAGACCTACCGACCGAAACACACTGCTGAGGGAAGCAGCGGGCGAAGCAGGAGAGGTCTGCTGCGCCATGTGGGTCCCCTCCCCAGCCAGCAGCAGGGATCGAACTTGTGCTGCAGTGGCTGCGGTTTCCTTCACAGTGCATTGCTCAACCCACTGCGCCACCAGGTAGGCCCCTGGATAATATATTTTTTTGATCAGCATCAGAATTAGGTGACTGTTAAGTCATCTTTCATTACTAAACATAGATTTCAAACAGACACCCTTAAAGCTCACTAACGCACATTTTGTATGCCTATAATCTTAAAAATTTGAGTTTAGAAATTTAATTAAAAAAACTAAATCTAAACCTATTTATATACTAAAGTCATTTTAACCAAATGGTAGGTAGTTTCAGTGCTTATAAAGTTTAAAGTAAATTCTGTTTGGGTTAGTTTTTTATCTTTTAATTAAGGCACTATATTGTTAGCATGAACTTTATGGCTATCATCAGTGAAAGGAAAGGGTGATTTTAAAAAGTGCTGACCTATTTCTAATATCGCCAAACAAAACATATTTCTTATAAAAGCTGTCTAGATATCATTTGGAAACACACTGTTCATTATGAAGTAGAAGTCAAGAAAAACAAACCATGATCTGACCTGGTTCTCATACAAACCCACACTCTTACTGAGCACTCATGCGGGGGGCTCTGGATATGCAAAGATGAAGGGAAAGGTAATTCTAGATTCTACCTGGCTTTTCTGAGCTAAGAATGGGCGTAGAGAGGGGCCAGAAGGATCTGTTCAACCTAAACTTAACTCTGTTCTTCCAAGACTTTAAAAAAAGGTGAGTTGAATAGTGAGACCAGCTAGAAGAGCTACTTTTCAGTTAAAAGGAAAACCATATTGCTCATCAGTAATATCCTTTACAGGAAGAAACCAAACAGGAACACCTAATCTGAGAGTTCTTTGAGAAGACCAGTTACTGCTGAACTTCAGCTGAACCTCTGGGAATACCTGAGGTGCTGGACAGTAGGCACCCATCCCCCCTGTGTTGGGGCCCTGGTCTCCTTCCAGCAGTCGCTTATGGTCCTGGGCGGGGGGCATAGGGGCCACAGTCTTTCCGTCGGTGAAGCACAGACACTGTAGAGAAAAGAAAACCGTACACTTACCTTACACGCGAGAGGTTAAAACAAGAGTAAGAACTACATGTTCTTATTAACCGTTCTTAAGTTTTCTTAAATAAAATGACTTGAAACATAAACATCCCTAAGCTACCAACATCAAGAATCAGAAGATCTTCTATACTCAGCTTCCAAAGAACCTGTAATTTCTGAGTTAGATAGGGTAAATCAAACAACCTCCCTCCCCACCATAACATGTGCTGTAAGTCCAAGGCCCCTACTAGAGATGACTGGAAGAGGATGGATTCTTTTTTCTCATTTGCATACCAAATACTAAATGTATGCACTTGTAGCTCTAGGTCTGTTCATAGAGAAAGCAACAACAGTAAATCAAGTCTTTTTTAAAAAAGGGATGTGTAGGTCAGGTAACAGTGTCATATTCTATATACATACAGACACTTCTTCTCCTTCCAGAAGTTCTTCAATGACAACTGTTTCTCCAGCTGCTCCAAAAGCTTTATCCTTAATAAATTAAAAAGAAAAGAGGTAAACTGTTTGCTTTCAGTATGTACTTAACTGGCTGTTGCCATTCCCCAACACTTGTGTCATGAACCAACACACTGACGCTGTCGTTTCCCTTTTGAAGGGACTCATGACCATTTCCCATCTTTCAGGGGCAGTGACGCAGACAGAACCAGCATGGTGGAGGGGACGTGCACTCTTAGGTTCCGACTGTCCAGTTTCAGATGTGGTAACGAAAAACAGGCATTTTCGTCATCACCACTGAATCCGTATTTCTGACTGTAATAACATGTCTGAGTAACTGTATTAAAGAACGTCCGAGAGAGCAGATTTCTGTAAGGTGGGCACACAGAGGAGGTTCCGGGGACACAAAGGGTAAATACTTTTGTTCTCGTAGATGGGTCAGAAAGCACAATAGCTTGTCTTTGCTGGATGTTTTCTTTATCTTGAGGCATGTTTCATAAACTTCAGAGTATTTAGTTCATGTGACTGGAAAATATTAACTTTTCCCGATGAGCCAACTTACTTGCATGATGTCCTGCACAGCTCTGCAGGCCTCCTCTTTGCTCTGTGCAACAATCACCCCTTTCCCGGCTGCAAGACCGCTGGCTTTCACAACCAAAGCAGGGAAGTCCGCACTGTGAAGACAGAGTAAACTTTGGCACCAAACAAACTCACACAATTCAAAGTTTCAAATGCTTTAGGGTTTTGCTATATGCTATAACTGAAACGTGGGGGAAAAAAAAAAATGTTGATAATACAATTATGATGTATTTCCTGCCAGAATTACCCCCATGTTTTCTCTTATACCTGTGACTGTTACACAGTACATCCAATTTTGCTCTTTCCACTTATGACATCATAGAGGTAAAAGCTTTGAAAGAATAAACCAGTTGTATAAAGCAGATATGGAATGACCTTTAGATAAAAATGTGATTGGTATAAGACCAATATAGGTTGTGATACACAGTCCATTTCTAAAGTGCGTGAGAAACTGTTGCTGATAATTCCTTCTACTGAGTAAGACTGGTTATTTCAAGGAAGACTTACCCAAAGTAATTAACAAACTTGTTACTTACCGAAAGCATCTGGCTACTAAGAAATAATAATCAATGTTCATAAAGGATAAATAATGACTAAAGAACGAAAACCCAACTAAAAGGAAATATACCAGGTTATCAGGGAGAAGTGTCAACAACAAAAAAGATAAAGGCACACACCTACCAAAATTTCTTTATTCAATGTTCTCCATATAATAGAGAACAAAGTATGTTTGAAATTTAGAATCAAATAGTGGTGGCACTTATTGGAAAAAAAGTCAGTACCGTTTATAAGATGCCACTGTAGTTGTCAGTTTGGTTGTGAAAAGAGCACACCAACCATAGAATCTAATGTACCTCCCTCAGACACTATTCTGTAGTGTTAAAAATTAATCTTTCTGTTCTTTCTGCAAGGCCACAAGATTGCACAATGTTTATGTACAGGATCCCATTTTATTTTGATGTTGGATAAAGGCAACCTACGCAGTCTGACATATTTTCAGTTACTGCACTATAAATGTATAAAAGTGACCTGTGTGTTTAAGTATCATATAAAATAACTTCTCTTCTGCCTACCTCATAATGAAGCTGCAGGCCTCTTCAGCTCTGGTGAAAGCTTTCCATCTTGCAGTTGGGATTCCATGTCGATCCATAAACTCTTTAGCAAACCTTTTACTGGACTCTAATTGAGCTGCTTCTGCTGTGGGGCCAAAGCATCGCACCCCTGCAGACGTCAGGTTCCCAACAATTCCTATTGATGGAGACAAGCAACTTTAAGTGAACCAAGGTCTCTGTGGGAGCTTCTCATTCTGAAGAATTAGTACAAATCTGTATCGAGGAAAGGCAATGTCCTGTGGCAGAGAATGTTTTTCACATGTTATCTACAAGATCTAAAAGTGCAGGCCTCCCTGGTGGTGCAAGGGGTTAAGCACGGTGCTATGAAGCAGCAGCAGCCACTACAGCACGAGTTCGATCCCCAGCCAGGGAGGGACCCACATGGCTCAGCATACCGCTCCTGTCTCGTCCGCTGCTCCCCTCAGCAGTATGTTTCAGTCTGTCTGCCTGTTCTGCTCCCCACTCTGTCTCTGGTGAATCCTCTTACCCCCCACACCTCTGGCCCGTACCCCAGTTATTGTGTGCATAAATAAACAAATCTTTAAATATATATATATATATTAGTGAATGCTACTACATGTGATTCAAACCCAGCAAGTGCTATATTCAAATATATGGATTATTAAACAGAATAAAAACATCTTTCCAATACTGCAAATACGGTCTCTCCTTTATCACATTATTGATGCTTGGAGGGGAAAAATCTAGAATCCATAAATTCTGGAAGATTTTTTTCTAATGTAATATATGATGGTGAGTTTTCCAATGTAATGTTAGAATCCTCATCTGTAAAACAAATTGCAGTACATGATTTTTTACTTTATTATTATTTTATGTATATTTTACATTATTTTTCATTTTTGTACTATGTATATTTCTTGTCCCTGTGAAATTCCTATCACCAGGTCACCTGTTCTTTAAACTCCTGTCGGCACTGCATTTACTGCAATAATATAAATGAACTTTACCTGCAGCCAGAGGTGCCTCTGGTCCAACAACGACGATATCAATGTTGTTGCCTTTGCAGAATTGAGCAAGGGCAGTGTGGTCACTGGTTGAAATAGCTGTGAACAGAAGAAACACTTGATCTTAGCCAAAAGGCCGAGAAGTGATGTGAACAGAAGAAACAAACCCACTTCACTTAGAAAACATTTTTTTAAATTAACCAAGTGTCATGATGAAAACTAATCATTATATTCTGGTATGTTCGTTAACTTTTGGTTTCCTTTACTGAACATGTCTCCAACTGGAAAAATCCAGAGCAGAGTCCATCAGGCTCATCAACCAAGTTCTTTGCTATTGCTATAGTAACTCAGATGAAAATTCCAGTAAGTTTCACAAAAAGCTACAAAGTACTTTGATTATGGTTACTAGTGGTGACTGTAAACAAAAATATCAGAATATATTCAAAATTTATCTTTTAATGTCAATCACTCAAAATTTACTCTGAAGTTTACAAGCCAGAATCTGTCCTCGTGTCCATGGTTAAGACACTCTCATCTTATTTGGGTCCACACCCTTAGGATGCTTGTGAGAACATTGGAGGCAAAGTACATACAATGCAAAATGCAGACAGATGAGTTACTTGACCTCATGTAGCTTCCAGTTTAGAGCTATGTGTGGTGGCAGGGGAACTAGAGGAGAGAGACAACACAAACGCAAAAATATATCGGTTAGTTCACAATCCTAATCAGATGAAATGGGAGCGAACATGACTGATTTGGACAGTCTAGGAAAGGTTATTTCCTAAAGTGAAAGCTGAAACCTGAATGAGGAAGAGGCAGTCAAGCTAGGCATGGGAACAAATACAAAGTCTAGGCAGGACTCTTTGGGAAATGGGCAGAACTGTATGGACAGAGAAAAGAAAACAAAGAACGTAAAATAATTAGACTGCAATGGTAGGCAGAGGTCAGGGCAAAGGGGTTTGTAAGGCATGTTATGCAAGCTTGAGCTTTATTTTAGGTACTGTGGGGAAGCCAGTGAAGTAGTTAATACAGCATATGCATTGAACATCCTCTTCCCCTCCAATCTTCTACCAGTGGAAGAGATAAGGGTTGAGATTTATTTATTTATGGAGTCACAATTGTCAGAATTGTAATGCCTGAACGCTTTTCATTCCCAAAAATACCTATCAAATGCCTTTAATTTGTATTAGACATTTATGACTTTTGAGTCTCTTTAAAGATTTTCATTTTATTTATGATTAGAAGAACTGGAGTGTAGGCTAGAGGTACAAGGGGTAAGATTCACCAGAAACAGAATAGGGAACAGAACAGGCAGATCCACTGAAATACACTACTTAGGGGAGCAGTGGATGAGATAGGAGAGGTCTACTGTGCTATGTGGGTTAGTTCCCTGGGCGGGGCTCAAACTCATGCTGTAGTGGCTAGGGACAGCTCCTAGAGTAGAGACGTTAGCCCCTGTGCCATCAGGGAGGTCCTCCTTTTAAATCTTTTTCTAAGGTTTAAAGTAACTTAAGATAAATATCACAGTAAACTGAATGGGTTAGATACATATCATTCAGAGTTTAAGTATGCAAATTACCACATGAATTCTAAGGTTAAGAAAAGCAGTGAATAGCAGTTGATCATATAAAGATAGGTTTTTATAAGGTTAACTGCTTGGGTAGGTTATAACTTATAATTATTGCAACCCCCTCCCCCAACCCACCTCTTTAAAACATGAATTACCAGTATTTGAAATCTTTTCACAGAAGGCTGTGCCGGCATTTCCTGGAGCGACCAACACTTGCTTGACATGATTAGACTGTGCAAGTTTCCAGGCCAGTGCATGTTCTCTTCCTCCACTGCCAATTACAAGTACTCGGGCTGTCATTGCTTTGTCTGCAAAGGAATTCAAAAGGAAAATGAGTCATGGAAAGAAAATCGCAGTCAATATCTGAGAATGGATGTACTTTAGAAATTACAATTTTTAAATGATTTAAGGAGACATTTGTGATCATGCAAATGCTATTTTAATTGTGACAAAAAGGTTCATAATTTGAGAAAAGCGACAGTAGTCATAAAGAATAGTGAGGTGTTTAAAAATGAGCAGGCTAGCATAACAAGCCCAGTTAAGGACTGCACCTTACCTGATAAAAAAAATTCTTCAAAGCATGCCCACTCTTCTTTGGGTTTCACCTTTAGGTTTAATAGTCATGAAGTCTTGGTTAAATATAATCCTGATATTTTAAATTTAGTCCCCCCAATTTAAAATGTCCACTTTCATAGCTTGAAATCTTAGACTCTAAACTTAACATAAAGATTTAAGATGGGGTTCTGGAAAGGATACTCACTGTAGCATGAACGTAGGTAATTCCAGTAAAAACTTACATTACCAGGGCAATAGGCTGAAGATCATGATTTGCCCATCTCTGCTCTAAGCAATAGGAAGCTACCAGAGATTTGTAAAGAATAAGCATAACTGTTTCAATAAAACTTTATTTAAATTTCATAATTTTCATGCCATAAAAACATTGTCCCTTTTATTTTTTCCTATCATTTAACTATGCAAAAATCACTCATTTGTCAAGCTTAGAAGAATATGTGACAGGAAAATTTTGGCACGAGGCTCATAGTTCCCTAACTCCTAGTTTAAGAAGCTCAGGAAATACATTTAAAATTCTCTAGAGAATGCAAAAATAAAACCTGAACATGTCTCATTTTAGTTCTTGAATTTTATTCTTACCAACAAAGGCACAGCACCTATCTCTGGAATCAAGTTAGTGATGTGACCTTAGCTAAGCTCTTACTACATGTAATTTGATGGCACTTGAGTAAAGATGAAGAGTAATTGCCTTAGGAGGCCATAAAAGGATTGAACTGACACAATTAGTACAATTTCTGACACCCATCAGTAGTAAATGCTAACTTGTTAAATGAAATTAAAACACTTTAGGGAAAGTAGCTTCTAAAAGCTTTTCATGAATTGCATCTTAATCTTCAAAAGAATTCTATGAGGTAAATAAAGCATTATCATTTCCAGTTAGTTCAAGTAACTGGGTTGGAGGTCACATAGTCATGAGGAGGTTGGTGCCTGAATTCCACTTTAATTCTAACAACAGAGATGGTGATCACTGAAAATTTGTGCAAGAGTAAGAATAAATTTTAGTCCAAGGAGAGAAAAGCTATTTTACTTCACTGGAAAAGAGACTCAGAATGTGTACTGAAATACCGAAATCACAATGTGCTCCTGAAATAAACAAGACCTTTAAACTAGAAGAAATACTACGTTTAGTTTGAGAAGAGAATGGAGCAGGCTGTGCGGGTTACTACACTGGATCACTAAAATAGCACGAAGACTCAGCCTAAAGGAATCTGCGCCTTTGGTAGTCAGCAGGCCCAGCCAATGTGCCTGGGTTTGGGTTGAGATTTGCCCCTTACTAGCTGGTTGACATTCAGGGGCTTAGGGTCTCAGCCAATCCAAACAGGTAACTTATAAGAATGGCGAAACACCGCAGAACAGATTTTTAGACTAGGAAAAACATCCCGTTACCACAGGCGAGGGCTGGGGGAGGGTGGAAGGAGACCGCCTTTGCACTGGGTGTAGGGTGCGTGAACGGGGTGACATGGAACCATAGCAAGAGTTACGTAAACGACCGAAAGAAAAATCGTATTTCAGAAAAACTTGACAGCCAGGTACAGTCATTTCAAGCGACTTGGTGGCTACGATCAAGGAGCAGCCAATTACAAAAAATGAACAAAACATGCCAGAGACATGGGACACAAAACGAGCAAACGTGGCAATTCGAGTGACATTCCAGCCTGAGTTGCTTGGCCCAGAGCACGAGACACGCGGGCCGGACATCTTAGCGAGCAGGGAGCTGGCTCCCGCAAACTTCAGTTACAAGTTCAAAGCACATGGCCAACCCCCGCCTGGCATCTAGAACTCAGATGAAAATCCCCGCAGCCCACCCAGTTCCTACGCTTTCATCCAGTTTCTGACATTAGCTCCCCCGACCCAGCACAAACGTGCTTTGCTGAGAAGAGAAAACAGCGTACGCACCAAGAGGCGCCTCGCGGTCGCAGCACGCACAAACGGACTTCCGCCCGTCGCCTGAGCCCGCCTCTCAGCAGGCCCTCCCATTGGCCCGCGCGTGCTCTGGTCCCGCCCCCCTCGGGCGCGGCCTCCTAAGCCCTGTAGGAAGGCTCCCAGCTATGGCGCGTTTATACTGCCACCGCACATGCCACGTTAACGTCTCCATTCTTCCCCGAGAGCCCCCTCAGCACCGAGGAGAGGGAAGCCCCAAATGCTAGGCGGGCTCGCAGCTAGTGTTTTGCCACTGGGTCTAAACTGAGGAGCAACCGCTATAAAGTCTCGCGATAACGCCTCGCTCCCAACGAGATTTAGAGAATAGCAGGCCCGGGTCGCGGGCCGCTTAGGACCTGCAGCCTATTGCTAAAAAGCAAAATGAGGCCGCTTGCAGGTTGCCTAGGCGAGAGAATGGGGTAAAAATGGCCCTCGTATTTGCCCCACACCAAGGGCGGGCGCTGGTGATCGCTTTCCCGGATGCACCTCTCAGAGTTAACTGGGCGCCACCCGGGAATGTTGGAAGCCCCTTGCTTAACACCCATGTGCCCTTCATGCTCCCTTTTAATGTCGCGCGCTTAATGGTGGAAGTTAGTCTCTTAATGCTCCCAAACATCGTGGAGACCCGGCAACTTAAGCAGGCGTAACCGCCTCAAGCGAGACTGTTCCTGTAATGGCGTCTGCGTCAGTCACTAACATGGCGGACAGAGTCGTGCGCGGCGCAAACGTCAGCAGCTCTACCCCAGCCGCTCAGAAACAGCAGAGGAGAGCGGGGGCGTGCTCTCTGATTGGTTCGGCGGTGGAGCGTGCCGGGCAGGACGCTCCCACAGGAGCCAATCAGGACGGCGAGAGACGGAATTGGCCGCTGCGCCTCCTCCCAAGGCATGCTGGGAGCCTGGAGGACTAGCGAGGAGGAGTTGAGAGAACGGAGCGGACGCCATGGCGACCAACATCGAGCAGATTTTTAGGTCTTTCGTGGTCAGTAAATTCCGGGAAATTCAACAGGAGCTTTCCAGGTAATCGCTTCCCAGACTTTTCTGCTCCCAAAGGACCGTTAGAGCCCCGGGTAGCCCTCCATGGCCTCTTTTTTTCCGAGACGCCGTCGTCCCTCGCCCGAGGCCCCGCTACCGCCCCGCCTGGGCCTGGGATCCATTTTCCGGCCTTCCCCCCCCACCCCCCCATCCGCTCCCTCCCTTGTCCGCGGCGAACTTCGCCCTTTCGGAGGCACCCCAGGACTCTTCTAGAACCGAGTTAAGATGCTCATTCTTCTCTCCCGCTTGGTCACCCCTACCCTTTCGCTACCTGTAGGCCGGGTTGTCCACCAGGGACGGGCCTGTTCCCTCAGCTCCACCTCCGCCGCCGCCTTTCCCCTCCCCCTCCCGCCGCCGCGGATTTCGCCGACCGGTTCCTAGGTCGGGAAAGGGTCTCTAACGGCCGTTTCTCGGGTCATCCTAAATCCGCTTTATTTTTGCCAATTTCGGGCCGTTTGGATGCCGGGGGCCCTGAATGGATTATTTGGGCCCCAGTGTCTTGTGGCTCCCACGGGGGAGCCTCTTAATAGACGTTTCTAGGAGCTCAAAGGAGTGCTGCCGACTGTGACAAAATATTCGGAACGGAGGTGGACGGGAGTTTTGCGTCCCTGGTACTTTCTTAATTTAGCGAGTGCAAAGTGGACTTGGTGTGGCGGACTGGACGCCCCCCACCCCCCCCCAACGCTACCTCTGTCCCAGTTGACATATTTCACCGACGCGCTACTTTGGCCGTTTCTGTTAGGCCTTACGGGCTTTACCCCGGGTGCCACCGAGAACGTAGCTGCCCAGGGAGGGAGGGACGGAGGGTCGTGTGCGGCCGTGGCGTGGGCTTTTAGCACTTGCTTTGTTGAACGTCAATATTTGTTTGCAGTTGGAATGTTTAAAATAGGTGGATTGAGAGCCCAAGTGACAACGTGAATTTGAAAGGCAACCGAAAACTTACTTGTCCATTAAGCGCCCAAGTGAAACGAGTGTTATTGGAAGTGATGTGTATGGCTCGAGTTACTGTTTTTTTTTGCAGGATATATTGCTTTTTAAAGGGGGGAATAAACCGCTCATTCATTGCTTTCTACGATTTGGCTGTATGCTAGAGTTTTTATAGGATGATGGGAAAAGACCTGAACGGAGGGAATATAATTTTCCTAAAAACTTTGCCTTGTGGACTAATAAGTAGCTGTGTTTGCTTATTGTAGTAAGATTTCTTTTTAAGCCTTTTTAAAACCAGTTTTTGTATTAGAATTTCTTTTTTGAAAACTTGGGGAATAATTGGAAGTCCCACTAGTTATTGATACTCATGTTTTTCTTGTGTGTAGAAATGCATACATATATTTTGTGAAATGTGATCATGATTTGTGTTGATTTTTTTTTTCCTGTTTTACGTTGAATTCTTTTTTTTAATCTCGGTATTTTGCAGTATCTCTTATGATTCCATAAGATTTGACTGTAGGAATGCTTTGATGGTTTTTAGGTGGTTTGAACAGATTACCCTTTTTCGTTGTGATAAACATTTTGTTAGTTTTGAGGTGATTACTTTTTCGTCAACTGGCTTTTTTTCCTTGGTCATATTTTCTGATTTTAAAATGGATGGTTTTTTTTTTTTTTTTGGTAAGGTGATTATGTTTGGATAATAGATTAGAAAATGGTAATTACGTAAAGTCTTTTTAAAAAACATGAGCAAATTATTACTGGAGTTAAATTCAGCTTTTTTCAAATGTAATTATCAATGTAATAATAAGTTTTTGATGATTTCCTTTCCCCCTATTTTTCATATACAATTTGTTTCGGCAAGGAAACTGGTGTTTAGATCTTAGTTGTTACTTTATAAGCGTGTCCTTTGAGTATGGGCTCTGGTTTTGAATAGCAGCTGTACCTCCTAATAGTTCTGACCTTCAGCTACGGTTCTATCTTCTCTGTGTCTTTTGTTGATCGTTTATAAAATCAATACTAGTGCAGACTTTACTTTTTTGTTAGCATTAAATGAGTTTAAAAGTGTGGAACCTTGTGACATTAATTACTAGTCAACACACGTTAGTTATTATGATTCGTTGTATTTGAAAAGCAGATGTTCTTTAGTAACATTTAATTACTGACTTTTTTTTGTTTTTTCACTATTCAGACTATCAGATAGTGGAGCAAAAAACTCTTTAGTCTGTTTTGTTAGCTAAAATTGAAGTTAAGTTAAAGTTGATCATGCTGATGTTCTTTAAAACATTGTAAATTTATGCAAAAATAGTAAAAATAGCTAGGTAAATGACATGCTCTGCCAAGATTGGTCTGATCTCATGAATTGAAAATTTGTTAAGCCATGTATTCATTTATTGTTTGTGTGAATGAGTTTTCTTGAACAATTTACCAATTTCTGTTACGTACAAGTTTTGTGTATGTATCTTTTTAAACTTTATGGCATTTCATTAACTGGTCTAAACTTGACAAGAGGCTTGTGGCTTTTATGTTCCTTGATACTGTTGAGGGAATATTGTGGTCTATACACAGGTACAGCTTCATTGTGGTTAATATTTATACCATAATGTTAAGTCATATCTTTTTAGATTTGTGATGTGAGCTTAATTTTTCTCCTGTGATATATGCAAGAAACCCAAAAGGCTCAATTTAAATTTATGGGAGTGTTTTTATTAAAAAGTTATTTTTAAGACATTTACTTTTACATTTTTGAAAACTTTTAATAGTGTAGAAATGAAAACATACTATCAAGGGATAATGTTAAGGAAGTCCTATTTATGGGGGATATAATCTGAAAGAAAAACAGAAATGGTGACATATATATGCAATATAAGATAATCTTAATGCGTTCAAATGCTAACTTATCACGAAGAGTCATGAAAATACTAATCAATTTTGATAACTTTTCTTGTCAAGTGGAAGGAGTGAAGGCCAGCTTAATGGTGAAACAAATACACCTATTGAAGGAAACCAGGCAGGTGATGCAGCTGCCACTGCCAGGAACCTACCAAATGAAGAAATAGTTCAGAAGATAGAGGAAGTACTTTCTGGGGTCTTAGATACAGAGCTACGCTATAAACCAGGTAAGTTTGAGATAATTAGCTGTCTCAAAAATTGAGCTTTAAATATTTCTAAATAGTTAATAGTATTGCTTCTTGATTGCAGGGTATTGAAAATATTCATTTTTTTTAAAAAGATTTTTATTTATTTATGCATACAAGAGCTGGGGTACAGGCCAGAGGTGTGGGGGGGTGAGAGGATTCACCACAGAGAGCAGGGAGCAGAACAGGCAGATCAACGGAAGTACACTGCTGAGGGGAGCAGCGGGCACAGCAGGAGAGGTCCACCACGCCATGTGGGTCCCCGCCCTGGCCKCAGCAGGGATCGAACTCGTGCCGCAATGGCTGCGGTCTGCTTCATAGTGCGTTGCTCAACCCACTACGCCACCAGGGAGGCCCGAAAATATTCATTTAAAACATCAGTGCATTTAATTTTCAGTTAATGTACCAAAGATTTTCTTGTTTAAATCCTTCTTTAAAAATAGTTCTCTTGAAATGTGAGCACTATGCACTTGTTTGTTTTGCTGGTGGAATATGACTTTATTTGATTAAGTCTTGTGCCTCAGTACCAGGATTTTGAATGCCGAGTTTTCATTGAACCATTGTGTAAACATCAGTTTTGGAAGATGCTGGTGTCCAGGTCAAATCAGTAAAGATTTTAAAACTCTAGGACTTTTATCTAAAAGCCCATGTGTAGAAAATTTCCTTGTTTTTGAATCCTCTTTTAAAAGTGCATTGCATGAAGAGTAATTATTACTGGGATATTTTGGTTTTTAAAAATGGACTAAATGTTTGGAAATGAAGGAGATATGGTTAACTACAAAAATAACTGTCTTCATTTAGTTTTGGAAATGAGGGTTGAAATATTTTTAATCATTTTTGGTACATGATTAAAATAACATTAGCCATACTTAGATGCCTGACTTTATCAACTTTTGCTTGAAGTGGAATGTAGCTAACATATGGTATATAACAGATCTTTTCATATGTGTTACTATTTTCCTCCATGATCTTAAAGACCTAGATTTCTGATAAGCTTTTTCTGGGATCACTAAGATTTATCTAATTTGATTATGGCATTAAAGTAGATATAAACCACTTTATTTTTCAGGTAGGCAAATTGAAATGTTTTAAAGGATGAAAGAATTTTTTTCCCCTAAACAAAACTTAAAAATTATTTCTCAGTAATTTTAAAGGACTAGTTGGAGGAAGATGTCATTTTATTACAATGTCGTATGGGTGTGATAAGATAAAGTTCAAGTTCCTTCCTTATTGACGCTTCGTTGTAGTTTAGACCTTTGTATAAAAGCAGTCATTAGCAATTACTGAGTTTACTGTGTGCCAAGCATTACTTACTGTTTTTAACTAATTTTATACATTTTAATTTTATACTTTACATTTAAACCTCTGTGGGAGAACAGTGTTAGTAATTTGGACAAGTTCATTCATCTAGTGAGTGGTGGTTCAAAAGCAGGCAGTCTGTTCCAGAACTAGTGTGCTGTGTTGCTACTTGTATAAATAAGGGTTATGTAACAGATAACCATTAAAATTACGTACAGATGATATTTTTTATAAAAGTTCTAATGACGGTAATACGTTTCTAAGTAGTTTAAAAGTTGTTTGAGACTAAGGATGCTTAGGTGAATATAGATAAATGCATCTTAATTTAGCTAAAAATTTTTGTGATTAACTAAGAACTAATTTTAACCCATGCCTTGTAGCATGAAGTATTGGAAAGGTAATCGGTTTTCAAATAATTGATTTACAAGTAGTAGATTCTTTAGTAACTTTTTATTTAACAAGAACTGTTTCTTTGGTGCTTTAATATGGAATGTTAATCTTGGCATGTATGACTTACCTAAATGTACTTTGGGAGAACGTTAGACAAATTCCAATTCATTTCCCTTAATTTCAGACATGAAGGAGGCCTCCAGAAAAAGATGTGTGTCTGTACAAACAGATCCTACTGATGAAATTCCTACCAAAAAGTCAAAGAAGCATAAAAAGCACAAAAATAAAAAGAAGAAAAAGAAGAAAGAAAAGGAAAAAAAGTATAAAAGACAGCCAGAAGAACCTGAATCAAAGCCGAAATCACATCATGATGGGAACATAGATTTAGAATCAGATTCCTTTTTGAAGTTTGATTCTGAACCTTCACCGATGTCACTGGAGCATCCCGTAAGAGCATTTGACCTATCTGAGACCACTGAGTCTTCTGCAGTTGTGCTAGAACCTCCTACAGTATCTGTGGAGGTAGTGGAGCCACATACCTTAGAAACTCTGGCACCAGCTACAAAAACTGCAGAACTGTCAGTAGCATCTACATCAGTAGTCTCAGTGCAGTCAGAGCAGTCTGAGGCAGTAACACAGGAACCAGCCATGACAAAGATTCTGGATTCCTTTGCCACAGCACCAGTGACTACAACAGTAGTCCTGAAGTCATCTGAGCCCGTTGTAACAATGCCAGTGGAGTATCAGATGAAGTCTGTGTTGAAATCTTTGGAGAACACACCTCCAGAGCCATCAAAGATCATGTTAGAGCCTCCCATAGCAAAAGTGCTAGAGCCATCAGAAACCCTTACATCATCAGAGACACCTCCTGAGGTGTATTCTGAGCCAAGCACATCAACAATAATGGATTTTCCAGAGTCATCTGCAACTGAAGTGCTAAGATTGCCAGAGCAGCCTGTAGAAGTACCATCGGAGATTGCAGATTCATCCTCGACAAGACCACAGGAATTGGTGGAGCTGCCCAAGACCACAGCGTTGGAGTTGCCGGAGTCGTCGGTGGCCTCAGCGGTGGAGTTGCCGGGGCCACCTGCGACCTCCATGCCGGAGTTGCAGGTGCCCCCTGTGACTCCAGTGCTGGAGTTACCCGGGCCCTCTGCTACCCCGGTGTCAGAGTTGCCAGGGCCCCTTTCTACCCCAATGCCTGAGTTACTAGGGCCCCCTGCAACAGCAGTGCCTGAGTTGCCGGGGCCCTCTGTGACATCAGTGCCACAGTTGTCGCAGGAATTGCCAGGGCTTCCAGCATCATCCATGGGGTTGGAGCCACCACAGGAGGTAACAGAGCCACCTGTGATGGCACAGGGGTTGCCAGGGCTGCCTGCGGTGACTGCGTCTACAGTAGAGTTGCCTGGGCAGCCTGCGGTAACAGTAGCAATGGAGTTGACCGAACAACCTGTGACGACGACAGAATTGGAGCAGCCTGTGGGGATGACAACGATGGAACATCCTGGGCAGCCTGAGGTGACAACAGCCACAGGGTTGCTGGGGCAGCCTGAGGCAGCGATGGTGCTGGAGTTGCCAGGACAGTCAATGGCAACAACAGCGCTGGAGTTGCCAGGGCAGCCTTCGGTGACTGGGGTGCCAGAGTTGCCAGGGCTGCCTTCGGTAACTAGGGCACTGGAGTTGTCGGGGCAGTCTGTGGCAACTGGGGCACTAGAGTTGTCTGGGCAGCTCATGGCAACTGGGGCACTGGAGTTCTCGGGGCAGTCTGGGGCAGCTGGAGCACTGGAGCTTTTGGGGCAGCCTCTGGCAACAGGGGTGTTGGAGTTGCCAGGGCAGCCTGGGGCGCCAGAGTTGCCTGGGCAGCCTGTGGCAACTGTGGCGCTGGAGATCTCTGTTCAGTCTGTGGTGACAACAACGGAGCTGTCAACGATGACCGTGTCGCAGTCCCTGGAGGTGCCCTCGACGACAGCGCTGGAATCCTATAATACGGTAGCACAGGAGCTGCCTACTACATTAGTGGGGGAGACTTCTGTAACAGTAGGAGTGGACCCCTTGATGGCCCAAGAATCCCATATGTTAGCTTCTAACACCATGGAGACCCATATGTTAGCGTCCAACACCATGGACTCCCAGATGCTAGCGTCCAACACCATGGACTCCCAGATGCTAGCGTCTAACACCATGGACTCCCAGATGTTAGCCTCTAGCGCCATGGACTCCCAGATGTTAGCGACCAGTTCCATGGACTCCCAGATGTTAGCGACCAGTTCCATGGACTCCCAGATGTTAGCGACCAGCTCCATGGACTCTCAGATGTTAGCGACCAGCACCATGGACTCCCAGATGTTAGCGACCAGCACCATGGACTCCCAGATGTTAGCGACCAGCTCCATGGACTCCCAGATGTTAGCGACCAGCTCCATGGACTCCCAGATGTTAGCGACCAGCTCCATGGACTCCCAGATGTTAGCGACCAGCACCATGGACTCCCAGATGTTAGCGACTAGCTCTATGGATTCCCAGATGTTAGCATCTGGCACTATGGACTCTCAGATGTTAGCTTCCGGCACCATGGATGCCCAGATGTTAGCTTCTGGTACCATGGATGCCCAGATGTTAGCTTCTAGTACCCAAGATTCTGCTATGCTGGGTTCAAAATCTCCTGATCCTTACAGGTTAGCACAGGATCCTTACAGACTAGCTCAGGATCCATATAGGTTAGGTCATGACCCTTACAGGTTAGGTCATGACGCATATAGGTTAGGGCAGGATCCCTATAGATTAGGCCATGATCCCTACAGACTAACTCCTGATCCTTACAGGATGTCACCTAGACCCTATAGGATAACACCCAGGTCCTACAGAATAGCACCCAGGCCCTACAGGTTAGCACCTAGACCCCTGATGTTAGCATCTAGACGTTCTATGATGATGTCCTATGCTGCAGAACGTTCCATGATGTCATCTTACGAACGCTCTATGATGTCTTATGAGCGGTCCATGATGTCCCCTATGGCTGAGCGCTCTATGATGTCAGCCTATGAGCGCTCCATGATGTCAGCCTATGAGCGCTCCATGATGTCCCCTATGGCTGAGCGCTCTATGATGTCAGCTTATGAACGTTCTATGATGTCAGCTTACGAGCGCTCCATGATGTCCCCAATGGCTGACCGATCTATGATGTCCATGGGTGCCGACCGGTCTATGATGTCATCGTACTCTGCAGCTGACCGCTCTATGATGTCATCGTACTCTGCAGCTGACCGCTCTATGATGTCATCTTACACTGCTGATCGTTCAATGATGTCTATGACAGCTGATTCTTACACCGACTCTTACACTGATACTTACACAGAGGCATATATGGTACCACCTTTGCCTCCTGAAGAACCTCCAACAATGCCACCATTGCCACCGGAGGAGCCACCAATGACACCACCATTGCCTCCTGAGGAGCCACCAGAGGGTACAGCATTACCCAGTGAACAGTCAGCATTAACAGCTGAAAATACTTGGCCTACTGAGGTGCCCGCATTACCTCCTGAAGACTCTGCATCCCTCCCTGAACCTCTTGTAAGTCAAAGTGAGATTTCCGAACCTTCAGCGGCAGCTGCTGACTATTCAGTGTCAGCATCAGAGCCTTCAGTGCTAGCGTCAGAGGGTACTGTGACTGTTCCAGAACCACCACTAGAACCAGAGTCTTCAGTTACGGCAACACCTGTAGAATCTGCTGTAGTAACAGAAGAGCGTGAGATTGTTCCAGAAACTCCAGTAATTTATATGGTGTCTGAAACTCCTGTAATGTCAGCTGAACCCACTATGTTAACATCAGAGTCTTCTATTATGTCAGAGACAGCAGAAAATTTTGATTCCATGAGAGCTTCAGGACATGTTGCTTCAGAGGTGTCTATGTCTCTGTTAGAGTCAGCAGCATCTGTTCCAGAACAATCACAGAGCACTCTAGAGCTGCCAGCTGTGGCTGCCTCAGAGCCACCAGCTGGGGCTGTCCCAGAGCCCCCAACCATGAGTGTCCCAGAACCACTGCCCAGAACTGCCCTGGATCTACAAGCTGTGGCTGCCCTGGACCCTCCAGCTGAGACTGTCTCGGAACCCCAAGCCATGGCTGAGCCAGAGCATGTTACTGTTCCTGTGCCAGTTGTTTCTACCTTGGAGCCTACTGTGCCTCTCCTGGAACCAGCAGTGTCTACCCTTCAACCTGCCGTGATTGTTTCAGAACCATCTGTTTTGGTCCAAGAACCTACCGTGGCAATTTCAGAGCCTGCTGTCACTGTCTCAGAGCAGTCTCAAGTAGTAGCAACTGAGATGATTTTAGAAGTTACACCAGTGATGCTGGAGTCTAGTGTTATGAAAGGAATGAATTTGTCTAGTGATCAAAACTTTGCTCCAGAGATTGGCATGCAGGAGATTGCATTGCATTCAGAAGAAACTCTTGCCGAGGGACACATGAAAAATGACTTTTATGAAAGTGAACAAGGTGTAAATACAGGCCTAAGTATAAATAATCATTCAATTGCTAAAGAGATGGAACACAGTACAGTGTCTTCTGCCAGCACTGATCCTGTTGGTGAAACTGGTGAAGGGAAAATTTTGCCTATTGATGAGACTAAACAATGTACAGTATTGGATACCTGCCCAAGTGTTAGTGAACCTGATGTAGGAGGAACTCTGTTTCCTGCTGGTCCCCTTCCTCTTGAACCTGGTGTCCTAGGAACTAGTAAGGGTTTTGAATTTGCGACAACTGCTCTTAGTTCAGTTAGTAAATATGATATGGAAGTGTCTTTAACTGCTCAAGATACTGAACATGACATGGTAATTTCCACCAGCCCCAGTGGTGGTAGTGAAGCTGACATAGAGGGACCTTTGCCTGCTAAAGATATTCATCTTGACTTACCAGCTAATGACTTTGTTAGTAAGGGTGCAGAAGGACCATTACCTATGAAAGAGAGTGACCAGACTTTAACCGTTGCTGTCAGCCCTAAAGAAAGTGGAGAAGATAAGGAAGTACCTCTTCCTAGTAAAGAGACCTTGGGTGATTCAGGATTTTCTGCCAGTATTGATGAGATCAATGAAGCAGATTTAGTGAGACCATTACTTCCTAAGGACATGGAACGCCTTGCAAGTCTTAGAGCTGGTATTGAAGGACCTTCACTTCCAAGTGAAGTTGACCGTGATAAAACTGCTGCCAGTCCAGTTGCCATTAACATACCAGAAAGAGCTTCAGAATCATCTTCAGAGGAGAAAGATGATTATGAAATTTTTGTGAAAGTTAAGGACCCACATGAAAAAAGCAAGAAAAATAAGAACCGTGACAAAGGTGAGAAAGAGAAGAAAAGAGACTCTTCATTAAGATCTCGAAGTAAGCGTTCTAAATCTTCTGAACACAAATCACGGAAGCGTACCAGTGAATCTCGTTCTAGAGCAAGGAAGAGGTCATCTAAGTCCAAGTCACAGCGCTCTCAAACACGGTCACGATCACGGTCACGGCGCAGGAGGCGGAGCAGTAGGTCAAGGTCAAAGTCTAGAGGAAGGCGGTCTGTATCAAAAGAGAAGCGCAAACGTTCTCCAAAGCACAGATCTAAGTCCAGGGAAAGAAAAAGAAAAAGATCAAGCTCTAGGGATAACCGGAAAACAGTTAGAGCTCGAAGTCGCACCCCAAGTCGTCGGAGTCGCAGTCACACTCCTAGTCGTCGAAGAAGATCTAGATCTGCAGGCAGAAGGAGAAGCTTTAGTGTTTCCCCAAGCCGAAGGAGCCGCACCCCCAGCCGCAGGAGCCGCACCCCCAGCCGCAGGAGCCGCACCCCCAGCCGCAGGAGCCGCACCCCCAGCCGAAGGAGNAAGCTTTAGTGTTTCCCCAAGCCGAAGGAGCCGCACCCCCAGCCGCAGGAGCCGCACCCCCAGCCGCAGGAGCCGCACCCCCAGCCGCAGGAGCCGTACCCCCAGCCGAAGGAGCCGCACCCCCAGCCGAAGGAGCCGCACCCCCAGTCGTCGGAGAAGATCAAGATCTGTTGTAAGAAGGAGAAGTTTTAGTATATCACCAGTCAGATTAAGACGATCACGGACACCCTTGAGGAGAAGGTTTAGCAGATCTCCCATCCGCCGTAAACGATCCAGGTCTTCTGAAAGAGGCAGATCACCTAAACGTCTGACAGACTTGGGTGAGTTATTTTAAAATTTAATGGTGTAATAAGATGATTTAAACCTGATTTTTTCTTTGTCACGTAACATTCTGGTTTAAGATAGAGCCTCTGTTTTTTGTACTTAGGTTAAAATGTGGAGTTAAGTACATTTGTAATTAGAGTTGAAACGATTTGCTTTGGAGTCTATTAGAAACAAAGTTTCATTTCTAATACTTCAGTGTTACATTTTGCTTAAGCATTTTCCATAATTAAGAATGAAAAGTAGAAGTCCAGTTTAAAGACAAACTAGTAAACTGGATTGTTTTAATAAGGTGCAGGTCTAAAATGGCAGTGTAGGGCTGTCAAATGTTTGTGAAGGTAATTCCTATTGAATAATGGGTAATGGAGGTGAATGGGCAGTTTTGCATGTTCAAGATGGAGGATGTTACCGAATAAATGAAATTTCTTAGATTTAATCTCTAATGTGTCCTGTATTCTGACTTCTAAGAGTGTAGAAATGATTAAAACTGATGGGTAACTTAAACAAGAATACCAGGAATAACTTATTTTAGTAGATTTGACATTGGCAGATTGGGTTGTTTAAAGATCCTAAAGGAAGCATGAAGATGGCATTCAGTTCAGCAAAAGACTTTTGAGTATGTTTTTATTCAAAATAGGAGAAAAGTACTTCATTCTTCAGAGTCAGTAGAAGAGTCATGTGAATATGTTCCTTTCTTTGACCAAATAGTAAAGTTGCTAAAAAATGAGCAGAATGTGATAATTGTCCCAAGTACTGTGGTATAAGTAAGGTGTTTAGGAAGCACAGTAGAGAGGAATGTTAAATTCTGTCATAAGGGTTGTTAGAATCGTAGCACTCAGAATGATTTAAAATGTCAGATTAGAAGAAATTTAAGAACTTGATAATTTTGGGAAATAAAGTGGACTTTAGCAGATATGTGTCCTAAACTTCGGCAAAATGATTTTTTTTTCCAATTTTTAGAAAAGATTGATTTGTGCATATAAGAACTGGGGTACAAGCCAGGGGTGTGTGGGGGTGAGAGGACTCACCAGAGAGAGTGGGGAACAGAACAGGCAGATTGACTGACATACACTGCTGAGGGGAGCAGTGCGGAGACAGGAGAGGTCTGCTGTGCCCTGTGGGTCCCCTTCCTGGCTGGGGATCGAACTTTGCTGCAGTGGCTGCGGATGCTTCATAGTGCAATTCTTAACCCCTTGTGCCACCAAGGAGGTCCCCAAAATGATTACTGTAGTTTTATGCTGCTATTTTGTGTAATTGGATGGAAAGTTCAACATCGACATAAATAGTGGACATCTACTTAGGAACTCTGAGCCTAGAGTGATTTGTTCACAGTTGTAATTTAACCAAAAAGTTGATGACTTTAATTTTACTGGTATATACAACTTTTGATAAGACAAAATGTTCAACCTTTTAGGAAAACTATTATTTTTTTCCTTTTACAGATAAGGCTCAGTTACTTGAAATAGCCAAAGCTAATGCAGCTGCCATGTGTGCTAAGGCTGGTGTTCCTTTACCACCAAACCTAAAGCCTGCACCTCCACCTTCATTAGAAGAAAAAGCTGCTAAAAAGTCAGGAGGAGCTACAATAGAAGAACTAACTGAGGTAAGCTAGACAGAATTTGTTTTCATTTTTAAATGGTTATTCCAGTGATGTTGACTCTGGAGCGTGCCAAAACCCGAATTGTGGGCTGAACTGATAATGGCTGGCACCGAGCGGCCAAAACCCGAAATACAGATGTGGCAGCAGCAGAAGCTCTGTTTAGCAGGCCATTATCCGGGATGGCTAAGCTCCGCTAGCTAAAAGTTACTTCCCATTACTTTTGCTTTCCAGTTTTAGAAGCCAAACTGACTGAGGAGTGGGACGGTTCGTTTGAATGGAGGAGGTGTTCAGTGAGCAACATGCAGAAGCTCGCCTACAGTTTCGTTTCCATTCACGACGTGTTCACTGATCGCCACGAGTGTACTGCATATACGCAAAGACACAGACAATCTTCAGAAATGATCTTTTGCCACCGGAGCTTGGAAATTAATGAGAATAGCTGGCCATTGCCTGAAAGGAACTTCTTTCGCATCAACATTTCGGGTTTTGGCTGTTTGGTACCAGCCATTGGTGATAATGGCCGGCCATTATCAGTTCTTCCTGCGGTTCGGGTTTTGGCAGTAACATATATTTTAAACACACTTATGTTTTAAAAAAAATTTGACCTTTTCAATTGAGGCTTTTTTGGCTTTGTTTTATTATTATTTGGGGGTGGGGGGAGGATGCTGAAATATTGCTGCTAGGATCCAGAAATACCACAATGTTTCGTATATTGAAACTTGTTATTGGCTAGCCTTATGCCAGCCTGCAGTTGTCAATATATTCTCTTCCCCCTTGATACAAGCTTGATATACTCTGTGTTTTTGGCTAAATGAGCTTTTTATCCTGTTGTAATATTTTCAATTGATAATGGATGTGGCAAATTCTATTGCTTGTATAGAGGCAAGTCCTATCCAGATTTATTCTGACCTTTTTATAAAGCCAGGTAATGGAGTCTGTTCCTTTGCTTCTCAAGAAGGAGTTGATTTTGCTTTATGTGTCAGACCTTACCAGTTGCCCCCTCTCCATCATGCCTTTTTTTCCATTCTTGTGATCTGTTCCTTTAGAGACTTAAACTACAAAACATTTATGGAGAGACATGTTACTAACCCAATTACAAATGTTTGAAATCTTTTATTTTGCCATACATTTTGGTATCACATAGTTTCTTAATCTGTTTCTTCACTTAGACTTATTACAATATGAATTGCAACTTCTCTTAAAATTAAAGGACCTACTAAATACTTTGACTTGCTCATTTATCAAATCTAAGCTCCTTATCTAAAAAAAAACGTTGTGAACACTTAGTGTTTTCCTGTATGTTCTTAGCTTTTATCTTTAGCCCTTTTTGTCCTTTACACTAAGTTTCTTTTCAACCTTTTTACCACCACTTGACTAGGATTGCTTTTTTCCTCCTTTCTTTGCCAATCTTTGTTCTTAACTATGAAAATCTGGCTTAGAACTCTTGAAGGACTATTCCTTGATTATTAGATTCTGCCTGATTCTCTTTTGTCTTACGCTTTTCCCTCAGCACTTATGTATTCAGTTTGTATTATATCAGTTTGCACTTGTTAATTGTGTTGCTCTGTAAAAGCGTTCTTCAAAAATTTCATGTGTATGAATTCCGTCTCTTGAAATAGATTGTAAGCTCCTTGGGAGCAGGGACCATGTCTTCTACTTTTTTTTTTTTTTTTTGTATTTCCTGGACAGTGCCCAGTACAGTGCTCTGCACATAGTAGGTGCTCAATAAATGTTGTTGACTGACTGACCAGTTAGTGTGTTTAAATAGTAGCTAATAAGCTCAGTTGACCTATTTATGGCCTATCGTTAATCTTATTTTACTTCTGAAAATCAGTTTTATGTGGTTATTCTTTCAAGACATTGTTAATCTACATAAAATGTAAGATTTATCTTTTGTTTGTTTTTACTTTTTAAGAAATGTAAACAGATCGCACAAAGCAAAGAAGATGATGATGTAATAGTGAACAAGCCTCATGTCTCGGATGAAGAGGAAGAAGAGCCTCCTTTTTATCATCATCCCTTTAAACTCAGTGAACCCAAACCCATTTTTTTCAATCTGAATGTGAGTATCGGTATTTACAGACTGATAAAACACAACTTATGGAACTGTTTAAACAAAATTCCAAAAACTTACTTGATTTTTGGATTAAGTACTGTGAGAAATAACGAACAAAGTATTTCAGGTTACGTTAAATAAAATACTGATTTTAAATCAAGAAATACTTTATTTTTTAGATTGCTGCAGCAAAGCCCACTCCACCAAAAAGCCAGGTAACATTAACAAAAGAATTTCCTGTGTCATCTGGATCTCAGCATCGAAAAAAAGAAGCAGATAGTGTTTATGGAGAGTGGGTTCCTGTGGAGAAAAATGGTGAAGAAAACAAAGATGATGATAATGTTTTCAGCAGCAATTTGCCCTCTGAGGTAAGTAAGAGGTCTATTACGTATTTCTCCTTTTTTATACCTGAATCTGCCATTTTATTGTTATTTTATATCTGATTTGGATTCTGTTTCACTCTTCTTAGGGCCGGGTTAAACGGCAGGGCCGGGTTAGACGACAGATGAAACAACCCGCAGC
Organism: Galemys pyrenaicus; assembly: GCA_019455555.1. Classification (NCBI taxonomy): domain Eukaryota; kingdom Metazoa; phylum Chordata; class Mammalia; order Eulipotyphla; family Talpidae; genus Galemys; species Galemys pyrenaicus. The sequence continues at coordinate 16,093,669 of JAGFMF010011629.1, forward strand.
TTCTCATTTGACAGTAACTCGATGCAATTCACTTTGTGGAACCAAGCCACAAAGTGAAAAGCATCGAATTGCAGAGAACAGTGTTATCACATCCCTCCCCGACATTGGGCCCTCCTTGCACTTGTGGGAAGGTAGCCCAAGGTACAACTATTTAGCATCACGTTTTGCTTCAAGGCTCTATAGCTCTAGATTTTGGTGGTAGCAAAATTACTGGGTGGAGGGATTGAGTGGAGAGAGGCAGATCCTCAGGTTCAACACAAGAACTGGATTGGAAAAGGTCATTGTAGGCTGTTGTGAGCACCTTGGATAATACATAGTCCATTGCCCTTAAATAATGTTTTTTTTTTTTTAATTATATACTGGGTTGTTCGTCAGATAGCCTTCAATTTTTATAATTTTCCCTTCTCTGTGCTACCTTGGCCCTTTTGAATTCTTGTGTTTAACCTAATGTTCAGCCTTGGTACTCCATTTCCCTTCTCCTTCCCCGTTTTGCTACTGTTAAAAGTTGGAGAAGTGGAATTTACACCTTGAAATTTTCAAGAGGCTATAGTTGTATCTTGTCATAATGACGCAGTAATAACACCAAGTGTCAAAACAACCCCATTAAATTGCCGCCTGATTAAGTAATGTGCTGCTAAATATAGTGCACATGAAAACAGCAAGACTGTATATATATGTAAATATATATATATCTGTATCTTTGTATGTATCTCTGTATCTGTACCTTTGCTGTATCTTTTAATAAACAGTTTACTTTTATTTAACTTGTTGTGCAAAATCACGCTTGGGGGATCTGGGAGGGTGGAGACTTACTAGGGGGGTGGTGGGAATTTTAATGCTATCATAGACTAGTGATCACCTCTTGCCCTTGGTTTCCAAGTCCCAGATACTTGTCCAAGGACTGACCTAGCTAATTGATATCCTAGCGATGTGGGGCTTCTTTCCCACTTTTCATGTAGTTCTGGGATATGTAGGTCAGAGACACCTGTACTCTTCACCTTCAGGTTCCTTCCATTGGCCAAATCATCTTCCACTAAACACCTTCAATATTACAAATCCAGTTATAAAATCAGAAAGTGAACAGAACCCAAATCAGAAACCTGTTGATAGCTTCCCCTCGCCCCCCCTGAGCTATTCATGGGCAACATTTTCACTTTAATTTTTTTGATGACCTGTGGCATTTTAAAGGGGAGCAAATTCTGTATAATGAAGGTGGACATGGTAACTAGCCAGTGCAACTTACAGACATGGCAGGGATCTGTAATTACAGGGAGTTCTACAATTGAAGCAAATTATACCATCACCAGTGATGGGGAGAGAGCTGGTTTGGCCAGTATTTTAAGTAAAATGAATAGCTTAGTTGTTATTCCCTAAATAGGCTATCTGCACATCTGAAGAAGTAAAGCTTAAATTGACATTTGCCACTGACTTGAATCTTGAGGTAGCTGAATATAAACCATGGTAAGAACTGAACAAAACTAAGAATACATAAGCTTTTAGTAATTTTCAGTTTAGATGTTCAACAAAGGGTTGGAATAAGACACAGGGAGAGTCTTTATGTGAGAAAAATTTTCCAATGGAGTGGAGCCCTATTGCAAAGTTCAAAGGAATTTTCCGAGAAGATAAGTAGACATAACTTTTAATTGAAGTTGAAGATGCCGAAAGTACTTAGTGAATCCTGATTATGCTTTTTGATTGAACGGTTATGTATTGAAATTCAGCCATTTCATTCCTAACACTGGTTGTTTAGCCTTGACTGCATCAAAAATGGTTGTCAGATTTTAATTAAGTGTTGGAATAATTCCTAAGAGATTCCAGGGGGGGAGTCAGCACTCAAATTTTATCAAAAAAAAAAAAAAAAAAAGGCAGGAGAAAAATACCATATTCAGAAGACCCAGTGAAATAGATGTCTCCTGTTGGAATATACAACTATTTGATGGTCTGAGTTTTAGTTTCTTATGATATTAGATTCAAAAGATACATAGGTTAATTTTAATTCTAAACAAAACAGTCCAAGATTTTAGGAAAATGGACAGGATTATGTTTTGCTTTTACATCTCTACTTTTTTATTTAGTATATTACTAAAACACCTAGAAGAAATGTTCACAATATAAAATGTAGTTGAGCACTTAAATTTGAATGTTCTTTATACCGGTGTTTGTGGATCACTAGTGGTGACATTATGGGTGTATTGACCCTTTTGATTCCCTGTAAGGGGTTGTGAAATAAAGGCTGTCTAGAATAAAAGGGAAGTATTTTTGGACCTATCAGTCTTTTTTTTTTTAAAATGGAATTTATGATTATTTTATGAAACACATGAAGATCACAGATTTGGTATCTGTAAGGGCCAAATTAGCTTTGATAAATACATAATCCTTAACACCAGCAGTACTCTTGCACATGAGTGCTACCTGACATAAATATGAGGGGATAGACGTGGATGGATCAACATAAATCCTTATCTTACGGAAAACCGCCTCATCAGACTGTGTGCCTTATTGTCCTAGCAGCAGCGTCTTCCTGCTCCGCACCCAGGCAGCAGCGTCCTCATTAAGAAAGAAGTGACTGCAGAATTTTGACCATGTTTCTGTGAATGTGATTTATAAGCAAATCAAGAATGCTGGAAAACTAAAGTTTAAAAATTATCCTGGGGTCATTCATTCTTGGTAATAAAAGTTAGCAAAGGTATTTTGGGTGGACGATTTAAATGTAATATTTGGCTAACATTTCCATGGGTTTACTCTCAATCATAAATGTTTGTGATGTTCAGAAAGATCTCTGTTAAGGTCTTGTGTAAGGTTACTTCTTACACATTAAGATGATTTTTGTCTCCAACAGTGTGCTTGGTTTATATTGTTGAAAATATGTTCATGTCCATGGAAATAAGATTCTCTTATAAAAATACCTAAATTTATAAAGTTTAGGGAAGCTGAGTCCTCAGGGAATGATAAAATTTTTAATTGGAAATTAAACACACAAGTTCTGGCAGTGAACTGTTAACATACACAGCACTTTTACTCGTTCTTAGATTCTCCCAGGTGATTAGCACCGAATTTCGTCAGCAGTTTTAATAGGTTATCTTTCTTTCCCCGCACTGTTACACTTTTATTTCACTGTTAAATTTTATTTAGACTATGTAATAAGTTTAACAGTTGCTCTAGATAGTTTTATATATCATAAAAATATTAATTCACTTTTTGAAAGTGAACATCCTGTACTTTGGCTTGTAGTTGTCACTTTTCTATATAATTTTGCTAAATATTTTTAAATGTTTTATGTAGAGGTCAAACTTCTAACTAAAAATTTCCTTTTATATCTCTTTAATTTTGGGTGTCTGCAATACCTATGTAGAAAAGAATAATTTTTATGTTACACGAGCTTTTTCCTTACCTTGAATGACCCCCATCTAACAGTTCTCTTCAACTCTTAAAAATCATTTTGTTAGCTTTCCAAGAAATGCTACTTATTCTGTATGTGTACACAGTTGGTGTCATTAAAATGGGGAAGCAAATTCATTTAGGATTTTTTTGAGTGTGACATATACAGAAATATACAGATCATACACTATTATAACTTAGGTCATGAAATGTATGTTAGATGTTGTCAGTTGATTGATGTATTTCATCATCCCTGACACCTTTCTAGGTTATAAAGGAATTAGTAGTCTATTATAGAAGTAGAGATTTGAAATAACTTGGGTAGACTTTTATTAATATTACTGGAATTAAAATTCAAGACTCTTGTTTAGATTTCACCTTTTAAAACAAGTCCCAGGGAAAAGGAAATTAAACATTTCCCCCACTATAGTATTTAGAATATTACTAGCAATCATAATTAAACTTTATACATTAGTTAGAAGTCTATAGTGTGTAAGTGTATGCAATCAGCATGCTGATCACAACTCAGTATTGTATGGAATTTAAGATTGTCATTTTCCCGTTTTTTAGACAGGCTTTTAGTGTCATTGATACCTTTTGCACATTCCTGTTTCTGAGCAGTATTTAACAGACAAAAGCTCCACTGTTTAGTACAGTCTAATATATGCCAAATATATGTACACCCTAGTAGTGCAATATAGTAGTTACTAACCACTGAAAAATCAGCTCCTCAAGTGCACTAGGCAGCTTTCAAGCACTCATTACCTGTCACTAAAGAAAAATATTGAACAGTGCTGTACAAATTTGACGGGTAGCTATGATATTTTGAGTTTTAATAATATGTAACATTTGGCTTAGTCCTTAATTGCTTTGGGGATTATAGTTGACTTACACATTCTTGCACATCCTGAGTTGCCTTGAAAAGCTGGCAACATGCTTTTTGATGCAAACATCTGAGGAGCCTTAAGAGGTTAAGATAATCCCGATTCTATTTTGAGTATATTCAGGTTTAAGAAATGTGAATACAAATTGTTATATTACTATTTGGTAATACAATTCTTACATGAACTTGCAGCTCATTTGGTAAGTCTGCTGAAGAATACACGAAGTTGTTTTACCTCAGGAAAAACTGGTTGTAGTTTTAGCTAAAAAGTAAGTTTATATCAAGATTACCAACTATTATAATTTCTTTAAAAATGAGATGTGAGTTTAAGGTAAACTATAACTTAAAATTGGAATGCAGTTTCATATTGGGAACACATGATAGCATTTAGGTTATCTACTTAGTGAAGGCTTAAAGAGAAAAAAGTATGAAAATGTAAAATGTCTTCAGAATGCACAGATGTGGGTGTATACTCATTGCTTTCTAGCTGAGATGATGCTAGTGCATTTTTATGGCTCACTTAAAATACTCCTGTGAGTTCAGACTTTTTAGAATAAATTCATTATACCTAAGCATCCTGAAATTTATAGATTGCTATGAAACCTAGAGTAATTCTGGCAATGTTAATATAACAGTATTTGAGGTTTGGTAGGCCTTCAAAAATTACATCTATAATCCTATATGATGGTTTCAGGAAGCATCTTGTGGGCTAAAGGAATGTAAATTACCGCCTTAAATATTTGTTCCCATTTAAATTTCTAGCATTCAAGCAGAATTTTAAGTCAAAATTGAATATAGTAAGTTTTTTAGTGTTTTGCATCTGACTTAGCTATACCTCAAAATGTCCTAACTAGCATGCATAATTTACTAAGTTGCATAAGAAATGAAGATCTTTTATTTCACAAGATCTATAAACATTCTAATAAAATGAATTGAGTTTACTTTCCCTTCATTTTAAGAAGACAGTATATAAGAAAATACATTTGTAAAAAAGTATTTAGCTAAAGGGATATTAGTGGGTGATTCAACAAGGTAACAAGGATATAGTGAAGGTGTGTAAAGGAAGACTAGCAATCCTTACCTAAAAGATATGATTATTCTCTCAGCCTTAAACCTTTGTTTTAAAAGAAGTTATTTCATACGTAGTACATAGCTAAATTGCACAGACTTGACTTAGTTTTTAAGAAAATTTCTCAGCTATTAACTTCTACTGTACTTCTTACCCATCCATGCATTACCTACTAATAATTTTACGTATATGAATAAAGGAAAAAACAAAATTGAATCTTCTTGGGTGAAATAAATAGAAAATCTTAAAGCTTAAGTCATTAGGAGAAAAACACCAAGAATTGGTGAATTGCTAAAAATGAGCTAGAGCTTTTTTTTTTTTAGAATAAAAATACAAATACTTACTTGATCAGTTTCCTTCTGTGGTTGAGCTGTTACAAATCTGACAGTTTGGGAATTTACACTAAAGACTACCTTAAAATCTATATAAACTGAAGATGCATTTATATAGTGAGTATATTAATTGAAATGAGTATATACATAGTAATTGCATTTTTAAGATTAGATCCGTAAACAACTGACAGAAGATGTGCAGATGAGTAAAGCCAGAGGTATTAATGGTAGTGGTTTTCTGCTTGCTTTAAACAAGAACCTTATTTAGCTTTGGAAGATTATATTAAGATAAAATTAAAATTGCTAATAAGTATGTAAAATTAATAAACAATTTGAAAAACGTAACAGTTTACTATCAAAGACTTCATTAGTGAATGCTAGAGATAATTAACATCTCAATGGAACTTTATGATCATGATTTTACACAGTAGAAAATAGAATAAAAGATTGTGAGTTGAATTTGCTGTCTTGATACTTTTAGTTTACCTTAATCCTTGTCTGCCTCTCAAAGTTAACCTTTTTGAGTGTCTCCACAAGATTATTAATATATGACCTTATCTCTGTTTTTGACATATAGCAGTGGAAGAGTACATCTTGGAATTTAGGGTTTCTATTGTAATTTGAGATAATTATCTATGTTTTCTTTCTTAGCCTGTGGACATCTCTACAGCAATGAGTGAGCGGGCACTTGCTCAGAAAAGACTCAGTGAGAATGCATTTGACCTTGAAGCCATGAGCATGTTAAATCGAGCTCAGGAACGGGTATGTAGCAGTTTTAATGTCTCCATGAAATTTTTACTAATTGGAGGATTGTGACATATTGTTGAAATTTAGGTCCTTGAAGACTAAGGAGATAATTTGTTTTAACTAGGCTAGCTTATTTTAAATAAAAGTGATTTTGATTATTCATTAAATGTTTTTTTATGTCCTGGAAGGCAGGAACTGTTTCTAAAAAGAGTATTTCCAGGGCCTCCCCTGATGGCGCAGTGGGTTAAGCAACGCACTACGAAGCAAATCGCAGCCACTGCAGCACGAGTTCGATCCCTGCTGCCGGCCAGGGGGGG
>JAGFMF010011629.1:16100444-16191186 GCA_019455555.1 Galemys pyrenaicus
CTCTGTGGTGAATCCTCTCACCCCCCTACACCTCTGGCCTGTACCCCAGTGCTTGTATGCATAAATAAATAAATCTTTAAAAAAAAAAAAAGAATATTTCCAGCCCCTGTTAGAGTTTGTAATTTGATGTATAAAAATATCCTAAGCACTCCCACTTACCCTGTGAAGTACAGGTACTATTATTTGTTCCTGCTTTCCAGCCAAGGAAACTGAGGTGTAAAGTCACAAAACTAAAGTAGGGGCTTCTGGGCTTTAAACCCAGGTATTCTGAGTCGAGTCTGTGTTGTCAACAATGGGCATCTCCTTTTCTCCTTTATTGCTGTTGGTGGAGCTATAAGGAACCATACATAATTCAGACAGATAGGAAGATGCATTCTTTGACAATACCATGTTCTTTGTGATACATTTTGAATGAGAAAATACACTTTGACAACTAATACTTAACTGTCACAGTAAATGATGGTGATTGATATTAGTGTACTTTTTAAGGAAAGTTGTTTTATGTGTTCGAACAATTTGCTGTTTTTAGCTCTTCAGGCATATATCTTGAGTTTATAAATTCTGGGTTTATAGTACCTCAAAAGAAGTAATTAAAAACTAATGTCAGACTGTCATGACATTTATTAGAATGCATTTATATGAGATACTACTCAAGACTTTGAGTTTTCTCCCTACTTTACAAGTTGGTGCATCCTTTTACCTTTATGAACTCTATGCTGTAGTTTTTGTGTATCTTTTGAAACTTCGAAGAATGAACATGATTATGATTTTTTAGTTGCTAGGGATATATTTAAGATCTTACTAAATATAATTAGCATTAGTAAATTGGATCTGCTGAATGTCATCAAACTTTTGTTTGGAATGTTTAGGAAAACAATTTTAAATATGTCTAAATACAGTATATTAAAAGTTGAATATTTAAGTCTGTTTTTCAGTCTTTTCAGAACTAGGTAAACCATTACATTTAGTGAATTAAATTGTTAATACCAATGGTGTTTTAACTAAACAATTTTAGTTAGTTTGAGCTACTCCTGAACTTTTTTTCCCTTCAGATTGATGCCTGGGCTCAGTTGAACTCTATTCCTGGCCAGTTCACAGGAAGTACGGGAGTACAGGTTCTCACACAAGAACAGCTGGCCAATACGGGTGCCCAAGCCTGGATTAAAAAGGTACACGCAAATGCACATATAAAATTGTCTTAAGTATGAAGTGAAAGTTTTTTAGAAAATATTTTATTAAAAATGCACTAAGAACTTATAACCAGTTTTGAGTAAATTTGCTGTGTGTGTGTACTCCAGGATGGACACTGAAGATGGACCTGTTCATGAGACAATGGCAAATGTAGAAATATGGCTTAAGAGCCAGTCAGTTTATATCCTGAGTTATTTTTGTTACTGTTGTTGCTGGTTTTTGTGGGGGTGGTCTTCTAAACTTTGTTTTAGGTGTTAACATTGTATCTCAGGTGCTGTTCAGAACATGCCACAACTCCAGTTGAACACTAATCAAATGATTTCAAAGCAGTGGTTCTCAAATATTTTTCACCATGGGATGCTTTATTACAGGTTTATTTTTGGTGGATCACTGCCCCCAAGAGCCTTTTCTACCCTAATTTTCCATTCCTCTGCCCTTTGCCCTTCCTTAGTGCTTGTGCCTTCCTGTAAGCTCCCTAGGCCTCATCCTCCATCCCGCTTGTCATCTCTAGCCCCAGGTTCCCTGTGGTTGTCGGCTATGGTTACAGCAAGTTGTTGGGAGACCCCAGTGTTAGCTCTGCATGTGGTGATTTTGCCATGGTATGGACTGCAAGGCTGAGGGGAGGATTACTGGAGCACAGATTGGGGGTGGTGAAGGTTGGTGAAATGGATGGGTTGGGAATAGAAAATACTAGCTGTGGACCATCATTCAGGCCTCGGTGGCCTCTGGTGATCCACAGGCTCAATTTGAGAACCACTGACTTCATGAAAAAAAACAAAACAAAAAAAAAAAAACAGGTTATGTAAGACCTAAATACAGGGGAGAGGATGGACGTCTTGTGCTGCGAAGATGTAGGTGTACTGGTTTCAGATTCCTACAGTGATACTGTGAACTCCACCTACGGCTGCCTCATTGTTGGGGGAGTCTTAGGTGGTTAAGAAGGGCTTTCTGAAGAAATAACATTCTGGTGAAGGAATGTGGCTTGGTTGGATGGGTGATGGGAAATTTGTTTCAGGAGTGCTGGCAGAATAGCAGTGATGAAACTGGGAGGCTGCGTGGTCTAATGGATTTGGGAAGGTTTCTTTAGTCTCTTGAGTGTCTTTTGGAGACACATTCTCATTACTGCCTCACAGTTTGGTGATCAACTATGTGATGGGTAGAGAATTGCTGTGAGTGCCAGTGATTGAATAGAATTTGTGAAAAATGAGATACATTAGTTTCTTTGGACCTTTTAATCTCATAACATTTATTTCAGTTTTGATAGCATCACTTCTGGTAATCCTTTTATTAACCAATTAATATAAAGCTATATTCTTACTTTGCCTGCCATTTGGTTTTTGGAAATAGTAGCACTAATTATGTGTATAAGAACATTTTCAGGTTCATTAAAAATTTATAATTTATGTCATTTACTAGGGGGTGCTGTTGACTAAGTAGATGAAAATCTAGGAAAACATTTTAAGGTTTGCAATAATTTTGTACTGATTCTATATTACAGTATTTAGATTACGAAAATGAATTCATGTAGTATTTGAAAAATGGCTTGCATACTTTGGAAGGAATTTCAATGCAAAATCTGTTAAACAATTTTAATACTTTAATATAATTTAATACTGTTTAGAAGTTGAGGGAATACTTTGTTAGGGAGTTAGACTTGAAGCTTTATGGATATTTAGTCATGTAGATTATTAGGCAGAAATTTCTGTAAGGATTTCATTACACAGTTTTGGTCTTTGTGTAAGTTACGGTCCATAATACTTTTTTTTAAACAAAGCTCTTAGTGATACAATTGTTTCCCTATAAACCTTTTTAGAAAATTATCAATCTTGTAGGCAGTCCACAGATTACAAAGTAATTAACATTTTAATGTAAATTTTTGATATGTGAGAAAAATGTGTTTGCCAGATTAAATCTTAAAATAATTACAAAAGAAGGCAGTGCTTTCAGGAAAAATTCTATTTGTAGAATTATGGTAGAATATTAATATCAAGGAACATATTATTTATAAAAATGAGCCCAACACCTGTGGAAAAGTCATTAGGCAACTGAAGACTAAGCATTGATTTTCACTGTTAAGTGTCACAAGTCTTCTGTTTAGAAAACTCTCAAATGACTATTAGTAAATAGTCCAACATCCCTTTTATTTATATTTATATATATATATAAAACCACATGGAATGCCAGAATTCTCCATATTCATTTTAAGTTTGTTGTGTAGTATATTCTTAGGTGAGAATGTCTTATCAATATTATCAGGAAAACATTTTTAAATGGTTAATTGATTTAAGAGAACCTTTATTTTCTGGAATAAAATGATTTGGGCATGACCTGATAAATATTGTTCACTATTATAGTCTCATTAGCTTTTTTGGTGAACTGTGTACACATTGGGGTAAAGAAACAGATGAAAATGCTTGTAAATGGGAACAACAGTCAGACACCTGGGTTACTTGAGGATTTGTATTGTACTCTGCACAGTTGCCCTTTTTTTTAGGAGTGTTGCCTGGAAAAGAGGGGCGGATGAACCTGGAAGTAAGTAAAAGTCATTCTAGGTGTGTAGCATCAAGGCAGTTGATTCCAAGCATCAGCTAACTTTTCTCTTTATACATCTACACTGCATGGCCTGCACCAAAAAAGGAACTGAACCAGGGGTATGTTTTTACCTCCACAGCTGCCTCCTTCCATCAGAGCACCTTGTTGAACTTAATGTCTAGGCACACATTGGCTTGTTTTCTCCCCAGCATATAATTAAAACACTGGGAAATAATATTAAACATTTTACTATTACGTAAGAACAAGATTTTTTAAAAATCAGCATTAACTCATCAATACAAGAAATTAATGCATACAAGTCAGAAGTTACCAAGATTTTTGACTTCCTCTTATTGATAAGTTAATGCATTTTTCTATATATCTGCATGAGAATGGAAATCTAAAATTTAACAAAAGGCAAATAAAACATGGTTTGGAGATGTTACAAATTAAAAAAAATACGTAACAGCCATAAAGATCAACAGTAATATTCAGTAATTATATGTATGGATGCCTTTAAAGTATAAAATAATGACTGTTGATTTGTGTTAATTTATATAGCTGTGCATCTTATGGCATTAAGTGGTTTGCTGCTTTGATGGAAATTATGGTTCAGTGGGTTGGATACAAGAGAGATGACTGTTCACAGAATAACCTGTGAACTTTCACCCCTCTGTATGGAAACTTGTTTCAGGGCCAAATCCTTGTAGCTGTCTTCTTGCCCCGGTCAGTGCCAGCCCTACTATTCACAACACTGCTGCTACCGAGGCCTAGGTATGTAAACATTTAAGGAGTTTTTTAAAAGTCTTTTTAACATCAAGCTAGGTTTTAAAAGAATTCAAATTCAGCTTGGTATAATGACAGGGTATTTTGTGTGATTGTCTTCCATTAATTGCTGTGTAACTTTATTTTAAAGAGTCATCTTTTTTGCTTCATAGGGATTTTCTTAGTAAAGTATATTTGCTTTATGGCAGAATGGGGAAGAAAACTAGGTGATAACATGTTGCTTCAGTGTTCAAACTATTTCTAAGTGATTTCTGGGCTTTATTCATTAACTAGGTACACCTGGGACAATATTATTGACTGTTTTAACATTGCCTTCTTTTTATTTTGCAAGCTAAGAAGAGATACCAGTGAACCTAAATAGTGGACGAAAACAGGAGTGTTCTAATTTTTTATTTTTGGAGGGGGGCATGAGGGCCACTGTTTTAAAACTGCCTTATTCGACTGTCAAAATAAAATATTTTGTTAATGTGAAAATAACCAGAACACACACAGTACAGTATGTATATATGTATAGAACCATTAATATTTAACTGTAATAATTATAACAGATTTAGAGTAAAATTAAGTTTTTTTTTTTTTCTTCAAAGTGAATGCTGAGTTTCTGTTCAAATTCTAATTGTAAAATGGGGACATTTTACCTTTGTTTCTTTGGATAGGATCAGTTTTTAAGAGCAGCCCCCGTAACTGGAGGAATGGGAGCCGTTTTGATGAGAAAAATGGGTTGGAGAGAAGGAGAAGGATTAGGAAAAAACAAAGAAGGAAATAAGGAGCCTATCCTAGTTGACTTTAAGACAGACCGAAAAGGTAAGAGGGTTTCTTTTCTGAATGTTTATCAAACCTCCTTCAACATTTCGGTTTCATTACTGTATTAAAATCTTTTAAGGTCAGCGATCCTCAGCTGAAGGCCCTTCTGGTGTATCAGTAGCTATATATAAGCCGAACCCATTTTCAGCAGCTTATGTAGACAGTAATTTGAGGCTTTGAAAGGAAACTTGGGTCTTGTTAAATACGAAAATTTACATGATTAAAATTCTGAGTGTCCATATTGGAACTAGTGTTTTTTTCTTCTCTTGGCAGGGAACATGTTTGTTTTTATTTCTAGGATTTATTTATTTTTTCTCATAATTCCAAATAGTTTCCTTATTTCCTGTTAGTAGTTTTGTCTTCATAGACCCATTTGACATGCTTCTCTTTTCAAACTTAGTCTGTGTAGGTTACATTTAGTTGTTAAGTGTTTTATACTTACTGCCCATACATTAATAGTTCACTGGTAGCTTTTAAATAATTTCTTCCCTGGAGATCTAAGTGGAATCCCATGGTGTTGCTGGCACACTGAGTTGAATAGCTTAAGCCTGAGTAACGACTTGTAAAATTGGAATTTTTATTTAATCAAATATAAAGTTAAATTGAAGTTAATGCAATTAAATTTTTCTTTCTTAATGAATTGGGGAACCAGTGAACTGACCAAATAAGTACCTTTTAAAAAGTATTTTGCATCAGATTTTCTAAATTGTCATTTATGTAGAATACTGTGTTACTCAGATTGGGAAGAATTATTTGAGTAATGATAGGCAAAAGTAGGCTGGAAATAACATGGCAGTCATCCTCTGATGTAGCATTAATTCAGTACTAATTGTGCTGTCACAATTTCTTATACAAGTTCAATAGATTTATTGTTCTTAAAATATGGTTAATACTAGAAAAAAGCAGTTGTGCGGTGCTTTAATTCCATGGAATATACTCTTTGGAACTGTGAAAAATGGCTTGGTAAGCATACTAAAAGAATTAAGAAAGGGTTGGTTGAAGAGTCCCTTAGGATAAAAATGGAAGTAGGAGGAAAATAGTATTTAAACCCCTTTACAAAGGGAGATTATGCAGTGATGTTATATTTGTCCTGAAATCTTACATTTGTCAAAATGGCTTGTTAGCTAGGGAAAAAAGTCAACCCATTTATCCTTAGAGATAGACTTTCTCCCGTCTTCTTTTTTGGTAGCCAAAAGTCCTCATATTTTGGAATCACTTGCAGTATTGATAGCCACTTCTTTTTAAACTTAAGAAACTACTGGAGTTATTGACAATTATGACAATTTATATACTCATGTTAAATTCTTACATAAAAACCAAACATTCAGCATTTTCAGGGTATTTGAATATGAAGTGTGTATCTGTACACACATAATAGAATATTAATGCAAAAATTAAACAACTATTGAGATTGCCTAAGGCATGGATTGAGGTTCAGTGTACTAACTATGGCATTTTTGTTTTGCTACATTATAATTTAAAATGCTTTGACATTTACCCAGTGAACATTGCCTTTTTTTTTTTTTTTTTTTTTAAAGGTCTTGTTGCAGTAGGGGAAAGAGCACAAAAGCGGTCTGGTAACTTCTCTGCTGCAATGAAAGATCTGTCAGGTGAGAATACCTTTAAATTTCTTCTTGTCCCACTCCCACCTTGAATTGATTGTTGCCAAAGATGGTAGAAATAATTTATAACTGGTTATTTTGTTTCTGTAGGCAAACATCCTGTGTCTGCTTTGATGGAAATCTGTAATAAGAGAAGGTGGCAACCACCTGAATTTCTCTTGGTCCATGATAGTGGCCCTGATCATCGCAAACATTTTCTCTTTAGGGTAAATATGAATTTCTGCATTTAATTATATATACTAATTTGATGACTTAATGTTAGCGGGTAAGGCGTAAGCATCTATGCTGACAATCGATTGTGGGCTGGGGGAGTTGGCTGTTATACATAATGGAGTGGTGGGGTTTAAAAAGGCACTGTAGTGTGCTTTATTGTGACCTGTTAGTATCTTATTTTTTAAAAAATTTGCAGAAAGATTTGTGGGTAAAAACTTGCTGAATGATTTGTTACCTTGTAGTGGAATGGGGAATAAAGTCATACTCTTAATCAGATTTTTTGCAGTCCCTTTTCCCAGTTGATTTGCTCCTGGGTTGAGATTAATTTATAGTACGGGTTTTATATTTTTGTAAGTTATTTTTCTAGCTTTTAGTGAAAAAATACAAAGCTAATAGATATTAAAGTTTGATGCTGTTCTTATTGTATGTTTTTCTTGAATAGGTATTGAGAAATGGAAGCCCTTACCAGCCCAATTGTATGTTTTTCTTGAATAGGTATTGATAAATGGAAGCGCTTACCAGCCCAGCTTTGCCAGCCCTAATAAGAAGCATGCTAAAGCCACAGCAGCTACTGTGGTTCTTCAAGCAATGGGCCTTGTACCAAAGGACCTCATGGCTAATGCCACTTGCTTCAGGAGTGCCTCACGTAGATAGATTGAGGTTTTATATTAATCATTTCAGATAATTTTACTCTGCATCAAAATGTATTTCCTCTTTAATGTTGTAAATATTTGGCAATTTAAGACATTGTGTAAAAAGCAATCTGTACAAACATCTCCAGGCTTTGATTTTTGTACCATGGAAATTGTATTTAACCATACAGGGTTTTGGTATGTTTATATTGTTTACCTTAGTGATGTATTTGTTTAAGTGGCTAACATCCAAACGATTGTTTGAAGGCATCCGTAAACTTCAGTGTGGAATGTTAAATAACGCTTTTATACTGTATTTTGTACTATGATGTAACTCCCCTTCCTTATGGCTAGGCTGCTGTGACACTTGCCTGTAATCAGTGAAGGGCTGTGCACCTTGTACTAGTACTAGTTCACAATGGGTTCTGCTGGACAGATACTGGGCCAGTGTTATTGAGGAAATAAAGCAAGATCTGTTCCACAGGGCTTATGCCACCATCTCCCCTTAAAATTTTGTAGAGGTTATTAAAAAAAAAAGTGGTATGTTGTGTGATGATCAGCACTAAGTCCTGCGTTCCTGTGAAAGCCACTTGGGCCATGAGAAGGGAGTTAAAATCAAGTCCGACTAGAATTCTACTGCAGAGGCCAAGTACATTTAGTATGGCATTGAGTTGTGATATAGTTCTACTTTGATGTGCATTTTGAATTTCAGCTACACCTAGATAGACGTAAAATTAAAATGCTGTAACCAACTTATCTAATAAAATTGGCACCCAGCCACTATTTTGTTGACTATGAGAAAGTTTAAGTTTATGTTAATTTTTAGGGTCTAATAGAAAATTTCATGTGTATTACAGTGGTATTCATATGCTATGTCTCTAAACTTTATTTTCAAAAGCTTAAGGCCCAAATATAAACTTCTCTGGAATAAATGTGGTGTTTTATTTTTTTGATTACAAAGTGAACACATACTTCTTCACTAGATACTATTTCTTTACCCAATGTTTTAGATTTCTAAGCAATTTTATTTAAGAACATTTAATCTCTTGCTCGCTCTCACGCACACACACAAATACCTCCAAGGACATTTAAAGTATACTTTACCATGACAACTGAGCATACTTTATAATTCCAACACTTATGCAAATACAAAAACCCTTACCCAAATTAACATGCAGTTATAAAGCCGAATTTTAGTATATTTGAGAACAGAGAAATTGTGAGTCACTAGGAAAGCTGCTAAGGCTTAGAAGAATCTACGACCTTTAATCCTTGGTAAACTGGTAGGTAGATAGTTCACATTGATGTCATTAGTTACAGTAATACTGTGACGTGCTTGCTACTAGGTTAAGCCTCAGTTTTCCCATTTGCAAGGAAATGCTGACGTTCAATTTTTAGTGCAGTTATTATCACTATAGGGATGTAGAATTTTCAACTTACTTGAAGGTTTCGAAAGAAAGTTATCTTAGCATCTAATCTGAAAAATATTTGAAATCTTAATCCTGTAGTGCATGTTATAAAAATTTATGAACATTTGAATACTTTAAAGTTCTTTTTAAATTCCAAAATGAACTTTAAAGCCAAAGGCATAAGAATCTTGAATTTCCTTGCTTAGAAGGCTTTTTTCCTCAAAAGATTCCTTTTAGGCTTACTGTGGTGTTCAGGGTCTCCAACTATAATGGTAATCACTCATTTCCACATGCCGTAAAGATGATTTCCCCAGTGATGGTATTTGACTAAGTTGATCTAGAGTCTTGGGGTGTAACCCACAGCTGGCAAGCTCCTCATGAATAGTCTCCTGTAAAAATTTGTATTACAAGTCAATAAAGCATTTCAACAGATTGTAATAATTACCACGTGGACTGGCAAAATGGCTTTCTTCTGCTTATGTGGTAAGAGGTGGTAATTCTTAACAGTAGAAGCTGACCCTAAGAATTCCTGCTTTGTGGCAGTAGTAATAACCTTTAAATAAAAATGCCCCAAACTAAATACCGATAACAATAAAGGATTGGGTACCATCAAGGATTTGGCAGAATAATGAAATTATGACTTGGCTTTTCTTTTGGCAGTAGTTCTTTACTGTTGAGTACTATACCCTTAATTCATAAAACTGACTTCATGGAATCATTTACAGACATCCCTCGCTCTTAGTAATTGTGATGGATAGTTAACAATTCAGTTTATCTTAAGTTGTATTTCCTGCTATTTTGAGGACACTAGTTACAACTAAATCTGTTTATTACTTACCTTATTTAGAACTGTATCTACTGGTGGGCTGACATTAAATACAGCAGTTGGTTCATGTGTATAAAGTCCTGCAGAGAATGACCCACGCTGTGAAGATTTGAGTAATGTTGTCACCGAATGTAGAGAGTGAGGCATGATTGGACCTGTAATCTCCAAACTAAATTGATCTTGGTATCCAGAAAGAGCTTGTGTCTTCACATTTACACTTCTTGCCTTCAAAATAAAAGTTGATGAGGAAATGGTCACACAGCTAAAGTTCAGTAATGTTTCATTTGGGTTTTCTGCTCTAACAGGCAACAAAAGTAGTTGTGAAAACATCAAAAGAATACTATGTAACTACAAAAATGAGTAAATTCTTCCCAGCATCCTCTGCAAATAAGTGTATGCCTGTTCAGTATATTGTACCACAACATAACTTTAAAATTTGTTTTTTCTAACATTTAGTAACATACTTTCAATATAGAATATTAGGAAAGCAAAAAATTGATTTTACTGATATTAACACGGTATATATAATTTTCTCAACAATACGGATGTGAAGTTAACCTTTTCATTTATTTGTGATGCAGGTTTTGAGATTTTCAACCACATTATTGGCTATTTTCTTTCATTACATTAAGATACGAAACAAGATTTAAAAAAACTGTCAAAAAGGAAAAGAAAGCAATTTTGTTTGCAAATCACTTAAAATTATTCCCATATAATCCAAGTAAAATACTAATTCATGTATTTTTTGTATAAGTCCTCATAAACACATCAGAATTTTCATAGGTAGGATAGCAAAACGGCAAAAGATGCCAAGAGTTCTAAAACAAATTTGATCTTACATAGAAGTGGAAAGTACTTAAAAAGTGTGTTAGCCTTGTTACGGGTTACTTTTACCTTAAGCATTTGCATCGTGGCACCTCGGAACGCTACAGGGGACAGGAGGGTTGGTGGAAGTCCTGCCTGTGCACCTGAGGTAGCAATTAAACTCTTAGAGTTGATCAGAAAATTGAGCAAGGTAAATGTGTTCGTTCCTTTCACCAACACAACAGACTCAGGTCTGTGATCCATTTGTACTTCATGTTTCTCTTTTCGCCTGAAGGTAACAATCAAGGAAATTGCAAATGGAAATCCCATTCCAATAGAAGGGCAATTGTCTGGATTCAGAGTCTGCCTGGACCCTTCCCCCCACCACCCCCATTTCAAACTGGAAATGCTCTTTCTACTCCTTGTCACTGCAATTGTAAAGCACGTTTAAATGAACATAATTTCTTTGATTAATTTACTGATTGAAAAAATAACAAAAACTGACCAAGTCAAAAATAGGATGTTTCAACAATTGTTGGTGAGGATATGGAGAAAGAGGAACTCAAACTGCTGGGAATGTAGACTGGTCAGCTGTGGAAAACAGTAGGAACCTTTCTCAAAATAGTAAAAATCTATCTACCATATGACCCAGCAATTCTACTTCTAGGTATCTACCCAAGTACAAAACCACTAATTTCAAGGGAAATATGCACTCTAGGTTCACTGCTGCATTATTTACAATAGCCCAGTTATGGAAACAACTTAAATGCTCAAATACAGATGAGTGGGTCAGGAGTATGGTTCATTATACAGTGGGATAGGACTTGCCATTTGTGACAACATGGATGTAACTGGAGGGATTATACTAATTGAAATAAGGAGAAAGAAAATACAGGATGGAACCACTCAGGTGGAACAAAACAAAAAGGTCTGATAAAGCCAAACCTGGAACAAATCCTAGAACTCCTGACTGTACTTCCAGACAGACGGGAAGGGGCGAGAACCAAGGGGGAGGAGCACAATGGCCTGTGACGGTGGCTGTGTACACTGACAGAGATCGTGGGATCCTAACCCTCTAAACACAGGTGGTGAGAAAATGTTATTTCAGTCAAAAATAAGGTGGGGGCCTCCTTGGTGGCCCAGGGGTTAAGTCTCTGCACCATCGCCCCTACTACCGCCGGGGCCTCCTGGCAGCCCAGGTGTTGTCTCAGTACTATCACCACCACAGCCTGAGTTTGATCCCGGCCAGGGAGCTGACCCACATAGTGCAGCAGACCTTTCCTGTCTTGCCTCCTGCTCCCCTCAGCAATGTATTTCAGTAAATCTACCTGTTCTGCTCCCCACTCTCCCCAGTACCTCTGGTCAAGAGTCCAGTTCTTCCATGCAAAACAACAAAGACCAAACCTGCCTATCTGCTCCCTACTCTGTTTCTGGTGAATTCTCTCATCAGCCCCTGCACCCCTGGCCTTCACCCAGTTCTTCTACAAAATAAATGAATATTTAAAGAAATTTTTAAAAAAATATTTCCCCAACAAACTTAACCAAAAAGAGTATTTTCACTTAGAGGTTTAATAATAATGTACATTATTTATTGGTACTTGGGAGTTTGTAAATTAAGTTCATGGCCCTAATTTGAGTGTAGTCTAATAAAACTACTAGTTAATTCTACATTAGTTCAATGAAAATTCTAATCAAGTTTAACAAGAACTGAAAGGATACAGCTTGATGGAGAGTATGTCTGGTTTTTTAATTTTATCTTGCACACCCATCTCTTCCAGCCAGGAAAAACTTTCTTCTTCATCTTCATCACTAAGTGCTTGCTCCCTAGGAAATTACTACAGTTAGTGAGAGTTCCATTTCACAAAGTTGATTCCTCTACAAAACTATCATGGGCCTCCTTGGTGGTGCAGTGGATTAAGCAACGCACTATGAGGCAGACCACAACACACTATGAAACAAACCGTGGCCATTGCAGCATGAGTTCGATCCCTGCCGCTGGCCAGGGAGGGGACCCACATGGAGCAGCAGGCCTCTCCTGCCGTGCCTGCTGCTCCCCTCAGCAGTGTGTTTCAGTCCATCTGCCTGTTCTGCTCCCCACTGTCTCAGGTGAATCCTCTCACCTCCCATGACTCTGGCCTGTACCCCAGCTCTCATATGCATAAATATCTTAAAAAAAAAACAAAAAACAAAGGGTCCTCCCTGGTGGTGCAGTGGATTAAGCAACGCACTATGAGGCAGACCGCAGCCACTGCAGCACAAGTTTGATCCCTGCTGCCAGCCGGGGAGGTGGCCCACATGGTGCAGCAGACCTCTCCTGCCTCACCCGCTGCTCCCCTCAGCAGTGTGTTTCAGTTGATCTGCCTGTTCTGTTCCCTGCTCTGTCTCTGGTGAATCCTCTCACCTCCCACGCGTCTGGCATGTACCCCAGTTCTTGTATGCATAAATAAAATCTTTAAAAACAAACAAACAAAAAAAAACTATCGTGAGTCTGTAAGTCACCGGAGGATGTAAAAGGTTACTTGAATCACATACTCTCCATGTTCCAAGCTTGTTCCAGATGCTTTCTTCTTCTTACGGCCATTTTTGTTTAATAAAGGCATAGAAAATTCAATACCTTCATGAGAAAAGAAAAACGTAGCTGAGTTTTTAATCTTAGAGAATTTAAAAGGTATGTCCTACTTTGAGGGAGTAAGGGGTCTGAAAATGATTAATTTTCACACTTGATCAATGGTGGCAGGAGCTTTCAAGCTTTCCTGATAGCTGCCCATGACACACAAGCACAGACACAACACTCCAAAGCAAAACATACTCTCAGAACGTGATACTCTTTCATGATATATTCTGCTCTACTGCCAGTTTTTTAAAGAGTGCTGTTGGAGTTCATGAAATTTTATGATCCAGTCTAAGCCAACTAGTCAGGAAATTGTATATTTAAAGGGTAATTTGCATTATAGGTAATCTGTACTATAAAAGAAGTTCTAGAGGAGTATATTTAGATACACTTTCAGATAGTGACTTTCCAGTGTTTAGAAATCAGAGAAGGGACAACCATTAATTTAAAGTATAAGGGACAGTTTAAATAACTGTGGGAAGAAAATCATAAGTAAAGCATTAAAATAATAAAAGTAAAACTGGTAAAAGACAATTAAAATTTTAGCTTTTAGGGAACATGTTTACTATATAGTGTGTTATTCTCACTTTAAACCTATTGTTTTACCTTCATTTTTCATAGCTTCTCTTATACCTCTAGTTGTAGGAGATATGAGTGCTGTGATTGCATCATTTCCTGCTAATCCCGCTGCACGGAACAGGACAGTAAACTGGTACGTACACACGTAGAAATAGGGGCAAAATTTTGTCTTCAGCAGATTATATAGAGAAGTAAAGCTCACAGACCTATAAAGCAAAAGACTTTTCTTTAGATGTTATTAAACAATATATAAAATTAAATTTTTTTAATTCAGTTTGTTATTCATCTATGTGATTTAAAACACAACATAAATATTAATGTTTGAATTTTTTGCTGTTATATACAACTTGGCTTTCCAAGGACTATAATTGTCACGGGGCTCACTAACAACTTCTGAATACTTAACAAACAGTGTCTACAACCTAAACACCACTGTTACTTTAAATTTAACTGATAACGCATACTGACTGAGCAATTTTCTGAGCAATTTCTGAGACAAAGCCATTGACAAGAATGTTAAAGAATTATATATATATATAAATATAAATATATATATATATATAAACACACACACATTCCACAAAGGCATAAGAGCAAATAACAGGTAACAAAGTAAACAATTTAACTTCTGTTTATTAACAATTTCGATAAAATAACAGAAGGACACAGAGATACTGTGCCACTACAAATTTCCACATCTCAAAATAATGGGAGAATTACTGGGTTACACAAGTTTTTAGTAATCTTACCAGTCACTCATTAAGTTATGCTGCAGGGTTTCATCAGTTGACCAAGGGTTTGTCTTTCCAGCCATTTTTCTATCAGCTCCAATACGAGGAAACAGTGGTAGCCAAGGAAAGGAAGGGTGAACCCAATAGATAAGGCTCTGCTGGAAGGCACACCGGAGTTCAGTGGATAGCTTGGGGTTCTGCAGTCCAGAGATGAGACTAGGTATTATTTTTGCCGTATTACAAGTACAGAATTTCTTTTAAACATTAAATACACTAAACACTTATTCTCAGAATCTTTAATGCTTCCTATGGGAAAGTGTTAATTAACTGCTACAGGGGTTAAAATATATAGTTTACTATTGTCTGAAAATCTCTCATCAGCAGTTACAGTCTGTTGAGCCAGATTTCAATCAAAAGGAACACTTAAATTCTTCTACTTCACTAATGACTCTTACCATGAGGGTGTGAGGGTGTGGATGTTGTGTATGAGTGCAGGCGTAAGACTGTTCCAGCGCTCCTCCCCTCTTAATGCCATTTTGAAAGCAGCCAGTAAAAACCGAAATGAAACCACAAATTGTTCTGAATTATTAACTGACAAAGACGTACCGAGGCCTCTTTTAGGTAATCCCTTTCAACCTTGTTTGAGTCGATAAGCTGCTTGAAAGGAGCGCAATAACATACAAGAGCTGGGGTACAGACCAGAGGTGAAGGGGGGGGGGTGCGAGGATTCACCACAGAGAGTGGGGAGCAGAACAAGCTGATCAACAGAAGTACACTGCTGAGGGGAGCAGCGGGCACAGCAGGAGAGGTCTGCCACACCATGTGGGTCCCCTCCCTGGCAGGCAGCAGGGATCGAACCCGTGCTGCGGTGGCTGTGGTTTGCTTCATAGTGCGTTGCTTAACCCACTACACCACCAGGGAGGCCTGAAAGTAGTGCAATAACTTTTTTTTAAAAGCCATTCGAGAACTGATTACTATTAAATGTACAACGTAGGTGGCAATTAGTGCATTTAAACTAAATAAAACCCAGCTTATACTATAAGAAAATCAGTAAAACAGGAATTTCCAGGTTGAACATCTGAAGACCTGGGTGAGAATGGCACGCTGAAGAGGGCATGGTCTGCGCCTCTTCACAATACCTCAACGCTATGCTCTCTCTGATCTGGCTGGCGATTTGTCTCCTTCAGTACACTGGTGGTCTAGTGAGTAAATGGATTTCCTGAGTCCTGTGTGTCACTCTACCAAATGAATCCAACCAGCTTTGAAGAAGCCAAGTGATCATTTGGCAAGAACTGTGACGGCTTCCAGCTGACAGCACAAACTGAAGTTCTCAAAGAGCTGAACTCTGCCAACAAGATCAGTGAGGTTAGACATGGGTCTTCCCTGGTCAAGCATTAGCTGAGACTACAGTCCTAGCTGATAACTTGTGTAGCCTTATGAGACCTTAAGGACCCATCTCAGCCATTTCTGATGAGCTGACTCACAGAAACTGTCAGATGATTACGCATGTGGTGATTAAAAAAAATAGAGGGCCTCCCTGGTGGCACAGTGGGTTAAGCAACGCACTATGAAGCAAACCTCAGCCACCACAGCACGAGTTCGATCCCTGCTGCCGGCCAGGGAGGGGACCCACATGGCGTGGCAGACCTCTCCTGCTGTGCCCGCTGCTCCCCTCAGCAGTGTACTCCAGTTGATCTGCCTGTTCTGCTCCCTGCTCAATGTGGTGAATCCTCTCACCTCCCCCCCACACCTCTGGCCTGTACCCCAGTGCTTGTACGCATAAATAAATAAATCTTTAAAAAAAAAAATAGAAAAAAGATCAGTGAAATAACCAATTTGTTTTACAATTGCTCAGTTGCTTTCCATTCCTTTTCCTTATATTTTTTTCTCAAAGGCTTTGGTAAACAACTGCCTGCAACATACACTAAGTCTCAGGATTTTAATGGGCAGTAACTGAATCTGATAAAAAAAAATATATATATATCAAAAACTTGTGAGAATGCACCATTTGGGAAATACAGAATCTCCCAAGACTTTGTGTCTTTAGATGTCAGAAGATAAATGTAACAGACAGAACTATCTCTGACACATTGCTGAATAGTACACTTTATACTTATTACTTTGAAACGGCAATTTTTTAATAGAATTACCTGTATACTTTGAGGTAAAGTAACCACTGTTGCCCGACAGTGCTGGACAAGACCCTGGGCCTCCTCTTGGGCTTTCAAATGATCTGCCCAAGTGAAAGGTTGAGAAGAGGTGAAAAGGAGTCGCGTTTTAATACTCCAGTCCACCGGTAATTCAGGACTTTCTGAGGATGGAGTATCAGATTCGGAGAATGATGTATGTGGAGTCTTTGAGAAAACAAAGAACACAACAGTTAGTAGAGTGCCAAGAAAATACATTCAGTCTTCAGATCTTTACCAAGTAACATTCATGATCACAGAGTAATCAACATCTTATGAACTGTATTAATAACACTGAAAATACACTACACACACAGTACAAACTCTGAAAGGGCCCCCCCACCCCTGGTGGTGTAGGGGTTATGGTCTCAGTGCTATCACTGTACCATGAGTTCGATCCCCAGCCAGGGAGCTGACCCACATGGCGCAGCAGACCTCTCCTGTTCCCCTGCTGCACCCCTCAGCAGTGTATTTCAGTCAATCTACCTGTTCTGCTCCCCACTCTTTCTCAGGCGAATCCTCTCACCCCTTCCCCCTTACACCTTTGGCCTACATCCCTGTTCTTGTATACACAAATAAATAAAATAAGTCTTAAAAAAAAATCTGAAAGGAACTTCATAAACTGTTAACAGTGATTATCTCTGGGCAGTAGAACGTGTTGTTGTTGGGGATGATGCCAGCGAAGGAGCAGAGTCATTGCTCATGTTACACAGGTTTACACAGTTGTAGCTGAAGAGTCACTGATAGTTTCATGGTAATAATTAGAAGAAAAAAACTGGCAATGGTATCAAAATGAAAAATTTTCAAGTATTTAAATAAACACCTTTTAAGTGTTTAAAACCAGGATCAAGCCACTCCTGTAGGTAATTAAAGTGAGGGAGTTTTTAGAGTCCATAGTTAAACAATTCCTGACCTTATAATTTGCCTCCCATCATTTAAGTCAATCTTCTCTACATTACAGCAATTCTTTTAGGGGTGGTCACAAAAAAAGGCACAAGAATTCCAAAAGGTCATGTACAGGCCATTTATTTACATGGGAGAATTCTTCTAGCTCCTCCCCAGTGGACAAACTGCATTTATCAAAAGCACCTGAAGGGAGGACTCCACAGTGTGTGGTGGTGTCCAGAGGTTCAGTGACACACCACACCTAGGAGGTAAGTGGGGGTCTGCTTTGAAAATTACTGAAGGATAAGAAGGCAGCTGAGCTTGGACAGGCCGACTCTTCAGTGACCAGCTGGAGGAATCATTAACTGGAGAACAGTGTTGGAAACTGTCGGGCAGAACCACCCATATCCCGACCTATGTTAGCGCTGGGGCCTTTATTTATTTATTTTTTAAAAAAGATTTATTTATGCACACAAGAGCTGGAGTACAGGCCAGAGTCGCTGGAGGTGAGAGGATTCACTAGACAGAGTGGGGAGCAGAACAGGCAGACAGACTGAAACACACTGCCGAGGGCAGCAGCGGGCGGGTGAGCAGTGTGGGTCCCCCCTTGGCCAGGGGGCAGGGATTGAACTCGTGCTGCAGTGGCTGCAGTTTGCTTCACAGTGCGTTGCTTAACCCTCTGCGCCACCAGGGAGGTCCAGCACTAAGGCCTCTAAAGACATCACGACATCAGCTGAAGTCCTGTACCCTGGCTGCTGCCACCTTTTCAACTGGATTGAGATCATCTCTCTGTCAGGGCTACCTAGAACTGTCATTCAAGTAAAATGCTCTAAGCAGCATTAGTTTATATTACACGCTAAAGCCATTTAAAAGGTATTATTTTACCTGGAGTGATTCAGGGATGGTTGTTCTTTCAGGAAACTTCTCTTCCCACAGCCAATCATTTTCTTGATTAGAATCTAAAAACTGAGGTTCACATGCAGTCAAGTAAGTATATCGGGGTGTTTCACGTTAATCTTGTGCCTGAACTTTGCATCAACACCGAGGAAGGGGGTGGCGGTGCACAGACCTGTGATTTGCGCCTCTAAAACCTGACGTACAAATTTCACGCCAAAAGCTAGAGAAGACTCCGCGGGAAAGACAAACGCTAGTTCGCTCGGCCGGCCGGAGCTTCCTGACATTCCTCCTTCCTCAGGGTAATTTTGAGCGCGTTGGGAGGGAGGCTCAGGATCGCGCGGGGAAGGGGGGTCTTCACAGTCCGGCCCAACAGTGGCTTCCCGGACGCCGTTCTAGCCCTTTCGGGGCGCTCTCCCAATTGCTCTCCAGCCCCCACCGCTCCGCGCCAGGCGGGACCCGCACCCCGGGGCTCTGCGCCTTCCCGCGCCGCAGGCGGCGCCGCCTCGCACACCCCGACCTGGGGTGGGGGGACTCCCCGAGTTCAGGGCGCCCGCAGGAAGGGCGACTTCCACTCTGCGCGCCCATCTGCCCCCTGAACGCGAGAACTTGCCCCTTTCGCGGCCGAGCCAGTCCTGAAGCCCCAGAGCCCCTCGGCGCCGGCGCCCACTCACCCTGCCCGGCGCCTCCTGCGGGCCGCGGGGCGGCCCGTCGGGGGGTTCCGCGGCGGCCCGCGGCCGGTTGTCCAGGCGGGCGAAGGGGTTCCTCCGGGCAGAGGCCCGGCCGCCGCCGCCAGGGTCCCCCGCCGTCGCCGCCGCCGGGAACGGGCGGAGGGGGAGCCCAGCCGCCAGGGCGGCGCGGCGGGGCGCCGGCTCGAAGGCGGCCCCCAGGCTTCGGGCCCTTTTCCGCCGGAGCCGCAAGATCTCGGGCGGCTTTTTGAAGCTGGGCGAGTAGCCGGGCACCGAGAGGGCCATGACGCGCGCGGGCCGAAGGGCCGCCGGCCGCCCAGCCAGCGCTTCCCGCGCGCGCAGGCCCCGCCCCCGGCGCGCCCCGCCCCGGCCGCGCGTGCGCACCGCGAGGCCCCGCCCCGCCCCGGGGCCGACGGCCGCTGCGCGCTCCGCTGGGCGCTGGCCCTTGGGCGCCGGGGGAGGCCACTCGGCCCCGCGGAGGCGACGCGCCCGGGCGCGGCGCCGGGACGAGGAGGACACGTCCCCGTGGAGCTGGCGCCTCCCGCCGCCAGCCCGGGCCGTGTGCGCGTCCGCCGCGGGCGAGGGGCCCAGACCCCAGGCCTGAGAGCGGCCGCGGCCCGCGCCGGCCCTGCCCCTCTTGCAGACTGCGGCCGCGCGGGCGGGTGGCCGGGATGCCCCCGCGGGCCTGCGCCTCCCTGGCGCGAAGGGCATTTGCAGACTGCAGGTGTCTGTGAGCTACCTCCTGTGCGACCCGCACCTGTACTCAAACGGTAGCTACAACAGCAGAGGCTAAAGGAGGATGCTGGGACGGAGCTGACGCGAACGCAATAACGTGTTCGTGACAGGTAGCCAAGGGCTGTAACAGCTTTATCAAGAGCAGCGTGGCTTTCGCTGAAAGCAGCAGTTTTCGTCACGGATAAGATTTCATAGCGGCAGCAAAGGACTCTCGGAACATTCCCTGTAGATGGAACAGAACTATCTCGACTGTACACTTTTTCAGATACTTCAAATACCTCTGAGCATCTCCTCTCGGCAGGCAGATGTGTTTTAAAACAACAACAACACGCAAAAAACGCGAAAAACTTGCTTTCATCTTCTTTGACTTTTCTGAACAATTTCCAAGGAAACTCTGGCTTCAAATACTGGACAGGGTTCATCCAACTGAGGTCGGAGATAGCACAAAATTAAAATTGAACAACTTGCTTTTTTCTTCCTTGACTTTTCTGAACAGCTTCCATGGAAACTTTCGCCTCATACAGTGGAATGGGTTCATCCAACTGAGGCCTGAGAAAGAATGAGATTATTAGAAACGTGGAGGTGGAAGCTGGCAGTTGCTATAGTTCAATTCTGTTACTTTAAATAATTCAAACAAACACCCTGTGTCAAGGAGGTTACATTTCAAAGGGGAAAAACATCTACTTTCTCTGCTCCTGCATGTTTGATAATCGTGCAAACTTGACAGAATTTTTACTGCCCCCTCTTCTCAAGCTTGGGTTGTTCCAGGTTGCTCTGGGGAGAGGGTGGGGGATAATGTGGCGAAGCCAAGCAGACCGGAAGGGGAAACTTACGGTGTGCAGGCTACATCTATCTTAAGGAAGACTTGCTGGTGCATCACAAGATAGACTTTGAGAAAAATATTAAAAGGTTGCACTTAATATAAACAAAAACACATGGACACAACAGATACACTGTGAAATCGAAACAAAAATGGATACCCTGCCTTATCTCCTTGAGAAGAGGAAAGCAAAGAGCAGTGGCTTGGGTAAGGAGCATACCTGAAAACACCAGTTGATAACTTCTCCATCACATCCTTTAAGATACGTGCTGGAAGGACTGTTAAGGTGGCAACTTAAAGGAGAGAAGATTAAATAAAGCCATTGATGATAAGCAGGAGCTAGGCAGGTCACATCACCCTTTATAAGTTTAGCACTCTCAGAAATTCAAATTTTAAGCTATGCAACTTCTGCAGCCTATCACGTTCACCTCTAAGATGGGGAACTCATCTGCAGGACATAACAGAACCTAGACTTCTGAGGACAAAAGATGGACCAAGCAGGCTGAGCGCTCCCCAGTGGATGGTCACAGAGTGGCGAGTTGTTCATTTCAGCACTAGGTATGACTTTTTAAGTTAAAAATAACTTTAGCACTTATCTCTCTTTAGGTGGACGCTTATTTACTAAACTGCTATAGATTCAAAATTTGTGTGCAAGAAAGTTAAGCTGTGTGTATGATGTGCCACTAAGCAAATCAGAAAACTACAATGTAGAAAAACTAGCCATTTAACTGAAATGACAGTATCAGGATTGTAAGTATAAATTGCTAGTACGGGCACATGACCTCTTGTGGTAAATCACAAGCAGCAACTTGAGTGAACTGGTTGAGGGGTGCTTGTACAGGAGCCTTGTTTTCAAAACATGCTACTAGTGTTGCTTTTAATATAGGGTGTTCTCTACCATCACCACCCCATGGTATTGTTTTTCTTTTTTTTTTCCCATGGTATTGTTTTTCTAAAAATGGAGTCATCATCAACCTGTAATATTCTGTCCGTTTCAGGTACATAATGTGATTCCATATCTGTGTGTCTTGGGAAGTGACTGCTTATGCTAGTTTTGATAATTACAATGTTACTGGACATTTAAGTTGCTT
The DNA here is from genome assembly GCA_019455555.1 of Galemys pyrenaicus. Taxonomy (NCBI): domain Eukaryota; kingdom Metazoa; phylum Chordata; class Mammalia; order Eulipotyphla; family Talpidae; genus Galemys; species Galemys pyrenaicus. Next base: position 16,122,485 of record JAGFMF010011629.1, read on the forward strand.
CAAGTTAAAATCAATTTAGACTTTCTTTTGGAAAGTTAAAATTAATAAGTTTATTTTCCAAATTTAGTAGGAAAATATTCAATTAGAAATTCTTTAAACTTAGGCATTCACTACATTAAGGAGATGCCTGGTTGTGAAATTTATTCTTTAAAACTCAACACATGCAGTATACGAATGAAATACTATCATTTGAAAGCACTGCAAGTCTGGACTTGTGCCTAGAGCTCTAGTCTTTACACATGTCACACATGTAACTACATACATGACAAAAGTATGGCATATGGTGAGACTTCCAGGGTCTGCCAGTCTCTCTCTTTATGTACAAAGATACTCTATTTTTGATTCAATGTATTACAATGCAGCTCCCTTTAAAAGGGCCATCTGGGGCCTCCTGGATTGCTCCAAGGGTTTAAGTCTCAGCACTATGAAGCTATTGGCAGTCATAGCAGCATGAGTTCGATCCTCAGCCAGGGAGAGGATCCGCTTGGCACAGCAGACCTCTCCTGTATCTCTCACTGCTCCCCTCAGCAGTGTATTTCAGTAGATGTGCCTGTTCTACTCCTCACTCTATCTCTGGTGAATCCTCTCATCCGTCCCCCTCCCCCTGCACCTGTGGGCTACACCCTAGCTGTTATATGCGTAAATAAATACATCTTTTTAAAAAAGAGATGTATTTATTTATGCATACAAGCACTGGGTAAAGGCCAGAGGTGTGGGGGTTGAGAGAACCCACCAGACAGAGTGGGGAGCAGAACAGGCTGATTGACTGGAATACACTGCTGAGGGGAGCAGCGGGCAAGGCTGGAGAGGTCTGCTAAGCCATATGGGTCCCCTCGCTGGCTGGCAGCAGGGATCGAACTTGTGCTGCAGTTTGCTTCATAGTGCGTTGCTTAACGCACTGTGCCACCAGGGAGGCCCTAAAATCTTTTAAAAAAGAAAATACCCCACACGTTCTTCCGTTTCCATTTAGGTAAGTACTCTGACATTCTCCTCACATGGCCCCATGTAGGAGTGATGTGATGCGATGTGAACTCCAAAACCTTCCGTGTATCTGATGACTTATTTCCCATTCAGAATGGTGAGACTGCCTGGGTATGATTTCTCCTGCACTTGCTGGCTGTGTTCTCTCTGTGCTTCAGTTTCTTCACCTATTCTTATTTACTTTTTCCCCAAAGAGCTATCTGTGCATACAAGAGCTGGGGCACAGGCCAGAGGTGTGGGGTTAAGAGGATTCACCAGAGACAGAGTGGGGAGCAGAACAGGCAGATCGACTGAAACACACTGCTGAGGGGGGCAGTGGGGAGACAGGAGAAGTCTGCTGCGCCATGTGGGTCCCCTCCCTGACCAGGGACTGAACTCATGTTGCAGTGGGTGTGGACAGCTTCATAGTCTATGCCCCAACTCCCACACCACCTGGGAGGCCTCAGGTTCTTCACCTTTAAATAATGGTACTCATACCTCATAGGATTGTTTTACCCTTTAAATAAATTGCTATTCATTAGGCACTTGGAACATTGATTGGCATCGGCATGCTCAGTGAAAGTCAGCTGCAATTATTTTTACTCATTATTTATGTTATCTTTTTTATTTATGTCATTTTATTATTTATCATTATTAAAGACTAATGATTGGAGTACAAGGTAAATTCAACCGAAAATTTGGGTCAGTCACAACAAAGAAAAGGATATAAAGATACTTCCCCTGTTGCACATTTGACAAATTCCAAACTTCGTCATTGAGGAAAGCCACCGACGCGCCCTTGAGGAAAAGGCAGTGGCTGTCTGGAGGGTCCAGCTTGGGTGGAATGAACAAAGACTTGTCAGTTACCTTGAGTTTAACAGCAGAGACATGATTGACTGCTATACCAGTTAAACACCTAACTCACAGTCAGCGCACAAACTTTAATGACAGTATGTAAACTATAGTACTTTTGAATCATTGTCCAAAATGCTGAAACACCAAGGTCAGAGGCAAAGCCAAGCTAGAATCCTGGAGATGGAGCAGCCATGGGGTATGTGCATGTGATTTCTGGCTGCTGCTTCCCAGTCACCTTCATGACAGTGTTGGAAAATCAATGAAGACTGGTATATGAAAATGATAGTATCTGCCTATCAACCATGATAAAAATATTTAACTTGAATTCTGTTAGAAATGTAACTTTGGGAGATAAACATACACACACGTATAGTACATTCCAATATAAATTAGAAAACTGACTTATACAGAAAGTTTTTACTAAGTATTTGTCAATAATGTTTGTTACTAAGAAAAAATTCCTTTTTGACATACTAATAAAAAATTCAGAAGTCCATACTTTGGAAAGTACCATTCCAACATTTTATCCAACATGTCATTAAGATAAAAAATAAGTTACATTACTTTAAAAATAGGCTATGCTAATTTTGTCACATCATGCCCCCCAAACTTAGACGTTCTTCTTTATTAATTATAACCTTTTGATGTAATAATAATGTTTCATTATTTCTGGTAATACCTGCAAATTTTCTTCTGTTGTTACCCAGTGACTGCCAACGCCAAGCAGTGTGATGATCTCATGTTTGTGTGGCAGCACTTGGACTTTTACGGCTGGTTCATCATCTTTATTATATAATCTCACTTGTAAGGGAGTAATTAAAAAAGAGAAGATAAGAGAAATATTTTATAGTAATCTGCCAAAAGTTTATTCTTCAAACAAGTTCTCTTTTTAGTAGAGAAACATTTTTCTTAGCAAAATGGAGCATGTGTTCAGATACCTTACAATATACTTTTGCATTAAAATGGGCTTAAATTTACTCTAGATTTAATTATAAATGAAATAACTAAAGCTACAAAGTCTGTTTTCAGTTGAAAGTCGGGCCAGGTAACATAACGAATAACACATTGTACCAACAGTTTAGAACTCCGGGAGAAGTTAACTTCTGATAAAGAAACTCCTAGACTCGTTAATCATACTTGGCCATAATTTAAAAATGTCCATTTGAACTGTTAATGACTTTTCTGAGATAATTTCAAATCTTGAAAATACTGGCTAAAAAGAGGCATGTGATGGTCACGGCTGTGTCCATCTGTGGCTCTCACGGAGCAAGACTCAGCACACGAAGAGGCAGTGAGAGCCCTTCGCTGGCATGCAGTCGGCCCCTCGGGCTGATGCACAGCCCCTGTGCGCGCAGATGAGGTGTTAGATAGAAACCCAATTGCGAAAGTTCCAGGACAGCGGAAAATGGAACAACGGTGTATTTTCCAAGCAGTGAAAGCAGGAGCTAGCTTCCCCAGGGAGGGAAGGAGAGGGAGAAAGGGAGGGAGGGAGGGAGGGAGGGAGGGAGAGAGAGAGAGAGAGAGAGAGGGAGGGAGGGAGGGAGGGAGGGAGAGAGAGAGAGAGCATTTTTTTTCATTCAGAGAGTGCTTACAATGGGAACAAAATGAAGGAGCGCCAATTTAACTAGAAAAGTTAACTAGAAAACAAATACAGAGCAATTGAATATGAATATGCTAGTAATTATTTCTTGGTTATATACTCCCCTCCCTGAAATTTTGTCCTTCACACACCAGTGATTAGGGTACTGATTTATCAAGCACCCACCTCCAGCATCCAGGACAATATCTACCCCTAGGCCACCTGTTTCTTCCAAACAGCTTTCAGCAATGTGGGCTTTGCCACTAGATACCTCGATCACTCGGGCTGTAAGGGACAGAGAGGGAGGCAGCGGTACATTTCTCTGTGGGGCACCACAGTGAAATCAGAGAAAAAGATCGAGAAAAGCAAATAAATATCTGTGCCCTGGTATAAACTACGTGATTCAAACAGTCACTGAATTCAAATTATACTTTTTCTCAGCTAACTCAATATTGGGAAGAATCAGTTGAAACGAAGGGACTGGAATATTGATAATATGAAAATACGAGCACTGTGTGGATAATGTGTTTCAAGGCTGATCTGTTGACACAGGAGCATTCTCTAGAGTTACAGGCTACACTGTCAGAATTTGAATCTGTAAGCCAGAGACATTCATGTAGTATTAAGACATGGAGTGAGGGCCTTCTGGTGGCGCAGTGGGTTAAGCAACGCACTATGAAGCAAACCACAGCCACTGCAGCACGAGTTTGATACCAGCCCCCCGCCGGAGAGGGGACCCACATGGCATGGCAGACCTCTCTTGCCTCTCCTGCTGCAGTGTGTTTCAGTCAGTCTGCCTGTTCTGTTCTCCACTCTGTCTCTGGTGAATTCTCTCACCCCACCCCCCACACCTCAGTCCTGTACCCCAATGCTTATGTGCATAAATAATAAATTAAAAAAAAAAGACATGGAGTGAATGATTAAGCAATTTCTTAAGCATGTTCAGCTTTAATAGAGTTGAGAGCTAGTAAGCACAAAAATGTACTTGTGCAATATTTCTCTGTGAGAAGATGCTTTAAAAAAAATTCTTTCTTAGTCATAGGAATATCCCCCTCTACTCCCTACTACCTGCTCTCCAAAATGAAGAAAAAATAAAGAAACAAAAATGATCATTTTTAGTAGTTAGTGAAAATGAAGATAATTCTAAATGGTTACCATAAAGTATTATATTAATAGACTAAGTCAATGACAGAAGTAAAAAACATCCCAGAATTTGAACTGGCAAGTGAAGATCCACATTTATATTTCATTTTGTGTCTTCTGACATCTTGTTAAAGAGAATTCTCAGTTGCTGACATAGGACATGTAGTCAACTGTAATCTGAGACTGGGGGAGCGAAACAGGGGTAGGAGGGCAGGGTAAGGGGGCTGAAGCGGCTCAAAAGGGCAGATGAACCCATCGGCCTTGCCCTTCCTCACTGCTCGATGCTCCCCCTTCCATTTTCAATCTCTTTTTCCTTTATTTTCTAGTTTCCTTCTTTCTCCAGCCATGGCTTAGACTTCATTCTAGATCTTGATTTTCTCTGCCTGACGCATAATGTAACGAAGGACACAACAGGGGCTAGAGAGGTCTGGGTTCAAATTCCATTCCAGTCCAGACCTCCTAGTTCTATCTCCTTGGACAATCTGGTCAAGCTATCTCAGGCGCTGTGTCCAGTTTGGCCAACACAGGCGTGTTACAGAATTAAGGAAACACCATTCACGATCCCATCAACACCCCCACCTGTCTCTCCTGTCTGCCCTTCACTTATACTGTTTACCCCTTTTCTGTTTTGCCACTCCCATCTTTCTCTTCTTTTTTCAGTCCTTTCTATATACATTGCTGTTTGGAAAGGAACCATCTTTCAAAGAGCCCCTGTCTCTACTATGTCCCACTCAGACAATACCTGACCCATGTTTCCATCTCACTGGCTTCTCTCTCTTCCTTATGTGTCATAGACAATGGACAACTTCATATTATCGGGTAAAAGGGGTTGAAAAGTGTACCAAGAAGTTGCAAATATATCGACTAAAATCAAAGATGCATCAGGAATTTCTAAATGTGTTCAAGTCTGCCTAGTTTAAATGTGGGTAAGTTGACAACAATAGGGCAAAGAAGGAAATCACTGAAAAATGTAGTTCAGAAACAATGATAAGTACAACTCTCACTTAAATGAACGTGGATCTGGTGCAGACACTGAGTGCATTGGAAAGTGACTTTCATGGGAGTCTGCACTTCATTTCCCAAGTGCTGCTTCGCAGGTGACACCCCTTCAAGCTTTTAAGGTTTGCGTTGAGGACTCTCACCCACCTACAGAAGGCCGCAGCCTTTCCAGGTACTGCTTGTCTTCCAGGCTCCGTGCTGTTGTGATTACTTTGGCTCCTCTGTGCTGTGCCAGCTGAATGGCTAAGGTGCCAAGTGCCTGCGGGGGAAAGCACATGGGTGTATGGGTACAGAGCACAGCAGCCCTATTTATTTATTTATTTCCTAACGCTTTAGTGCTACTTAATCTATTCTAAAGTGCTGTCTGCTAGGGAAAATACAGACAAGCTCAGCAGGGGAAATGCTTGATGGGCTAGGCTCTCTCCTCGGAGTGGGGGAAGCACCACCCCTGCCCTCTGGCCCAGCCTGCCCACTGCATACCTTCCCAGATGGAGGCCCGCATTCAGCTGGGCCTTAGAAGAAGCAGGATGGGCCTTCCGGGCCCTTGTCCGCCTGATGGTCTAAGCTAACTATTATACAGGACACATCTTGTCCAGCCATGTCTCTTTGAAGACCAAAGCATTTCAAAAGTTCCACTCTTTTGCTGACCCTGTAGACTAAGTTCATTTCGAGGCTGAAACCAACGCTGAAGACAGTTCTGCCTTTTTTCAAACAGCAAAGAAAAACAACTGCTAGATGGAAAATAAAACTATAAACTCACCCCAAATTTTATTAACACTTTTAGGGTATATGTTTATGGATTCTTCTTTTAGATGATACATACAACATTTACATTAACGTATTTCTGTGAATGAGTCTGGCTTCAAGGACCTCAGGAGCTGTTTCAGGTTTTGGAGAACAGGTGTGGATAGAAAGGTTTGTCTGTCTTTTTAATGTACCAGCAGAACCAGAGTGATAAGAAACACACCTACTTTCGATGAAAGGTTGCTGATTTTACTGAAATGGGCAGAGTGGTAAATAAAGTCACGGCAAAAAATCACATTAGCAAATGGATGGCCCATTTCTAAATCCCCTAAGACTAGGGCGCAGTTTGTTTGATTCCTTAACAAAATGATTAGCACCTACACTTGCTCCATCCATGATCAGCACCGACTTCCCAGGAGAAAGAGAAGAAAGATAATGCAGGGCCGTGTAGGCGCGGACGCCATCCCGAACCGTTCCAGCGGCCTCTGTCCAGGTCACTTTTTCTGGTTTGTGAACTATCACAAAGAACAAGAGGAAACAACCTGAGACAAGTTCCCTTAGTCTTCCTCTGGATCTAGCTGTCTTGTCCATGCCGTCCCTGGTCCGCGGGCGCCTGCCACTGCTCGGGTCACCCCCACCACCGTTCCCAAGCACCCTTCTCGCCCTTGCACCACCCACTCTCCACACAGTGTGCGTGTGCTTTTCAGAGCTTCGAGTGAAAGAAGACATGCGGAGAAGTACATGAAGGGTAAAAGTAAAGTAGAGCAGCTGGATGAAAAAATATAAAGCAAATATGCAAATCACCACTGCTCACGTTGGGGGAGAACAGGGCCTCACCGCAATAGGCCCCCCACCAGAGGACACTCCCCTTTGTAAAACATGCGATAATCGACAGCAGAAGTCACTGCCATTCTAAGTTAAATTCTTACTTGCTTTGTAGTTACTCAGTCACTAGTGCGCTCCTAAACAACATGATTTAATGCTGCTTGTCTTCAAGCTTTACTGAAATGGAGCAGCACTCGTACTTGCTCTCCCCTCTTGCTGTGCTGTGTTTGTAGGGGCAGAGCTTTCCCTGTTACCCTAGGGCGTTCTGCTGTGTGAGACCCTTTGGTTGGTGATTGTTCTCCAGTCAGGGAAAATTTGTATTGTTTCCCGTTTGAGGTAGTTATAAACAATGCTGCTAATGCTTCTGTGTAAAAGACACTGCCGCATGGGTGCAAGCTTTTCTCCTGGATACTGAGTAGTGAGGAATGGAAATCTGAGGCCTCAGGTTCTACTACCTTCCACTTACTGCATACTTGAAATGCAAACTGTTAATATAGTTTTAAAAGCTCTACAAGATTTGACTATTCAGTTGCTTCTTAATATGTTTTTAATGTTGTACACCACATGCGATTTTTTTTTACAATATAAGCAGTTCTTTCTCATTTTAGCTAAAACCAATTTTATAGCAGTTTTCATAGTCTTGACCAGCTCTTTCAAATACTTTTCCTGTAACAGCAACAGATTCAGGTGGTTTAGCTGGCGTAGGACAGTCAGCATCACATTTACCAGCTAACTAGTGCCATCTACTGGCAAAGCAGAGAATCCAAGCATACCTGTTGAAAATGTTCAGACACCAGTGAGGTCTTGGTAAAACATACTAAACATGAGGTGATACTACACACACTACTTTCTTCCTTAACAACTCTTGAAGATAGCTGTTCTTCCAGTCTTAATGGTTATGAAATGGATTTCATAATAATTAACTCACCATCTAAGGCCACAGAACTAACAAGTTTGAATGTGTGACTGTATAAAACATCTAAGCTAACGTGTGTGACCAGTTTGTACACTTACGTGGAATTGCTGGGGAACCTCTTCCATCTTATGAATTTAAGCCACCTATATTTTCATTAGACTATCAAACATGTAGTCCTTAAAAAAACATGCTATGAGAAAACTACATTTAAGATAACAAAGGCTTGAAAAATAGATGTGGTTTAATCCTTGCTTTAGTGTTATTAGGTGGTCTACAAGTGTTTAAGTTATAAAAACTAATGAAAATATAAAAGAGACCCACGTATGGGTCAATAACAATAGTGTTATTAGAAACCAGGAATTAGAACTTAAATTATTTCTACCATACGTCCAAAGGAGTAATCCTGAAAATGTGTGAAATTATGACAGCATAGCTTGAAAAATGAAAGCAGAGAACTGGAAGAAAAATGCAACTTCTTTACCTACCCTCAATATTCTAAAACAAAGTTAGAAAGATTTGAAGGGAGTTGGTTAGAAGCTGTTTCTCGGTTTGGTAAAAGAACAGACTTACTGGAAGGTGACTGGTCATTGTGAGCTTTCATTTAAGAAAATCAGCAAAGAATTAACAGGAACTAAAGTAGAGCTTTGGTAAAAGGAATACTTTCCCTTGCAAATCCTCAGGGAACATACTGAAATTATTTCCTCCTTCACAAAGTGCTGGCGCTATGTTAGAGCTTAGCGGTTATTTAGCGCTGCATATTTGCAAAGTAAATGTGCCCACGGTCTTACTTCCACATCTGTCTTAAAGTACTTTTTTTTTTAAAGATTTATTTATGCATATATGAGCTGGGGTACAGGCCAGAGATGTAGAGGGGATGAGAGGATTCACCAGATACAGAGCGGGGAGGAGAACAGAGAGATCGACTGAAATACAATGAGGGGAGCAGCGGGAGGCAGGAGAGGTCTGCAGTTCCATGTGGGTCCCTCCCTGGCTGGGTTTCGAACCTGCTCTGCAGTAGCTGTGGAAGCCCCACAGTGCAGTGCTCAACCCTTTGGGTCACCAGGGAGACCCCTTAAATTACTTTTTTTTTAAAAAAGATTTATTTATGCATACAAGAACTGGGGTACAGGCCAGAGGTACAGTTGGTGAGTGGAGTCACAGGGACAGAGTGGGGAACAGGCAGGCAGATGGACTGAAACACACTGCTGAGGGGAGCAGTGGGCGAGGCAGGAGAGGTCTGCTGCGTCCTGTGGGTCCCCTCCCTGGCCAACAGGTGGGATCGAACTCGTGCTGCAGTGGCTGCGGTCTGCTTCATAATGCGTTCCTTAACCTATTGCGCCACCAGGGAGGCCCCTAAATTACTTTTTAAAAAAGAAACATTTTACAGGATTTTCTTTCTCAGGGAATATTTGGAGTTGTTTTCTATATATATATTGGTGGATTTTTGGAGTTTAATCCTTCTCATTTGTAGGAAAATAAAAGGTCATTTCTGTAGTCTGTACGTCTTATTAACCTTTGAGGTCAGGAAACTGATGTTCCAATTTGCTTTTTTCTTACTTTATATATATATATCTCATTACCTTATATATATATCATTACCTTATATATACATATATCATATATATATCATTACCTTTTTAAGGTAATACTAAATTATTTTCTAAGGCATTTGTACTAGTTTATACTTCCAGTGCATAAAAGGTGCACTGCTCCACATCTTTTCCCGAGCTTGGAATGGTTAGACTTTATAACTCTGTTAGTTGTACAGAGGCATAATGGCATCTCAAGGTGGTTTTAATTTGCTTTTCCCTGATTACTTAGGAGAGAACATTATCTTTCATTATAGTCATGAAGTGATTGTGTATAACTATATCTATTTAAACATTTTTTAACTTAAAAATCTAAGAAGTAAATTCCAATAAGAAACATTATATACAAATATATATGAAATTAGCATTTTAGTAAAAATGAACACTGGTCAAAATTAGCAACAGAAACCAAAGACAAATATCTTAATTCTTTTCTTTCTCAAACCCTACATGCTCTACCTAAATTTTATTCATTTTTATTTCAACTAATAACCAAAAGTAAGAAGAAAAATATTCTGAATAGTTAATATGATAAAATAAATAAACTTAAGCAATATTATCCACAACTTCTATTTGGCCAGCTAGATCAAAGAATATTTTTAACAAGTTTCTCCCATTTCTAATCCCACTTTTAGATTAGGTTCCATAATCCAAAAGTCGTTTCACAATAAAGGTATATGCTTTTTTTATATATTAGATTAATTAATAAAGAAACAACTTAAAAAATTCTTATTAGGGACACAGTCTCAGAGCCAAGGGAGAAACTACTTTTCAGTTTCTGAGAAGTGTTACGTGAAACTAAAGGTCTATGTACTGCTTGCTCTGAATATTAATTTTTTAAAAAATTTATTTATTTATGCACACAAGAGCTGGGGTACAGGCCAGAGTCGTGGGAGGTGAGAGGATTCACCAGACAGAGTGGGGAGCAGAACAGGCAGACTGACCGAAACATACTGCCGAGTACAGCAACGGGCGAGGCAGGAGAGGTCTGCTGCGCCATGTGGGACCCCTCCCTGGCGGCAGCAGGAATCGAACTCGTGCTGCAGTGGCTGCAGTTTGCTTCATAGTGCATTGCTTAACTCACTGCGCCACCAGGGAGGCCCTGAATATTAATTTTAATACTACTTCGGCTGGATATGAACTTTCTGGATACTAAATGTAAACTAGAAGAATCACACGATCAGTCAACAGCTATATGTTATGTACACTCATAGCAATGCAAAGAAGTAAAACGTTATTAAACACCACACATGGGAGAAGACTTAAACTCTGGAAGACTGAACTGCCACATACCTAAGTAATGCTCATGTACTCTAACAACTTCACAGAGTCCAGGGTCTTCAGAATCCAGGGGTAGAATTCCTGAAAATTAAAATGACAAAGAGAAGGGAAAAAAATACTAAACTGAATCCACGCCTAATGTGACTTTGTTCAGTGGAATCCTGAAGGAGATTCCAGTAGTTACTAGTGTGGGAAGTGGAAGCAGCCAGCTTGGTGTCTGACATGAGACTACACCAACTGTCCTCCTTCTTGTTTCACTTCTGAATTGAGCACGACAGCCATGTACAGAGGCCCATTAGAGTCCTGGGGTGCCAGGTTTCCTCATCACAACCCCTGACACCTAGCTACCCTCCAAGTTTTGGTTCCATAATACACCTCGGTTTGCTTCCAGTAACATTTTTTACCCCTGACCTAGTCTGATTTAATTTTAGTCTCTTCTAAGGATCTTGAGGGCACAGTGTCACTGACAGAAATAATTCTCTAGGAAACACTTGAGTCAAAGGTAATACTTCAGAAAGCCAATGAAAACATTTCTACAAATCCTTTTTTAGGTTAAATATTTTCTGTTTATATGAATATCTTCCTATGACTATTGTCCACTGAGAAATGGCAATTTTAAAGACTACTAAAGTCATATTTATGTTTATTGTGTGACTGTTTGGGATACAGAATACATGTACATTTGCAAAATAGTATGGATTAAAAAGAACAGTAAGTTGAACATGTCCTGTAAGATTTCAGTTTTACAAGAAGAGTAAGGGAGTGGCCAGGCACAACTCCTATCAGATCTGGAGACTGGCGCTTCTGTTCAGCCAGCTCTGTCAGTCTTCAAGCAGAGACCTGTGATTTTACTGTCTAGAGGCTTCAATCTAGCCCTAGACGAGGTGTGGCCAGGGACGGCCTCTCCAGGCAAGGACAACTGTGGCCATCTTCCTCTCTGTACTGCTGCCATACAGCAGCCAAACAGTGGAGGCTGTGAATAAATGCCCATTGAGATCACATTCCCAATTCTCTTCATCAGTGAGTATCTATCTAGAGCAGATCTCAAAACTCAGAAAAGTTACTTATAGGTGAAGCAAGGCCACAATAAACACTAATAATTATATAGGAAGAAAAGAAGAAATGACTTAAAATAGATGCCTTAACGGAGAACTATGAACTGTGACTTACCTACTACTTCATCATCTGGTTCAAAGAATGATACCTTGCTTCCAACTAAAGAGTAGAGAAAATGAAGATTTAGTATTACCAGGTTATTAGTATTATCAGGTTTTTAATTCTTATTTGTTAAATCAGAAGAGCCACGGATTTATAAAAAATCACTAACTTCTAGGATATTTTGATGGTGCTATATACACTTTAAATCTGAACTCTCTACCAAGTCTGAGCCATGTGGCTGCAGACATCATAGAGGATACCTCTCCTCTGGTAAGAGTGGGGAACAGAGGGAAAGAACGCCCTGTGCAGCTACTACGAGGACAGCACTCGGTCCAGCACTCCTGAGGCTAGCCCACGCTTCTATCATTATTTTAGCTGCAGAATCTCAGACATGTAACAGAGAATTCTGGTTAGAGTCACCTAAAAATAACTTTAATCTGGGATTATGGGAAAAAATTGATTGGTGTCAAGAAATTTTTTTGAGCTATAGAAAAAATCACAGTCACATTTTCTTTGCATGTGAAGCAAAAAATTCTCTATCATCAGTTCTTTTTTATAATTTTTTTTAAAGATTTATTTATTTATGCATAAAGAGCTTGGGTACAGGCCAGAGTCCAGGGAGGTGAGACGATTCACCAGAGACAGAGCAGGGAGCAAAACAGGCAGACTGACCGAAATACACTGCTGAGGGGAGCAGCGGACGAGACAGGAGAGGTCTGCTACACCATGTGGGTCTCCTCCCTTGACCGGTGGCAGGAATCGAATTCATGCTGCAATGACTGTGGTTTGCCTCACAGTGCATTGCTCAACCCACTGCACCACCAGGGAGGCCCCCCCTCCTTTTTTAAAGATTTATTTATTTATACATACAAGAATTGGGGTACAGGCCAGAGTTGCGGGAGATGAAAGGATTCATCAGAGACAGTGGGAAGCAGAAGAGGTCTGCTGCGCCATGTGGGTCAGCTCCCTGGCCAAGGATCGAACTCACATTACAGTTGCTGGTAATAGCTTGGCAGCATTGTCCTTAACCCCTGCGCCACCAGGGAGGCCCTCAGCAATTAATTCTTTAGAATGTTTTTGCACAGAGAATTACAAGAGGAAGGAAAAACCAAACATTACGGAATGCTTTACTGTGTTCATCATTTTTAGCATATTATCTCATTAACCCTCGTGGTATATCCATGTGGTAGGCATTGTAATCCCTATTTAATAGACAAGGAGACTGGGGGAAGCAACGCCATAGCTGGCAGCCTGAAAACTGGAAATGGACACTCTGACCCTGGCGCTGATTTGCTGGTGCTCAGCAAGTAGCCCTAAAGTCATGCTCTCCAGCCTCCTTCCCGCTCTGCTGCTTCTTTGGGTCCCTCCTGTGCCACCAGCCTCTGCTTCTCGCCCTTGCACATTTCTCTTCCTTTCTGTAGAAGGCAAGGTCCTCATCCTCCTGGGATTAGTGTGCTCCTGTTCTGGTGGTTTCCCTCACACTCCCTTTCATGGTGCTCTGAACAGTACCATTCCCAAGGTTCCACGAGATCTTTCTGTTTTTCCTCCATCTCTCCCCTCTCCCAGGGAGAGCACATCAACTCTTAATATTTCAATATAACGTACATGCTGACAACTCTCAAATGTAGACATTTCTAGCACATATCTCTTACCTTTGAACTTAAACTCACACAATTACTAGCTATCTCTTTGAGGTGTTACTTAGGTGCTTCAAACTCAACAGATATAAATCTAAACTCACCATATTCTAAATCTGATATTCTAACCTGCTCAACTGGTGCCACCAATTCACACCATAACCAGAATCCTGTAAATCAATCCTGGTTCTTAACTGTCTTATTTCCTCTATTCCAGTCAATTCCTAGGCCCTGCTGGTGGTACTCCTTCACTACTTCTTGAAGATGTCCCTCACCCTGCCCCGCCAGCAATGCCTAGGAAACGGACATCGCTGCCCCTCGCACTGCCCTTCATGTGGTCACTCTAGCAGTCTCTATAAACCAGTCAGACATGAGGCATATGCTGGCTCTGGCCTGTCACTACCCTCCTGCTGCATGTTTTGTTGGTTGTGTGTGTGTGTGTGTGATGGAATCAGTGTTCATATCATAAGGAAAACATTTTGTTTAGTTTTAATCTATGTTTGAAGGAGAATTTTCTTGACAAAATGTTTTTTGCTGCTGCCAGGTGCCTCCGACTCCTAGCCAGAGCTTTATGCTGCTTTAGCAAACCCAAACTGAGTTGTTGGTTGTCACTCGCTTCTGTCTTTCGTCGTGAAGCCCTCTCTGCTGAGTGCCTCCCCTGAGCCTGGCTGTCAGGCTGAGTATTCCAAGAAAGCTTTCCTGTTCCTCCTGAAAGGCTTGAGCACTTCTTGGAGCTTTCATAATAGTCTGCTCAAAGGTATCATTTATATACATTGCTCTCCTGACTGTAAACTCTTTGAGGGCAGGCTTCATCTTACTTATCTCCACATTCCAACTACTCAGCAAGTACATGGTAAATATGGAGTGACTGACCATCTTCTGGCCATTATCATTCTTGTTTTTATTTCCTATAGTCTGAATAGAGGAAGGAGAGGGAAAGAAATTAGGATTTCATTATGTCGGAAGTAAAGCTAGAAGGAGTATTACACATATTGTAGAGTAAAATCAGGTAAAAATCAAACAGTCCAAGCTATGTTACTACTCGCCCATTCATTCATTTACCTATGAGAAGAACTACTGCCACTGACTGGTCACGAACTACTTCTTAACAGTGACTATGAACAGCAAGTCTATTTAGAAACAAGCTGTCTCAAAAACTTATGCTTACGTATTTGATGCATGTTATGACCATTCTTTATTCCTTATGTACCACTTTAAAGAGCCTGAAATTACCCTGTAGGCAAATGGATTTCCCTAAATCAATATACATAGGAAACTGACATCAGGTTTTTAGTTTTAAGTGATCATTCTCTCAAAGTTGTATTTTAGGCCTTCTTGGTGGCTCAGGGGTTAAAGTCTCAGTGCTATCAAGCCCAACCACTATGGCCTGCGTCTGATCCCCAGCCAGGGAGGGGACCCACATGGCGCAGCAGACCTCTCCTGTCTCTCCGCTGCTCTCCTCAGCAGTGGATTTCCATAGAGCCACCTGTTCTGCTCCCCACTCTTGTCTCTGGTGGGTCCTATCACCCTCTGCACCTCTGGCTACACCACAGTTCTTCTTTGCATACACAAGTAAATCTTTAAGAAAAAAAAGTTGTATTTTGGATAAACAACTCAGCTATTCCCTATTCTACACAGCTGAATCCTTACACAGAGTATGTTTCTTCACCTAAGCCAGAGAGAATGAGCTCACTGTTGTCTCCTCCACTGACGTACCAGTTGTGTTCATGAGTAGGTCAACTAAAATGTCTGAAATTCAAGCATACAATTTCTAAAAAAGAATTATGACAGTTCTAACTCACAGGACAGTCAGGATTAAGTGAGGTAGTACTCATGAAATACTGAGAACAGAGAAAAGTTTTTAATAAATGTTAAACTCAACATTGTTCTATCATTTTCTCTATTCAAAACGACTGGTATTGGGCCTCCCTGGTGGCGCAGTGATTTAAGTGCCGCACTGTGAAGCATCCGCAGCACAGCAGCGTGAGTTAGATTCCTGACCAGGGAAGAGACACACATGGCACAGCAGACCTCTCCTGCCTCACCCGCTGCTCCCCTCAGGAGTGTATTTCAGTCGATTTGCCTGTTCTGTTCCCCACTCAGTCTCTGGTGACTCCTCTCACCCACCCCCCCACGCCTCTGGCCTATACCCCAGCTCTTGTGTGCATAAATAAATAAATCTTTAAAAACAAAAAAAAACCAAAACGACGGGTATTTAAAATTTTAAAAGAAATAGAATTGCTTATGTATTGAATTGACTTATTATTTTTATGAATGCAACTCTGTTTTTTAAATTATTAATAGGCTTAAGCCAATACTAACATAATAAATAATAATAATACTTCAATCCACATTCATGGGGGAATCAAAGTAAAAACTGAAATAAATCAAGTGGAAGTGATGAAAATTTTATGAAGTTTGAAAGGATTAGTCAAAACTTCTCTGGATAAAATTTCAGTTGAATTTCTTAATAAAATTAATTTTGTACTTTTAATTAAATTAACTTTGTACTTTTAAAATTATTATTAATTTTGTAACGATTATTATTATTATTATTTTTAAAAGATTTTATTTACTTATGTGTACAAGAGCTGGGGTACAGGCCAGAGTCCAGGGCAATGAGAGGATTCACCAGAGACAGAATGGGGAGCAGAACAGGCAGAACTGACTGAAACACACTGCTGAGGGGAGCAGTGGGCGAGGCAGGAGAGGTCTGCTGTGCCATGTGGGTCCCCTCCCTGGCTGGCAGCAGGGATCGAACTTGTGCTGTAGTGGCTGTGGTTTGCTTCGTAGTGCGTTGCTTAACCCACTGCACCATCAGGGAGGCCCATAACAATTTATTAAGAAATTAGCAGTTTAGTAAAATAATCGAAAATTGCAAATTATATTTTTTCCCATTTGCTTTCTAGATTTCTATAATACTTAAGAATTTTATGTCTTTTGTTCTTCATAAGAAATGATTGATAGTCTAATTAGGGCATAAGTTATTTTCCCAAGATGCATAGTTAGTGCATATTTATTTCTTTGTATTTGCTTTTCTTTTCCCAGTTACTGGGAGAATTACTCCATATATGTATTTACAGATGATCGAGGTGTAGACATCCCAGCTACCATTGATTTTTCCAAAGCAATTTATGCATACAGGTGAAGAATCAATAAAATCTTACTATTGTATTAAAAAAATCATTCTTTACTAAATAAAGCAAAAACAAATTTTTTGGACTTCAGACAAGTATACAATCTTATTGGTTATTTCTCCCCAGAACCCATTTTTAATTTTTAAATGCTCAATTTTAGGCAAACTTTAAAAACTGAATGTGAATATAGTTACTATTATATAAATTTAATCAAAGCCAACATAGGACAAGTAATTTATGTTGGTTTGTAAACACCCTAAAAAGGACTACGTGGGTCGGGTCATTCTATTCAATATGATTATTCATGGATTTAAGTACATAGCCTCTACAAATTCACTAAATTTAATAAGCTTTCAGTTATAAGACACCAATGAAGATCTATTTGTCTTTTTAATTAAAAGGATAACATTTCTATATAATTAAATTTTATATTTGAAGAATTATATATAATTTTATGTCAGTAAACCGATTAGCTATCATTTCTTTTGCCTTACAAATAAATTCAGATATTTATATCTGTAAACTTACCATCTAACACAATTCCAGCAATTTCTCTCCCAACAGGAAAGAAATCTTTCTCCATCTTCATTTCTGCTAGAAGCTAATCAGGACAAAGGCTGTTTACTGTCAAGAATAAATCCTGGCCCCTTCTCATACATGAGGAAAGCAAGAGCAAAAATCAAACCACAAAAAGCAAACATAATTTCATTTTTGGAATTAAGACAAAGCACATAACATCACAAAACAGAGTTCTCCAGAGTAGGAAACCAAGACTATGCTGAGGAATTAATTGGTATGTAGGACTTAGTTGTGAGTATTATTATTCAAATCACCACTGACATACTTTAACATCTTTAATCTGCCAAGCACTGAAGGGAAATTACAGCCAAAATACTTGGTTGCTAAACACTTTCTACCAGTCACCTCTGGGGTGGAGAGAGGGGAATGTGGAAAGAATAGAGAGCTTCTCCACTCCCACATTCTTTCCAGTCCTAAAAGGTCTGGGTTAGGGAGCAGGGGGAGATATGATAACAACATATAGGGAAATGCTACAAAATTTCAGATTGGAGTTTCTTCTTTTAGAGGATAAACAATTTATTATTAAGAAATTAGCATTTTGTTAGATTCTGACTAAATGAAGTACTTGATTTTTAGAGGGACAAAAATTTACAGATAAAGCTGTAGTTTAAGTTTCTGCACTTACAGCTTTAGATCATGTGGTCTGAACATATTTACAGGTATATTGGTATTTTAGGAACAGTGAGTAAAAAGAAATTGAAATACTTGGTGTATACCTGATTGCCCAAAAAGGCTTTTTCAGTTTGGAACGTCACACTTTTCGAAGATGTTCATGTCATTCTTTTGGAAAACTGGGTCTCTAAAAGTTCTACTTAGAGAACCCATACAGAGCTGTAATCATGATAACCATCCTATCTCTGGCACTTGCCATTTTCCAACATAACTATGCAGTTTTCACAACCACTATGCTTAAATGTTGTGCAGTATTTCATTAAATTGATTTTCTATAGATTTCTGTTAGACGAGAAGTTAACTTCCTAGTCTAGGATTTCAAGGATTTTTCATAGCTTTAGAAAGAACACATTGGGGCTCTCCTTTGTGGCGCAAGGGGTTGAAGCCGCAATGTGGGGCTTCCGCAGCCACCGTAGTGCAAGTTTGATCCTGGCCAGGGAGGAGACCCACATGGCATGGCAGACCTCTCTTGCCTTGCCCGCTGCTCCCCTCAGCAGTGTATTTCAATCCATCTGCCTGTTCTGCTCCCCACTCTGTCTGTGGTGAGCCCTGTTACCCTTCCGCACCTCTGGCCTGTACCCCAGCTCTTGTATCTAGAACTTTGCAGATGAGTTGTACTGGTATTCCTGGGCAAGGACTTCAGGGCATCTCACTGATTCACTTCTCAAGTCATGCTCATGTTATAAAGTAGCCCAATGGAAGTCTATAGCTTTGATCTGTAGTTTCCCTAGATGTGACGTTATGGAGGAAAGCTTTCAGATTCTTAGAAATTATGGTGACATTATATCCAGTAACCTAAGGGTCCAAATAAACTATGGCATTAATTTCCACAAAACTATGAGTAAACGGAACTGATTTGTTTTTACTATGCTTATAAAGGTAATTTCTTCCTTTATGGACCTTAGTTTACAAAATATTTTCAAATTATTTATAAAATATATTACTTCAATTACACTAGTAAATTTATTTAACGTAGAAAGAGAGTTTTGGTCAAAATGAAACACCAATACCTTTGTATTTATCTGGCTCAGAGCACAAGCTTTAACTTGGAGCTTCACACAATGATCCTCTATAACAGGAAGATCTTCCTAGAACCCAGAGATAATAAATAATTACATATTCTTTTGAGAACATACCTTTATTTGTAGAAGGTTCATATATAGTTGAGCAAAATTAAAAGGACCCCAAATCTTAGAGTTAATTGAAAAAGTTATAACAATTATCCAACAGTTTATAATAAAAACAGAATAAAGGGAATTTTGGGGTAAAAGCTTTAAAGAAGCTTAAGGTACTTGTTTTGAAAATGTTCCCAGATACTCAGAGGATATATGTGTAGACACTGAGTTAGGATAATTAAGAGGACCAACAAATACTGCATTTTATTTCAGTGTAAATAGTCTCAACACACAGAACCTTCACACAGGGACAACCTTATGCATATAAAACTTAGTACAGATTTTGAAATTTTCTTAAAGTTATAATGAAGTTCTTTAGTATCACCTTTTATTTCTTATTTAATACCAGCCATGGATATTTCGGCATGCTCTGTGGAATTCCAGGGTCAAAACACAAACTTAGGAATTAAATCACCCTTCCTCTAGCTTGTTCTATAAGATGTAACTTCACTAGCAAGAAAAAGAAAAAATTCTCACATTCATGCACTCCATGTCATCGACATTTATTAATAAATAGGAAAACACTGCCCTCAAATAACCATATTCTGGCACCAATAATTAAGACATTCTTTTCAATTCCTGATATGCCCCCCAAATTATATCCCAAACCACCTAAGAGCACTTACTTGCAAGGTCCCTTCTGAGACCCACCAAGGGGATCACTGTGCTTTTTCTGACTGATGGAAACACCTCTTTTTAAACGTTAGATTTGATATTTGGTGTTATTATGAAGACAATAATATTGATGAATTTGTGGATTTTACTCAGGATTGTGTGAACATTTAGTGCTAATCAAATGTCTTGAACCTTCATTTTCAACCAATGGTAGAAGTCAAGCTGCCTGAAATTTAACTCCCGATCTAAGTGATTTTGGAGCTCTTGAAAGGTAACAGAGAACAACTGGATTGTGTTTGTAAATCTAGAAGTGATTCTTATTACTCTGAAGTATACTATGATGAAATACATGTAGCACTCAGTTTTGACCCCTCAGCTCCCCTTGCCCACAATTATCTATTCATGAAACTCTACTATCTATGCTGAAAGTAGTGAAAAACTAGAGACCATGTAAAGTTTAGTGAATGAGGTAACTGTATGTAAAGCCCAGATATTAGAATGGAAAGCAATGCTTTTCTTACTTTTCCATTCACAATATGAGAGGAAGTATTTTCTGAACTATGGCTACAATCTTCAAAACTTACTTTATTGAGGTATTTAGGTTAAGCTAGGTTAGTTTTGAACATACAAGAATATTAAAGTTGTTCTATTTTCTAAATATCTGTCATACCACCATGCTAAAAGCTCTTTTGTAGCATCTCAAGATGTAGTTATAACTAAGTGCTCACTAGCAGGTGAAGGTGTCTGTGGGCTGCCCTCGTGGCCTAGGGGTAAGTCTCAGTACTGCCACACAATGGCCTGATCTCGGGCAGGGAGCTGACCCACAGAGCTCAGCAGACTTCTCCTGTTTTGCCCATTGTTCCCCTCAGCAGTGTATTTCAGTAGATCCGCTTCTTCTGCTCCCCACTCTGTCTCTGGGGAATCCTCTCACTCATCCACCTATGGCCTGTGCCCAAATTGTTCTATGCAAAAATAAATAAAATCTTTAAAAAAAAAGATGGATTATTCTAAAAAGGAAAAAAAAAAAGGTGTGAGTGAGAAAGAGGGAGAGTGTGTGTGTATGTAATGGATACTACTTAGCTATAAAAAATGATGAAACCCAACAACATAGATAGACCTATGTTATTACTATGTTTAATGAAGTATATTAGACAAAAACATCTGATTTCATTCTTATGCAATTTGTAGAATTCAAGCAAATGGGTCAACTACATAAAACAAAAATAAACTTTTAGACTATAAAGCCAAATTAGTGGTTACCAGAAGGGAAGGGGGAGAGATGTGGAAAATTGAATAAGAGGGGTCAAATTAAAGGACAGAATTGGAGTTTCAGTGAATTTAATGCTGTACAGATAATGTTGATTTTTAATGATGTACATCTGAACATATTATTATGCAACAATATGTCAATTTAAAAATTAAGATGAACAAGCAAAAAAAACTGATGTAACTATATACAAAATGCACCCCCATTTTCACCTAAGTTTAGAAGGTAAGTAATTTAAGAGTTTCATTTGAACAGTTTACACCCATTTAGCGCCATTAAAAGTAACATAACAGTTCATTTAAAAGTGGATCTAATTCCTTTGGAAAATGTTTTCGTTTTATTTAATGATTAAATATTTTTTTCTTACCCTTTCTTGAAATACAAATGTAATTTCTTCATTTGTAGAATTTCGTTGAAAATATAAGCCTTTCATAGTTACCTACAAAAGAATAACAAAAATTAGTATACCTGAAATTAACAAGTAAAATATTTTAGACCAAATGAAAGCAAAATCCGAAAAACAGCTGTGGTAAAGGATAAAAGAACACCTATAAATGTAGTCTTCAAGCAAATACATTTAAATAATTTCTGAAAGTTATCTAATAGAAGACTGTGTAACAACCTCTTAAGAATAGAGTTCTAGAGTTCAACCTTCCACTACATGTGTTTAATTTTATTTTGCTATTTGATAAACCTTATTAGATGTTCTGGGGTTGGGTGGGGGGGGAAGGATAAACTTTACCAGGGTTAGAGAAGCTCAATTTTAATTACCTAAGATGTTGTATCTTTCAAAGTCTTAAAAAACACTAAAATGTAAAAAAGCAGACATCAAGATGTTCCTTGAAATTGTGCCCCTATTTCTTCTGTATCAATTTATAAACCACTTTATGAAACCTGTATTCTGGGAATTTCTTAGTGAATCCTGAAGGAGTCCACAGTCATTTCTTGAATTCCCATAATAAATGTATGGCAAGACTATTTTCTTAAATGTGAATTTTACAGAAATATAAAACACACACAGAAGAGCATGTAGATCTCAAGTGTATAGCTTGCACAATTTTACTGAGTGCTGTCATATCACAGCACCAGGAATCAAGACTTTCTATGCCCCTTTTAGTCACTACCTGCCCTCCTAATACTCCTCAAAATCCTGAGTTTTAGAACAAACTAGCTTTGTCTGGTTTTGACTTTACAAATGAAATCACTCTCCTTCATGTCTGGTTTCCTCTGTGAGCTTCACACACTGCTGCTTGTAGTTGTAATTTGTTCACGTTCAACTGCTATATAGTATTCCACTGTATGAATTTCTATTTCTTCCTCTTTTTAAAAGATTTATCTATTTATGCAAATAAGAACGGGGGTACATGCCAGAGGTGTGGGGGGTGAGAGGATTCACCAGAGACAGAGTAGAGGACAGAACAGGCAGATTGACTGAAACACACTGCTGAGGGGAGCAGAGGGTGGGGCAGAAGAGGTCTGCAGTGCCATGTGGGTCCCCTCCCTTGCTGGGTATCGAACTCATGCTGCAGTGGCTACAGATGCCTCATAGTGTGGTGCTTAACCCCTGGTGCCACCAGGGAGGACCCCATTTATCTTTTATAGAAATTTGATTATTTATAGAAATAATTATTTATTTGATTATTTTATATTCTATAGAAATTTGATTATTTTGGGACTTTTAGAAACTATTCTTTAAGCACATTTTGGCACATATCTTCTGGTGGAAGTATTATCACTGCATTTATTTTATGGACACAGAAACTGAATCTTATAGAGGTTAAAGTACACATCTCTCTGGTGGTGAGGAGTTAAAGTTTTAGTTTTAATGCTATCAAGCTACTGCTAGCCACTGTAGGCTGAGTTCAATCCCCAGCCAGGAAGCTAACCCATATGGCACAGCAGACCTCTCCTGTCTCTTCTGCTGCTCCCCTCAGCAGTGGATTTCAGTAGATCCGCCTGTTCTGCTCCTACTCTGTCTCTGGTGAATCCTTTCACCAACCCCCACACCTATGGTGTACACACCAGTTCTTGTATGCATAAATAAAAATTTAAAAAAATAAATCTTTTTGTTTTTTAAAGGTACACACCTACCTACAGTCTCACAGCACCAGCAGGTCAGAGTTGGGACAAAGCAGATGCTACCAGCTCCAAAGGTATTTCCCTTAACCATTCTCTTTATGTAGGATTGATAAGTATTAAGCCATTACTGATAGAATTGGTTAGATGTGAACATATAGAGAACCTTATCCAGAAATTATTAAAATTTCAAGATGGTGACAGCAGAGCATTAAACCAAGCATGCTTCATGTTGAGTGTGAGGTCAGTGGGTCTGCACAGGGCCTGTACTCGTGAGGTCTGCCCCACGTGCCGAATATCAGTGTGTCTGATGGATCCTTATCAAGGTTTACTGGGTAGTTCAATGGTCGCTGCTTTCTGAAATGTGATAATCAAATGCTGGGACTAACAGAAATGAATATATATTCTAAATATATGTGTACATAAATTATGTACGTTGCACATAGCAACAAAGTACATAAAACAGGAGCGGTATCCCCAATAGTTAGATGTGTCTGAAGTATTGGAACGTCTGTGTGTGTTGATGTGTCTGCTGGGGTGATGGGGTAGTCGAAAGAGGGCACCTAAATAGACACAGCAGCTGTGTCCTCCCTGACATTACATCTAATCTCTCCCTCCTAAATCTGGGGTGCATGCCCCCTGTTCTGAGTCTACGCTCTTACCCCCTCACTTTCCCAGCGCATCAACTGTCTGATCCAACCAGGCTTCACACCATCTGGTCACCCTTGTCTTGGGGCTCCCAGCATTGCTTGTTCTCTGAGACTGTGCTGTACTTACTAACTCCACAGATTCTGCCAAGTAAGCCAAGCTCAAGTCCTACTCTCTGAAATCACCCCCAGAACACCCCAACCATTCCATCTGTTCTGTGCTTCTAGATTCGGCACATATTAACAGACAAGACCTTGCTTTATTCACTTACTAACTGGTGGGTTTTCCTAGTTATTGCTTGGGAAAATCAAATCCTTGTTATTAAATTAACTTCCTGCACTCAGTCTGGAGCCACCAGAGTTGCCTTTTGTGAGAACTGGAATAATTATATAGCAATACGCTGATTTTAAAGCATTTCCCTTTGCAATTTTGGAAGCGCTGTTTTCCCTACCCATTGCATCATAAATCATGGCATGGTTTCCCAAATCAGTGTCACCTGGACCTCATTTGGCGAGCACCCTAATTTAAAAGTTTCTTGTTTGTAATCTTGGTATCCTCTAAAGCAAATATTACATACATAATCATGCCAATATTTTTAGTCATATCTGCCTCAATGGCTCCCCCTAGTTAGTTTAAAAATTGGCCAAGCTGGTAGAAAAACGTAATGTTTAGTTAGTTTGATAAAGAATCACGTGGGAATGAAAACACCCTAAAAGTTACAAAATGAGGTGTTTTTGCAAAAGAGGCCAGAAGAAAATTGTGGAAATATCTGTTTTGTAAACCCTAAAAAGGAATACTGAGTTCTTAACACTAAGAAGATGGCAGAATGGATGGAGGGAGACTTGCATAGTTTCTCAGGCACACACTTGGATTAAAGGGAACACATAGTTCCATTATTTAGTAAGATTTTTAGTGAACATAAAGACATTTGTACATAAGAACTAAAATGTGTGAATACTTGATTAGCTAAAACTATAAAATATGTAGTCATCATGCCATTTCCAAGAATAACGTCACGTAACTTCAAAATTATGTGTTCTGTTGTAAATTTTCCTTTTTCAAAAAAGGGCTAGCAAAAACTTTTATTTTATTATTTTTTAAAGATTTATTTATTTATGCACACAAGAACTGAGGTACAGGCCAGAGGTGTGGGGGTGGGTGAGAGGATTCACCAGAGACAGAGTGGGGAGCAGAACAGGCAGATGGACTGAAGTACACTGCTGAGGGGAGCAGTGGGCGAGGCAGGAGAGGTCTGCTGCGCCCTGTGGGTCCCCTCCCTGGCCAGCAGCAGGGATTGAACTTGTGCTGCAGTTTGCTTCATAGTGCGTTGCTTAACCCACTGCGCCACCAGGGAGGCCCAGCAAAACTTTTAAATGAAAATAAACTTGTTTAAAATGTAGGCTAAGGGCCTCCCTGGCAGCGCAAAGGTTTAAGCACCACACTATGAAGCATCTGCAGCCACCGTAGCATGAGTTCAATCCCTGGTCAAGGAGGTGACCCACATGGTACAGCAGACCTCTCCTGTCTCCTCGCTGCTCCCCTCAGTCAGTTTGTCTGTTCTGTTCCCCACTCTGTCTCTAGTAAACCCTCTCACCCTTCCACACCTCTAGCCTACACCCCAGTTTTTGTATACATAAATAAATCTTTTTAAAAAAGTAGGCTAATATACCTGCTAAAAAGCACAATGATTTTATAATTTTAAAACTATTTTAACTTAAATACTACACACTTGCTAATTTAATTTATTTAAAAAATATCAGGTACTTGAGACTTTAAATATATTTAACATAGGTCCACAAATTGAGGATTGTATATGATACTTTACATTTTCTTTTTTAAAGATTTATTTATTTATGCATACAAGCACTGGGGTATAGGCCAGACGTTTTGGGGGTGTGTGTGAGGGAGCGGGGAGCAGAATAGGCAGATCAACAGAAGTACACTGCTGAGGGGAGCAGAGGGCGAGGCAGGAGAGGTCTGCCGCGCCATGTGTGTCCCCTCCCTGGCTGGCAGCAGGGATCGAACTCGTGCTGCAGTGGCTGCAGTTTGCTTCATAGTGTGTTGCTTAACCCATTGCGCCACCAGGGAGGCCCCATACTTTACATTTTCATAATGGTCATACCATTAGGTGCCAAATCAAGGCACCTAATTTTAAATAACTACCTAAATTAAACACTTGACTGTAACACTTCCAGAAAGCAGTTTAATAAAAGTACTGGTCTTTTAAAGGACTGAAAAAAAAAATCTATAGGAAGAAATACCAAATGGTTTCAGGCTGGTTGTAATAGCAATAGGAACTCCACTTGCTTTTCTTCTGCTACACTTAACCCCCCAAGGAGCTCATCTATTAACAGTTGTACATAAAACTACTACAGCCCATTCTTTATGTATATTTTAAGACCCAAAGTATTCTAAGCATCAGCTCAACCTCACATTCAACTAGCATAAAGCTGGGCTCACTTTCCACCCAAATGTGATTGTGCTGTTTCAACCTGTGGTCACCAAAGACATCTTAAGAGCCTACATAATTTATTCTTCTGCATTAAATAACTGACCATGAAGCTTCTTTCTTTTCCTTCCTGATATATTGGTCTTGATGATTAGCATATATTCGGGTGCAAAAGAAGTCTTCCCCTACCTCTCTGGTTCTTCCAGGTTGCCAACTATCCAAATAAGCATTAGACAAATAAGAAAGAGAGACGGCCAAATGAAAATTTAATAATAACATGTAGATATCCTGTATACCTGGGAAAGAGCCAACAGGGGACATCTTTGTGTGTTCAGACACGATCTTGAAAAGTTTAGCTAAAACAAGGGAAGTTGGGGAAGAAAAGGGAAGTTCAGTGAGGAAGTTTATTGGGAAAAGCACATTAGATAAACTTAGCAGATTAAGTTCTGCTTTCTTAGAAAGAGATAAGGAAATCAGGTCTTCCCGGGAGAGGCCCTACTGAGAGAAGTTTACAAATAATAAGTAAGAAGGTGAAAGAAAAATACCAGATGGTTTCATTTCTAGGAGGAATATAAGGGAAGCAAATAAGGGACTAAGGAAAAGAATAACAACAATAAATTAAAAAAAAAAAAACAAAACACCAACAAAGCACAACATAACAAAAACAAAAAGACAAGGACAAAGCAGAAACACTTTGTGTGTTGGGGGAGGAAATGGGATGAGGGCAGAAAGAGCACAAGGGTCTGAGGTGACTGTGCACTGGTGAAATGGTGGTGGGAAATGGGGACCACAATGATGTCAAATATATATAAATAATGGAAAAGAATAAAATAAAAAAAACCATGCCCCCTGGCAAATAAATTAACAAACAAATAAATAAATATCAAAAGCAAACTTCATCCAGCCTTCAGAGACCCAAGCTTCAGCAGAAAGCCCACTTTGGGTGGCAGACTTGCTGTACTGCAGTATCATTTAGGCTAACACGGAAATGGCTCAAGTCTGCACTATGGTCATAGGCTACCTCATTTCTCTCTTTCATCCAAACTCTTTGTTTTCTTTAAGGAGAATTTAATTTCTCAAAGCCCAAACTCTTCTTAAATTTCTATTATTTCCCCAACGCAAACTTTGCACTGTTGTGGCTGAGGATCCAATTATAATGTTTCTAACCCACCCTCATTTTTATTTTAAAGCACACAAAGATATACTGTCCAGCAGTTAGGCTACAGAGGAAAACAAGCCACGTGACATGAACTCTGAAATGCGGCCTCCCCGGGGCCCTCATTATGCCAGCACTGGCGCACAGCACTGGGGGCTTGCTGAAATGGCAGGGCTACGTCTTCATTTAGACTGAGGAGGTGTCTTAATAGTGTTTTTTTTTTGGACCTCCCTGGTGGCGCAGTGGGTAAGCAATGCACCATGAGGCAAACCGCAGCCACTGCAGCACGAGTTCAATCCCTGCCGCTGGCCAGGGAGGGGACCCACATAGCACAGCAGACCTCTCTTGCTGTGCCCACTGCTCCCCTCAGCAGTGTGCCTCTGTTGATCTGCCTGTTCTACGTCCGCTCTCTGTGGTGAACCTCTCACCCCCCACACCTCTGGCCTGTACCCCAGTGCTTGTATGCATAAATAAATAAATCTTTAAAAAAAAATAGTGTTTTTTTTTAAATTTGTTTATTTATGCATACAAGAATTGTGGTACAAGCCAGAGATGTAGGGTGGTGAGAGAATCCACCAGAGACAGAGTAAGGAACAGAACAGATGGATCTACTGAAACACACTGCTGAGGGGAGCAGCAGGCGAGGCCTGAGAGGTCTGCTGCGCCATGTGGCTCCCCTCCCTGGCAGGCGGCAGGGATTGAACTCGTGCTGCAGAGGCTGTAATTTGCTTCATTGCTTAACCCACTGCGCCACCAGGGAGGCCCAATAGTGAGTTTTAATTAAGTTTCATTCTTCTATGAGATTTTGCATACACAGCCACATATCAGATAAAGAAGTATATAAACCATGTGCTCAAATATTTGGTTTAAAATTATGGTAAACAGGGCCTCCCTGGTGGCTCAAGGGGTTAAGTCATAACCCTATGAAGCTATTCGCAGCCACTGCAGCATGAGTTCGATCCCTGGCCAGGGAGCTAATCTACAGAACACAGCAGACCTCTCCTGTCTCACCTGCTGCTCCCCTCAGCAGTGTATTTCAGTACATCTACCTTTTCTGCTCCCCACTCTGCCTCTGGTGAATCCTCTCAGCCCCTGCACCTCTGGCCTCTACCCCAGTTCTTGTGTGCATAAATAAATAAATCTTTGAAAAAAAATAAAATGGGGCCTCCCTGGTGGCGCAGCAGGTTGAGTACTGCACTGTGAAGCATCAGTTACATAGCAGTGTGAGTTAGATCCCTGCCCAGGGAGGGGACCCACATGGCACAGCAGACCTCTCCTGCCTTGCCCACTGCTCCCTTCAGCAGTGGATTTCAGTTGATCTGCCTGTTCTGCTCCCCACTCAGTCTCTGGTGAATCCTCTCACCGCCCACACCTCTGGCCTGTACCCCAGCTCTTGTGTGCATAAATAAATAAATAAATCTTTAAAAAGTTATGGTAAGCATGACCAAAGCCACCAGCTAGAGGTTTAGTTCACGTATCTTATCTTGCAGGTTGTGGAGAATGGTAGTGCTAAATGTCTAGGCCAACCCTGAAGGCACCAGTTTCTAGAAATGTGTGTACGCCAAGGACTCTCTGCATAAATAATGTGCACAAAGGGTTGTGCTGTATATGGAGGAGCGCCTGTTCAACCACCAGCCCAGAAGATGGTGTGATAGGGGTTCGCAACTGGCTAAGTCCGGAAAACACTTCTAGCTAATAACGTGCTGTAAGATCTTTTTACATTCCCATTCTAGGCATAATACTTAAAACTTGGGGCAGTATGAAGTTGCAGGGTCCTTATCACTAGAGGGATTTATACAGATACAGTGGCTTCATAAAGGATCAGTTTCAAGGATCAGTTAAGGGGGATGTGACCACATTAAAGACTCTTCTAATTATGATAGTCTGTTGATAGATTTCTATGAATATTTTCAAGACATACATGACAGAATTTATATGTATGTGGCACCTTTACATCTCACTCAATCTAAGATCAAAAGATAAATAAAGAATTAGGAAAAGGACTAATTTTCTTTTTGATATAGGCTTCGGGCAGGAGGTGGGGGGTGCATTTGGAGATGTCAAACTGTTGCCTTTGTATACACTTGGTTGCTAATTAAGTGTCTACCTAGAACAAAGGCTCACAACAATTACCTCTTGAATCTCAAAAGAATTTTTATGAACTCACCTGCCTCCAAGAGTGCTTAACTTTTATCATCCCTTGACTTACAAAGTACCTTCTCCTTTAGAGTTTCTTACAGCTGGTACCTGGTACCTAGCATCTGGGAGCTGTGGGTTTCGGAGGTGAGATGGGGGTTATTTTAAAGGTGGCAAATCTCTGGTTCAGTTACCAGTCAGTGCAGGTTACAAGGTTAGGTTCAGTTACTATTGGACAGAAACTTAATTTTCATTTCTGAACTAGCATTGTATTTCCCCATATTGTACTTCCAGGGAACAATGGAACCAATGGTGTGATGACAGTCCTCCTAGTATGCTGGCTTCACCATGTGACACTGGGACAACACAGGTGGTGGTGAGAGAGCAAAGCAATTGAGCGGCCCTGTCAGAAGCTCTACCACACTCTCTTCCTCCTCTCTAATTGATTTAACCCATCTTCTCCACCAACTAACATGGCAATTTGTAAATGCTTATTTAATTATCCAGCTCCCTCTGGGATCTTAAAAAGACAATTTCTTGCTTCAGATGCAAACCAGATTGTAATTTTATTCATCTGACATTAAATATTCAACTAATAAATGAACAATCATGAAAATAATTCAGAAGACACGTAATATTTAAAATATACACAATAAAACAATTTTGCCAAATATCACATTTTAGCTTGTGTGGAGATACATATTTTTGCTCTTCTACTCATAAAAAACCCTCCTTAGTTCATTGTAGTACTATTCATTGGGGCTAGAAAATCATCAGTAAAGTTGTCTTTGAAATAATCTCTATGCAGCTCACAGGAGAAAGAAAACATTCATTTAGTCAATCAAGAGAGATTAAGCCACAAACAAATCTCCCAAATGATGCTGTGGTTCTATAGTAAGACATTCAAGAATTCCTATGCATCCCCACACTGCAAGGAGGACCCAAAAGGACTGAGAGACACTGCTACCCAGGATGCAAAAAACAGACAACTTGACCTTGTGTGGAGAACCCTTTCTGTTTCAAATCTAAACAAACATCTCATCCCTGCCATAAAGTGGTGCAGAGGCATCAGTGAAGCACAATTAGTGGCAAAAGATAGTAATTAAACCTTAAAGTGGTGCATGGGTGGGATTTAGAAGTCATATCTGACCCTCGTTTCAATTCTGGCTCTGCTACTCATTTGCCCTTTGATTTTGGACCACTGATGGGGCCTTTGATTCCATATCTGTACTGCTAGTTGCCTCAGTGTTGCTGTAAGGACTAAATAATACACACAAAGCACTCAGTAACACCTGGCACAAAACAAGCACTCACTAAATGGTGGTTATTTGTATGTAGTATTATTTCTGTAAACTGAGAATCTCGAAAGTAATGCTTGAGCCCATCTCAGTAAAGGGTTTGGTCAGGTGCAACCTGAGCTTCTCACCTTCTATTTTTGGCAGTGGGTTATTAGATCATGGCACTTTCACTGTCCATCAAACTAGCCACTGGCCACAGGCAGCTACTGAGCACTCAAACTCTCTAGTGGGAACTAAAACGTGCTTTAAGGGCCTCCCTGGTGGTGCAAGGGGTTGAGCACCACACTGGAACTTCTGCAGCCACTGCAGCATGAGTTTGATCCCTGGCCAGGGAGGGGACCCACATGGTGCAGCAGACCTCTCCTGCCTTGCCCACTGTTTCCCTGAGCAGTGTATTTCAGTCGATCTGACTGTTCTGCTTCCCACTGTCTCTGGTGAAGCCTCTCAGCCACCCCCCTGCACCTCTGCCCTGTACCCCAGCTCTTGTATGCATAGATAAATAAAAAATCTTTTTTTTTAAATAAAGTGTGCTTTAAGTGTAAGTACACAGATTTTTTTTTTAAAGATTTATTTATTATGCATAAAAGCACTGGGGTACAGGCCAGAGGTGTGGGCGGTGAGAGGATCAACCAGAGACAGATTGGGGAGCAGAACAGGCAGATGGAGTGAAGTACACTGCTGAGGGGAGCAGCGGGCGAGGCAGGAGAGGTCTGCTGTGCCATATGGGTCCCCTCCCTGGCTGGTGGCAGGGATCGAACTCGTGCTGCAGTGGCTGTGGTTTGCTTCATAGTGTGTCACTTAACCCACTGCACCACCAGGGAGGCCCCAGTACACAGATTTTGAAGGCTTAATATGAAATAGAGAATTTCTACATTTTTAATATTTGATGAGTTGAGAATATTTTGAATATAATGGGTTAAATGAAACATATTAAAATTAATTTCAAGTGTTTCTCTTCATATTTTTTAATGTGGCTGGCATTAACTATGTATTGGGCAGAGCAGATGGACAACACAGCAGCAGCTAGGTGCTTGTTAGAGACACAGATTCTCTGGTCCTACTCTAGACCTACAGGATTTCAACAGGATTCGCAGGTGATGCACAGCACCCGGAGTAGACAGCTGTGTAGCCTAGTGGAGAGGGCAAACGTAGCCTCAGAGTCACACACAATCCAATACCCACGCTTCAGATCACTGCTCACGAAAAGGAAAGAGAAGGGAGACTGTAAGTGGCAGAGGACTAAGGGAGACAGAAACAAGAAACTCCAATTGCAGGAACACAAAAGAAGGAACCGTGGGGGATCCAACAGGGGAGGTTCAGTGGAATGGAACTTCCAGCTATTGCCTCCATAAAGGTGGAGGTAGATGCAAAATGAGATAAAACCTATAAGCATAACAAGTAAGGAAATGATCAGTCGCAGCAAGTCTTACCCGCCCCTCGGCGGCCTCGGCGGCTCTAGGCCAGGGTCCGAGGGGCTACGGGCTTGAAGGGCGACAAGCCACCTGCCCCCCAGGACGGGACGGTTCC
This sequence comes from Galemys pyrenaicus, assembly GCA_019455555.1. NCBI lineage: Eukaryota > Metazoa > Chordata > Mammalia > Eulipotyphla > Talpidae > Galemys > Galemys pyrenaicus. Next base: position 16,154,906 of record JAGFMF010011629.1, read on the forward strand.
TCTGGGCGTCGGTCGATCTCTCGCCCACAGCGGGGTTTCCAAAGACTCTCAAGGCGTTCCCCGGGGCTCACCTGCCAGCTAGCGGCTCCAACGGCCTGCGCCTTCGCCACCGCCACCTTCCAGTCCTTCTGCGACGAGCTCGCCCCCTCTGGCCTAGGCGCTGCTCCCATTGGTCAGCCCGCCCGTCACTCTGGAAATCCCGGAGGCTGTGGAGGACGCCATAGCAACCGAACTCGAAACTACAACTCCCGGCATGCTCTGGCGGGCGGAGCTGCCAGGTGCCGCAGCAGGGCGGCCAATAACTGGGCGAGGGCGTAGTTGCCAGAGGGGTCCCGTCTTATGCAAATTTACAAGAAAGACCACACCCTTCCTCATTCCAACCGTATCCCCCACCGCCTCCCTTGGGTTGTGCCCCGCCTCTCTTTTCGCCGCCACATTTTCTCCTTTGCAACGGTCCATCCCTAAGTTGAATGCATCCTAACTAGTGCCAGGCACGGCAACGGACAGAAGAAACGAATTGGTAGAACTAAACCTCCATAAGCTCGATCTTGGAACGGCTGGTCCCGAAGTCTCCGGTTACGCCTCTGGGAAGGGGCGGCGTGGAAGGGCCCGACTCGGGCCTCCTCCGAGTCTGAGGATTGGCTTACTCGGCCGTCACTCCGTCTTCTGCCTCTTTCCCTCGGCCGGCTCGCCCCCCGTCCCCGTGGTGGGCGGGGCGAGCGGTAGGGGGCGGCGAGGCGGTGCGGACTCCTTCTTGCCATTGGCTGTCGGTTGGACCCACCCACCCATGGGCGGAGTAGGAGGGTGAGGGGGGCGGAGGCGGCCGCGGGAGGCGATGAGGAGATAGGCGGGAGTGCGGGAGCGAGGGAGGGAGCGAAGGAGGTATAGAGGAGCGGAGGAGCGGGAGGAGCGCAGCTTGGTTGCTCCGTAGTACGGCGGCTCGCGAGGGAGAACCCCGAGCGGGCTCCGGGGCGCACGGAGAGGCGGGCGGGCGGGCGGGGATGGTGTGCGGGGCTGCGGCTCCTGCGTCCCTGCCGGCGGCGAGAGAGCTGCNGGGGGGGGGGGGGGGGGGGGGGGGGATGGTGTGCGGGGCTGCGGCTCCTGCGTCCCTGCCGGCGGCGAGAGAGCTGCACTGATTTGCGCCCGGGGCGGCGGCGCGGACCCGCGCGGAGATGAGGTGAGGCGCGGCCAGCCGGCGGCGGCCTGGCCGGGGGTCTGCGCGGGGGTCGGCGCGATGGCCGCCCGGGGCGCTGGTCCCGCGGGCCGGCGCGCGTCCCTCGGGCCGCCCTTCACCCTGCGCCGCGCGCCCCGAGGCGCGGCGCCCGCCGCCCCTCCGCCTCATCCCTCCCCATCCTTCCGGGGGCGGCGGCGGGGCGGCCGGCGGGCGGGCGCCGGGAGGCCGGGGCGCGCGGCGGGCCGTGGGGGCGGCGGGCGCGGGACGGGCGCGGGGCTGGATGGGCGGCCGCGGCTCTGGGCGGCCGGGCGGGTCCCTCCCTCCGCCGGGGGACGCGGGGGCGATCGGTCCTGGCCGGGCTGACCTCGTTGCCCTCAGCCGCCCGAGCGGGGCGGGCCGGCCCAGCCTCGCCTCCCGCCGGCCTCCCGGGGATCGGAGCTCGCGGGGAGCGGCGCCGCGCCGCCCGCCTCTCCCCGGCCGCGAGTCCCCGGCGCATCCCTCTTTCTTCTCCCGGCGCCTGCAGAGCCCCTGTCAGTGAAGGACGGTCACTGCCGCTTGGCCCGAGGCGTCCGGCGGGCGGACGGGTGGTATTCACAGAAAGCGGCGCTCCTTGCTGCGGAGCGCGCGCGTCCCCGCCGGCTCCCCTTCTGCTCGCGGTCTTTGCGCACCGAGCCGGCTCCCGGTGTGGACCGAGGCACGATTGCGGTCTCCTCTCGCTTGAACAAGGAAATGTAATCAGAATCCCCAGGAAAAGGAAGCCAACGAGGAATGGGTTGCACCTTCCTTTACTTCTGTTTGCCTTTGGGTTAGAAAAACAACTTCGTAGATTACATTTCCTATGGGCATCTTTTGTTGTGAGTCAGACGAAAGGAGGCTTTGCTTTTGAAGAAACCGATTAGCGGCTTCTCGGTGGAATTGGAGGCTACTGGAGATTTTTGATAGCTCCAGAAATGTGAAAGTTTCCTTTAGAACTTTGCCATTGTCAGTGCTATTTTTGGAGGCAACACCAGCCTGAAATTTTAAATATATACAGATTCTGGATAGATGCGTTTTCTTTGTGCTTATCTGGGGGCATCCTACTCTTGCTGTCTGCGTGGTAGAAACGTAGGAATAATAAAAGCAAGTACAATACAGAGTATGGATAATAAAAAACAAACAGATGCATCTGGAAAATCTCAGTTCTCTCAATGGGACTGCAGTTTTACTAATCCCTTTGATGGACGAAGAACTGGCCGAGAGCTCCTGGATTAGGTGGTGGGCAGGACCTGAGGGCAGGTACTGGAGCCAGGATCCAGCAGGCCAGCTGGTGTGTGTAGTGCTACTCTTAACCGCTAAAACAGGAGTATATTTATTTGGATACCTTTTATTTTTAGATCACTGAAGGTGCAGAAGCTTAGATTCGCCCTTCAAATTTATGATTTCTGTCTCCGGAACAACATGCTATGTTTTTGTTTTTATTTTTAAATAATTTACTTGAGACATTTATCTTGTTTTGATGGGTGTTTACTTATATTTCTATATCTGCATATTTAATATGAAAGAGAATTCTGTAGGAGAATTTTGACGTAATCTAGGAATTTTTCCATAATCCAAAAGAAGAAATGAGGGGAACTCATTTAGTGATAGTATTAAAGCTAGTTAGAAGTCCTTTAAGTAACCCCAGTAAGAAGCATTCTAAAGAACATTAAAAAATAGAGGTTTCTTTACCTAAGAATGTATCTGTTGAAATTGCTGAGGGATGTGCTATTATTATTCTGCTTGAGTGAGAGAGGAAATGAACAAATTTTTGATGTACTTTGGAACCCGGTGAATTGTTCAGATACTAGGCATTGTGAAATAGGGCATAAAATGAATGGTAGCAAGTTAGTTCCGTGAAATGTTTGTCTTTCTTAGCTTTTTTTTTTTTTTTTTTGCTGTTGACTAGCAATTTCCTTTTTCTTAATGCTTATCTCTAATATTGGGAGTGGAACCCTGCTTAATTCATCTTTTCCTCAAATGCCCAGATGCAGGCAAATGCAGATCTCTAAGGGGGAAGAAGGAGGTGCTGTAAATTTCTCTGCTCTTACTCATCTTTTTAATTTGCTAGATTTGTGAATGGGCGAGAATTAATTACATGAGGGTACAGTTTATATTACTCAGTTCAAATTCCACTGCCGTAGAACTTTCCCCTTCTGCATGATCGATGAGTCCCTCTGAATGACTCCACTCTGGTTTCTCAAGGTCTGGAAACTCAAGTCACTTATATGAGCATTTACTGAGGTTCTTACTAAAAGTACAGTTGTTTTGTGTGTGTGACCTCACCTCTAGAGCCATCTCCTGGAGTGGAGTCCTGGCATCAACATTTTTAGAGATGTTTCCTGTACATTACAGCTGGAGAACCTCTGGCATTGTGGCTTCCTTTTCATGGAATGTCTTCTGAAGTGGAGAGCAAGCTTATCAAGTGACAGAATAGGTGTTATTGTGCTGCTAATGAAAAACCGTGACCTTCAGATATGTTAATGCACCTATAATAATACATGACAGAAAGATTTTCATTCCTTATAGTGTCTTCAGTGCCTAGAACCATGCCTGGAGGAACTCAATTAAATATTTATGAGCAAATATGAGTAAACTACAATGTAGAGAGGCCAAATTTTTAAACCTTTACTGGTAAAGTTAACCTTATCACTTGGGGGGGAGGGGGCTGGTGGCTCAAGGCTTAAGCAGCCACAGTCACTGCAGCACGAGTTGGATCTCAGCCAGGGAGGGGACCCACATGATGCACCAGACCTCTCCTGTCTTGCCCTCTGCCCCCTTCAGCAGTGTGTTTCAATCTACCTGTTCTATTCCCCACTGTCTATGAATCCTTTCACCTCCCCTCCTCCCCCCGCCACGTGTCTGGCTTGTACCCCAGTTCTTATATGCATAAATAAATAAATCTTTAAAAAAAAAGAAAAAAATCTTATCATTTGCTAGTCACTAATATTATAAATTAAGAACCACAAGTACTCTGCCCTGATCATTTTGTGCATTTGGTTGGCTCTGAAAGGGGAGAACCTTTCTCAAGCATAAGAATGCCCAGGGTGAGGAACCTGGGTCACTTAGTTAAAATGTAAGTTTAAGTGACAGTTTAGTGGTGAATGACTGTTATCATTCTATCAGTGGCATTGTATCCAAACTATGATAAACCCAAATGTAACACTTAAAAATTGGTTTGCAGGGTAAATTGGTGTGCTTTCTGATTTCATTTTTCATACTAATAAACTATGACCTTCACTTCTTTCAGACTCCAGCATAGCACCTCCTATGTAACAGCTCTGAAGAGCACAAGCTCCAGAGAAGACTGGGTTTGACCACACCTAGTTTGTGACTTTGATCTAGTTACTTAGCCCTCAGTACCTCTGTTTTCTTAGATGAAAATGGAAATAACAGTAGATCAAGATTAAAACACTTCTTAGTACTTATGTAAGTTCTTGAGTTACAATCATTTCATAAATGAGAGTGACAAGGTCTCCCTGGTGGCGCAGCGGGTTGAGCACCACACTGTGAAATATCTGTGCCACAGCAGCACAAGTTCAGTCCCCGGCAGAGAGGGGACCCACATGGCGTAGCAGACCTCTCCTGCCTCCCTTGCTGCTCCCCTCAGCAGCGTATTTCTGTCGATCTGCCTGTTCTGCTCCCCACTCTGTCTCTGGTAGATCCTCTCACCTCCCATGACTCTGGCCTGTACCCCAGCTCTTGTATGCATAAATGAATAAATCTTAAAAAAATGATAGTGACAATGATAAGAAATTTGGATCTATAAAAATGTATACAACTCAAAAGCCAACCATTTAGTTGGTATTCTATTTTGTGGTGGTGAGTATAGATCATTGCTTTAAAAAGAAATCTCTTGCTAATATCTTAGTACCAGAGATGTATAATTTTTTAATTGGATAACTAAACATTAAAAGCATTCAATAAACCACTAAATGTTTTGTAAATTTTTTTCTAAATAAAGATAAATCTTATCATCTTAGCTTAATTGTATGATCTCACAGACAGAGAATCAGTTTATGATGGTCAGCTGATGGCCCTTCATTTTATTTTATTTTTTTTTGATAGCCCTATATTTTAAAGAATTGCATGTTTGTGGTAGGAAAGTTGAAATACTTTTCTGAATACAGAAAAGACTCATAAGTTCACTACCTAAATGATGTGTATCCAAACACTTATTTTGTGTGCTTGTGGTTATTCCTATACAAATTTTGGTAGCAAAAATAAGATCCCGCTATACATAGAATTGTTTTATAACTTTTCTCCTTTTTTTTTTTTTGACTTGGCATCTTATCATGAATTCATATCAGTCATGTCAGTTATAATATTTTAGAAATGGATAATATTTTGTTTTATGGATCTGTGATAATTTAACCAATTCTTATTACACATTTGTTTCTCCCCTCTTCCCTTCCTGCCCCCACTATTATCAGTAGTGATTATCCTATGTACCTCTCATACTCCTGAGTTGTTTTTTTCCTTAGGAAAAGTTTCTAGAGGTAGAATGGCAGGGTCAATGTGCAGACTAAGTTATAAGGTTTTTGATACATGTTTCCAGCTTGCCAGTTAGAAAGGTTGTAGCAATTTACACCCTTACTTTGGCTTAGAGTTCCCTTTCTCTACCCCTTTCCTCTCCTTTTGTTGGACTTAACTAACTTTACTTTTAGGAAGAATGGGATGTTATAACCTGTGTAGTGATAGGGACAGTCAGAAGATTCATACACCTGTGATAGTGGTAGCTGTTTTGCAGCATTTTATAAACACGAATTCAATGGTCACAGAAGAACTCTTGCTTTTTTGTGTGACTGTGCTTTGGTAACTGGTGGGTAATGGGGTGCCAGCAAGGGGCTGGACAGATTTTTAAGCCCAAATCCCAAAACTCCTGGCCGTGGTGCTTGAGTGCCTATTTCCTGGACTTGCCTTATAAGTATTTGGGTACTTTTTCCACTCTTGATTTCTGTTTTGAATAACCCAGAGATTCCCTGATGTATGTGAATTTATAAAGGAGGTGGGGCTCAGATTGGAATTCTTAATGAGGATTTAGTCACATAAACTCACCAGTAAGCCTCCCTACTGTCTAGCATTCATCCCTAGAGCAGTCTGTTATCCTGTATTCTGAAGTGATTTTCCCAAAGTGCCCCGCATGAAAAACAGGATTAGAGCCGAGAGAAGAAGGCTAGTGCCACTGAAAAGGCATTTTGCTGGTGGGGTGGACTTGCCTTGGAAACACGAACTTGCATAGAGAAGTGTGATCAGGGAGGCCACCGGAGTCTGTCCAGACATTTCCATGGGAGCCAGTTTGGAGATTTGAAGCAGCCAATAGAAGTCATTTCAGGAATTCAAAGGCCTCAGTGTAGAGAGATATCAGAGATCCACTGGGAAATCATTAAAAAAAAAAGAAACATATTAATAAAGGCCCATAGTACAATATCATTCAAGTTGTGTTGCTCAAGTTTGTAGCCCACTAACAAAGTGAATTTCAAACAGGTTAATCCATTTGAATTCACAGCTCTCGTACCCTCCCTCTAGTGGAATTGATGAGAGCTATCTTGCTTTACTAGCTTATCGCTCAGAGCGCTCTGGTGAAATTGTTTAGATGTGTTTAGATCTCGGACCTGAGTTGCCTACAGAGTGAGGTAGGACTCAGGGCTCAGTTATATGTGGATGTTGACACTTCTCTTGAGCTTGGTGTTTATTAAGAGGTTGCTGTGGCTTACTTGTCCAGGTCTCAGAGATGGGATGAGATGAAGTGGGTCACCACAATCCAAGTTGGTGGTTGTGGTGCAGAGCTCCACCGGACCAGTGGGGGCAGTACCAAGTACTTTCATTCTTCCGTGGAGTGGTGGAGCCAGGAGTTGAAGTGAGGGATATGTCTGAGTTTGGGCTGGAGCTGAATTTTTGCGAAGAAGTTGGTCATAGCAGTTGGTTAAAGTTTTTTATATCCTCAGTGGTGAAAATGAAGCTTCTCAGTACAGAAGGGCAGTGCTTCAGATGCTATTGCTTTGGTGAACATTTTAACTTGTTTCTCTGGTAGTGATGAATCTGTTCATCCTTGAATTTTGTCTGCAAATCTTTCTGGTGAGTGGTGGCATGCATTTGCAAGGCATGGGTACAGCACGTGGAAATGAGCAAGTGAGCTGGCTTTTGGTGCCAGGATCTAGACCAACCTAATTAAGGGGGCCATTAATACTTATGACGAAAGCATACAAACAAGATGTGAGATGACACTGGAGTCAGTGTGTGTGTGTGTGTGTGTGTGTGTAAATGCACATATATGGCCAATTCTCTCCAGTGAAAATTTCCTGGGCTGTTTTATATTGTTCTCACCAGGCCGGTGTGTTGTTTTATAAACATGCACGCACAATTCCTGTGCACTGTCTATGGGAAGAGTCTTCATTACACACCCAGTGTTTATAAAAATCCATTCATTTCTGCTGTCAACCCAAGATAATAGACTTAAAAGCTAGCAGTCTTCCAGTTTCTGGAGTTATTTGAAATTCAACTGCTCTAGTCTTGCAGAATGTGAGGATAATATTTTGGTCATTGATATAAAAGCTGTTTAGCCAGTTATGACAGAAAACTTGAAAGATGGACCAGAAAGTTAGTGCTTCTGGATACAGCCGATTTCAGTGGATGAAAGGTTTTCCCCTCTAATACTTCTCTGCTTGTGATAAGTAGTACCAAACGACATCACTAAGTGATAATGACTATTTTAGGTAGTACTGTTTATTTTCAGGCACCTTCAGATATAGTTATTACAGGTGTCATTTTATTTTTTTTTTAAGATTTATTTATTTATGCATACAAGCACTGGGGTATAGGCCGGACGTTTTGGGGGTGTGTGTGAGGGAGCGGGGAGCAGAATAGGCAGATCAACAGAAGTACACTGCTGAGGGGAGCAGAGGGCACAGCAGGGGAGGTCTGCTGTGCCATGTGTGTCCCCTCCCTGGCCGGCAGCAGGGATTGAACTTGTGCTGTAGTGGCTGTGGTTTCCTTCATAGTGTGTTGCTTAACCCACTGCGCCACCAGGGAGGCCCTACAGGTGTCATTTTAAAAGTCATTAGATGGTTAGGGAAGTTAAAGATGAACTCGATAGAGGTTCCTAGGATGAAAATAAGCTCCACGAGGGCAGGGAGGTTTGTGGGTGTTCCCTGCCTTATCCAGGAGCTGGCCCCATGCCTGGTGCACTGTGGATGTTCACAGCGGCGTGTTGGCAGAGACTGGTACTTGAGGACCCCAGTGCCTGGAGGTCAGCATGACCCCAGCCACCAAGGGAGGGAGAACAGGTGAAGCATCCAGGAGATGGGGTCTTGGGCTTCATTCAGTCAGCGAAGTAGGATGTAAGTTTTAAACGGGGAGTCTTGACTTGCTTCTCTTTAAAATGATCACTCTCTGGGATTGGGTTGGAGGAAAGCAAGAGAAATGTTGAGTTGACTCTGCTGGTTATATGTGGATGATGACACATAAGACACCAGTCTTGTTCTTCATTCCTCGGGAGGTTATTACGTTTCACTCTTTGAGGGCTCAGAGATGGGGCTGGACTCATGGGGACAGGTACAAATGTTTTGAAGTTCTCTAAGGGAGAGAATCCCATAAAACCACTATTATGGTGAAATAACCTAACAGAGTAAAATGAAATTGGTCATTATTTTACCATTTCAAACATTAAATTAATTGAGGTTATGAGTGTAGGTTTCTGATAGGAGCAACTTTTTTTTTTTTAGTGAAAAAACTTAAATATATGGCAATAAATCCTTAAATAACTTTTGTGAATTACATATCTATGGCAGCTACTCAGATTGTGGCAGATCTAATTTACAGAATGCTGCTATTGTCTGTCCAATCTAGTTTTAATTAGTATCAAAGGGAGGAAGATAACTGCCCTAATTGTAACCTGACATTGCCTCCGTAGTTCAATTAGTTTTAAACCACAGTCATTATCTGTTCTCTTTAGTTGTTTTGATCTCACTAGATGATGTGATATTGTAGTTGTGATTTAGTAATTAAAAAATAGCATGTTTTTTCTTACTACAGAAGCAACACATATTTACTGAAGATCACTTTTAGCAATCTAGAGAAAGAGATAGAGAAGCGTATGCAGTCTCCTGTCCGGTGATAATGATTTTGAGGGCTGGTGCTGGGCGGCCTGTGCACAATGCCCAGCAGGTTAGGTCTGGAGGCCACTGGGTCCTGGTGACCTGAGAGGGGTCCTGGGTGCCGAAGATGACCCTGTGGGTGGGACGGCCCAGGGCCAGTTCCCCCAGATGCTGGTGACCCTGGGCAGCCATGTTCTGGTGTCACTACAACGGCTAGGTCTTCGAAGGAAGCTGGGAGTCTAGAAATGTGCATTGACTTTCAGATCTCCCAATTTTTATGTGGGCCACACTTTTTATTAGCACCCTGGAATTCAAACAAAGCATCCTGAGGGCTGAACTCCACTGTTTCCTTGCCAGTTGGGACCTCAGCTGCATACAGTTTTGCACTGTGTTCCTAGGTCTGGCTGTGTGTGTGTTTGTGTGTGTGTGTGTGTGTGTCCCCACCTCCTCCCCCTACCCTGTAAGTTCCCCTGATAGTGTCAGTGTGGGGTGTACCTGTTGCCTTCCTGTCCCCTGACCTGCACAGTGTAAACTCGAAGCCAGTTTTGTTTGTTTTAACTTGCCTTTGTTGGTACTACCAATGAGTTTGGACATTCAGCAGATGCTTTTTGGCCTTATTACAGATTGACTTGGTAACCAGCCACAGTGCTAGAACTCTTGGTTCCAGTAGTGTTGGGTCATTTATTAATTCATTGCCTCGCAACCTTTTCAGCATCATGCAATGTTCGTACTAATGGCTGGCATCTTCCTGCAGAGCTGAGGGCAGCAGAATCTTGAGCACATCTGTGATCCATTGAAAGCACCATGGGTGGGGAGGTCTGATTTAGTCAGTGGTTCAGTGAGTGGCTGTGCTCTTGGATCTAACCTTGAACCACGGCAGAATCTCAGCCCTCTAAGACCTTTTGGCTTTTCCCCTTCTCTTGGGTTCTTCACGTAGGCTGTGTTTATAAAAGGCAGTTTTTATTTCTTGAATTTATAATTTACTTTGTATCATGTTTATTTATTGCTGTGTACACCCCAAACAGTGGTGGGATCTAGTTACCCTTTGATGTCTTCAATTTAATTCTCCTATTTTGTTAAGCTTTAGATTTCTTAGTGAAAGTCTAGAATGTACATTAATGAGCAGCTCCTTGTTTTGATGATGAACAAATGAGGGTCCAAAACTGGGGCTGTGTTATGGGGACCTTTGTTGTGCATTTCTGAGCAGACGTCCCATCCCCTCCAGCACTCTCCTCCAGATAAAAGGCTCAGAGGGTTAAATTACATGTGAGAACCTGACCTAAGGTAACCAATCAGTGTCCCTTTTCTGGAAATTGGAAAGTGGGCTCAAGAGAGAGCGATCTGATCTGTGCGTGCTCAAGGGCCGTGAGGCTTAAAACTGGGAGTTGTAGGTGCTTGTGTTCTGCTGTAGTGTCTGGGGCGAGAGAAAGGTAGTTTCTGGGCAAAGCATGTCTCTAGAGACAGTGAGAACAATACTTGAGTCCCGTGTTCCCTTCCTCTGACACACTCCTGTACTCTTAAGATTACCCCCTGCCCTTTTCCTGTAAGTTCGTTTTCTGTTATGTGATCGCCACCTTATGTCTTGTTTTTTAAAAAGATTTATTTTTATTTACTTATGCATACAAGAATGGGGGTGTAGGCCAGAGGTGCAGGGGCTGAGAGGATTCACCTGAGATAGAGTGGGGAGCAGAACGGGCAAATCCACTGAAAAAAATCCACTGCTGAGTGGAGCAGTGGGGAGACAGGAGAGGTCTGCTGCGTGGGCCACTTTGCTGATCGGTGATCAAACTCATGCAGATAGCTTCATTGTGCTGAAACTTAACCCCTGCACAAGAGAGGCCGCTCCTGTCTTTAAAATACCGTCTTGTCTCTTTTATTTCTTCACTATTGTCCAAGGAAGTTATGAATTCATTAATATTTTCTCCACAGAAGAACATCAGAAAATAAGGATGAAATAAGCAAGAAATTCACAAATTTAATCAGATTATGGTAATCATGATTTGGTTGGAAAGGTCATTTGGCAGATGTGGATGCTGCCTTTCACTTCTTTAAACCATTTCAGGTCTCTAGTTGGGAGAAAATGGGGAGGAAGATTGATTTGTTTTGAAAAGAAAGGTTTATTTAGGAAAGAGGGAAGAATAAAGATTCCCAGGTATATGGTCCCTGGGAGGGGAAAGAGATCCTGGAGGAGGAGATTTTGAGTTTGCTTCCAAATGGCCTAGAATTGCAGACTGTGTCAGTTCCCTCCACATACATAAAACATTTTGATTTCATGCAAAGATGGTCCCAGAGCCATTCACAGTGTAGAGTATTTGTGTGTCTGCACAGGGGGTGAGGCTGAGCTCTGTTCGAGCGTGTAATCACTGAAATGAGACTCTTCACTTTGACATCTAAATGTTAAGGCCTTGAATCACAGCGTTACATATGTGGGGCTAGGCTTTGTCTCAGGGGAGCTTTCTGTCTCACTGTGACATCATACCTTGGGAGTCCCTCACTGTTCAAAAACCTCTGTGCCAAGTAGTATGGTCTCTAAAAGGAGTTGTGAAAATAAAGGGATGAGAAGAGGTGGAAAGGATTGTAGGAGGGAGAAGGAAGGTCAAGGAAGCAGCTTTTTAGTCATCGTTGTCTTCCTCAGAACTTTCTCATTTGGGAATGGAGGAAACACACGTTGGCGTAAGAGAAGAGGGAGGTGGAGTGATTTACAAGTCTGTGGAGTCCAGGGGTTCTGATTGGCCTGGTTTAATCATGTGCCTGAACCAATTAGTACGTTGGGGGAGCTACTCTCCAAAGCTGTCCAGGGTCTGAGGTTCACCTTTTGTACCATTTGGCACCTAAACTCCTGGCACTGACAGAAGGGGGAGGGGGAAAGTGGAGTCTGTTATGAGAAAAGGAATGCTGGGCAGGTGAAGGTGTGTCTAGCACGCTCCTCACAGACAGTGAGCGTCGGAAAGGGGCTGATGGCAACCGCTTCTTTTCGCCTTTAAATGATAGTCTAATAAAATCCCAAAGCAACCAAAAATCCATATGATGTTTCTTCTCAGTAAAGCTCACTTGTTGAATTTAAATGCTCAGTGCTTCACCTGCCACCATAGTAGAATTTGTATTGCTCCTCGGTCATTTAAAAAATATATTTTACTGTTCTGCGATTGTTCTAGATAGAATGAGGCTTGAGAGACTTTTACCCTTCTTTATAACTGCGCACATTATTTTCCCCAGTTCCTTTCATAACTGTAGACTTTCTCAGGGTTTTCAGTGTCCAAAGGAGTATTGTTTTCTCTTGACTCATAATTGAAGACTTTTAAATTTACTGTTCATCTGGAACTGCTGGAAGAACATGTGTAGACTATGGGAAAGTTAGAGCAGGAAGGAGGTATCCTCTCTTCAGCCATCTGCTTGTTTTTTGTTTTTGTTTTTTGAATTAGGTTCCCAGAAAAACAGCAACCTAATCATTCTCAGAAGAGCCTGAGGCCTATTTTGGAGGTTTTGGTTACTGCTCTAAAGACTTGACCAGTCAGTGGTGAAAACTTACTGAAAAATGCCGTGCTTATTTCTGAAGGACAGCTCTGCAACCTAATTTAATTTCTTTCACACATTCTGATTACAGTTCAAACTCCAAACTCTAGTTCCTGAACTTTCTTCCTTTTCTCTCAGATTGTCAGTTTCCTCCTAGTTTCATTTCTTTCCCTGTGCAGCTGGGACCTCAGCGTGGTCACTTCAGCGATTTCCTCACCCTTGTGGCCTTCTGTCATGTGGGCCCTCCCACTGCCTGCAGCCTGTGAAAATGTTCTGGAGACCAGGCAGACTGCACCTTCGTGCTTAGCCACTTGGCTGTGTCCTGATGAGCTGCCCTCCTCGGCTTTCTCTCTAAGCCTCACCTTGTACCCCACGTAGCCCCTCCCCTCCAACCTCCCCATCTCTCCAGGGGCAGCCAAGCCTTCACCCTCAGGAGTGACTCTGCTAGCTGCTTGGGCCTCTTGCCTACTCTCCAGGGGGCTCACGTAGGTTTCTCTGATTCCCACTTCCTCTGCTTCCGTCGAGAAGAGGGACACGGACCAGTGTCCTCCCTTTTCCCGGATGTTCGATGCTCTTTTCTGTTTGCCCTGGGATGGGCTGCCGTTCCCGGGGTGCTGCCCCTCAGCTGCTCCGCTACGAAAGATGCTTGACTGCCACGTACCGGTCCTGTGATGGCGACAAGGACAGTGGTGGTGGGTCCTGCCTTCACCTTTCAGTGTACTGGGGCAGGCACACATACCTCTCCGCCTAGAAAAGAAACTCACATAAATAAATGACGCCCGGTGGTTGTAAGTCCTAGTCCTCGAGTCAGGACGATGTAGCGCTGCTTGCAATCTGAACTGGTGCAGGAGTTAGTCAGTGAGGGCAGAGAGGTGACCAGCATGCCCCTTGGCATGCTGGGTGTGTAGTGCCAAGGAGTACAGGGCATTTGGCCACTGGGCTGGAGAGTGTGCCTTGGGGAAGGGGAAGGGAGGTAAGGCCGGACCGCCCGAGGCCTGGTAGGCCGTAAGAAGCAGGATTGGTGGTTGAGTCAGGGGCCCCTGGCCTGACTGTGCTCTTTCTTTTTCTGTGGTGTCTTCCTGGTCCTTCCTGTCTCCTTCCCAGCTGCTCCGGTGGTCTCACGTGACTCTGCTCCCTTTCACTATTGGCTTCTTATGTTTCAGCCGTGTCTGGGAAGAACATCTGTTGGCTGACTTGGCTTTGCTCCTGTTACTTCTGCACACCCCTGGCCTTCCATGTTAACTCCCAAGCACATTTTCACAGTTGTTTCTTGACCTTCCCATGACATTTGACACATGTATCCCAGAGAAACACTCACCTTTGGGTTTCCATTCTGGTCTTCATGATCTGTGTTTTCTCCCCTCTGTTATGTAGGGGATTTGGAAATCTCTTTTTCAGGGCTCCTTATCTGTAAACTTACTGTCCCTGGGCTGTTTTTTCTATCTTCTTCTGACCCTACCCTGTCTTCTAGGGCAGTCGTCTCTACTCTTCGTTTTTAGCTGTCCTGAGTCAGTCGCGTATCTGTGCCTACCTGCAGCTGTGTCCCGAGGACTCAGCTCTGTCTCCTGACCTACTGTAGTCTTGAGCACTTCACATTCACTGTATCTAAGACACAGCTCACCACCACCCTTCTGTCAAAAACAAAACAAAACAGTATGCCTAAAATGGAGTCACTCATGCTAAGCCCATGCCACCTGGCTTAATTACACTTTGGCTCCCCTAGAAGTGGACTCTTAAACCATTAAGTTGGGAATCACCTAACCGACATAAGTTGGGAATCACCTAACCGGCATAAGTTGGGTCGCCTGCCAGATGGACCCTCCCTTGACATCCCCTCAAGGAAAGTGACCTTACCATGAGCAATCTGCTTTTTTAGTATAACTTCATTGCTCTTGCTCCCTCTGCCTATAGAGGTCTTATATTCTGCACAGCTGTTTGAGTGCCTTCCTGTTTGCTAGGTGGGATAATGCCTGATTCCTGAATCACTGAATAATGCCAGTAAGATCTTTGAAAGTCATTCAGTTTGTTTTAATATGCATGACCCACTTTTTCCTCTGCTTTTGCTTTCCATTTGGTCAATATTGTTGACCTCAGACAAATAGTAAACAGTTATTTCAACAACAAAATTTATTCAGAAATAACAAAAAGGCAAATTGGGAGAAAGTACAGCTTCCTGGTGACCCCTTTATAGCAATGAAGGCTGAACCAACTTAAACAGATTTTTAGAGGGACTGTTCATGCAGGAACCTGGGGGTCTGATGTGTGGGGTTCTCTTACTGGTCAGTTTGTGGCATTCTCTCATTGGCTGAGCTGTTGCTGAACCAAGTGGAGCCTCCTTCCTTCTCTGGGCTGGAAGCAACGTCACTTCCCATCAGGGGTGAAAGGCATGTTGGCTCCTGTATGTTGGCTCCTGTAGCTTGCTGGTTGCATATGCTTGAGAACTCTTTTCTGCCTCCTGGCCTCATTTAATAGGCTCTGTATATTAATTTTCACAAAAACTGTTATGTACCTTCTCATTCATTCTTGCCACAGTTACTTCCTGAGAACTTACTACATATCAGTAACTATGTTAGATACTCTGGGATAATAAAACATTACATTTGATCTTTGTCCTTGGCTCCAATATAGAGCTCCTAAAACCTTTGGAATTTCCTGTGTGGTGGGAGTGTCTCTCATTATTGGAAATGAGCCTCTGTGGATCTGGGCTGAGTGTTTGCTGGTAGAATGACTTCCAGCCCTCCCCAACCACACCTCCTGGGAAGGGAGTGGACTGAAGTGGGGGCTTAAGCCCTGTGGCCTATGATTTATTCAGTTGTGTCCATGTGATAAAGCTCCACATAAAAATCCTGGAATGATGAGGTTGGGAGTACTCATGTAAAGGAGGGGGACCTGTATCCCACAGAGAAGGAACAAGTGTGGAAGCGCTGTACCTCCACATAGCCACAGGCAGGGCTTTCCTGAGTTCTGTGAGTCAGTCTAATGGATTAGGGCATGAGGGCTTGTGGGACTCCCTGGAATTTGTCATCGGCCTGGCAGACTTGTGCTGCATCTGAGGGGGCAGTCTTGTGGACTGAGCCTTAAGGGCTGCGCTAACTGCAGGCAGTGATCGACAATGTTGTTGGAACTCCTGGTTGCAGAGTTTCTAACCACCTGTGTGTGCTCTGTGTAGGCTTGGTGCGTGCCCTCAAGCCAGGTGAGTGGACTGGCAGGTGCAATTTAGCCGTGTAAGATGGCAGCTTTGATGCTTTCTCTCTGGTGGGTCCTCAAAGTTCTGCATCTGAAGTGTCTTGAATTCATCCCCTTTTTCTCTAGTCTCACTGCTCTTGTCCGGACCTTTATTTTTTCCACTTTCCTTCCTGGCTCTCTCTGGCTGCTGCTTTCCAATGGACTGGCTTCCCACACCCACTTGGTGTTACCCACATGGGGTGACGGAGGAGTGAGCTTGTTCATGTGCTGCCTCGAAGTGTTTCCCAGTGGTGAAGTCTACAGCTCTGGTATCAGACGTGTGTGCTCTTTCCTTATTTCGTGTGGCCTGTACTGGGAAGGAATACTTGTAAGAGTTATCGAGGACCCCAAGGAGCTTTCTATGGGTAGAGCTTTAGTAATCTGTCAGTAATGCCAGATGTGAACTTAAAATGGGGAAATTTTTAAAATGCTTATCGATGTATTGAAAATAAGTCCATTATGATGATTACATAAATAACAGGTCTTTGTGTAGACTTTCACAAATCAAAAAATCGAGGCGGTGGTACCATTTTACATTTTGGCAGATCTTTTTGGTGTCTGACTTCGTGGAAGACAGCTGAATTCCCAGACTTGCTCCCAGAGTTATCTGGGTGTGAAACGTCATTTTGGTTGAAGTGGTGAAGACACTCTGGCCTCAGAAAGAACGTAACTGAGGAGTCTTTTCAATGTTTTTATTTTTTTTCCAGAAAATTCCATTTTTCCCCTTTGACTCTATCTAAAAGTTGACATTGGTAGTTTCTAAAAAGTTAGTTGCATTGTGGAATCTGAAACCAATTCCGTGAACTTTTCACGTTCTTTCCAATGAAATCTATTGATGGATGATCTTGCAGTTGGAGTGGATATTTTACTCCCATGTGGTTTTTGGTAACCTCTTGTGTTGGTCATCTAGAAAGTTCTGCTACACCGAGTATTGTCGGTACGTTGATATGTTCCATGAAACATAATCTACTTGTTAACATCACCGCTCATCTTATGAGAAAACTGTCTCCTAGTTGGGAAGCAGGCTGGCACACAGTGGTAATCACAGGTGTTCCAAATTTGTATTTTCCATTCCAAAACTTTAATGTTATCATTAGCAGCAGATACAGTCAGTTGTTCTTGAGCAACAGGCTTGCTTCAATTTTGAACAACCACCTGCCAAATACTTATGTCTGGAGAACCATGGTTTTTCTGTCTTCATTCTACCAAATAAAAACCATGTTCCATGAAAAATGTCGCTAGTTCAACTTGACTCACCAGCGCACACGTGTTTCCTCAGACTTGTAGTCCGGGACTTAATACAGTGATAAGTTTAAATGACTCAAGGACAAGGACCTGAGTGTGTGGCAGTGAAGAATGCTGTGACCCTGAGGTCTGTGAGGTGCCAGGGTGGCAGCGGTTGTGCCCATCTGTGTTTCTGTGTCAGTGCCAGTAGAAACATGTGGAAAGGGGCAACGCTGTCCAACTACTGTTAAGATATTCCTTTTGACCTTCTTGATGGCCTAAGAGGGCCTTGGGCATTCCAGGGATTTGAGAAACACACTAGTTGTTGCTCTACTGGATAAAGTCCCAGGCTTTATGGAAGGGCTTGGTGATCCATCCCTGTGGACCTCTCTAGTTTCTTCCTCTTCTCTTCCCTCTTTACCTAACCTTCGAGCCTGACCACCTGTCCTAGAAATATGGTTTTTATGCCACACGCGCTTTCACATTTCCTTCAGCCTACAATGTTCCTTTATCCTTTTCTGCCTCCCTCAGTCTGTCTCTGGCTTTTTGTCCTCCTAGACCAACTGTACCTCACAGAACTGACAGCTCTTGCTCTATTATTTGGTTACTTTCCCTTTGTTTTTTTTTTATTTTATTTTATTGTAAAGATTTATTTATTTATGCATATAAGAACTGGGGTACAGGACAGAGCCCAGGGCGGTGAGAGGGTTCACCAGAGACAGAGTGGGGCAGAACAGGCAGACTGACTGAAACACACTGCTGAGGGGAGCAGCGGGCGAGGCAGGGGAGGTCTGCTGCACCATGTGGGTCCCCTCCCTGGCCGGCGGCAGGGATCGAACTCGTGCTGCAGTGGCTGTGGTCTGCTTCATAGTGCGTTGCTTAACCCACTGTGCCACCAGGGAGGGCCCTACTTTCCCTTTGACCCTCACCCTTCATTCCCCAACTTTTACTGTATCTTTCCGTTTTGTTTCTAGTTCCCTCTCACTTTTTCTTAATTTCATAATCCATCTTAATAGGAAAGCATTTGCTATCTCTCTTGTGTCTTAAATGTATTCAGTGTTAATTTCATGCATGTTGAACCTTCTTTACCCTAATTAAATGAAACATTTGTGCAAATAGGCAATGGGCAACTTTTTTGAGCCTTCTCTTCTATCAGAAATGCTATTCTAGGTGGGTCTGGCCTGAGGAATAAGCTGATTTCCTTCTGCACCAACACAATCAGCTTTCCTGATTAGGAAGCTCTCCTGGTATCATCTTGATGGAGTTCATTAGATAAGTGACTTTAGATCAGTAATCAGAGTTGGGAGAGTACTGTAGGTGACTTCTGGGGTCACCTGACCCCAGAGGACTAGCTGTCTCTAGCCATCACCCAACATAGGAATGTTTGCTGAGTACTCTTCTCTCTCCGTCATTTTGCAAGTGACGTTCACATATTCCACTTTAAATTTGTTTTCCACATTTCTGTGAGATAGATGGTAAACACTTTTATGTTACAGATGAAAAAACTTCACATTTGCTACTTACCATCTGTAGTAATGAAAACATTACAAATGACATTTGGGGTAGCTGAACTTAAATAAAAAAATCTTGAGTTACCAAAAGAGTAAATGGGAATATTATAACATTATAAAATGACATCTGGTGAAAATGAATGTTTATCAGACAGGCACATTCCGAGCTTTAGTCTACCTTTTAGTCCTAGAAAGAGCTTGTTTTAATTGTTTGTAAGGGACTGTTCTAGATAGGACTTAAAGTTTCTCCAAATTCTGAGGCCCTTCACACTCAGCAGTTGCATCAGTGCTAGATACATCAGACAGTTATGCCTGTAATGATTGCTCAGAAAACGAAATCTATGAACTCTAGCATTGTGTTCAGATCAGTTTTATTATGAAATATATTACCTTTTAGATTTCTTCTCAAGTTGAGATTCAGTTTACAAAGCCATTAGCTGACTTATAATTATACTGTAAATTACAGGTTTGAGTTAGATGGGCCTTGAGGGCCTGGCATTGCTGGTAACTGTAACCTCATAATTGTAGCTGCTGTGCAATCCAGACGACCATGGAAATAGACGATTGAGTCAAAATATTCTAAATGTCTCTGACCACATTAAAACCTGTTAGAAAAGATCTAAAATAGAATGATAAAATAACATTCACACATCTGATTTTGGGCTATTTTTTGGGTGATATTAGACCTTATTAAAGAGTTAAGTTCTAAAACCAAGAATTATTTAAAACATATATGTAGACAGTGGAGTTGGAACTTGAAAGTGACATGTCAAAATGTAGCAACTAGCATTTTCTAAAAAAGTCCTGTTTGACAGTTTGGCAAGGTTTGTTATTATTCCATGGCTGAGAGGCAGTATAGCCAAGGGCGTACAAATTTTGAAGCCAAACTTAGCTACTGACCATATAACTATGAACCCTATTTCTGTGTCTCTAAGATGGAACTGATCAAGGTTCTAGTACTTACAGGATGGTGAGATTATTAAAGCACCCAGCCACTAAAAAATGGTTACCATTTTTATATTAAAAAATGGCCATCATCATGGTCCAACTGGATTTATAATTTAAGACAAAAGTGAAGATATTTAATAGTCTTTTTGCCAATTGCTTCTATGTCTTCTTTTAACTTCTCAGTTGCTTCTTCCATCATCTGGAGGGTTGGCATTTGTCTTAAGGTTTGTAGAGAAAAGAGGACCAAATATGTAATATGTTTCATTTACTTGCAAAAAAAAGTAGATGGAAGAACTCTTACAGTCCAACAACAGAAAGAAACAACCCAATTTTAAAAATGGGGAAAAGATACAGATAGATATTTTTCCAAAGAAAGTGTAAAAATGGCTACTCAGCACACGGGAAAATGCTCAGAACGTTTAGTCATTAGAGAAATGAAAACCAGAACTGTGAGAAGCCACTTCATACCTATTGGGATGACTATTGCATTAAAAAAAAAAAAGGAAAATAATAGATGTTGATTACAGTACAAAAACTGTAATCCTTGTACGTTGCTAGTGGGAATGTAAAATGGTGCCACTGCTGTGGAAAACAATTTTGTGGTTACTCAATACACTAAATACAGCATTATCTGTGACCTGGCATTCCCACTTCCAGTATAGGCCCCAAAGAATTGAAAACAGGTGTTCAAACAAAACTTATACAAGACTTTCTAATACCATGGTGTGATAGCCAAAAGGTGTGCAAAGCCAAATGTCCATCAATTTTTGTTACATATCAATGAACAAACAAAATATGGTATAATCATAAATGGAATATTATTCAATCATAAAAAGGAATGAATGGTAGTTACTATAACATGAATAAACCTTGAAGACATTATAGTAAATAAAAGAAGCAAGACACCAGAGACCCACCTATGTGATTTATTTATTTTATTTTTTCTTAGTTATGCATAGAAGAACTGAAGTATAGGCCAGAGGAGTGGGGGGGGGGCGGGGTGGTGGAGAGAGGAGTCTCGAGACAGTGGGGAGCAAACAGGTGGATTTACTGAAATACACTGCTGAGGAGAGCAGAGGTTGAGACAGGCAAGATCTGCTGCACCATGTGGGTCAGCTCCCTTGTGGGAGTTGGAATTCATGTTGTGATGCTGCAGATAGCTTGATAGTGCTGAGACTTTAACCCCTGCTCCACCAATGAGGCCCTATAATGATTTAACTGATATGAAATACTGAGAAAGAGCAAACCCACAGAGACAGAAAACAGATGAGTAATTGCTGGGAACAGAATAGTGGTTTCTTTTGGGGACAATGAAAATATTCTGGAACTAGGTGTTAGTGATTGTTATACTCTGGATATATTAAATGTCTTTGAATTGGAGACTTTAAAGTGGTTAAATGGGGCCCTCCCTGGTGGTGCAAGGGGTTAAGCACTACATTATGAAGCATCTGCAGCCATGGCCACTTGAGTTTGATCCCTGACCAGGGAGGTGACCCACATGGTGCAGCAGACCTCCCTGCCTCACCCCCTGCTCCCCTCAGCAGTGGATTTCAGTCAGTTTGCTTGTTGTGCTCTCCACTCTGTCTCTGGTGAATCCTTTCACCCCTCCACACCACTGGCCTGTACCCCAGTTCTTGTATGCATAAATCAATCAATCAATCTGTTTTTAAAAAAAGTTAGAAATGCATTAAAAAATAAAGTGGTTAAATGTTAAATTTAATGCTATAAATGTGTATTATTCCATAGTTTACGATAGGGTGAAAATTAAACAGCATTTAGTTTATTGTAGTGGCAAGATATTTTCTTAAGCCATTTCTGGCAATTTTAGTTTAGCAAAATTTATTTTTAGTTCCTATGTAGTTCGATGAAATGTATCATAATTGTTCTCTTACAGATCTATAAAAGATAGAAAACAGAAGTCATGAAAACTTTGATACCTTAGTATCAAAGTAGAATTCTCTAAGGTAAACTTCCCTTAGTCCAGAGGTTCTCAAAGTATAGTCTGGAGTCCCTGGGAGATTAATAATATGCAAATTCAGATATTTTCATAGTGATAGTTGTTTTTTCTCTCATTCACTACCGGTGTACAGTGTAGTTTTCTAGTGAATGTATGATGTATGAAGACATAGTCTCTTTGGTGGCTAATGATTTAAGTGCTTAGATATGTTGGTATTTTAGGATTTTCTAAGGTAAACTATTTGGACTCCTTAAACATTTTTAGAAGTGTAAAAAAAGTTCTGAGGCCAGAAAGAGAATACTGCAGTGCCTTAGTGGAAATGTTAAATGCACTCAGAATAATAATTTTTTTTAAAAAGTATGAAATGTCTGAATTTACATACTTGAAAACAGAGGGGGAAATAGACAAGAAACTGAATGATTTCCTTTGGGACATTTTGCATCTTTATTGCTGAAATTATTAGATTCGGAACCACATTAGATGCAGGATAGTACAGTCTCCAGCTTAGGAAAATGCTCTGTTGTTAGTTAAATGTTTTTTGTTTTTTTTTTAATTTGAACACATGTTGCAATAGGCATGATATTAGATATGGTGATTCACCTTAACATATCCATTTCTCCCAAATTTTTGTAGTCCAGAATGCACTTGAAGTATTGTAATGGCAGCTGACATTTACTGACCACTCGTATGTGCAGGCGGTGGTAGGTGTTTTCCCATGTGGCAGCTCATCTCACCCTCCCAACAGCTCAGCAGGATAGGAACTGTTACATGGGCCGAGGACACTGCCCGTGAGCCCGCAGCTAGTAAGTGGCAGGTCCGGAGTGAGGCTCCAGTCTGGCTCACGTCTGCACTGTCACCCTCTGCTACTTACATGTTCCCTTTCTGGCTCATGCTGTGTAAACATAGCTCTCTGTGAGTATATACAGGAAGTTCCATTGGAAGGCCCATTCTTCTGCCTCCTTGTTACACTGCATGATGATGGCAAAGACAGGCTTAAGGCACCAATGGAGCCTCTGGGGAGGAGGTGGTGGGAGAAAGGTAGGGGGTAGCTGTTGCTGGGCAAGCCGCTGGCCAGGATGCTTTTGGCTGAGTTTTCTAGATGGATGGATCCTTCCTAGAGATAGACTAAGTCGAGGGCTTCTAAGAGATCTCTGCCCTTTTCTATAGCTTGTTGGAAACAGATTTCACAGTTTTCTCTCAATCTCTGTCTTTGAGTGAAATACTTACTTTGCTTGAACTTTACTGATGGTTTTTACTATGAGTTAGAAGTGAGAAAATGTTGGGGTTAGAGGCTGTTCAAAGATATCCTAAGGCAGTAGGTACAAATATCAGTGGTGAGGGGGTCTCTGGGGTTCAGATAGGCAGTTGTCAGCCTCCCGGGGAGGGTCACTGGGCCTTGGTATGGCCTTATCCAGACTTGTCCTCTCGGTGGCTGGGGTAGGCGCTTTGCCCGGAGGAAGAAGCCAGGCCTCTAGCCCCGCCCTGGAAGAGGGGCATCTTGCCAAGACGTGTGCCAAGATCTGCGCTCCTGCTTCCTTCCATTTTCTCTTCCTACTATCATCAGTCTTCCTACCTCAGATCCCTTTCTAGGTCCGAGAACCCTGCTGGGGTGTTGTGGGAGGGGAGGGTGAAGGCTGCTGCCTTCCCAGGCAGTCGCTTTGAAGGAGAGGCTCCATTGGTGTGAAGAATATGCAGCACTGTAGCACTGTTCCTGTCCAGTTGTTCTTTCAGTACAGCTCTTACCTTAAGGGAATTTCTTTGTTCTGTGGCCATCTCCATTCCCGGCTCATGCTCTGCTGAACTCTGGGGCGGGAGGGAGCTCAGCTCTGCGGGTGGAGCAGGGCCGAAGCCTGCACTGCAGTTCCAGCAGAAATGTGTGACAGGGCGGTCGATGGGCCCTTCCTCCTGCTCCTTTGAGCACCCCTGCTTTAAAATGTTTTTGAAGCTGAATCCTTACAAAATATTGTGTGGAATCCTAAAGATGCCTGCTGAAGGGGGCCTGGCAGGGAAGGGAGAAAAGTGGAGGTCTCCTCTCCAGACTTTTCCACCCTGTTCGCCCAGGAATGGAATCCAGTCCTGTTCTGATGACTGTCCAAACAGTTTGGTTTATTTACAGGCATCAGAAACAGGGGGAGAAGAGGTATTTCTAACTATTACTATATCTGCATGAAAAGGGGCAATTTGTGCCAGTATTTTCATTGAAGCTTTAATAGGCTTGTGGGTTTGTTTATTACTTCAAATTTTTTTATGACACAAAATAACATGTTGATGGTATTAAAATCTCTTTGAGTGGGTTCATATTTACTCAGCTGCCCGAGTCAGAAGCTTATTATACCTTATCCTGGGTCCTTCCTCTCTGTTATTCTCACACGTGTTATATATAATCAAGCATTGTTGATCTGGCTTAGTTCTTGAAGTTTCCTCACTACTCACCCATCTTGGACCTGGTCCCTCCTCTGACAGTTTTGCCCTGCTGTGCCTATCTTTACCCACTAGACTAGCAGTTTTCAAACTTTTCCATTTTAGGACTCCTTATACTTAAAATTTCGTGGCCAGACTTCCAAAGGACCTTTGTTTACGTAGGTTCTGTTTATTGATATGTAGCATACTAACATGAAAACTGAAGAATTACTTACTTTTGACTCTCTATTAATTCGCTTTAAAGTGAACAGCCTTGGCTGGGGTGAGGCCTCTCTGGCCTTGGCTAATCTAAAGTGGACTGCAGGCTTGTCGAGGCTGGAAGCTTGTCGCCGATGTTCTGCCTGTCACCTGCTCAGGGCCTGGCTCATTCATCAACCCAGTGAACAGACACCTGTGGCCAGAAACATGTTCTCTCATTGGGCCGTGAATCGGCTTCGTTCCACTCGTGTCATGTTTATACCTCCATCATAGGGGAACGGCTCATTAGCCCCACATCAAATCTCAGTCTGTCACGACCCCAGTTGGGGCATTCAGTACCTGAGGATAAAGACGTCTCTAAAGTTTTTAGCACACTGATGGTGGTATTTATGTCTGGATATCGTTTGGACGTTGTTATTACTCAGGAGTCTGGTTGCCTGATTGTGCAGCCCTGCCTCTGACACATGTAATTAGATGAGTGTGCATTTAGTGTGTCCCGTGAGGAAGCCAGGCGTGTTGATGTCAGAGCCAGTCGAAGACTCAAAGTGATGTCTCTCAAACTCATTGGTACCCTTGAGGCGTCTCTGCAGGTATGATTTTCTTGCATTGTGGACCTTTGTGTTTTTCTTTTAAAATTGTGTTTTCAATGGTTAAGATTAGAGGTTAGCAGCTCCATCCCCGTGAAATATTTTATTATGTTACTGGAAAATGGTTTGGTGGATCTTAGGAGAGTTTCTGGATCCTGAAGGTAGGCCCAAAGTATATATAGACTGTGCTCCTCGGACCCGAGCAGCCACAGAATCAAAGGAAGGGCTGTGGTGTCCCTACCCAGTTTCTTAGTCTCGAGGCCTGGTGGCGGCCAAGAATTTACATTTCCAAGATCCCAGGGGATGCTGGTCCTGCTAGTCTGAGGGCCAGAGTTTGAGTACCCCCAGGCTAGTGTGTGGAAGTCAACCAAAGGTAATAAGTCAACCAAAGGTAATAAGACAGAGGACAACAGGGGATGTGGAGTGATCCAGGGGAACCCCTTTGTGTTCCCTCAAAATATTAGAATGATCAAAACTGGTTTTAGAACATGAAAAGGAGAATATAGGGCACAAACTCTTGAAAATACGAAGCAATTTAAAGAAGTTTCCTTTACCCTTTTAAAGTAAGAATAATGCATCTTCATAATGGAAAGTGTCATAAATATTTGTGTTTTAGGAGAAGATAAAAAATCTCCCCAAATTATATTTTATCACTTGAAAAATAGCTTCTGTTTATTTTTTTGGTAATTTCCACTCAGGATCTCTTTTATGTGTAGGAGTTTTGTTTTTGTTTTTCCCTCAAATGAAGTTTTTACTATCAAACTATATGTGCTATTATAATAAAAAAAAAGGTCATAAGGAATAAACTCTTTCCAGACACAACCACTGTTAGTTTCCTGCAATTTTTTAGAGATCTTTTTATGAATATACCTATTGATAGACATTATCAATAGGGTTTTAGGACCTTATTTTTAATTTTCTTTTTATTTTTTTAAATACACTGCTGAGGGGAGCAGCAGGTGAGACAGGAAAGGTCTGCTGTGCCATATGGGTCAGCTCCCTCGCCGGAGGCAGGGATCGAACTTGTGCTGCAGTTGCTGTGTTTTTGCTTCATGGTGCGTTGCTTAACGCATTGCGCCACCAGGGAGGCCCTAGAACCTTATTTTTAAATGTAATATCTTTTTGTCATTAGATGTGATACTGAAGCATCTTCCTGAGGTCTAGATTATACATAATTCTTACCTAATCTCTTCAAACAACCTCTGCTCCTTCACCTCCCCCTAGTTTTAGATGTATTTTCTGTTTTTTAAAAATTATATTTATTTATGCATGCAAGAGCTGGGATACAGGCCAGAGGCACAGGGGGTAAAAGGATTTACCAGAGACAGAGCAGGGAGCAGAACAGGCAGATCGACAGAAATACACTGCTGAGGGAAGCAGTGGCCTAGGCAGGAGAGGTCTGCTGCGCCCTGTGGGTCAGCTCCCTGGCCAGGGCGTGAACTCATGCTGCTGTGCCACAGATGCTTCACAGTGTGGCGCTCATACCACTGCGCCACCAGGGAGGCCCAGGATGAATTTTCTGAAATGGAATTGGCAGGTTAAAGAGCTGATGAAAAACCTAAAGCTTCTGATACTTTTTTTGAAAACCAATTTGTCTCAGAAAGACCTGAGTACTTACTTCCCAGACATCAAATGTACACTCATTGCCAGTTTGGTATTTGCTGCCTTGACTGGTGAAAAATATTATCTCCTTGTTTTAATTCAGTCGTTGTGCTGGTTAGAAGCTTAGTATTTATTAAAAATGTGTTAATTCATCATTTATATTTCCTTTTTAAAATTTCTGCTCTTGTCCTTGCCATTTTTTCATTTGGAGTTAATCTTTTTTCTTAGTTTATATGAGCTGTTTATAACTACTAATTACTTATGCTATGTGCTTCTGATACTTATATCCAATATTTCATTTGCTTTTAAATTTGTGGCATTTTTCTTTTATGGAACTGTTTAACCCACTCCCTAGATTTCACCAATTGTAAATTTTTCTGTCCATGATGTCAAGTGAGAAAGTCCTCTCTTGCTCCAAAGCTTTGTAAACATTAACCTGTGTTTTTGATAGGTGTGCTCTCATGGTTTCATTCCTACTAGAATCTTAAATCATCTCTGTTTTGGTGCAAGCCAGTATAGTATGGCAAATGTAATTTACATTTTCATTTATTTTTTTCGCATTTTAACTGTCTTAGGTGATACATATTCTTAATATTTTAATTATTTGGCTGACAGTGTGTACACATTTGGCAGATTTAGATCGCAAGTTGAAGATCACACTGCTCAGAGGGAATTCTCAGAAGCCTTGAAGAGCTTGTCAAGGGAACTAAAGAGGTGGCAGAGGAGGGGGGCCTGAGCAAGTAGGGGTGAGTGTCTCCAGCCCCAGCTGCTCCCATGAACTGTAGACTAGGTGCTAGGCATCTACTAGGTGCATCTTCTAGGGCTGCTCCACATGAGCACGGTTAAAGCCAGTGTTGCTGCTCTCCCACTTACCTGCACACTGTGCTTAGTACGTGTGCCATTATCACCCAGTTGCATGGGCCAGATGCTTCATAGCCTTCTTTGATCCTTCTGTCTTCCACTCACTGTCTACCCCAGTGTTAGGCTGTGCAGGCTACAGTCCTAAATATTTCCTGAATTTGACCACACTTCATCATTTCCATGGCTACTGCTTCAATTCAGGCCTCCTCCCTCCCTTCCAGGGGTGTCTGCCATTGTTTGCCCGCTGGTTTTCTTGATTCCACTTTGCCAGCCTGGAGTCTGTTTGACACAGTAGCTTCTGCTGTATAAATCTGATGCGGTTACAGTGGGCCCTGCTTTTCTGCCCTGGGGGGATACTTTCAAGACCAGTGGATACCAGAACCTGGGGATAGAATACCTGCTACATATTTTTTAATGTATATAAGTCATAAAATTTGTAAATCAGGCACAGTAAGAGATTAACAATAACTAGGGATAAAATAGAACAATTTTAGCAATATATGGTAATAAAATTAATTGAATTTGTTTCTCTGTATCAAAATATCTTAAATGCAATATTTTCAGCCTGCATTTGACTGGGGGTAAGGGGTCACTCCCATATTCCTGTGCTTAAAACCATTAGAAAATTTCCCATTGCATTTCAAGTAAAAATCCAAGGTTAGGGTTAGAGGCCCTAACCTGGCCTTTCCAGTCCTCTCTCTGCAGCCTCTGGTTGCTTTCACTGGCTGATTTCTACTCCTTGAACAGGTTCTCTTCTTTCTTTGGATCATGGTACAGATTGAACCCTCTAGAACTTTGAGGAACGACCCTCATTGTTTTCCCAGGCTTTCCTTGGCTAACCGGGCTGATGAAGAAGTCCCTTGTAGAGGTCCCCATGCCACCTCCTTTCATCCTCTGCCTTCTGCCCGCCCCTTGCCTGGTCTCATTTGGGGTGCTTCTCTGTCTATGATATGATGTATTTATTTACTTGTTTATTAGCTCACTCTGCACTCTGGAACATAAGCTCTGTTTTCTTCCCTTTTTGAGTTCCCAGTACTCAGCCGGAGCTGGTGATAAGAACTAGGTGGCCATTTCCGGAACTGCCCCCACCCTGTGGCCCCGCCACCTTCTGTTCCAGCAACTTAGCTTTGACTGACATCTTGAACTTCAGCATGACATTTTTGCTTACAGAAAATTTTCTTGGCAGCAGAAGTCTGAAGATCATTTCCTTCAATGATAAGAATTTGCTGTAAGGATGTATGAGGAAGAAAAGATTTTAAGTGCACATTTCAGTCTGTGCCCTCTATTACATGCTCACGTTGGTGACATGGCAAGCGTGAGCACAGCGTGATGCTTTTTACATCCGCTGCCCAGGAGTGCTTTTTCCTTACATGCTGAATGCATACCATAGATTGTTTATATCCTATACTTAGGAAGATTGTGAGATTAGATCATGTTATGTGGCCCCTTTTAAGAGTGCTTCCTGAATCCCAAGCCAAAACATTTGTGTAGCTTTATTATGTAAATATTTATGTTCCAGGTGTACCAGTCATATATAAACATCTGTGTTCCCTTGATCTATATGTCTGTGCCTAGTGTTTGTGTTGTCTGATTACCATTATATTATAAACACTCCAGTATGACTTCTGTGCTGCCTCTTAAACTCACTGCCTTTCTGGGACTCCTGCCTATGACAATTTCAGTATTTTAGTTTTTGGTTATTCTGTTAGTTAGAAATGCATCTCATTTGTGTTTTAAATCATTGCTATTTATGTTTTAACCACTAAAGACAAAGAGATTGCCTCTAACTTTTGCTTTTTGTATTTTCATATTCTAGAAGTATTGGGAGTATAAGGTTTTACAACTGATGTTTTCATTATGGATTATATATTTCATGAATTCAAGATTTCTTTTTTTAGATCGTGTGTATTTTCCCTTGAAATGGTCCTTTATTAAATTTAGCATCTCTTCCTTTCATTTTGTGTTCTTTTAATAGATTCTTACCCTGTTATTTTTCTTTTTCTTTATTTTCACTGGATTTCTTCAATAACCCATCCTTTTAATATCTTATTTTAGGTATATTTCTAGTTAGCTTGGCCTTCTCTTTTTTGACAGCCTATTATCTAATTGATATTCTTTTGCATTTTGTTGTCTCTGAAGCAAAAGTATTATAATTTAAAAAAAACTTAATTTATTTCAAAGGAAAGTGGTAGGCTTCCTTCCTCTGGACGTTTCTTTCATGTCCGTGTCCTGTGGGATACTTGCACTGGTGCCATATTTTGGGGGTTTTCCTTAAAGAAGGACATTTGATACAAGCCTGAGGGTCGGTGGAGAGCACTGCTCAGCTGCCTCAGGGCCAGCAAAGCAGCCTTATCTGCACCTCCGGGGAGACCACGAAGCACAGCCACCTAGTGGCGTGTGGGCGGCAGCTGGGGACTGAATGACTGTCACCTACCTCTCACAAGATTCGGTTATGAACTACAGCAGACCTGGGTGGGGAGGCTACTTATTTCTGCCTCTGGCCTGTTGGTGTGCAAGGTGCTTTCAAGTGTCAGAATTTAATCAGATATTTGAATTAGTCGACTTTTGCTAAATTATGATTCAATGACAATCCCCAAATCTCTGTAGTTTACAGCACAGTAGTTTCTTTCTCACATTAGTGCCGTTTCTGAGCTTTGTTTGAAGACCCTGGATGAGGAGTGAAAATGATAAACCTTCTATGGCTCTTCATGCGGCTACTTAGAAATGACCTCTGCCCATTGGTCAGTGCGAGTCACATGGTCAAGCAGCTTCAGTGGGCCAGGGCTACATCCCCTTGGGGTGGACAGATAGGGAAGGAGCTGGTAAGAGAAGGAGTCCCATATTTTGACAATAATGCTGATACAGAATATTTTTGGGTGTAGTGGCATTACAGAAAAGTTTTTTGAGAGGTATTCAAAGTTGGAAGTGTGGGGTATGAGGATTTGCAGCCGGTGCTCTAAAGCACCTCGATACTGAGGATTTACTAGTTGTACCATTATTACTATTTTGGGGATCTTGGCAGATGGTGGATGTTTATTACCTGATTGCAGCTTCGTAAATGTTTGTTGACTTAGTGGATAAAGACGTCTAACAAATAGCAAGAAAGTAATAAATACTTACCATAATTTTTTTTTAAAGATTTTTATTATTTATTTATGCATACAAGCACTGGGGCACAGACCAGAGGTGTTGTGGGGGGCGCGGGGGGCGAGAGAATTCACCACAGAGAGCGGGGAGCAGAACAGGCAGATAACAGAAGTACACTGCTGAGGGGAGCAGTGGGCACAGCAGGAGAGGTCCGCCGCACCATGTGGGTCCCCCTCCCTGGCCAGCAGGGATTGAACTCATGCTGCAAGTGGCTGCGGTTTGCTTCACAGTGCACTGCTTAACCCACTGCGCCACCAGGGGAGGCCCAATACTTACCATAATTTTTAATAGTTTTTGTAGCTTATCTTGGAACAACTGTATAGAGCTGTTCCTACAAATAGTACCTTTTATTCAGAAATGAAAAATGCCTTTGGGGTTCATTTTTGCCATACCACACCAAATTTTTAATAACTCCATGTTCATTATAGAATATGTCAGAACTGCATTCATTGTGCGCAAGGAAAAGGTCTTCTCTCTGGCTGCTCAGGACACAGTGGTCATGTTGGCTGTATGGGCCCCTGTATTCCTCTTTCTTCTGTTTCCATAGAGTTCTGGAACATTGTCCACGTTTGTAGTCAGATTGTAATTGCTGCGTTTATACTGTTCGTAGTATCTCTTGCTTAATTATAACACAAACTAGCAATGGCAAGGGCCAGAGATGACACACAAAAGTATTGCAGGATAAGTTTTAGCTCGCCCTTCTTGTGCTCTCTTTCCGACCATGTCCTCCACCTTAGGACCTAGTCACTTAATTTGAGAAGCTTCATTATTCCTTTCCCTCTCTCACCATGGCAAGAATGGAGAGGAGCAGAAGATCAATGAAAGTGGACAACAGGCAAAAAAAAAAAAAAAAAGGATGCTGAGGTGATGCCCAAACGAGATAGATAGTCTGTTTCTGGAGCATCTAGCTCTTTCCCTTTTTGCGCTCTGAGGTCACTTTTTCATATCTTGGAGAGTTGCATGTTCTTTTGAATGGTCTGAAAGTCAAGAACTTGCTAATAAGTCGATTTTAGTTCTATTGAGGTTTTGTTGTGACCCACGTACCAGAGAAGTTTAATGTGAATCATTCAAGATCTTAGTCCCCCACCCCCAGCTCACCCTTTTGTGTTGAGTCTCCTCTTTATCTAAGGTTGAAGCCTTTTTCACTTAGCAACTGGTCTTTTGTAAGCGAACCATTGTCCAAATTCACCATGCCTAGTTCTTTTGTATCATAAATCATCTTCCCTCTAAGCTTTGGAAGCACTGTGGAATCTTGAGTCATCTGGCCCTTCACAGTGCTGGAAATCTGCCCTGCTGGGGTGAATGCATGGACTTTTTGTTGTGTCGGTATAGATCTGAGAACTGGTTTGTCTCCTGTGATGCAGACTGAATTCCTTCTATGTTACTAAAAGGTGCCTTTTGTGTCCATTTTACAAAGAGATCAGATCAGGGCTGTAAAAGTTATCCGTATGGATGACATGATTAACCAAACCATTTATTGAGCTCTTTTAGATAACCCCTGCATTTTTGTAAATTTCAAAATATTCCAACTACCAATTGTAGGCTCGAACTCAGTGACCAGTGGTTTATTTTTGATGAATTTCCCTACTTTCTCTTCATAGTTGCTATCCACTTTAAAAGTGTCCACTCTGCCCACTGGGTTAGGAATGTCTGTGTGAGGACCATGTACATCATGTCTGTTTGCTGTTGGAGCAGATGCTGCTGAGTAAACTTGCCAGATCAAAGAGGAGAAAGAGGGCAAAAGGAGAGTGAACCCACTGTGTTAGAGTGTGGGCTAGAGTGTGAGCTCTGTAAGTTAGTCTTTGTTTCCCATCCTAAATTCTATTTTAAATTTCCCTGTTCTATGAAAACATCTTGGATAATTCTGTGTCAGTAAGGTGCTGATAATTCCTTAAAGAAATGTGATTCAGTAAGAGCTTTAAATTTGCATGTGACTGCTTGTCTTACGGTCTTTAAGAAGTATCCATTATTAAGGTCACCTCCCAGGTCAGATGTTAATCTTGATTGTCAAGTGTCACATCATTTGTAGAGATTAACTCAAGCTTACTACACTCATCAGAGTACCAATTCTATTGAATAAAAGGCAGTCAAGGTTTCCATCTCTTTTTGTGTTGCAATTCTTAATAGTATCCAAAAGAATAAAATTTTCCAAATATGAAATAGAATGATTAATGAGAATATTTATTAAGATTATGGTAATATATTAAAATTAGTTTAATTTAGTTTCAGATTTGCTCTTCGGAACTGCAACAAGGATAGTTTTAAAATGTGCTAAGCTTTATTTGAGGTGGGAAGTTTCCTCAGGTTATCTTGTAGCTTCTTTTACTTATTTCACAAGAGTGTCTATTGTCAGGATGAAGGGGAAAAATGACCATTCTTTTCAATCAGGCTTAGTTGCAGTGGCATATAAAGGGGAAAAATTCATCTAGTGACAGCTAATTTCTTAATTCAGTCTTTTACTCCTATGTGAGTTGCAGGAAAACTAACTTGTAGAATAAGATCATATGAAGAATTGTTAGGGTTCTTGCTATATCATAATCCTTGTGAATCCTCAGTTAAGTATCTCTTTCCTGAGATACTTATAGAAATAGCTGAGGTCGCTTATAGAAATAGCTAATTTAGAGGCTTTTGCTTCCTGAAACTAGC
Source organism: Galemys pyrenaicus (assembly GCA_019455555.1). Taxonomy (NCBI): domain Eukaryota; kingdom Metazoa; phylum Chordata; class Mammalia; order Eulipotyphla; family Talpidae; genus Galemys; species Galemys pyrenaicus. The sequence goes on from JAGFMF010011629.1 coordinate 16,188,031, forward strand.
TTTTCAATTCTAGATTCCTATTCTCTCTTTAATCTTTTATTTTGAAAACTTCCAACATCCTAACAAGTATGGGAATTATAACCCCCAAGCACATCCATTAATTATTAACTCTTGGCCAGTGTTGGTTCATCTTTTCCTCCAGCCCTGTCCCCCACTGCCAGATAATTTTAAATCAAATTGCAGCTATCATTTCATTAAAAGGAGTTGCTTTAGATAATGACCGGTGAAGCCACTTTCCCTCTTGGCATCAACACAGACTCCAAGGGTTGAACAGAGTTTACAAGGACACAGACTCAGCATTGAAGAACTTACCTTTTAAGAAAGGAGCTCATATTTTCACTGGATACTCTCTTCAAGTATCCCCTGTCTTTCACATCAGGGCATATTTGTAAAGTCCTTAACTTCTTATCCATTTAGAAATTCCTGTAGCAAGTTCAGGTTTAGTCATCTTGTACTGCTTTGGTTATGCCTTATCTGAACAGTATTGAAGGGAAGAAAGAATCATTTCACCAGGAGTTGGCTTTGAGAGCAACTTTGGCTTTGAAGTATACTGGATATGTTTAGGAAGTGTCTCTTAATGCTGTGACAGACCAGCTTTTAAAGGTATCTCATAATCGCTCTTATAAAATACAAATAAAACACTTAACAAGTGATTTTCCCCCCTGGCTATCAGTGGGACAATTTAATTCCTTTTTTTATGTCAAAATAAAATTTTCTTTCAAGTACCTGAGGTCTGCACGCATTAGTCAGCTCATCCTTTGTTGTCAGACCTATTGGTTTCCCAGGCCATTAATTCTTTTTGTCTACTTTAACCCTGCGCTTTCAACCGTGTTGCTTTTGTCCCTGGAGGAGGCATAAAACTGTCAGTTTATTTGGGTGAGAGTGAGAAATGGAATTGTCACTTTTCTTTGTGATTTCTAAACCACAAGTTACTAATAATGATCATAGTAACAGTTTCTCATTTTACATCTAAAAATGGTAGCTTCAAGAGATTAGATAGAATAATGATGTGTTTTCCTTCTAAAGCTAAAGTCAGTTTTGCTTTGCTTGGTAATTCTCTGACTTTCCACTCTTGAATGTAGAAAACTGGGGTTCATCTCTGTATTTTGCTTTATTACAGATATTGGGTAATCGCTGACTTGGCTGTCTTTATGGGCTGTTGTAATTTCTGGATTGAAGACCAGGATCTTCTTTGTATCGCATATTTGATGAAATATATGATTACCTTTCCTCAGTAGCTAAACAGAAATAATTATATTTACCTTCCACTCTTTCACAGGTATGTTGTTAGAGGTCCTATAATTAGATTTTTTAAAAAATTTGCAAAAATATTTAAGCTGGTTTACAGACAGGTGCACTATAAAAAGCAAGGTGTTATTAACATCTTGCCTTTCTTGATTTGTGTGTTTGACATTACAAATATATTGCTTTTTCTCTTTTTCCAGTACAGGTTCTGATGTATGTTTTGAAATTTGTTCTCTTAACAATTTTAGCAACTGGGATGCTATGGGGGGTGGGGGAGGTGTTCTTGTGTCCTACTTTAAGTACACGGCACTGAGTACTTGAAGCATGGCTAGTTGATGGCAGGCAGCTGGGCTGAGCTGGGTACTGGCCTGTGCATCCTCTGGCCTCTCTGCTTTCAGGGTAAAGTTACTGCTCACAGTGACACACTTCACTGACTCCGAGTGGGCAGCCTGGTCAGTCTGCTCGCAGCCTGGCTGTCTTGAACTCATCTTTTGTCCCCTCCCCCACTTTGTATCTTACATTTCAGGGTGATCTGTCTGCTTGAGAAAGAGGAGTACTGTCTAATAAAGTCAGAATGAGATCCTACTATTATGTGACGTGAATTTCACACTTCTAGAACTAATAAGTGGACACATCGGAGACTGGACTGGGCCTCTAGACTTCTCCCTAGTTTTTCAGGGTTTCTGTTGTGTTTTGTGGGGATGAGATTGTTCACCTTGTTTTGTTGGGAAAAAATTGGATCTGCTTCATGTGTATTTTGCAGACTACTCATTTTATTTTAGTTTTAACAATAGCTGGTTAACCTCATGCTCAGGGCTGAAGAATTTTAAAATTAGTACTTAGTAGTTAGAGAATTTTTCAGCCTCATTGGAGTGCTTTTAGTTATGAGCTTTTCACATGATAGGCCTGTGATATATTTAGGTCTTAATGTTTCTGATTTATAGAAATTGAAAGCCAAGGCATGTGCCCCAGTAGTTTTTCAGGGAACAGAAAGCTTTTCTTTCTCACAGGGTGGTCTCCTTTGTTACATTGTTACCTTGACCTCAAAGGGTTGTTTCTATTACATTTGTAAATGAATTAGCTTCTAAGAACAAGACTTGGTCCAGAAAGCATTCCAAATATATAGATAGGGACAGTTGTCAGTGGGTTATGGCATATTTGAAAGTAGCCCTCATCATGTCATACAACTTGAACTGACAGTCACTTTGCTTTTAAAATGTCATTAGCAAACAGTGTTAACATACTTCGGTCCTGAGTAAATAAACTAACAAAGAAGCCTCTGATGTTGAGACTGAATTTGATTTTTAAGGCTAAATAAATGAAGATTGTTTCTAAAAGAAACTTGTGCTTTGTGTCTGTCTGTAAAGAGGAACCTCTTAAGCATTTTGCTTATTGCTTCCAAAATAAGTAATTTCTAAAATAGTTTTATAATAATAGCAATAACAATAGTAATAATAATAATAAAACAAAAGCCACACTACCTATGTTGAAGTATTAGGTTAAAAAAGAAAAGAAAAAGTCATCACAACTTTTCGTGACAAACCCAAAATAGTAAATACAGATGTTGATTTATAAAGCTGTACACCTGAAACCTGTATGTTAAGCCAAAGTTGCCAGTGTTTTAGCTCTTTTTTTCCTTGAAAAGGTAGATGGGGCCTCCCTGGTGTGCTGTGGGTTAAGCAATGCACTATGAAGCAAACCGCAGCCACTGCAGCTCGAGTTCAATCTGCTGCTGGCCAGGGAGGGGACCCACATGGCATAGCAGACCTCTCATGCCTCGCCCGCTGCTCCCCTCAGCAGTGTATTTCAGTACATCTGCCTGTTCTGCTCCCCACTCTGTCTCTGGTGACTCCTCTCACCTCCCTGGACTCTGGCCTGTACCCCAGCTCTTGTATGCATAAATAAATAAAT
>JAGFMF010011629.1:16191427-16223608 GCA_019455555.1 Galemys pyrenaicus
AGGCAGAGAAGGTGGGGGGGGGGGGCAGTGGTCACTAGCAGATCTCAGCGCTTCCTTCCTCCTTCCCTCCTTCTTTTCCTCCTTCCCTTCCTCCCTTCTTCACTCCTTTCCTCTCTCTGTCCCTCCCTTCTGTCTCCCTCTCTCCTTTTGTTTATCTGCTTTTTATGGGCCAAACTGTGTAACAGCTGCTATGAATAGTAGCAACAAGTTCTTGCCCTTAAGAGCCTATAGTCTTGGGGCCTCCCTGGTGGTGCAAGGGGTTGAGCGCAGCACTGTGGGGCTTCCGCAGCCATTGCAGCATGAGTTCGATCCCCCGGCCAGGCAGGGGACCCACATGGCACAGCAGACCTCTCCTGCCTCACCCGCTGCTCCACTTAACAGTGTATTTCGGTAGATCTGTCTATTCTGCTCCTGACTCTGTGGTGAATCCTCTCACCCCCCTGGCCTGTACCAGCTCTTATATGCATAAATAAATAAAATATTTTTTTTTTAAAAAAGAACCTATAGTCTTGTCTAAGAAACAGGCAGTAAACCAGCAGTTGTAACCATCCAGCCCTGAGCTTCAAGTGTGCAAGGGGATCAGTAGAGGAAGTTCACTTAAACTATTCAACTCATGGACAGGACATGTGAGCTAAATTTACAAGGGCAAGGAAAGTTAGTTAGGGCAAGAGGGACAGGTGAGGGGCTTTGGCAGTCATTTCCTTTGTGAGAAACAATTCACTAGTTAATAGTTACCGAGCTGTAGTGGTTGGGCAGCAAATAAATTATTTATAGTTGCCTAATGTTGACATATTAATTTTGGATATCTTTCCCTGGCGTGTTTCTACAAACTGTCTATACTCGGGTTTTTCCCTTTTCAGTGCTGTGCTTGTTGACCGGTCCGTGTCTGTGTCCCTTTGCCAATTATGTAATGTGTGTCTGTTTGGGTTTAAGCCGCCATCTACCCAAGTTTAGCGTCTTAGCTGTCCCATAGGGACAAACAGGGAAAAGTAAGCTGGAGAAGGTAAGCCTGGCCCGACACATTCCTGTTGCATCTTTCCAGCGCTCTTGCCCAGGGGTGCCCATGGCGCATGGTCTAGTCCTGTCAGCGTGCTTCACCGTGCTCTTGGGATGGCCTCCTTCCCCCTGACCATTCACCCTGCACCTAGAAAGTGAATCTGGGAACTTCTCTTCATCCTCCAAAGCCTGTCTGGTGACTCAGGGGACCTTTCCACCCTGCTCCATTCTTTACTTTCTTGTCTCTGCTGCCTTTGTACCTGGGCCTGCTGCTGTTGTACTGCAAGGCTTGTCCGCTCTGTTCCGGTTCTGCATGTGAGCTCCTTGGGCAGGACCTGTGTTTTCCTCTCTCCGGCTCTCTGTTTATCACAATAACTGTCTCTTAATATGATTATTAATTGAGCATTGCCACATTGAAAGAGTTACACTGTTATATATTTACTGGATGCTAACTTTACTGAACAGAAGTGCTTAAGGCGTGTTCCAAGTGCTTTATTCACACTAAAACACAGTGAATTCTTGTGTTAAAGAAGAAATACTTTGATTTTACTAAAATGGCAAGGAAGACTTTAGTCAAGATTATTGTAGTAGGGGTATTGCAATAGAGCAGTGAGGTCAAACTCCAGATATAGAAAGGACAAGTGGGGGTTTATAGCCAAGGAGCAGGTGAGGGATTGATCAGTTGATTGAAGATAACTAAGAGATGTGAAGGGTGGGGGGATTCTTGCTAAATTGACCTAGTAGGATTCTTGCTAAAGGACTTAGGCATCAAGTTGGGGCAAGAGGAATGTGATCAGATACCAGTGGGGGTGGGGGAGGGGGAGAGGGGAGGGTGTTTGCTAAACTGACTCAGCTGTATTCTTGCTAAAACTACACTAGCCAGACTGACAACAAGATGGGGCCAAGGTGATGGCCTAGTTGAGAAGAGGGCTCAGAGGAGCCTGACTGAAACTTGGTTAGGGAGAGAGTCTTTGTCGTTATGTGTCTTCCAGTTAGGGACTGTTGTTACTGGGTAGATGAAGAATCTAGAGCTTAGAAATAGGCCAGGGAACTCAAAGAGGCTGAGTGGCAGTAAGTACTGGAGCTGGAGCTCTCTGGGTGCATTCCATCTAATGACTTGGAACTGTCGATCATCTTCTGGACTGATGGCTGATTAGTTTTGCTAACCTGCTCTGAGGGCCCATGCAGGTCTGTCTGCCTCCACGTGGAATGCTTTCTGGTCTTGTTGAGTCAGTGCTGTTGCGAAGGCCACGGTTTCTACCAGGGCCATAGGCTCAGGTTGCAGTACAGAGTGGCATTTAAATGCTGGTGGCTTCACTAGAATTCAAATAGGTGGTGAGCTACCTGTTTATGTATATGTTTCTGTTTTCTTGAAAGTATGATCCTTAGACATCAAGGTATCAATACTGGAGAAAAAAAAGCACAAATTGAAAGAGCATCGGAAAGTCGTTACTATCCTCAAATATATAAATTTGAACATTATGGAACGGAGTATCCAAAAGATACACCTTAAAACATAAGAAAGAAACTTTATAGATGAGATATTTGGGAGAGTAGTTAATTGAAATCTGATCAAAATTGACCTCAGAAGGTTTACTCTACAAAACGCTAACATACTAACATTTTTTCAGATAGAACTCTAAATTGAAATATTTATGATAGGAAATGTCTAAAATGGAAACAAGTAGATCATTCATTTGTTAATTTGTTTCTGCTAGCAATGGGTGGACTTGGAGACAGGTGTATTTATGTTCACCTACATTTTTGCATTGATATTATTGGAGATTTTTTGAAAAATAAATATTGATACAGATTAACTTTCCCTTGCCTTGGCAAGTCACATTCATTGCTGGTGCTTGGGTGTACTGTGGTGCTGACTGAGCGCTGAGAGCTGGTCAAAGAGGGCACTTTTCACATCTACCTTTTCTGCAACCTTAAGGACACTGATATGTAAAATGTATTAAGAAATCTAAAGATCGGCACTCATTTAATGTTCACTTTTCATGGTGCTGTAAATCAGCGTGAATGAGGTGGTCAGGAAATCATTCTTCCAGATTAAAGTAAGAAGCACAAGAACATTTAAATTTTATAAATGAATTTCTCCTCCCCCACCCCCAATGTATAGGAGAAAAGATTTCCCTCTACCTTCCTAGGTTCTTTGGCTGATCTAAGAATCAGAATGACATGTGACAAATTATCAGGAGAAAAACAAATTTAATTTTATACATATGGGGCCCCACACAGACACGAGGCATTTAAAGACAGGCAAAAGTAAGCTTTTAGGCCATTTGAAGCCAAGGAATGTGATTGGGATCTTGGGTTTCAAAGAGGAGGGTAATCCACAGGATAAGGGCTAATGCTCAGTAATTTGCTGTTTGCCTTGCCAGGCATATGGGTTATAAAAGTTTACCTCTGAAAATAACTATTCAAGTTCTTGTAGGTAGTTAAGGTAAAGGTAAATGTTGGGCCTTGTATGTGCTGTAGGTTAATAACCTGCACCACAAAATAATCCACGTGCCCAAATGGTGCATTTGGGAGAGGCTTGTTCCAAACCCATCACTGAGTTCTCATTAAAGATGAAAAACGAGGTAGTCACCAACATTCTGATGTATCTTCCTATTTGCGTTATTTTTAGAAGTCAGGAGTGTTCATTAATACGGTAGAGGTTGGGAGACCACAGAGAAAAGTGTTAATAGGTTCTTTCTGAGCAGACAGTTATGTTGTATAGTAGATTCACATGAGATGTGAGCCTTGAAAACCGGAGAAAGCAAAAACACGCAGATCAGTCAGATCGGAATCAGGATGCCTCTTGGGTCCTTGTGACCTGGGACGAGGGTGCGCGTGCTGTCATGTGTTGCTTAAGGGTGGGCGTATCCAGAAACGGGCCTGCTTAGCTGTTGTCATAAAGCTGTCCCAGAACGTAATTACCCAAATCTAGATGTTATCGCCTATTGCACAACCAGCCTATGTGGTGTCAGCCTCGCAGACAACCGGTGTGCGGCCCAGCACTGAGTGAACCGCCCGTGTCATGCATGACTGAGCTGGCTGCTGGAATGCTTTATTTAGCACCAGATGTGTTTTGATCAGTGCAACTGAGTGGTTTTTAATGTGTTTTTACTGATGTGCAGTGAATACAGTGTGGTCATGCACCGCGCTCACCGTCTGATGCCCTGCTCAGGGCTGGTGGCATGCTGTCGACTGACACAGCAGAGTAGCCGCTCTAATGAGTGCTGTTCCCGGCAGCCTGAGACCAGAAAGAAATGTGAGAATATTGTTTCCATAAAAAAGGCAGTTTAGACATTAATCAATAATCTACTCCAATGCAAAGCTCTTCAAAATGTAGGTGCGTTACCCTGTAAACTTTATGAATCAGCCATTTTCTAAATGATAACTGGTGAAATGCAACCATTTTTGTGCGATTTTACTCAGTTTTTCTAAGAGAAATAAAATGTAAAAACCTGCATAGCAACTGCTTCTCTGGTCCATATTCCTAGGGAGGCCTCTTAACGCGAAGATGAGAGAGCTAGGCACTTGGGCTACCTCGCTGCTGGGCTTTCAGCCTCTGTACTGTGTCCTTTTTGTCTCATCCAATTGTTAGGGGGAAAGACCCTCCTGAATGGATTATACAAATAGGTTATGGACTTCGACCCCCATTCCAGACCTACAAGATCCAAGGACTACAAATCCCATAAGGTCATTACTGAAGAGCGGATCACTGGGACCTGAGGGGATGGAGTTGAGCAGCCAGGCTGAATATAAAAGCAGACACGTGGGCCTTGGGGGCTCTCTCTCTTGGGAGTCAGCTCTCAGCGCACCGTTGGGTTCCAGCTCCAAGGAGCTGGTAGAATATTTACAGATCTGTATCCCTCTCTTCCCCCTGTGTTATTCTCTACGCTATTTCTCCTTCCCTTGTAAATAAAACCCTTTATTAATCTTTGTTGTGTGTGCCTGCAGTTGGGGCATTATAAGTGCAGTTCGAGCGCGCGGGTGAGGACCCAGTCAGACAAACCCATTTTATATTAGGGTTGCCCTGTAACACTTTTACGTTCCTGCCACTCTGAATTCCTGGCTCGTCCTTGGGTGCATTTTGTACTGTCATGGTGCTCTGCTCATGCCATTCCTTGTTCCTTGGTCTGCGATGCTGTTCCTGTGTAGTTGATTATGTGTTGCGCTTAATTTAAATCACACTCTGCTAGTTATTCTCTCTAGTGGCTTCTTATTCTCTCATCAGGGGTGGTTTCCTCTGGATGTTCACAGTCCTTTGGGAAGCCACAGGACGCTCTCTTACACATGCGCACGAAACTGGTAACTGAATCATTTCACGAGATTTAGGTGTTAGTGAGAATATTTACAACACTTTATCCAGCTTTTAGTATTCTGGTATATTTTCAGAAAAAGCAAAAACAAGTTGAACTTACTACTTTGCCTGAAGCTACATTCTTCTGATTAGCATTTTGATTGTCACATTTTATTTTATGGCACACATACTGTGTGGATATAGAATAGTCTGGCCTTATCAGTGGTTTTACTTTCCATGGTTTTAGTTCCCATGTTAACTGCAGTCTGAAAATACCACGCACTTGAAGATATTTTGAGAAAGATTACATTCTTGTAACTTTATATTGTTAGACTTGTTTTTTGTTGTTAGTCTCTTATGTTGCCTAATTTACCGTCTCTTACTGTGCTAATTTATAAATTAAACTTTATCATACATGTGTATGTACAAGGAAAGGTAGTATGCATAAGAGTCAGGCATTGTTGGGGTCTTGGCGTGCATCCCCTTTAGATGGGGGCAGGGGACTACTCATCATAATTTACCTAACGTCCTGTACTATAAACATTTAAGATTATTTCAGTTTTTAGTTGTTAAAAACAAAATTATGGTAACAATTTGGGGGCACATGTCTTTGGGTTTTGTATATTTTCTTAGTACTGATTGCCAGGAGCTGAATTATTGGGTACATGGTTAAGAATGTTTTCCTACTCTTTTTCTTTTTTTTAAGATTTATTCATGCATGCAAGAGCTGGGGTACAGGGCAGAGTCGTGGGAGGTGAGCGGATCCACCAGAGACAGAGTGGGGAGCAGAACAGGCAGATCTACTGAAACACACGGCTGAGGGGAGCAGCAGGCAAGGCAGGAGAGGTCTGCTGCACTCTGTGTGTCACCTCTCTGGCTGGAGGCAGGGATCGAACAGTGGGTGGCTGCAGTCTGCTCCATAGTGCATTGTTTAACCCACTACACCACCAGGGAGGCCCCTGTTTTCCTATGCTTTGACCCACTGCCTTCCAAAGGAGTTCTGATAGTGTCCTCCCCCACCGGCAGGGTGAGAGGGGATTCTCTTTGCTGTGCTTATTAATACTGGAATTCTGCAATGAAAAACTTACTGGTTTTGAGGTCTTTATTCTTTTCTGGTGAGCTTTCCATGCTGGTGGACCTTAAATAAATTGTCGTAAATTCCTAAGTAGAATTTCCTTTTGACAAAAACAACAGATAGCTTTTCAAAGTCTTGAATGTTATTTGGAATTGGCGTGCTCAATTACTCTATTGCATTTCACAGCCTTAAAATTGAATTCAATCGACTTCAAGTGTGGAAATGTGCCTAAATTAGAATCCTAGATTAATTGAATTGCCATCACCCTTTTGAGTATCAAATTGGTTTCTACAACATTTTTCATGTGACGAGTAAAAACTGAGGCTTTTTAAAGAATAGATGAAATTGAAAAAATTTGGATTTTTCTTCTTTATCAATTTTATTTCAGATCTCAGTGTATTAGTGATCTTTTAATATAAACTTCCAAACTTCCTTTCTGTACTGCTTAGAGATTGAGTGAAATCTCCAGGAAATGATGATCAGGATTCCTCTCAGTTTTTCTCTTTTTTCTCAGTCTTAAAAATATCTCGCCGTATCCTAGTCAAGTGAAGTTAAAGACTCGAATCGTGTATGTTTGTGTGTGCCTTCAAAATCCATCTGCTTTTCCTGTTGATGGCAGTGTGTTTAATGCCTTAGTGATGTTGATGTCATGGAAGCAATTTTTACTCCTGAACCTTCTAGAAGTGTAAATCTGGTCCCGTGCAGAAGCCCTCTAGGTCACCTAGCAGGGCTCAGTCCGGTTTTGTTACTGAGAGCATTGTCCTTTGCTCTTCTCGACACCAGTAACTCCTCCTGTGTGCAGTCAGACTTCCCCTTGCACTTTACCCATGCGTTACACGTTGACAAATAATCTTCAGCTACAGCTGGAGGCAACTAGCATCTATATGTGGATCAGGTTATCAATATGTACCTTTGCAGATTTCCTTTAATCTCCTAATTGGGCGAACATTCCTTAGTTATTAGCACAGACTCCAGGAGGGGAACACTTATCTCCCTGGAGTTTTTCATTTGTCAGGAGTTGATGCATGGGCGGGATGATCCAGTTGATCCAGGACGATCCAGTGCTGCCCTGCGGCACTACATGGCTGAAGATGTCAAAGGTGTCAAGTGTTTGTGGGCTCTTAGCTGTTAGCCAGTCAGCAAGATTTCCACACAGAGCCGAGAATTTCAATGCATATATTCAATGTAGACCATTTGATGATTATCATCGGCACATGGTTACTTTTTATACAGCCGCTGCATGTTTCCTTTCTTCTTTCCTAGCTCTGTAAACCCATGTTTAATTTATCCTCTTGCAGCTGTTGCACTATTTTTGTTGAAGCAGGCTTGAAAGTCTGGCAGGAGGCCTTCCTGCTTTCTCGTTCATTTCAGTGTTGCAGGACTCTTTTGCACCGTGGTGGTGCTTGACTTTTCTAAAACAGAAGGCTTTCTCTAAAACCTGCTTGTCTAGCCTTGGCCACTGTTCCTGCAGGTAAACTGATAGCACCGGGCTTGGTTGCTGGCTGTGTTTAGAGGCATATAAGTTAATCGCTGATAAAGATGAGAGTAGTAAAATATATCCTCTGTGATGACGTAATACAACTGTGACAGCGGCACAACTTGAAGCCTGATGTTCTCCTCTGCCTGTGCTGCTGGTGCCTTGCCAGGTGCTGAAAGGGCAGTTTTCATCTGGAAGAAAACTTTTAGACAATCTCTTGTCTAGTGATAATATATATAGACCTGCATCTCACAGGTGATAGCATTTTGTCCACCCTTTGCCTGGTTTGTTATTTTATTCGTGTGACACAGTGTTTACAATTACCTGTATAATTTCAAGTTTTTGTCACATTCTTTGAGAGAGTACTGTAAAAAGTATGTGAATTGACAGTCTTGGTTAAATTTACACTTTTATTCTGACTGTTCATCTTGTAATTCTGTGTTTGAAGTCAAGAGTAAAATTTTAATCAAGAAATGGTTATTTTCCCAGTCAGTGAATCTTAAAACTGCTTTTGGTTTGGGGTTTCATACTTTTCTCAGGAATTTTTTCCCAGCCTTTTAGTGCTTTGAGATAGTGTTTTTTTTCTCTTAATGAGCATCTTGAAAATGGAACCGTTTGTAATAAAGCCCCTATTTCTTTTATTGAGGTCTTATGACTGGTGATCTAACCTTGTCGTGTTCTTGAAACTTTATTCTTTAAAAAAGTTAGAGTTTAGTTAAATGACTTAATTTTCAGATGCTACTTTGGGGTTAGTTTATGGCCTAAAGTGGAAATAAGCTTCAAGGGAGGGGTGGAAGATTTCCACTTATCTCTTAAGACAGGAATTCCTTTATCTTTCTTTGCTGTGCCTCATTTCCCAACGTTTTGTAACTATATTTCAATTTTCTTGCTCCCTGATGAATTCTCTCCTACTGTAAATATTCACCCAAGGATCATTTAGAAGAACTAAGATTGAACTTCGCTTATTGAATCTCTCTCGAGGCCGGAGACTGGCATTTCTCTTTGTGGAAAGTAAGCAGGGGTGAATGGACAAATTGCCTGAAATGCCAGTGAGTGTTGCCAGGTGACATGCCGACAGCTGGGCCTGACAGTGATGGCTCACCCCTGGCCACGCGGGACCTGTCCCCTTCTCACCTCGGTCCCTGCTGCCACCCCTCCCCCAACAGCCAAACTCTGGGACTAATGCCCGCTCCCTTTTTAGAGAACAGCTTGCATATGCATGTTCAGTAGTTCCTTTGCTCTTAGTAACAAGGTTCTTCCTTTTGCCCGGTTCTTCACCCTTGGTGCAGTGTTAAAATCGGACATGCCTTCCCGGCCGCTTTGCTCTACCGCAGACGGCCGGTCCAGGAGCACACTGCGCCCGTGACTCCGGACTGGACGGTGGGCATTGAGCAGGTTGGCTGTGTGTTTGGGATTTGTCAGTTCCTTTGTCAGTGTGCTGTTTGCTTTTAGTACCTTTTCTCTGTGTTTTAAAGGAGCTTTGTGTACATTCTGCCTTTCTGTGTAATCTTACAGGGCAGCTTGCTGCTTTTTGTTGTCTTCTGCCCGAAGCAGCTTCATGGGAGTGGAATGCCCTGTAAGACTCACTTCCAGAGCAGCTTGGTAGACCCTTGGGGTGGTTTCCAGTTTTGCAGACATTGTTTTCTAAATAAGAGAGTCCCTGTTTTCTCTTTACGATTTCCTAATTTTGAGATTTTAGAGATGTAAAGGTCTTTCAAAAAGAAAAAATTGATATCGATAGTTATTTTTGTGGTTCCTTATAAACTTTATTGTAGATCAGGATTTAATACGGGCAGAAAATGCCTACAGCCAGACCTTCACAGCTTTCAAATGCCAGGTGGTATCATGGTGAGTGTTGTATGTTGGGCATTTTAATGCTCTTGAGGATATTTTTCTATGCCTTAGGAAGTTTAAAATACAAACTCTCCTCCCACCTCTTGGACCTTTTTCCTTTTCCCCTCATGTTTTATTGATGTCCAGTTTCTAGAAATTAAAAATATCCATTCTGTACCTTCCTATTCTGTGTAAGTCCTTTGACCTAAAACTAAGCCCTTTGAGCAACTTTAAAATAAGAAAAAGACACTTCTTTGTAAGAAATGTATTGCAAGTTCATTAACTGAATAGCACAAAGCTGTGCTTCAGATGATCTAGTCTGAATACTGGGAAAGGACACCAGGAACTGGGTGTGAACAATAGACCCGCTAGTACGCAAGCCAGAAAATGAAGCCCGAAATAGGAGGAAGAGTAGTCTCCCCTTGTTTCCTCGCCTCAAGTGCCACCCAGCCAGCTTGCCTCCCCATGGTGGCACACATGGTTGCCCACAATCTAGAACTCTTGGGATACTCAAAATTTAAGGCCGGTAGGAAGGAAAATGTCTCATCACCTCAGACAGCAAATACCTTCTCTACCAAGACTAAGTGTTTGACTTCGAGACCAGGTGATTAAGCACACCTCGCCCTCCTCTCCCTCTGGCCTTTGCTCCAGCCACTTTCCTTAGAAGAGGGTTAGATGGTGTTTGAGGGGGTGGTCTAAAGTGAAAACAGATAAAATGTGTTCATAATCTCCTTCTGGTCATCAGCCCTCAATTGGCTCTGTTAGAAATCTGTGAATTATTTGAATCACTTGAATTGTTTTAAGATTGCTTTTTCTGCAAATGAGGATCTGTTTTAATGACATGAGTACATCTCCCATACCTTTATTGTATGCCTTTCTACCTCTTTAATTAAAAAATTAAAACATTTTCAAATATTTAGGAAATTTTAAGAAACATAACTGTTTTTAAAGAATTGAATTATTTATATAAACTTAAGTTTGGATGCTAGTGTGATGTGGTTTAAAAATTCTATTCCTTGTGATTTTCTTTAAAGCTGTAAATTTAGCATTTGTTATGTGCTAGAAACAATTGTACAGGTTTTGGTTTTTATTTTGTTTGCCAAAAAGCATTTCATTTTCCCCCCAGTATTCACCTTTATAACAAAAATGGGAAATTAAGACCCATTTCACTGATAAGTTTTTTTAATCCAAATGACAGTTTAATCCTATTTTAAAGATTGTCTTTCTATTATATAAATACATATTTATAGAGTTATCCTATTCTTAATATATCAACATTTGGGATTTTAATGTAAATACTGAAATTAAGGATCAGTATCTTTTAGCTGTCTAATTAGGTCTTCTCTCTGATAATGAAATGAGGAAAAGTTAAAGACTTTTGTCAAACATATTTTAACTTTTGGTTTAAAAATCCTAACATTTATCCAAACATTTAAAAAACTACTCTTAACCTGCTTTTGGGTTGCTCAATATTTAGTCTGTATTTTTTATATGTAAGTATATAAAAATTAATACTCACATGCAGCAACTTGTTATGAAAGGTTTTAATAACTTGGGGAACATAGGCATTAGAGAGTGTGCAAAAGAAGGAAACAATTGCATTTTCATTTGGAAAAGACTAAGAGCTGATAACTGAAGTCAGGGGCCCCTCATCTACACGGTGGCCCCTTCTCTGTACAACCCACATCACCCTCCGCCCTCGAGTAAGCCGTGCTGTGCTGGCGGCTGTGCAGGCAGCGCCCCGCCTCGCTTCCCAGGGGTGGGGTGGGCACCTCAGTGCCCTTCTCGCTTTGCTGTCCGTAGGTTTCTGCTTTTCTCTGTCTCCACTGTAGGTGACCGCCCTTAACCCTGATGGAATGCTGGCCTGGGGTAGAACTTGTATCTTCACTCACTTTTTTTTTTTTTAAGTGTTCTGGGCTTTTTTTGTTTTTTATGACTTCCAACTTCCTTTTGATAAATGCTTATGCTGCAGGAAGCTTTTAGTTCTCTGTGTAAGAATGAAAAACTTTGGACTTATATGGCAAAAGTACATTAAAACTTTTCTCCCCTGACTCACTTTCCTCTGTGGTTGGCTAGGACGTGTTAAAAACACTAAATTTGGTTTCCCTTTCTTCCTCTTTTCCGTTGTGTTTTCCTTTCATTGCTTGGGGTGGGTTCCCTCCCTCCCCACCTTCAGCTGCACCCCGCTTGGCTTGCCAGGCTAACTATTTGTGATTGTTTCACTAAGTTCTTAAATCTGGAAGTGTGTAGTCGTGATCATGGGCCCTGAAACCACACTGCCCACCCCTCGCTGTTTATTAACTGTGTGAAACTGTGGCTTCCTTTCCACATCTCTAGGAAGGGGGAGTAACCCTTCAGCACCACCGCCCCGCCTTGTTAATTGGATTAAGTTGGCTGGCACAGGTCAGATGGAGTAGCAGGCATCTAATCAGGTTTTAATTATTTGTTACATCTACACACACACACAGGTTATTTTTTATGGTAGAAAAAAATTACATTTAGAATCAGCCAGCTGGCTTCAGTTTATACGATCCCAGCTTTGTTGGCAACACACAAAGCACGCCAGTCAAGAGCCCGTCCTACACGCGTCTTTTCCCCCGAGGGCTGATCAGGTTCTGACCTTGGCCTCGTCAGTGTCGGGCTGCTTCAGTCTGTTGGGGCTGGTGTTTGTTGGCCTTGATGTCCATCTTGGACATGCGCAGGTTGCTGTCTTCTGTCTTCTCCATGGCTGACTTGGTGAGCAGGGGGGTCCTGGTGATGGCATAGAGGTCAAGATTTTTCCCCGGGGTGGGGGGCTTTTCCCGGGATATCTGGGCTGCCTTCAGAGGCCAAAACACTGGGCCTCCAGAAGGAGGATGAAGTGTGGACTTGTTTTGCTTGTGGCCATAGGTGCCATTGTTACAGGGCAACCCTGAAATGAAATGGGTTTGCCTGACTGGGTCCTCACCCAAATGCTCAAAGGCACTTATAATAAGCCCCAACTGTAGCACATATCACAAGGGTTAGTAAAGGGTTTTATTTTACAAAAGAAGAGGAAATAAAGTAGTGAATAACACAAAGAGAAGAGAGGGATACCAATCTGTGAATGTCCAGTTCCTCCGAACTGGAACCCAACAGCACACTGAGAGGTGGCTTGAATGAAGAGAGCCCCCAAGACCCATGTGTCTGGTTTTATACTCAGCCTGGCTGCTTAACTCCACTTAACTCCTCAGGACTCAGTGATCCACTCTTCAATAATGACCTGATAGGATTTGTGGTTTTGGGATATTGTTGGTCTGGTGTGGGGTTGGAGCCCATAAACCTATTTTATTTGTGTAGCCCCTTCAGGACGACCTTCCCCCTAACACCATCAGCACTGTTTCTTGGCCTTCAGGGCTCTAGCTTTGGTGGGTAAGAGGCTTCCTTCTTTGCTTGTGGCGCCCTCTTCGTGAAAAGAACACACAGATTTTTGGTAAGGATTTCCCTCTCCTGTATGATAGTAAACTCCTTCTCTCCCATGCGTGAGTGTGTACACGAGTCCAGAGGCTGGCCTATAAGGGCAGCATTGCCAGCCAGGCTGTGGCTATGAGAGGACGAGCCCACAGGAGAGAGCCAGACAGCCCGGGGAAAGAGCGTAAGGATTCACTGGGGGCTGGGAACTTGCCAGCCTCCCGGCCCCCCAGGACCGCTGCCTGGCTTGTGCCTCCTCCGCCGCACATGCCAGTCTCCCTGCCTGTGCGTCTGGCTCCCTGAGAGAGCACTAAAGCCTGAAAGACCCACTGAGGGGTCCAGACTCTCTTTATCCATCTGCTGAATTGGTAGTGAACCTGCCCTGTGTTGGCACAGCAGTGTGCTAGTTCAATTTTCACTGTTTTGAGGAAATCACGTACTGTTTGCCGTAGTGGCTGCACCAAAATACATTCCCACCTACAGTGCACAAGGCTCTCCCCGCCCACCCCCACCCCCCCAGCATTTGTTGTCGCTTGCCTTTTTAATAACAGTATCCCAACCCGTGGAAAGGCCAGTCATTGTGGTTTTGATTTGCATTTCCCCCATGATAGTGAGGCCAGTCCCCTTTCCCTGTAGCCTTTGGCCATTTGTATCTGCCATTTGGGGAAAACATAGCTACTTTACTTATTTTTGAATTGTGTTATTTGCATTTTGCTATTGACTTGTATGAGTTAATTATAAACTCCTTCACAGTGAGGATCATGTTATTAAAGTGCTCACCAAAGCCAATTTGTAATTTGGCATCTTGTAGACCTTTTTCTCCATTCTGGAAGTAGAGCTTCAAGATCTTATTTGAATGAGATAAGCACTTGGAAATCAACTCTTTTAAGCCCTTCTTAAAAGGTTTTGATAAGGAGATAAAAATAAGTGACACTTATTTGTTGTGTATGTGTTGAGTCAATGTAGCTTTGCATTGTCCATGGGAATAAAACTTTCTAATTTAGTAATTTTTAACATTCTCTTTTCACTTATCTGTGGAATTTTGGAGTGTATCTCTTTGATTAATTTTTGAGCAGTCACTCCTGGGCTAAGTAATTCACTCCACTTGCATAGTCTAGTAAGAGTGTATCACTTCAAGTAAAGGAGGGTTTGCCTCATGTGTATTACAATTGCATACACCGAAATGCCACTATACTATGTTACAGTGTTTGCTTTCAACTGTCTGCATTTCTTAAAGGCCTTTGTAGGAATAAAGTTATTTTGTATTTACCTAGATCTTCACCATTTCTGTTGCTCTTCCTACATTCATCAGACCTAAGTGTCTCTAAAATTTCCATTTGATTTTTTAAAAACATTTTTCTTTCTCTCCTGATCACTTCCGTCTTTAGTCATTCCTGTTTAGCGCCCCGGGGAGCCCAGCCTTCCTTTTTGCTTTCTCAAGTCTTTTGTGGGAATTGCAACCTTTGTATTACCTAGAACTTTGCACCTGTTGCTTATAACTTTTTTTTTTTTTTTTGAGAATTGGTGAGATTTTCTAGTTCTTTGTGTTGAGTAATTCTGGATTCCCTCCCACACCCACAGGTTTTGTGTTGTTTAGGTTGGGAGAGCTGGGGCAGCACGCCCCGGGGCTGTCGGTTTCAGCAGCAGGTCTTCATTCTGGCCAGGTTCCCCTGAGCCCAGAGTTCAAGGCCATTGCTGAGGCCCTCCCGTCTGTGCTTCACAGCCACAGCTCAGCTGGGAGCCTGAGACGTGTGGGTGTGCACACACAGAATCAGCTTTTTTTCTTTCTTCACACTCTGCTGTCCATGGGACCCTTTTACGAGCTTTCTTGGGTTTCTATCAGTTTTACTCTTTGCACCTCTGGTTCACTGGGCAATTCCGTGACTGGTCTCCCTCTTGGGGATGGAGCTGCTAGAGCAAATTGAACACGATGGGGACAACTTTGAGTTTCTCCCCAAAATCTGATTACTTTTGTTTACTCCTTATGGCCCTCTGGTAGTGACTTTGGTGTTCTTCCCAGAACTTCTAGCTTTAAATGGGCCAGAAAAACTGCAGTGGGTTTATGCTGCTATAGCTGAACCAGAACTCTGGTTTGTGACATTTAAGCATCTTGGATCTGTGACATTTTTAAAATGTATCATCATCTTTTACAAATTATCATAGTACATACAACAAATGTATATCAAAGTTGGAACAAAATATCTTAAACCAAGATATCTTTACTCCAGTTCGTCTCTGTAGCCTAGGACTGAAAAGGAGGTGGGTTGGAAGATTTGAGCCAGTTGCTTCATCTTCATGTTACTACTTCTGTCTGAGGTTCTCTAGGAGCTGAGGAGAACCTAGCTGGGAATGGCATTTGAAGGACCTGTGATTAGAAGAAAGGTATGTGGGGATATTCCAACTTCATCCTTAAAGTGGTATTTGGACTTTCTGTATTAGCAAGTAACCCCAGAAGGTACTTCTCACACCTTTAAAGCGATGTAGTTTTTATTAAATGAGTCCTTATTATCCATCTGAGACAAGTGACACCTAGGAGCAGGGCTTTAATTAAGTGGGGGTAGGAAGGGAGAGAAGGACAGGTGTGGGGCACTGGGTGGCATTTTTAATGGTTGTAAGAGGCAGGGGAAGCTGTAAGTTGCCCATAGCATAGGGCTAAGGCCCTGGGGGAAGAGATTCACATGGTGGAGACCATTTCCTGAATTCTGGGAAGAATTGGTAACAGCAAATACTCTTAAATGCTTTGCAAGGAGCCTGCTAATGATTGAATTATTCCTTGGACCCTGGCAGTTGTTTATATTTGTTTCTAACTGTGACCACAAAAATAACTGAAATATTTAAAGAAAGGTATGGATTTTTATATGTATATATACCTGAAAATAATCTAGTTTTATGCTTTGATTGTTATAGATAAGATTATGCTAGTTTCATAAAATTGTCTCTGTGGAATGGTTTTTGTAAAAGCTATTTCTTGAAGGTTAGTTCAAACTTGCCTCTAAAATAATTTTTTCAAAGAAGATAATAATTTTTCTTGATATCTTTTAATGTTTTAATCTTTATATTTCCAATTATTTCTGTTTTTTTTTAAGTATTGTACCTTTATAAAAATTTTGGAAATCTGTAGTGAGGCAGAAATGCATCCCTTTTCTAAGACTTCCCCCTTTATTGCATGTGTAACATTTTCTTAAGCAGTAAGTTTTATCTAGCTATGTAGTAAAAGGAAAAAAAATGCATATCTGAAGTGCTTTTATTACATAGATCCTAGGATGATTTACCTTAGAAGACACATCACTGTAATTCACTATATTAATGAAAGGGGAGACATAGGGTTATCTCATTAGGTGCTAAAAGCTGTTGAAAAAAATTTAGCAGCCTTCCTAATAAAAATTTTAAGTTAAATAGGAATAAAAGAAAACTACCTGTACATGGTGAAGACTATTTACCATAACACAACAACAAACAAATCTATTAAATTATGAAATAGCAAAACTACCACTGTGAAAATCAGAGGAAGAACAAAAGTTTTTATCTCAACTATTATATAATTAGCTTTATTTGGTTTGGGCTAATAATGTAAGATCCGATTCTTTATTTTGAGAAGAGAAAGATCTAGAAAATGTAAGAGATTCATCTTAAAGACAGCACTAATTTTTAAAAAAATGGGGTAAAGTGGCTGAGTACAAAGGAGACAAGTCATTTGACTTTTGCAATAAATGAAGAATGGGAGCAAGACAATAAATGTATCCTCATCCTACTATATTCAAAAGTTGCATTAACATGCTTTTAAAATTAAGAGCTTGTCATTTTTTGAAAAGCTCAATAAAAAGATGTAAAACATGTCAATTTCAAGAACATAATAAAGATAAAGTAAGCTAAAACACTGTAAAATTTTTGGGGAAATTATCATGCTTACCTCCACAGCTTGTTGAGTGAAGAATGCTGGAGAATGAGAATAGCAGCTGCATATTCTGAAGGGAATTGGTGGTGAGAAGTGGCCACTTCACACTGGCTTCACAGATGGCTGGTTCAGTGTGGTGGCTTGACCACACACTTTTCTTCTTCCCTGCAATCTGCCACAATTACAAAGGAAACATAAAAGATGTTAACGCATAAGGAAAAAATAACAGAGGAAACAGTGAGGAAAGACGCTAACAATCTGTTGGGAAACAGTGGCTAGGAGTGACTGAATCCAGGCAGGGTGCAGCCCAGCGCCGGGTGGAAGGCCATGAAGAGGAGGCCTGGGCACACCTCGCCAGGCTTTGAGTGTGTGGAGGCTCCAGCTGTTTCCAGAGGCAGAGGTCAGGGTTAACACTGAAAAGTGGAAATTCCCTAAAGGTCTGTGTCCTTTTGGACCCGCTCCTGCCTCTGCAGTAGACAGGTGACCACGTCAGCTCCCTCTTGCTGGGGAGCCTGAGGAGCCCTGGAACCAGCGGCTTCCTGACTGAAGGGTGAGGCCTGGGCCTGCGAGCAAGGGCTCAGGTGCAAGGCCACACTTTGAAGTGTAGACTTCCTCCTCCTCCTCTCCTCTCCCAAGCCAGGAGCTAGCCCTGGTGCCCCCTCTTCCCTGCCCTCTGCTTCTTTCTCTGGTACACGGCACAGCTCCAATGGGGACCTGACCGAGAGTATGTGCTGACCGAGGGAGGCCTCCCCTGGCAGCAATGATTGGCCATATGTGGTTCCTGTATGGAGAAGCCCAGCAGTCAGCAAGCCAGCTGCCCACTCCTGGCTCTTGAGTGTTTTCTCAGGACTTCAGTCTGACACGTGAAGGAGCACGTCAGAATCACCAGATATAGGGGAGAAGCCTCAGAAGTAAAAGGAGGAGGCCCAAAACACTCAGCAAATGAACAGAAAGTATTAAATGTTACAAGAAACAGAAGAAAAGTGAACTGCAGAATCAGCCAGAGAAAGAGTGAAAGATGTCAAATTCCTCTCCCCTCTCTCCTCAAAAGGCAGAACTAGGAATAGCACTGAAAACAAGGAGCTTCTGGAAACGTAAAGATGGTAGCTGGGTGGGAAGGGAACTCCATGAACAAATGAGCGTGACGTTGAGTACTGGGGCAAGACACTCATTTTGGCATCTGAGTTTATTGAACTTTGAAGTATGAAACCTCAGTACTCGCTTTTCACTGTGTGTATTCACCATGTGAAATTAAACAGAGGAAAATGCTTATTAAGTTGGGGCTTTTATAACTGGGGGAGAGGACTCGCTTGGTTGTTGTGAACAAATACTACCTACCCCCGGGGACTTCAGCGCTTTGGGTTTATGCCGGGTGTTCTGGGCCGGGACTAGTGTGTTACATACTGTTTACAGGCTTTGTCAAAATCTAGAGAGGCCACTGCAGTGTTTCTCGTGGGTGGGGCATGCTGTGGGGTTTGGGGCCCCTGATCAAACCTGACTTGGGCACCCGACTTGTGGGATTGCTCTCATCAGTTCGAGTCTGGTTTTCTCCCTCTGTCCTGGGGAAGGGCGAATGTAGTGTGTGCCTCTTGGGCGATGATGAGGATGAAGACAGAAACCTGCGACTCAGCTTGTACAGTGTGTCGCCGGTGCTAAGGGCCCAGTGAAAGGAGCTGCTGCCATGATTGTGAAACAGATGAGTCTGTGTAGATAAGGAAAGATACACTTTAAAAGGAGCGGCTACGACAGTGGGGGACATGGTGGTCTGTTCCGAGCTACTGGCCATCAGTCCAGGCTGAAAGCTTGTTACCAGAGCCTTCCCGCTATGTCCCCCAGGGCCCGGTGAGGTAGCTGGCAGCGGCCTCTGCGCAGAAGGAGCGCTGAGCCCCTCTGTTGTCACTTGGGTTTGTAGTGCTGTCCCTACCTCTCTTCATTAAAGACAGAGTTGGTGTGTTAATAAGTAGACAGGAGTGACGCTTTTGTAAACTTAAACGTTGCATTTCAATTGCAGGCATCCCTTAGCAAGGTAAAAGTGCAGAACCATGGCTCAGTTTCCAGCACCTTTTGGTGGTAAGTTTCAGCAATTTTTCCTTTTTAAAAATGTACTATGTCATCATGTTTTAAAACTCTGTATTATGGCAAGTTGAATATATGTGTACAAGTGGGGGGCGTGAAAACATCTTCGGAAGGTGTTCAATTCCGGTTTTGCTTACTGGCCCCCTTCCTGCTGTTCAAGCGAGGGTATCCTGGACGCCTCTTGGCAGCTGCGTGATTCAGCCACGGTGAATCGAGAAGAGGCCCGAGCACGGCCCCTCTGCTCACAGCTGTACAGAGTCCCCTGGGGTCCCAGTAGCGCAGCCTGCAGACGCCCCCAAACCGTTACCTTTATAGTTCTGTTTTCATCCTCTTTCTTAGTCACTGGACAGCCGCTTTTGGTTTTGCTTTTGTTTATAGTTTCAAGGATAAATTCTGACAGCAATCAAAGTCCCTCGTATCCTTGCAGGAGTGTAAGGTCTGTGAGAGGCGTCTCTGATGTCCAGCGCAGTGCCCAGCATGCAGGACATGGCAGTGGACATGTTCCCAGCGACGGAATGAATCGCCACTCTATCTCAGACCCTGGAGAACAGGGAGAGAAAGCATTTTGTTTTCATGCTAGGCACTTGCACATTTTGTATGAAACTTACATATTGCCTCTTCCCGCTTTTTTGGGACGTGTCTATGCTTTTGAAGTCCTCCGTGTAATGAACATTCATGTCAGTGAACTTGTTTGAGGAGGCCTTGGAGTCAAGTGAGGAAGACCTCAAAAATGAGGGGGCATCTGGTCTTAGCGCTGAAACGGGAGAAGAACCTAAATCCCATTCTCTTTGGTTTGCCTTACTTTTTTCTCCACGATGCCTGCTTACCAAAACAGCTTAGTGAGGTATGATTGACATATCATAAAGTCCACTAGCTTCACTGTACAATGCAGCGATATTTAGTAAATTTGCAGAGTTGCGCAACCACTCATGTTTGAATGTTTCCATCCCCCCAAAGCGACTTTGATGGAATCACTCAGGCCACTCCCTGTGATGCTCAGCTTCTGCACGACTTTCACCTGTGACAGTTAAGCCTCTGAGCTGCAGTTCTGAAGTAGTCTGCTGCTCAGCTTTGTGTGAATAAAAGATTAACTTACTGTGTCTCCAGACCATTGTGCTAACTAGAGGATTATAAGTTTTTGTGAAAAGAGTGTGCCAATTTCTCCTTTTGGAAGTGCTTTTCTCTTAATTTTCTGTTTGCATAACTTCCAAGGACAAAGGTGTTAATTCATCAAATCATTTATATTATGATTTGTAACTTATAGTACACTGAATCTAAAATACTTTGGAAATAATGTGTGCCAGTGCTCCTTTTCTCATTGAACAATTTCTTTCTTTTCTTGGATTACAGGCAGCCTGGATATCTGGGCCATAACTGTGGAGGAAAGAGCGAAGCATGATCAGCAGTTCCATAGTTTAAAGCCGATTTCTGGATTTATTACTGGTAATTGGAGTCAATATTTATATTTTTTGTTATCAGTGGTACATATATCTATAGAAAATTTATTGTGCCAAACTAATGTGGGCATAACTGAAGGGACATTTACTGATGTTGCTGAGGTCTTGAGTCTGTATTTCTGAGGTCACTTTCCTAGAATGTATTTAAACCTGAGGCCTCCTTGGTGGTGCACGGGGTTATGACACAACACTATGAAGCATCTGCAGCCACTGCAACATGAGTTCGATCCCCGGCCAGGGAGCTGACCCACATATGGCACAGCAGACCTCTCCTGTCTCCCCGCTGCTCCCCTCAGTAGTGTATTTCAATAGAGTCACCTGTTCTGCTTCCCACTCTATCTCTGGCGACTCCTCTTACCCCCTGCACCTCTGGCCTGTGCCCCAGCTCTTGCATGCATAAATAAATAAATCTTTTTTAAAAAATAAGCCTTGTGGGTGGCAAGCCTCTTGTTTCAGGCATATACTTATGGGACTTGGTTAAGAGCAATTCTTTACATTATATAGGATTGGGCTCTGGTCCTTAAGCAGAAACATTTGCCTCCTTTTGGTCTTGCACCAGTTTGGAAAACTTAAATAAAGAACAGACTTTTATCTTTTAAAAAGAGGAATTTTCTTATTGCTGAGTCCCCAGAGTTCCTTTTTTTTTTTCTTTTCTGTTAGTCTTTCCTGTTTGATTACTCTTCAGGAATTAGCTTTAGAAAAAAGGGGAGCTAGATTTTAAGGGTTTTTTTGTGTGTATGTCTCACAATTCTCCTTAATTTATTAGTTTCATCATCATCAATGTGATTTTTTAAAAAATCATTGTTGCTTATTCTCCATAAAGATATGAAAAGTATTAAAAAATTTAAGTGTAGAGATTAGGAATAGCAAAGATTTTTTTTTTAAATAAAGCAGAAGTAAGGTCATCCATTTCCTGAGGATTCCTGTAGATGTACTTTGTCATAATGTGTAGCTGTCACTGCCTTAATTAACAATAGAGTAATTAAAGTTAGCAATCCACCTCTGCAAATGATATGCCTCTTTTGAGAATTATTTTTGTGTTAAGAGCTAAGGTCGATGCTGGTAGATTCATTTTGCTTACAGGCTTAGCATTTAGCTTTTATCACTTGTTCAACTCAGCACTTGTAGGATCACCAGCCTCTTTATTTTTGTGATTTTGTCATAAGAGGATTTCTGTCAGCTGCGGCTCGCTTCTGAACCTTTTTTCATTAAATTTACAGGTGATCAAGCTCGAAACTTTTTTTTTCAATCTGGGTTACCTCAGCCTGTGTTAGCACAGATATGGTAAGTTGGAACTTAGAAGCCAAAGGTAAAAATGAAAGATTCCAGTAAAATTATTTCTTAAAAGATGGCAAACATGTATCTCTGTCATGAAACATTGTACTATTTCTTACCAGAGAAATGCTTTTGAGAAGTATCTAATATGAAATTTAAGAAAAAATGGGAGCAAGGCCACTCTGCCACAAAATTGAATCTTCAATGGAGAAATTTGTATTTTGATATTTTTAATACCAGTGTGTCTTAGCTTCATCCACCTCACCCATACTCATCTGAATGTCCTTAATATTTCTGGCTAAATATTATAGTGGTTCTGTAATTCCATTGAATGAAAGGTGAAAAAAAAAACAAAACTGTGGGTTCCTGTGAACTAACACGATTTATTACAATCTTGTATAATGTTGAATGCATAGTGAATATTGTTAAATTCTTGATGAACTCTCACACATAAGTGCTCAGAAATCTTTTGAAACTGAAGGAAAGAAAGAGAATGAGTAAAAAAGTATGGCAAGTACAGTTTGGGCTGTGGATTCTCACTGAATTCTATTGTCATAAAGCTGCGTCTCCCACATTTGTGTGGTTCTGCTGGTTATTTCCCGAGTTCCCTGGGCTTGGTGGCAGTGTAGACTCAGCTGCTGTAGTAGAAAAAAGCATGTGTTCTGAGCCTGAACCCCAGATTCAAACACGCCTATCTTTATGATTTGGAGACATATAGCTATCCTCTCTGACCTCAGTTCTGTAATCTAGAAAATGGAAGTGCTTGTCCTTTCCTCAGGGGTGCTGAGAGGATTGGCAGAGAAACTGTAAATGAAGCACTGAGTGTATGGGCCCAGCCCAGGAGAGGCCTCAGAACAAGACCCCAAACAGGGAGCATTCTTCTCATCGAGGTCTGGGTTTTCCATATAATTCAATTGCTTGTCCCTTACCTGAGCAAACTTTGTTATTTGTAACTTTATGGACATGAACATGGGTTGACATAATTCCTTGCTGCCTTCCAGCAGAGTCTAGAACATAGTCTAAGCTTGCTCAGGAGTGTCATCGTTATGGAAATAACTGACTGTTCTGAAGTAGCTCGGAAAGGCATACCCATATACTCGTCCGTGTGGCATGTACTGAGTGAGAACTAATGATACTTGATGGCTGTGCTTTTTGGGGTGTCTGCTCGCTTTTCTCTTTCCTGGGGTGTGGGCATATTGGCTGCCAGACTGTCTCTTTGGGCTAGAGTGACTCTTCCTATGTCGCCCTTCTCGTTCTAATTTCTGGTCTACTTTGAGCTAGAAAAATCAGATAACCAAAAGTTTTAAAATTAAGTGAAAGGCAGACGGGGGTGGGGGGGTGGGGGTGGGGTGGGGAGCACAGCAGGGAGAGACTCACTTGTGTACATGCGGACACAGTGTCACTGACCTGCAGCTAAGTGCCCGGGTGTAAATGAAGAGACTTGGAACGTCTGCGCTACTGTGACAGGCCTCTTTGCTTTGTGTTCTGGTGAATGATTGTCTCACCCATCAAGTGCAGGCACCAGCGTCTTCCTTTCCCAGGATTAACTTCCTGCACTGAATGCTGCTTCTTTGTTGTGGCCCTCACCTTTGAAGGCGCATTCAAGAAGCAGTCTTCTTGACACCACTGCTGCGATGGCGACTGGCGGCTCACCTTCATCAAGCGTCTGCCCGGGGCAGTGCCCAGGGTCATTGCTGGAGACACCGTGGGTGGCCAGGTCTGTGCTTCCTGGCGGGCGCAGTGCGTGGGGGACACGGACAGCAGTGTGGACATGGCCACGCGCTAGTGTGCATAAAGGAGTGAAAGGAAGGGTTAGCTAGTGAATTTGGCTGTTTTCATTGACAACTATTAGTTGTCCATTTGCTTGTAGCTATGTGTGGTGAAGTCACTTTTCTTACTTGGTGTTTTCATCTTGAAAATGTTTATTACAATAGAGATGATGGACTGCCAGATTGAATTACATTTTTTTGTCTTTAATTTCTCCTGACATTTCATAAAATAAATTTTTGACATCATACTTTTATTAAGAATTGCTTTCAGGGGAGAAATAATACACCTATAAAGTGGCTTTTCCCCAGAGAAGTGTCTTGGAGGCGTGGCGGTGCTGCCGGGTGGCCGGCATCGCGAGGTCAGCAGCTCTGACCTTTGGTTCACTCTGCAGCAGTGCTCTGCTCTGCGTACTTTGCTTCTTCAACTTATAAATCATGACAGCTGGCTTAATGAAAGCTTTTCCTTGTGATCACTCATGCTGATCTTGTTTTCTTGCG
This sequence comes from Galemys pyrenaicus, assembly GCA_019455555.1. Taxonomy (NCBI): domain Eukaryota; kingdom Metazoa; phylum Chordata; class Mammalia; order Eulipotyphla; family Talpidae; genus Galemys; species Galemys pyrenaicus. Next base: position 16,215,505 of record JAGFMF010011629.1, read on the forward strand.
TGGCTTTTCCTGGTGGCATCACACAAAGACCCAGGCCCCTTTCAGTGGAGAGAGGAGTGGATTTGAGTCTGAGGTTGTAGGGATTCGCAGGGTCCGCCATCCGGGGAGAAGAGGATTTGGGTTGAGTGATGTGTACTGCTGGGGATTGTGTGTTAGAAACTTTTATAATTTTAGTTCCCTGTAAAAACTGTGTTCCAGTTCCTTTGAACTGTTACCTACTAATACTTGGGTCTACTTATCCTTCTAGTCAGGGCTATCACCCAACCCAACTTCAGATTAAAACTACAAGAGAGCCTCAGAGAATGGAGTCATGCCAGTGCATGTAATGCCAAGTTAACACAGTGGCCAAAGATGATACACATCTTCCTAGAAATTGTCTGACTAAGAAGGAACTGGAAGGAAACTGGCAAATACCGTAAATCCTTTTGGCAACTTAATGCTGCAGATTGCTTCAGCCTTGCCTGGGTGTGGGGAGGAGAAGGAAGCAGAGGGGAGTGGACCAGAGACTTGAAAGTACAGGAAAGAAAAAGGGGTAGAACAAGGGTTTTGGAGTCAGCCCATAGCGGCCACAGGAAAGGAGCTTGAAGACTTAGGGAGGGGAAGGAAGGGGACTCTGCCTGGGAATGACCCTTGACCCTGTGACACATGTAGAGCGGCCGTAGCATCGCTACACTCACACCTGCCACAGATGCCAGTTCACGATCACTTCAGTTTTTGTGCACACACCGAAGAGATACAAGTACTGTGTTCAGAAATGACGGATTAGTCTTCTTTCCTCTTTGTAATGTGGATATGTTTCTTTAAACCACTTAGTCATGTTTTTGTCTTTATTTGGTTTAGGAATCTCTCATCTTTGTGGACTCAATTTTGTTTTTTGAATACATAGCACATAAACAAGTTTCCAAAACCCAAAACTGTACACAAAAGCAAACTTGAAGACATTTCCACTGCCTCGCCTGTCCCTTTCGCCCCAGTCTCTGTCTGCCTCCTGTATCAGTCTCTTGCTAGCCTCTGGCCAACGTGAGAGTATGCCAGGGCACAGTCAAGAAATCCTCTCCAAATTAGTGTATCTGCAGAAAAAAGGGCGGGAAAAAAACTTGTGGTCAGATCAGCAGATGCTGATTAGGCACTTGATAAAAAATGTAGTAACCATTTCTACTAAGCAGGAAAGGGAACTGCTTCAGTAGATCAGGCTGCTTTCTAAAATCACTACCGAGTGATATTCTAAACAGTAACATGCTACAGTCATTTCGCTGCCACTCCAAACCAAGCCCACATGCACTCAACAATGTCTTAATTTCTTAGCGGCAGTAAGATTACTAAAAAGGAGGAATAAATAATGGAAAGTTATCTCTCTTTTATTTTGCTAGTTATGTGATTGTATACTACAAGCTTACTATTTAAAAAATCAGTAAAATTTCTCCAAGTTTGGTAAGATAACCAAATACAGCATAAGTATTTATTCAAGGCAAAAACTCTCACTATCCTCGGACTAGACACCCAAATATGGAGGTGGGGGACTGATCCCTTTAAAATAGTGAGCAAAATGATAAAATTCCTAATATTTGAATACACTTGCCAAGTAAAGTAATTATATTGAGAAACTGATAGAATCTCACTAATGGAAGTATTAGCAGAACTGAACAAATGGAAAGCCATATCATTTTTCTTTGCTGGACAAATGATCATAAATATGCCAATTCTCCATAAAGTAACATATCTAGCGAAGTTTCAACTTGGATCCTAATAGGGTGGTTTGTAGAATTCACAGATGATTTTAATGATCATAGAAAAAGAGAAACTTCTTTGAATAGCCAAACAAAGTTGAATTAAAAGCAAAAAGCCTTGCCAGATATGGGAAAATGCCATAGAGCAGTGTGATGACGAGGTGAGGACCTGCAAATTGTTCAGTCCATGTAGATAATTCAGGATTAGTAGGTAGATAATTCAGGACTAGTTCTAACATCATATTTAGTGATCTCACATCATTTAGCAAATGTCACAAATATTTTTTAGATCAGTGAGAAGAGGATGAATTTATTAATCTTACTGGGAAAGCTAGGAATCTATCTGGAAGAAATACGGTTGAGTCCTGGAGTTATGTACCACCCATACATACACATTTGCAGTTGTTTTCATGATTGAAATATGAAAACTTCAATCTTAGAAAATAAAGGACCGAATGTATACTATGTGATAAGAAGAAATATTTTACGTAAAAGGTATTTGATATAAAATGAACAGATGATAAATCTTTTCACCGTTGACCACAAACAGTTAATATGAAATATACAATGAGCTCTTATAAACTGATGAGAAAAAGACATGCAATCCATCAGAAAACTTGGCAAAGGATATGAATGAGCAATTCATGGAAATATGAAGCTAAATTACTAGGAAATATGGAAAGCGGTATTCAGGCTCACTGGTGGTGAGTAGAGTTCAGACTCTATGGTGTGCTCTGCTGAAGGGGTCTCTGGATAAAGGGGACCCCTGACTGCAGGGGCCTGGAGTGTTCCTATCTGGGGCAAAAAGGAAGTTCTGGTAGCCGTACGGTTCCGTTTCCTGTTTTATGACCTTTACTTCTTGAAGAATAGTGTTGACTCTTACAATTTTTTTCATTTACAGTTTTTGTTGTATAGCATACCTTTTGCTTTGCCTCTTTAACAACGTAAGACTTCTTTTCCATGAAACCCAGTTCCCTGTTTTGAATGCCACATGTGGCTCATTTAAAGGGTTGCTAGTCAAGGCATTGTAATTGGAATAGTTGGTCTGAGCAATTGATGTTTCAAATACAATCTTTAGATTTTAAAAAGTAAATCCTCATGCTGTTTAATATGTGGGGGAAGAGAGATGAAATCTGAATGAATAGTAAACATGTTCATAAGTGGACTGAATTTTAACAGCTTTAGGAGTCCACCAAGAGCTGCTTAGTGACAGGGCTCGTCTGCCCGGTCAGGGTTCTTGTCCCCGTGGAGTTCATGCAGTTAACCAAATGTGCTGGTCGTTCGTAGTCTCTGTTTCTGACAGCTCCCTCATGACATCCTCACTTGACCCTTTTGAAGTGGATAGTGGTCAGTGCATTCAGAGTGGTGCGAGCAGTCTTACACTCGGACTGAAAATAACGTGACGTGTCTTAGGTGAAGAGTGACGCAATGAAAAGGATTTGGATTTAAATAAAACCTTGTCCCTTTCCCCAGGTCACTTCCTATAGCTTGGTAAACAAGCCTCGCTTGGAGCCGCTGTCGGCTCTGGCTGGGGCATCCTGCTAAGTCTGTGCGTTGTTCGCAGGGCGCTCGCTGACATGAATAACGATGGAAGGATGGACCAGGTGGAGTTTTCCATAGCCATGAAACTCATCAAACTGAAGCTCCAGGGATACCAGCTCCCCTCTGCGCTCCCCCCTATCATGAAACAGCAGCCAGTTGCTATTTCTAGCACACCAGCATTTGGTAAGTCTGGAAAGGAATTGGTTCCTATATTTTATAGTATATTTAAGCAATATTTCCCCTTTTTACCCTCCCTGTTTCTCCTATTGTGAAATGCTGGGAGAGAATTCCGTCTGCTAGATGAGGGTCCCGTGCAGGAGGTGGTGCTGGGGCTGGGAGTCTGTTCACATTCTAACCCTGAGATGAGAGGGAAAGCAAGGTGAAGGCGAAGGTCTGTCCGTTTGGGAAGAAGGAGCAAGAGTGTGGCCTGCTGCTGCTGCGCCTTCTTTTCCTCGCTCCTTGGGACTCTTACTTCTTCACTCATGGAAATGGAAACCAAACGGTTCCTGTACGTGCCACCTTTGTTTCTCCTTGTGCATACAGCACCTTTGGATTAGGGGATGTAGAAAAGTGGGGTTTTTTTATTTATAGTATTGAAGCAGTTGGCCACATTAAATTCTTTGATAAAACCAATTGGTGTAGGAAAAAAAGCAAAACCCACACATTTTTATTCTAGTAAAACGCATCATTCTATAAAAAGTTATCTTCCAGCCAAGGGGTTTTTACAAAAATTAATCAGTAACTCGTTGACAAAGGTCTCCAACAGTTCTGATTTCTTCCCTGATCTCACCCTAGACTTTAATTATTCAGGTTGGTCTGAAGATCACAGTAACCAGATCCAACATCTGATTCACGGGGAAGGTCTTAGTTTAAACAAAGCACAGAAATCATGGATAGTGTTGCTTTCCTTCTCCTCGTCCTGATGTATCCGATGACAGGTGACTTGTGAGGGCAGTCGGTGGTGGTTCAGGTTGTCTTGGATACAGTCAGTGACAAGCCCACAACATTAATAAGTGCTCTGGTTTGACTGAATAGATTCACTATTCAAAACACGCAAACTATGCCTTGCCCCCTCCTGTTGAGCTTAAGCTTCTATGAGGGGTTTTAGAAGCCCAGGTTTGGGGTGTGGCAAATAGGATAGTGATCCAAGAGAAAAGGGGACGCTCCAGAAATCATGGCTGAGCAAAGGCTGGGAAGAGCAGAAGTGAACAGGACTGTCGTTGCCCCGTGACCAGGGCCCTTTTTGTCCATCCATCGTGGTCCTCGGCCCCTTGCCTGCAGAAGCCATGCTGTTCCCTGTAGCCCATGCTTGCTAAGGACCCATGTGTTCAGACAGCTGGAGGGAGGTTTTCTCTGGCCTCCTGCAAGAGGACACTGGGGGTGGAGAGAGGACCAGTCACCAGGCACACCACTTCCTCTTTCGCCCTCGAGCGCGGTATCGATGACTCTCCTTCCTACGTTTACTGTGTCTCCTCTTCTTCCATTCTCCTCTGGGGATTTTAACTCTGGACATCTTGCTGGTTTATTTTCAGAATGGTGTGGTTTCACTGTCCACCATGTTTTCGGTCACTTCCGTACCCTATGACCGCCACGGGGCCTGGGGTTTCTGACCCGACAATCTGCTCGCCAGTCCACTTTCACTGGGGCTCTCCCCTGCCTCTCCTCGCCTCATTCTCCTCATGTCAGTGCAGGCTCTCAGGAAACGTTTTTCAAAAAGATAAACCAAGAATATTAAGGAGTTAAAAATGCATAGAAGTAGAATGCTAGCACTAATATGTCTCAGCTCAGGGGTGGGTCATTTTTCTTTAGTTCTTTGAGAACAAAATAATTTATTATGATTATCATGACTTTCTAATTAATATTCAAAGTGACCTGACTTTGCCTTTTCTAGCCCTTCCACAATGAGCCTGCACTATTTTATTTGGATATAAGAATAATCCTAAAAGTACGCTGAAATTACTAGTTCATAAATGAGAGAGCCCAGATTCCAGGAAGTCGAGCAGTTTACTTAAGATTACATTTCTAAAAATGGAGGTGGAGCCTGTCCAAACCCATCATTTTCCCGAAGGTTCTCAGTTTCCTTACCTCCCTCTCTGTCTCATGAAGGTGGACTTCGTTGTCACCAAGCCATGCAGGTGTCATGCAAGACTCTTCTGGGGTGTGTTGCCGCAGATGTTCACAACGCAGTTATGGCTGGCTGGGAGCTGAGCAGTCGTTGTGTTGAACTCCCTGTGTTCAGAGAAAATGGGGCACAGTGTTTTAGTGACTTGCCCACGAGATCCTTGCTGTATTCTAGGGGAATTCTGTATCTTTCTTCAGTGCACTCACATGGATAATAATTCTCCTATTACTCCAGATCCAACTTTTGGGGAGCAGTTTATTTATTTTATTTGGTTGACTTTTTTGTTGTTTTGGCCAGAATCCATGATTTTATTAGATTTTAGGCCACATTTTGAAGACCCTACTGTGCATTCTAGTTGCCGGGGACACGGTGGTGAGCAAGACATGGATCCTGCTATGATGGAGCTTCTTGTAATGTTGGGTGAAGCATCGAGTAGAGAAATCATTCTAGGGGGGATAAGTGCCATCAATTCCAAAAACAGGGTATTATGCTAGACAACCCCCATGGCCATGGTGATCAGGACGAATCCTCTGAGAACATGCCTTTTGAGCTTCTTAGATGAGAGCCATTTGAAGACACAAGGAGTTTCCTTTGGGGATAGGACTCAAAGTTTGGGAGTGGAATAAAAATTGAGCAGGGCAGCCACCTAGAGACTGAAGAAAAGGTCATATCCTAACCAGAGTGGGGGAGGAGAATGGTAGCCGGAAATCCCAGGAAGTAAGGCTCACCCAAGAATAAGCAGCAGGCAGTTTGAGGCAAGGTGAAACCCCACGCCGAGTCATTACTAGTAAAGAGTGGATAAAGAGCAGCAGTCATCTGCCATTTCGTAACAAGCGAAAAGATGCCGAGAATGCGACAACACGTGAAAAACCAACATAAAGCAGAATTTTAAAGTCGCAGAATAAGGAGCCAGAACTCAGAAAACAATAAGAAATAAAAGAAAAAGTCACTTTAGAAATGAAGACTGGCCTAAAAGCCACTCAAGAGATACTGTCAGAAGAAAAATAGAAACAGTAAAAAGAGGAAGAGTTCAAAATTTAAAAGGAGTTGAAGACAAGGTATAAAAAGGATTTAAGAAAAGTGACAATATTGAAGATGAAAATTGAATATATGGTTAGTCGGAGACCTTGAGATAAGTCAAAGCAGGGAGTATGCTAAGGACTAGTTCAAGACAACTTGCTTGAAATAAAAGAATTTAAACTACAATACATTTGAAAGAGTATATTGTGCCTGAAAAATATAGACTTGGAAGAACCAACACTAGAGTGTATAATCTAGCAAACAAAAATTATTTGGACATGTAGAAAAAGAAAGCATGTGGCTTATAAGGAGAAAATTAGATTAGTTTTAGAATTTTTTACAGGAGCATTTAGAGCCAGAAGAAAATGGAATAACATGTTTAGGATTTTCAAGGAAAGAATGAACCAAGAGAACCACATCAGCTGGGGCCTCCCTGGTAGCGCAGTGGTTAAGCAACGCACTTTGAAGCAAACCGCAGCCGCTGTAGCATGAGTTCAACCCCTGCCGCAGGCTAGGGAGGTGACCCACAGGGCGCAGACCTCTCCTGTCTCTCCCGCTGCTCCCCTGGGCAGTGTGTTTCAGTCAAGTCGATCTGCCTATTCTGCTCCCTGCTCTGTCTCTGGTGAATCTCTCACCCCCTACACCTCTGGCCTGTTCCCCAGTTCTTATATGCATAAATTAATAATAAATACAAAAAAACCCCAACCCCATCAGCCAACTTTCCCACTCCCTGGACACTTAGTATCTTAAATTCAGTTTTGACACTAACCGCCTGGAGTTAGCATCAGATTCCGCAGATTTAAGGACTCCGTCCCACGAGATGGCCCACAGCTCAGACTTGAATCTCAAGTAATGGATCCCTAGGGTACTCATACTTTTGTCTAACCCATACAAAGTCAGTGGTTCCTATAATTTGCTTGAAGAGGTCACAAAATTTAGGGAAACATTTATGTTAACTGGTTTGTTATACAGGATATAGGTGGTCAGACGAAGAGGCTAGTAGCTTAAGATTCTGAAGGGTCCAGAGTGCAGGCACTTCTGACTCCATAGAGCTGGGGTGCACCACCCTCTGCATATGTGGCTTTGATCAACATCAAACCCTGTAATGTAGGAGGTTCCGTTGCATAGGCATGATTGATTACCTCATGGCTATTGGGTGATTAGCTCAATGTTCAAGCCTGCTGCCCTCCCCTGAGGTCTGTGTGGAGGTAAGGCTGGGGAGGGGTTGAAAGTTTTAACCCTCCAATTATTCATCGTCTTTCCTGTGACTAGCTCCTAGGGGTGACTAGCTCCTGAAGCTGCCTAGGGGCCTCCAGCTCATTAACACACAAAAAGACACTTCTTTCATCCCAGGGGATCTGAAAAGCTCTTGTATTAGGAACCTGGGACCAGGACCAAATATCATGACAAAAGTGCTCCATCACTCAGTGAATTACCAGGGCTCCTCTCGCCCCCCCCTTCAGCTATTCATTTAAAAATATTTTCTGTTTTTGCAGAGTACTGAATTGTAGAATTTAAAATGTTTTATCCTGCCATATCCTTTATACCCCTTTAACCCTTTTGTCCTCTTGTTACAGGGCAGGGAGAGGAGCACCCCAGAACCCCCAAGCCTGCCCTCTCTGAATGGGTTCTGCCATCCACCGCATTAAGACAAACACAGAAAACCTTTAATGGAAAGGAACTTTAATACAAC
>JAGFMF010011629.1:16223658-16265890 GCA_019455555.1 Galemys pyrenaicus
CCCACATCTGTTCCAACCAGTCCAAGACCAAGAAGCAAGCACAGTTTCTTCACATGTCCCTCTGCTCCACGTGCCTCCTCCAGGTCTCCTTGCTGTTCTTCATCTTCCTTTCTTCCTCCTCTCTGCAGAAATCTTCTTTTTCTCCTCAGCTCCACCCACTTAGGGCAGAACCAGGATTTTGGAACTTCCCCTTTTCCTGGGATGACCCTGTTACAGTATTATGATTAGAGTATTTAATGTGATTTCAGACTTTGTAGTTTTATTGGCAATTAATCCCACATATGCTCTGTTCTTGAAAGTGTTCCATGTATATACAGTGGTTTTTGGATGGTGTGTTCTGTAGATACTAAGCCTATTTGGTCTAATTCCTTATTTTTCTTTGTTTAGTCTCTCTCTTGTTGAGTCTCATATCTTCTTGTTTAGTCTCTTATATCTAGTGTAAGTAGAGAATTAAAATTACCTAGTATTATTGTGTTGTAAATACCTGTTTTGTTTTGTTAATAATGGCCTTATATATCTTAATGCTCTATCATTTGGTGCATGTATATTTATTAGTGTTTTTTCTTATTGTTGTGTTAGACCTTTAATCATAGTAAAATGTCTATTTTTTTAAAAAGATATATTTATTTTTGCATACAAGAACTGGGATATAGGCCAGAGGTGTGTGGGTTGGTGGGGAGGGAAAGATTAAACAGAGACAGAGTGGGGAACAGAACAAGCAGATAGACTGAAGCACACTGCTGAGGGAAGCAGTGGGTGAAGCAGGAGAGTTCTGCTGTGCCATGTGGGTCTCGTCTCTGGCTGGGGATTGAACTCGTGCTGCAGTGGATGTGACTGCTTCATAGTGCAGCACTTAACTCCTTGCACCACCAGGGAGGCCCCCAAAATGTCTATTTTTTATTATTCTTTGTAATTGGAGGGTCAGAAGTAAGTATAGCTATTTCTGACTTTTATGATTGCCATTTGCTTGAAGATTGTCTTATGACCTTTAATGCTACCTCTGTACTTGTCGTTATTGGTAAGATGGATTTCCTGTAAACAGCAGAAAGTTGGACTGTGTTTTAAAATGCACTCAAGTTACTTTATACCTTTTAATTGGTAAATTCAAGCCATGTACATTAAAGTGATTATTGAAACATGCGTTTGTTGCCATTTGTTATTTAAACATTTTTTTACATTTGTCTTTTTATTTTTGACATCTTTTATGTTGTTTATAGTTTCCATTTTCATTGTTTTATGTGTTATTTTTATGAATTTTTTGAAGGTTCTGCTTAGGTTAGTATATACTGGACTATTTTTGTGGCCTGTTAGGTGGTTTTATCTCAAACTTCTTCTGGTGGGCTATATTTTTACCCTCCAACTTCTCCACATCATGTAATATAGGTGTCACATCTATATTTGTTTTGTTACTGCTTTATAATAGCATCTTTAGTATTTCTTTCATGTCTGCATTTGTGTTGGTTTATTATAATTTTTACTTTTCATTGAACCTCCTTATCTTTCTTTCTGTCTTGAGTGATAGCCTTGCAAGATAAAGTATTCTAAGTTCATGACTAAGGAGCTTAACAGGTATTTGCTCTTGTCAAGATCTAGGTGCTTCAGACTCTAGCTGGTGCAATTAGTTGGTGGTTATCTTGACTTTGGCCCTGGGTGGGGGTAAGGCATACATACTTTTTTACATGTCATAGCTGAAGACTACAAATGGTAGCCTCTTTTATAGGGAGATACAGGTGATCTTATATGACCCTTCTTGCTAGTTTGGGCTACTCCTGTTCTTGTGAGGGAACCACAGGCTGGGACAGACTTTTATCTGTAGTAAATTATCCTTATTCCTAGAGATTTCTAATCTGGGTCCTCTGTCCTGCATGCTGATTCTGTCTACCCTCTTCTCAGGTACAATTCACAGATTTTAAAGTCCCCAATGTGGGCTTGTTGTGCTCTTCAGTTAATAGCAGCAGCTGCCCCTCCTTCTCACAGATTTTCTTGCCCCAGCATTGTTTCAAATTCACTTTAATTACAGTTTTTCTTACCCTTTTCCAACATGACTTTGTGCTTGATCATGCAATCATCTGTTTGCTATTTCGGGGTTATTGTCTTTGTTTAAGTGTAGTTTGGTTATAAATATGTACAGGAGGCAAATCAGCCATCTTCACTGCCAATATCTTGCTTGTTTTCCCCAGAAATTATCAGACTTTTAGGAGCTCTGTGTTATGAACCAGGAACCAGGGATAAAGACCAGATATGTCTTTCTTCCCGTATAAAAAAAATCGCAAGTTGGGACAGAAAAAAAAAATAGGGGAATCATTTCTTTTGGCTCTGTCGTTTTTTCATTTGTTGGTTAAAATACTTAAACAAAGAAAACTTTCCCCACTTACTCATGTTTAGTATGCAGAGGAAAGGTAGGCTCAATGTTTGATTTATTTTTTTTTTCAATGTTTGATTTATGTCATCCTTTATTTGCTAGTTTTCAAAAAAAAGTCATTGATTGTTTATGGTGGCAAATTAGGATTTTCATTTGTTTTCAAATGTCATTATGACTGTGTGAATTGAATTGTTTGCTGACTTCAGACCAGAGCAGTTACTGTTCTTCTTGATTCTTCATCTTTGGTCAGTAGATCCCAGTTCAAGTTGTGTGTTAAGCCTTTTGAGTGACCCTCGGCATACTTTTTGGTACTTTTAAGAGTGATTTATCCAAATTCAGATTTGAAAGGGGAATGTTTGACAACCGACTCACTGGGGATTTTTTTCTTTCGTAGGTATAGGAGGTATCGCCAGCATGCCACCGCTGACAGCCGTTGCTCCAGTGCCAGTGGGGTCCATTCCCGTTGTTGGAATGTCTCCACCTCTAGTTTCTTCTGTTCCTACAGCAGCAGTGCCTCCCCTTGCGAATGGGGCTCCTCCGGTTATACAGCCTCTGCCTGCATTTGCTCATCCTGGTATGTGACCTGTTGAAACCCTATGCCGAATTTTTACAACTTGCATATTATTCTTCATTAGTAAATCTTCTGACTTCACTTTCTGATTATATTTAAATGATATTTTATTCCAGAGGAAAATATCTTCATTATTTTAATTTCCTTTTTCATTTTCCCCCCAACACATTAAAAGGAATGTGTTAGGCTAGAGAGAGGGAAAGGAGAATGGAATTATGAAACTGGAATTCTGGAACTCTGAACAAAGCTGAAGTTAAAGCCAAAACTAAGAGCATATTTTCCTTTCAAGGGCTTGATCAGAGCAAATGAAGTCTGAACAATATTTGCACCTTTTGTATTTTTGTGTGTTGGTTACTACTTTTTATTAGCTGTAATGAATTGCTAATAAGTAAGCCTGTCCCTTGGGAGTAGAATTATGTGACTGTGGGGAAAACAAAGAGCACTGTATTTTTTTTTTTTTTTTTTGAGGAGGTGGAGTGATTCATGCAGAAGGAGAAGGAAATCTATTAAGTGACTATAAATTAAGGCTGTAGTATTGCTTGCTTGCTTCATTGAGTGAAAGGATTAAAATTTTCTGTTTTCATTAATTTCAATTTGAAGCTTTCTTCCAAGTCTTCTCCCCTTAAGTTAAAAGAAAGCATGAGCTGTAGATATAAACCGCCTTAGTCAACAAGTCTTCATGAATTCATATCAGTATGGAAAGTAGTTGAAAGAAAAGTGCTTTATTATCTCTCTGAGTAAATTCAATAATGACGTGGGTTTTTGCTTTACATTTGAGGCATGGTTTCTGTACCTGGCTCCTGGATGTGCTTCCTGGGTTGGGCCAGGTCTCTAAGTGACAGCCAAGGAATCTAAATGTTCCCTTTTTTGGGAACTTCTTGTCACTTGTATTTCATCTTACACACAGGGCAGTGATTGTAGACAAGATGGTGGTCAGCCAGTGCCTGGTAATTGTTTTTCTACTGGTGCTGGAGATCCCATGTACTCAGAGTCATTTTCCTTTTGCCACTTGTGACAAGGGCTGTGAACAGCAGGCGAAGAGGAAGGGACTATGGCTCAGGCTCAGCCTTGTTTTTCTGACACACAGCTAATCAGCCTGAATGAGAATCAGACACAAAAGTTGACCTCACTGGCGTCACATGTTATCTGGCCAAGACTGCAAGTCTGTGATTTCTTGGCTCCTCCATCTGGAACTAATATGTCAGCTCCCTGAGTGCAGTTAAGGAAAATGCCTGATATTTAGACTCTTCTTTTATTGGAACAGGTCTTACATCCTGCAATGCTTAATGTTTAAGGATGAGTAAAATTTTAGGGATATAAACATTACTACTTAGGAAGCTAATTTTCAGTAGAAACAAGTAAACCTAGAAACATTTTTGGTGAGAGATCAGGGAGCAAGGAAAACTAAATCTTTGAGTTCAGGGTGGTAATAAGGAAGAATGATTCCTGCCTCGGGTTTGTTGGCTATGCATCTTAAGTTTTGTACAGAGGGAAAAATGTCTTATCTTTGGAGAATTAAAATTATTCCACATTTATTTATTTTTTACAGCAGCCACATTGCCAAAGAGTTCTTCCTTTAGTAGATCTGGTCCAGGTTCACAGTTAAACACTAAATTACAGAAGGCACAATCATTTGATGTGGCTAGGTAAGTTTGCTTGTTTTAAAATGGGCGACTTGGGTAAAGCTGTGTTTTTCATGATCTTATTTTATAGAGTGCTAGTACTTTTCTTTATCTGGGTAGTATTATTTTTATTCATACTTTTGCAGTCAGCAATCTATGATGTGATATTTCCCTTAAAGACTTTGCACGTTGTTATAAGAGGATAACATATAAGTGGAAATAACTTTTAAAATAAGAAAAATAAAACCTCCAGATAGGAGAGAGAAATTAACTACTTGGAGTCACTTGAGTTTATGTGTAAAAAACTTTATATGGACATTAGGGCCATAGTTGGCCTTATTTTTAATTCTATCTCAGATGACCTCATGGAGACTGTCTGGATTGTTAGAAAACTCTAATTTAAGATCAATTTTGTGAAATTAATTACTCAGATTAGTGGCAGTTAATCAAATTTTGACTCTATTTTGGAAAAGTTTAAATGACCTAATTGCTTAGATTTACTCCAAGCTTGGCTTCATAGTCTTTCATATTTTTGTTTACTTTCCCTCCTAATATTTTCCCTTGCACACTGATGCACTAAGATGAAAAATGAAGTCTCTTTTAAAGTCATCTCAAAACTTGTGGAGTGAAAAGTGATGTGAATGAAGACAATTCTGTATCACTTATTCCCGTCTTCGTTTGAAATCTTTCCTAAGTAAATCAAATCATTTTTCTATTTAGAGAGAAGAATGTGTTGAATATAATCAGTAATTCATTACATTTAAAACAATGATTTAAAGGAAATCCATGAACTGAAAAGCACCAGCCCAAGTGCTTTATAAGGCACACTAACTCACTGAATGCGCATCTTCTTCCTCATATGAGGACTTTCCCATGTTCTCTCCATGGTAGGTAAGGAAGAAGCTTAGGGACATTAAGTGACTTGCTCAGGACACTAACTCACAAGTGGCTGAGCTTAGAGATGACCTCAGTTCTTTTTGGGTTTAAGGCATACTTGTACGTGTTCCACTTCTTTATTCCTAAGATGTGAGAACATTTCTTGAGCATCTCCTTTGGCGGACACCTCATTTATCCCTTTAAGCCCCGACAATTGCCTAGGTAGTAGGTGTTGTCTGGGAATTATGAATGAGACCATTATTCTCTGACTCTGGTCCAGAAAGTCAGGCCCCTCAACACTGGCCTCCAGCTCACACCGAATCCCATGTGCTATTCTTCCTCTCACCCAATCTGGGCTTTGGATTTTTTTTCTGACTCTCCACAGAAGTTTTGAAATCTGTCTTAAAACTTCTCTATGACATGAAACTGAATGAAAAATCAGACTATTAAATGTTAATGCTGTTAAGACAGCTGCGTTTTTCCAGGCAGTCATCTTTTCAATAATTTAAATTTCTAGCAAATTTTTGTAATATGGCATCTAGTTTTGGTTACCTACTGATGTGTTTTCAGTGCATTTAAATTCTCAGGAATTTGGCAGAGAGTTCTGACTTGATAAGTGTAATCTGGAACACCTTCTGTGTGGGACACCCTACGGCTCTGGGGTGCAGGAGAAAGATAATTAGCTTCTTGGCCTATAGGTAGGAGGTGGAATCAGCAAAACATTAGTTAGTTAAAAATGAGAGAGTTGTTGCAGAACTACTCACAGCAGAGAAGGTCTTGGTAAGTGTTTTTTATTATTAAGAAATTTATAAAAATGATGAATTTTAATTAAATGGTGAATGTATAAAAAGGCGAATTAACGTACGTCATTGCCAAGTATCTGGGGGCCATTTCCTCTGCTTTATAATGTAAAGTATACTGATACCATGTATAAGTGAAGGCTAAAAGGCTCAGCTTATGATTAAAATTTTGCTTTTACATGTGAAAACAGGTGTTTTGTTGAAATCAAATGGGGGCATTACTAGTAATCTGTCATGGATTTTTTTTGCTGTCAGTTCAGTCCTTGTGTCTAAATTGCCTCACTGAGACCTCAGGCTGTAACCAGCCCAAGGCACCAGTGTGGGAACTGACCTGAACCCGTCATCTCTAAGGAGGTCCAGACTCAGAAGGCTGCTGCCGGGGTTTCCGCAGGTCAGCTGCGTGTTGGCAGGAGAGGCGGCGCTGGACGGGGCCGGGAAAGCAGAGCTCCCTCCTGCTGCCCAGACTGCTGCCCATGCTCCCTCTCGGCCACCCTCCATTTGTGGGCCTTAAACCTTCCCCTGTGAAATAAGGTCCCTCTGTGGATAAATTCACCCTTCTTGTTTTTGGGTGTAGAATGTTAAACATTTTAAAGAGTTAATGCCATTAAAGGCACTTCATTTGTTTGCTGTTAGCATTGCCTTTTAAACTGAAAGAGGACTGTTCTAGAAGTTTAGAAAAGTCTGGACATTGTTTATCGCCTCAGCACCAAGGAGATTTTCCACACTTTTGTCGAGCTTTTCAGTGATTCCATTGTGTATACAACTTGAAACAGCCACCTGGTCTGTGGTGTTTATCCTTGATGCTAAAAAAATAGTGAGCTGCTCTATTTTGAGAGAACATTTATAACCTAAAAAACTGGAAAATATTTATTACGGAAATAATGATTGAAAAATGGGTAAAATGCGAAAGCACATTTTCTAGAGATGTTCTTGGCTTCCTGTTTTTAAAGAACTTTCGCAGGCTATCCCTTCCTGTTGATTAATCCATCTCCCTCCCTCCCTGTTCTCCCCACAGTGCTCCCCCAGGGGCAGAATGGGCTGTTCCTCAGTCATCCAGACTGAAATACAGGCAATTATTCAACAGCCATGACAAAACTATGAGTGGACACCTAACAGGTATTTACCAGTGAGAACTGTTTTGTGAACGATAACCTTTATTCCTCGTGCAGGTGGTTGCCAGCTGTTGGACCAAAGGTATTTTCAAGTCTTTCTCTACCTGCTTTTTTTGAAGTAGGGTTTTCGCTGTCCCTCTTAAGCTCTCATCTGCTGATAAAGCTGTAGTTATACTTTATTCTCTAGTGCCTAAGGCTTTCACTGCAGTATTTCTTGGTAAAATGGAGTGTAGACCCAGGATCCTGCACCCAGAAAGCTGCTAGAATGCAAATCAAAGCACCAGTGAACAAAGACGGTTTCAGGTTCTGCAGTCCAGCTTTCCTGATGAGCTTGAAGCTGGCTGCTCAGCGTCAGCGATGGAGGCAGGTGCTGGCGAAAGGAAGCTTTGGAGCCACCTCTGCCGCTCCGGTCTCGTCACCTGACTGGATCTTATCTCTTCATTGATGAAAGACCAGAGTTAGGCTATGTGATCTCAGTTAAAGAAAGAAAAAATTCTGTCACCAAAAAAATTAGAAAAGATTTTATGATACCATGCAGAAACCTTTCTAACAAGTGGGCTCAACACTTAAGATTGTTAGAGTGTTATAAAGATAAGCATAATTTGAGTGAAAGGAAATAAAGACCTCTGATGCAAATATTAAATATAAAATGGGGGAAATGTAGCTGTCCTTTTACAAATGGGAAAGGAAGGAAGATGAGGCTAGTTTTCCTGGAGTAGAGGGGCATTCTTGGCACCTAACACGAAATACATCGCATTTCCGGTTCTTAAACATTTTTTGCTATACCTTGAAATTGTGATTTTTACTACAAAAGAAAAATTCACCCTGTTTAAAAATGTTGGGATTAGGCAAGAATTGGAAGGGTTCCAATCTAATCTTGAACTCTGACCCCGAACAGGGTCTGAGCAGTTTCCTCTCGTAAACGCATATTTGCATCTGAAGGGGCGAGTGACCAGCGCCCACTGTGGTCTGCTGCCGTGCCCACGCAGTCCTGGTGGTTTCGAGACAAGAGAATGGAAACCTGCCCAGCTCACGGGACCCTGGCGCAGAGTTCAGTGCAGCAGTTTTAAGTCTGGCGTAGTGGGCTGTTCTGCCACCAGTGCTCAGTATAGACCCACAGCTACATCGCCAGTGAGTTTGAAAACGTTTCTTCAAAACACTGTTGGTGTTTGCTGCGAGTTCATTAAAATAGTATTCAGCTATGACATCGATGCTCTTTCTTGGTGGGGTGTATATTTTATGCCTAAAGTACAGTGTTTACATCCCAGAGATACTGGCCCAGGCACTTGACTGTCCTCAACTTTTAACACCTGAGGCAGAAAGGACACTTCGAAGCGCACTGGGGAACGCAGGTTGTGCCGGGCTGAGCTGCACTCTACTGTTCTTTTGTCCAGGTCAGAATCAAGGTGGGAGCTTTACTTTCAAACAAGATTTTTTTAAAGTCAGGACAAATGAAAGTAGTTGAATCAAGCAAATTGAAAAGTAGAGAGAAAGAAAAGAAATTCAGTTTTATTTTCGAGGACACATTATACAGTGTGTTTAGGCAGCTGTTGTGAAACAGCTGGTTTGTTGAAATGGTGAAAACGAAGATCATTGTCACCATCACAACTCCGAAGATAATTATATGAGTCCTGAACCCTAAAGCAGTTCC
Source organism: Galemys pyrenaicus (assembly GCA_019455555.1). NCBI lineage: Eukaryota > Metazoa > Chordata > Mammalia > Eulipotyphla > Talpidae > Galemys > Galemys pyrenaicus. The sequence continues at coordinate 16,232,653 of JAGFMF010011629.1, forward strand.
ATGTTCATTTTCAGAATAGAGGAACTATGAAGGAAGTTCAGGGAAGACCCCAGAATACGGAGAGACCTGAATGAAATATGTGATTTACTTCTTTTTTTTTTCTTCCTTATTTTTTTTTGGTGTGGGTTCTTGGTTTAAAGGAATTAAAAGGCATTTTAAAAACTTGTACATCTCTTAATTTAATGCAATAGATTTCCTCCTTGGCGTTGGGCCTTCTCGTATTATGAATAACAGTTGAAGTATAGGAACTGTGGAGATTTTGCTTCCCCCCAGCTTTATTGAGGTGTAATTGCCACTCAAAACATTTGTTTTAACATTAATGAAGGGAGAATCTAGGTTATCCTCATGCATTACTTTCACTACTCACAGTGACGTGTGTTTTGGACTGGGCTGGAATTCCAGGTAGCGCCCCCAGAGCTGCATGTAACCCATGGCTTGGCCCATCTGTGCTGGGCCCTCTGTTCTGCTGCTGGTTGGAGGGTTCCTCTTGTGTTTTACTTCGAAAAATTTCTTTTGGGTGCTATCAAATTCTGGCTACATCTTACGTGTCTGTTGTGAGCATAGGAATCCATTGATTGGTCCCAAGCAAAAGACGGCGAGGCTCTCTGAGCTGGTGACATGAGCTTGTCCACTGTGAGAATGAAGCTATTCCATCAGTGGCTTAATTTGCTCCACTGGCCATCTGGGAGTAAAGTAAATTTGGTTGCTACATCACATAGGTGGACTCTCCCTTATTCCCTCACATCTCGATGTGCGTGATATTACCTGCTCCTAAAAGAGACTGTCTTATCAAATAGAGAGGATCTAGTGTATCAAGGTTATGCAAGTAGCTCTAGAGTTTCTGATTATCCTATTAATGCCAACCCCTTCTCAAGGAGGTATCTTGTTATCTTCTTGTGTCCTGAAACAGTGTATATGCTCTTCATACAAAAATCACAAATGCTAAACTCTTAGTCCTGTTTAAAATAAAACACTAGCTGTAGTTGATGATCTCCGTCCTCTCCATCCATGCTTCCTAACTGTGATGCACACTGTAGAGTTTATGAACTTGAGAGAATTCTTTTTATCCTTGCAGTGTGTCCAGATACACCGATGCTCCAGAATTGGTAGCCTGCCACAAGAAGTTCTGTGCTTCAGAGCTCAACTGCACGCTGGCCTGTTGTGCTAAGATGCTGTCTTAGCTTTTGCTGACTGCTTTCATGTTTCACAACCTTGTCTTAGGACATGCAGATCAGTATTAGAATTGCAAAAGACAATTGTGATCTTCCTGTGCAGGGGTGAACAAACATTTCTGTGAAGAGCAAGATAACCAACATTTTAGGCTGACCTCCAGACACTGTTGCAATCCCTCACCTTTGCTACTGTGGTGCGAAAGCAACTTTGTATCATGCTTAAATGGATGGCCACCCGCTATGTTTCAGTAAAACTTTATTTATAAAAGCAGGCAGTGGCCAGAGAGGGCCTTAGGGCTGTGATTTTCCAATATCTGTTCTATTATCATCCCTCCTCTCAGAGATGCAGGAACTTCCTCTTTCAGAGGCAAAGTAATCTTGTTCATGTCATATGTCAGGGAGTGAAAGAGTCTGGACTGGAACCCACATCTGGTCTCCAGTTCCAGGGCTTTACACTTACTGTTACACTTTTTGCTGGGAGTCGCTCAAGTGTGGACTCTCTTTCATATAGTTGTGAAGTGTAGAAAATTGCTACCAGTGTAGATTAAGGCTTTACTGATTTTTAAATTTCTCCTTTAATGTTGCCAACCCTGTAAGTACAGCGTGAGAGGGAATGAAAACATCAGTGGACTCTCCCCATGCCAGCATGCCACAGAACCTTTGCAGCTTCACGCTGACTCAGTAAAGATTGTTTATGATTCTCAGATGTCGCCTGTGTGCACACACAAACCCAAAGGGAATATGTACATACGTTTACCAAAACTTAGACTGCTCCCTATTCATAGTTCCAAACCCACCACTATGTGACTGTCTGCCCACAGGAGGATGGGTAGTGACGTTTCACAGAGTGGTGCACCAGACAGCAGTGAGTCAGTGTTCCAGCCACACACAGCATCCTGCGGAAAGTCGTAAGCAGGCTCGGCAAAGCGCTCACTGCGCGCTTGGGGGTTTGCTGCCCTTGGTGGGAGGTGCCCAACAGGGACTGCTTCATCAGTGGCTACTGTTCGCTTGACCCTTTGCAGTCTGCACAGTTAAGCTGTATCCATGTAAATATCCATGGTTATGACACATGCTTCTCTGCTCCTATGTACGAAAGAGTTAAGTATTGCATGTGTACATAAGAGTTAAGTATTGTCAATAATAACACCATTTTTCTGTGCTAGCTCTATGCTGAGCTCCACATTATGGTTCCTTAACGATGGAGTGTTGATTTGTAAATTTGGAAGGGACCTCTGAACTGTGGAAACTAGGGCCTAACACGATGAAGAAACTGCCTGCTCCAGGTCTCCCAGACTAAATCCAGACTGGGCTCAGGACTTCTGTGCCTCCTCTGCTGTTTATTCTCTGGAACTTTCTGTGCTCAGTCCCTGCAGAGATTCTCAGAGATTCTAACAGATGCTTCCAGCTATGCAAAACACAGCCTGTGTGTGTGTGTGTTAAATGAGGTGCCATTGAAAAAATAAATAGCCAAAACCAGAATTTTGGGCCCAGAAATTTTTCAACACAATTGCTACAGCTTCCCTTTCTTGATCCGTCCATTATCCTGGGGCCACACCTCAAGAGGCAGTGCTGGCAACCAGACATGCTTCCTCTGTCTCCGGCAGTGGTTAATATGACCCTTGGAAGCTTCTAGTATAGCTTGTCTCATAATGAAAGCTAGTTTCACACCAAAAGATAAAAGTATTTAAGAAATGAGAGCTGATGTGGAGAGCAGAGTTAAAGTCCCCAGGATTTTTGTAATTGCTACATAGGACATGTGCCCAGTGCTGGCTGTGATATCATTTGTGCAACAAGTCATTACTTCATAAAAGTCTGTATAATGGAACAGTTAGGAGAGTTCCCTCTCACCTCTATTTTTTCTCTAAAATTATCTGAATCCTTCCTGAGTGTGTCTGATGGTACTTATGGTGGAAAAAGCAGGCAGATGCAGATGATGCTGAATAGAGGGGGAAAAAAATTAGCTTTGTAAACAAAACCTGATATAGAGAGTTGGTATCTGGACAAAGGGGAGATTATGTGGTGAAACTCTAATCTTTTCTATCCTTGTTCTTCATTAATCACACATTTAACAAAAAATTGGTGACTATGTGCCAGACACCGTGCTGTGCTCTACGTTTCCCCCTCTTTTTTCCCTATTGGGTCTTAATTTCCTTGGGTAATAGCAACTGCTGTTTAGGGTGCTATGATTGCTTCTTTAAAAAAAGGTAATATTTTGACAATTAGACTTAACATAGCATGTGGTGGATTATCCCACAGTGAGTTACTTTAAATGCTTAGGTTAAGTGCCAGCTAGGTTATTTCATTATATCATCAGTAACTGATTAGAAGAGACCAAATATTTCTGTTTTAGAAGCTAAAACACCGATTGTGTAAGCTCGCGTGGCACCAGGGTCTTCCTGGACGGTGAAGATTTACTGACATCATTATATTCTTTCCCCTGGTGTTTGTTTAGGTCCCCAAGCGAGAACTATTCTTATGCAGTCGAGTTTACCACAGGCTCAGCTGGCTTCAATATGGTAAGGAATGAAGAGTTCTTTACTTTGTATAGTGTGGAAACTTCATTTCTTAGATTGGTATGGTCTTGTGAGTCTTTAATATTGTTGTTTATGGGGGGATAGATGGTGTACACTTCATTTTCAGTGAGTTGTGATTACCTCTCTTATGTTTTCCCCATTATATTTTGAAAAATACAGAAGCAGAGAGATTTAATATAGTGAATTCTCAAAAATTAATAAGACAGCTTACAGAATTCTCAATTCATGACCACTTTTGGTTCTCTCATCCTCCCTAGCAATTATTTTAAGCCAAATTTCAGCCATTTTCATCAATAAATGTATTAGCTTATATCTCTAAAAGAGGTGGGTTTTTTCCAACATGAGTAGAATATCAATTAGTCCACCTAAAAGTTTTAGTAACAATCCTTATCACTAAGTCAATGTATATTATATAAATATTTTAGACTTTCATAATTTTTTAGAGGTGATTTATTCAAAATAAGTGAAATAAGTCTATACTTTGTAACAATTAGTCTTCTTTGTTTTATAAACTACCCCCTTAAATTGTTCTCCACTCTTCCCTTCCCTAAAGCTCCCAATCATTTGTTCTATGGTTTCTTTTTTTTTTTAAGATTTATTTACTTATGCGTACAAGAGCTGGGGTACAGGCCAGAGTCGTGGGAGGTGAGAGGATTCCCCAGAGACAGAGTGGGGAGCAGAACAGGCAGATGGACTGAAACACACTGCTGAGGGGAGCAGCGGCCGAGGCAGGAGAGGTTCTGCTGCGCCCTTTGAGTTCCCCCCTCCCAGGCCGGGGGCAGGGATCGAACTCGGGGGCTGCAGTCTGCCTCACAGTGCGTTGCTTAACCCACTGTACCACCAGGGAGGGCCTGTTCTATGGTTTCTGATGTTTGCTTCTTTACGGTGCTAACTTAATTCCTCTATTTCTTATAAGTTGATCCACAGCAAGGTTGTCAGCCTCAGCATCGTTGACATTTTGGGCCTGGCAAGTCGATGCTGTGCGGGCTGTCCTGGGCATTGTAGGCGGTTAGCTGCACCTCTGACCTCGCCTTACCAGAGGCCAGTGGCATGGCCCCCACTACCACGTTTGACAATCAAAAATGTCTCCAGAAACTGACAAGTGTTCTGGGGGCTACAAAATCAGTTTTTCTTGGTTGAGAACAACCCCTTGGGTTCAAGTTTTATTTATTTACATATATGTGTATGTGTATAATATGTACATATAATATATGTGTAGTTCCATGTATATTTGGCAAGGTGTCATTGGAGATGATACTGGATACTTTGATCAGGAGACATATAAATGTCTACTCTGCAATGCTTTTCAGTAGCCATTGATGAGCATTGCTAGACCCTGCAGCATTCCTTGCATTCCAGTGTTAACCAGATGTCTTCTTAAGAAGAGTGTATCTCTCAGTTAGGCATTGCCTCCTGGGTGTTAAGTCTGGTCTTCTGTGATCACGTGCTAGGTTCCTAAGTTTGCGGCGAGGCACATTAATGGGGTTGCTACATAACTGGCCAAGTTCTAGACATACCTCCTTCATATCCTGGTACCTTTCTGAACATCTTAAAGGGGGTCTGCTTGTTGCAGTAGACTGATGGTAATAAAAGGCCAGTCATTGAACATCTATGTGTGTGACATGCCTAGACCTCTGTAAGGGTAGGTCTGTACCAGTATCTTAGGACCTGCCGAAATACTAACTTAAGGTCTAACGTTGATGCAAGTTGATTGACAGTTTACTAGGTTGTTGTTACAATACTGGAATATATTGGAATGTTTATTTAAAAATTATCATTGATAATTTGTTCTCTTTGGAAAAGATACCTGAGACTTCTCCTACTAGAATGTTTATATTTTGCTACACCTGAAAAGATATTTTAATGAAATGCTTATAACCACAATTTAGGCAAGTAGGAGGGAAAACAAATGAGAATTCCACCTGCCTTCTGCACTAAGAGTATCTGTGGTAAGGTGTGGGAAGGCAAGGAAGAGAGGCAGGGGGTTCCCCTGTGGGTTTGCTCTGTGTAAGAGTGGACGCCTGGCATCTGGAAAGGCAAAACCAGAGGAACAGAAAGATCGGTGGCTGCTAGGGACTGGGCAGGGATTGACTGGAAAAAAAGATGAAGACACTTTGGGTGATGATGAAACTGTTTTGTGCGCTGTGGCCGCTACACAGCTGAATGTGTCTTTTAGAACTGGCAGACTGCCCGAAGGGTGACGGTCATGGTATGGAAATGATACCCAGGGGAAAACGATTTTATGCCAGCAGAGGAACTGGCACATCGAGAATGAGTCTTAGTGAACGCACGAGCAAGGCCCGTCTCCCAAGGTAGCATCTATCCCGGGCTGCTCTAGGGAGTGGCTCTGGCATCCAGAAGTTAAGTAAAAACCACACTCTTGGATTTGACAGAAAAATCTGTTTACTTTTATCAGCTGCTTAGGCTACTTTATTATGAATAATTGTAATTAATCATGAGATCAAGAAGGAAAAACATCTTGACTCTGGCCAGGGTCCATAAAGATCCACCTTTGCAACCTGCTAAGCGTAGTGAGCAGAATTGGGCCTGCATGTTCTTTTAAAGTAACTTTTATTGTGAAAACAGTCACGTCCACTTATATATTATCTGTGACTGAATTCAGTGTGATAGAGACTAACTCTGGTTTTCTGAGCTTGGTGTTTAAAGACTCGCGGGATGTCAGTATCATAGTTAAATGAGGTTGCAGACTATGATTATAACCATAGCTAACGTTTGTTGAGTGCTGAACACCATCCCAACTTTGAGGATTGTCTTCTTATCTTTGCAAAATTAGTATGAAATAGGTACTATTTTAATAAACTGAGGCACAGAGAGACTCGTTTGGACTAGAGTCAGGGTAAGAAACAGAATAGTAGCAGCATGCGCTTTCATGATGCCAGATCACAGTTGACTTTGTGTTAAATAGGAATCTTTCTGACATCGATCAAGATGGAAAACTCACAGCAGAAGAATTTATCCTGGCTATGCACCTAATTGATGTCGCTATGTCTGGCCAACCACTGCCGCCTGTCCTGCCCCCAGAATACATCCCGCCTTCCTTTAGGTAAGGAGCATTTGGCTCGTAGGGGAACTTGTATGCTGAGACATAAATTCCAGACAGCTTGGTTGGCTATGCATCTTACAGTCACACTTGTTCCTGGCGAGTGAATGAAATATCCATGAACTCAAGCAAATCTTCTCACCTTGGCCCTGTGTTAATCTTGAGCCTATTCTGCTCTTTGAAGCACTTGTGGTTTATCAGTAAATCAATCAAGTAAAACATCAAAAGATTGGTGATTTGGGACCAATCTGTAAGCTCACCAGAAATTAATAACAAGTAAAGTGAAATTATCTCAAACTACATGTGGAAAATAAAACAAGGAGAGCATATATTATCAGGTACATCTCAGAGGGAACACGATGTTGGCAATATAGCAGTTACTTACAGTGAGGAAGAGGAGATGATCCTGGTCTGAAATAGAGATGCTGAGAGAGTAGGCCAGGGTCCAGTAGGGGGAAATATGCAGTGATGGGAATGTCCTACCTGCCAGTCCCACGCAGACAACCCTTGCCTCCCAGACAGCTGTGTCTTCAGGCTTTAACCTGCTTTTGAGCAGAAAGAAAGAGAAACACAGATAAGAATTTCTGGGATATGCATGGAGGGGAGACGTGTAGCGGTAACCTGGAGGAGACACATGGGAGAAGAACATGTGGGGAGGCTGCTCCCCATCCTGGCAGAAGCAGTGGCAGCTGTGGTCTTGACCTCGTGGTGGATTATGTGGTATATTTTGGATTTTGAATCTTTCCTTCTGTCCCAGCTTTCTGGGGCCTGCCTAACCCCTTTCTTGTGGTTCCCTTCTGGAAGTCACCTTAGATGTGGCAAGCTTCTGGGGCCCAGCAACCCCAATTCAGGCCATGCTTCTTTGGCTGGGACATTTACCCATGAAGGGATGGGCAATTTTTGGAGTTTTATTGGGAATCTATTATTTGAAATCCTTTCTTCTCTCTCATTGAACACCAATTTTATTAGAAATCTTTCATAGTAAGGGATAAAAAAACACCTGTGTCTCAATTCCTCAAACATCAGTTAAGTTTTTGGGGAAAAAAAATCCCTATACAAGTAAGAGAAATGAAGCCACCACTGTCAGTGCACCCAAGTCCAGGAGCAAAATGAGCAAACTGTGACTGTGTGGGAATAAAATAGTAGCTGGGTTATTTGTCTCAAACCCTGTTGCAATCACTAGGAGCCATGGCCCTGGAAGCTTTTAATAAACGCATCAGAAAGAGATAGATGAGTTTAGAAGAGCCAAGGCCAGTGGCTCAAAGGGAGTGAATGAGGTGATTTGTTCTCACAACTCTAAGGTGTAGACGTCTCATGGGTTTGTTGAGCAATTAAGTGGAGAGACTGTGTAAAGGGAGAGATGTGCCCAGTGAGCTGAGCTTTTCACATTCCCTTGGAGAAATTTAATTCTTGGAGGAATTTAAAATATCATGAGAAAGTAGTGGCGGTGGCAGCGAACACTGGCACACCCCAGGTGCTGTTCTGGCCATTTTATGATTATTAACTCAAGTATCCTTTGGAGTCATCCTCCTCTGGTGGTCTGAACAAGCTGGCACCTGGACTATGAGGGCATTCAAATGTGTAATGTTTATTTTTTAAAAGTTCTTTGTGAGTTGAAAGGACTGAGTCTTTGTCTTTTCCTCAGTATAAGTGAAATTTGCCATGGGATACCACATATACTTTAAAGATCTTTTCCCATAGTTTTCTCAGCTCTTCCTAGACCCCTTTAGTGATTCTATGTCATGACTTTTCTTTGCTACTCTCCCCTTACCCCCGCTGCCCATAATTGCAGAAGGGTTCGATCTGGCAGTGGGATATCTGTTGTAAGCTCATCCGCGGTAGATCAGAGGTTACCAGAGGAACCTGTCTTAGAAGACGAACAGCAGCAGCTAGAAAAGAAGTTACCTGGTAAGATTGCCTTTATATTTGAGTTGTATCATATTAGAGATTTTTCTATCTTGAAGGCAAAGATAATAGTGAAAAGAAATGTAACTTTTTATCCTCTTGATGTATTCATTTAAATGACCTTAGTCAAAAAGGAGTCATTTTTAATGTTTTTGAATTTGGATATTTGTAGAGAAATGAGAGTGTTATGTGCTTTGCTAACACAGCTTGTTTTAGTATTGAAATTGAAATTGAATTATTTTAATTAAATTGAATTATTTACTAATAAAAAATAGTTACAAATGTTATTTATTAGATACTCTGGATTGGTGGGCATTAGTGGGTAGTGCTTTAACACTACCAGTGCAGAAAGAAAATGTGAAATCACCTCCTGTGATTTTTCTAGTGCTGTTACAGAAACTCCTTCATTATAGGAAGCTATTTTAAATTCATTGAGCCTATTTTAAATAATCCTCATAACACTAAGTCCATTATACTACTAAAATATTGTAAGGTGGCTGTGAATTTTTAATAACAGTTGATGCCAGGAAGCAAGTGAAATGTATATGGAGTCTCTCTGTTAAATCCTTAGTGTCATTCTGCTGCATCTGAAGGCTTTGTGCTTGGCTGACATGCTCAGCTCTCCCAGCTTCCTCTTTGAACCAAATGACTTTATTTTATAAAGATAAGTGTTGGATGATTTCACCTATGTGAGGACCAGCTACAAGGACATAAAGTGGGTGAACTTACAAAGCAAATTAAAAGTAAACCAGTGGATACTGATAACTGAATTGAGGACTGAGCTGAACCAGACATGAAGGGGGGAAGGGTGGGAAAGATGAAGGGGGCCTAAAGATTGGTGGTGAGTTGTGGTGGGTATTTTGGTTTGCTTCTTTTTTTGTTTGTTTTAAAAAAAATTAGTAAAATTGAGGGCACTAACTCAGATGGTAAAACAACCAATAATATAAATGGATTTGTTTGGTAAAAGCCAACTCAAACAAGAAGCATAGAACTATATTAACATATAGCAGAAATGAAGGTTGGGTTTCTTACAAGCGTGGGGGAAATGATGATAACAAATTTGGTTTGAGGAAGAGAAAGAAGGCCTGGATCTGGATGACTGGAGCTGCAGAGGGGGAGTTGGTACAAGATGAGGTTGGGCAGGTAGGCAGAGCCTAGATCTCTTAGACATGAAGGTCACAGTAAAGAATTTGAATTTTGGGTGAGACCTTAAGTTAGGAAGAGATTTTCAGTTTGGGCAATGAATAGAGGAGAGCAAGAATGAAAGTTGGAGGCTTCCAGAGGCATCCACAGTAGTTCAGATGAACAGTGGTAATGAGGGCTAGAACAGCAGAGACAACGTGGAGAGTGGATTAGGAATTTATATGGGAAGGAGAATGAACAGAACTTTCTGGTAGTTTGTTGCGGAACATAATCAAAAGTAAGGAATCTAAGGTCTCTTATTGCCTTGGGCAATGGGAAAGCTGGTTCTCAAGGTGAAAATGGTAAAGCTACTTAGGAAGACAGACAGGGAATAAGAAGTATGGCAGACTGTGGTACTTCCTCCTCAGTGCTGTTTCTCTCTTCCTTCTTGCTAGATTAATTAACTTTGACTAAATGACTTTTTGTTCACTGATAAACTGCTTATTCAATATGTTCTGGTGCATGGTGATGAGCTCGGTATGATGAAGACTCAAAATATTATAACGGCATTTGGTCCATTCTCAAGAAGTTGACGATGTGTGAGGAGTTAGACATCCGTATACTCAATCGTCAGAGCCGTGGTAAATGCGACGGACCCCAGAGCAGTGGTACATGAGATAGACTCCTGCAGGCAGCATTGTAGGTGCACAGCAGAGCGCACTTCTGCCTGCTGCGGGGGGAGAAACAAGGAAGTACTTCGTGGAAGAAATCACACTTGCGTTGAGACTCGAAGATGAACAGGGTCAAGTTTTGAATAGGAAGTGACGATATTAGAGCTTTTTGTTCATGCACTCACTCTTTCAGTAACCATTTGTCTTGTGCCTCCTATGTACCAGAAATAGGGTCAGATTTTGAAATTAAAGAGATATACATGGACTTTGATTGTCTTTTTAAATTGAGATAGAATTCACATATATAAAATTATGATCATCGGAAAGTGTAGACTTCAGTGCCTGTCAGTCAGCTCAGACAGCCTTAAAGACAGCATGGGTGAGCGCTTCTCTTGTCTGGAGCGGGCTCTGGGAGAGGTGTTTGGGAAGATCCCATGATTGAATAGACACTGCTGAAAACAGAGTGGACACGAAGGGTGGGGTTTTTAAAAAGAAGTAAAATAAAATGGATATAAACAAAGTGTTATCCAAAGAGGACGTTGTCTAGAAGCAGAGGTTAAGTGAAGTTCATTTTCTAGACAGGGATAGACAAGACCTCGCCTGGCAACCAGAAACACAACATCCAGCCTCTTGGCAAACAGCGGAGACTTGAGAACTCCAAGCTGCACCACGTGCTGCTACTCTGTATCATGGTGGAGACAGGAAAATGTGGGGCTCTAGACAGTAGCATAAGCCATTGGGCCCCTCTTTGTCCCACCCCTACTTCCTCTCCCCCTCTAGTAGTCTCAGTTCTGTAGTCATATTCCTGGGGTTTGTTTTGGTTTAGTTTATCAGTTCTTTTTTCTCCCTTCTATTTTCCATATGAATGAAATTATCTAGTATTTGTCTTTCCTCTCACTTATTTTACTTAATGATCCCCTCCACGTCTATCCATGAATTCATTTTTTTTAAAATATAGCTGAGTAGAGTTCCATTGTTTATAGATACACCACATCTTCATCATTCACAGCTCTGTTATTGGACATTTAGGTTGTTTCCATAATTTGATTATAGTAAACAGTACACTGATCATAGGAGTGCATATATCCATTTGGGCTAGTGATTTTGTATTCTCTGGTAGATACTAGGAATGGAATTGCTGGGTCATATGACAAATCTATTTTTAATATTTTGAGGAACTTCCATACTGTTTTTCATAGGGGCTAGACCAGTCTACATTCCCATCAACAGTACATGAAGGTTTGTACACGTAAATGTTTGTTGTTTTAAGTTTTTTGTTTGTTTTTGGATATGGGCCATTTTCACTGGAGTAAGGGGACTGGCTGGCTCTTTGTGGGTGTCATTTGCTTTAAGTGAAAGGCATTTTCTTAGTGTTTTTTAACAAGGACTCAAGCAGGAGAACACTCAGGAGATTCTAGGTTTTCATTTGTACTACAAATTTCAGATATGCCAATGGTTTTTTCCTTTGAAAATAGTATGTTGAAAATCCTGATTTTTTTCGTAATTGTCCTGTTTCTTGTTGTCAAGTAACGTTTGAAGATAAGAAGCGTGAGAATTTTGAGCGCGGCAATCTGGAACTGGAGAAGCGAAGGCAAGCTCTCTTGGAGCAGCAACGCAAAGAGCAGGAGCGCTTGGCACAGCTCGAGCGAGCGGAGCAGGAACGGAAAGAGCGTGAGCGCCAGGAACAAGAGCGCAAAAGACAACTGGAGTTGGAGAAGCAGCTGGAAAAGCAGAGGGAACTGGAGCGTCAGAGGGAAGAGGAGAGGAGGAAAGAAATTGAGAGGAGAGAGGTGAGCAGCTGTGGAGCAACCTCATAATTGGTACATGTGATCTTGCCCCCTCTATCTTCAGAACTAGAATATATTTTCTTCTTACAGTTCAGTAGTTGCAGTATATTCACAAATTGTGCACCATCACTACTAATGATGGAACGTTTCTAAGACCCCCCCCAAAAGAAACTCCTTATGCAGCAATTCTTCCCTCTTTCTTAACCCTTAACAATCATTTGTTTACTTTATCTCTGTAGGCTTGCCCGTTCTGGACGTTTTGCATGACTGAAATCATATAATATGTGCCCTTTTGTGTCTGACTTTCTCTCAGCATTTTTTAAGGTTCATCCCAATTGTAGCATGAATTTATACTTATTCCTTCTTTTGGCAATTTACCACATTTTGTCATTAATCAGTTGCTGGACATGTGGGTTAGTTTACTCTTGAGCTATTATGAATAGTGTTGCTATGAACTTTCCTAGCAGTGCATGGTTCTCATTTTGAATGACGTATGTCATTAAAATGGGGCATTTTTCTTTATAAAATAGTAATACTTGGGCCTCTCTGGTGGCGCAAGGGGTTAAGCGCCACACTATGAATTATCCACAGTCACAGCAGCATGAGTTTGATCCCCGGCCAGCTAGGGGATCCACAGGGTGTGGCAGGCCTCTCCTGTCTACCCGCTCCCTCAGCAGTGTACTTCAGTCTGCCTGTTCTGTTCCCCACTCTGTCTCTGGTGACTCCTCTCACCCCCCCACACCTTTGGCCTGTACTCTAGTTCTTGTGTGCATAAATAAATCTTAAAAAAATATGTAAAATAGTAATACTTGGGTTTCATCTTCTGATGGTTGGTTGAGAATAACTACAGCCACAAATGCCTTTTATTCAGACAGACACACAGATAACTAACACGATTTTAATTTTCAGAATGAACAACCAAAAATTTAGTCAACCTTCCCTTCTTTGGGTGTTTAAAAAAAAGATATTGATTTATTTGGAGTTATTTAATAGCTTACCATGTGCCGGGCATTGATAGTTTCTGGAGATGTGGTGAGTAGCTACTCCACCTGCCTTCCAAAAGGCCTCCCAGTGTAGTTGGAGGCCAGGCCAAGGAGAATTAATTGATGTACAATAAAGAATCTCGGGTGTACCCACAAGAACTTGACCTCCTGACACCAGTGTCAACTGTGAAGAGACCTGACATTGCCAGAGAAATCATAGAACCTTTTATGGCACAATTAAAATGAGTGATTATCAAGATTGGGTCGTAAAGATAAGTAATTTTTCACTTGATGGATGAAATAATAAGTCTTTTGATGAAAGAAAGCTTTTTGTTTGTGTATTTTTTCCTCAGGTTTGATTTTAGTAGATTAAATAAATTTTCCTTGTTCTCTAAGAATAAAATGAAGGAGCAGTTTTATTTACCACTTCAAGCATTCTTACAGGCATAAAGAATTGAATTCTAACGGTGAAACAATCTTGTTCTTATAGATGAATACTGTATTTGTATAAAAAAGCTTTTTGCTATTTTGTATTATAATTTCTTGTAATGTTAATAGTAATATTTTAAACCTAAGAGAAAAGACTTACTAGATGCTATTTTGATTAAGAAACATTGTGTAAAAAATGAAAAATTAATATATCATCTCTTTATATATGTCCCAGGCTGCAAAGCGAGAACTTGAAAGGCAACGGCAACTTGAATGGGAACGGAATCGAAGACAAGAACTACTAAATCAAAGGAATAAAGAACAAGAGGACATAGTTGTACTGAAAGCAAAGAAAAAGACTTTGGAATTCGAATTAGAAGCGCTAGTGAGTAAAGTTTGATTATGCTTTGGGAATACATTAACACTGAGCCACGAAAAATGGTAATACCTCTTATCTTTCATCTATTAAAGAATGATAAAAAGCATCAACTAGAGGGGAAACTTCAGGACATCAGATGTCGCCTGACCACCCAAAGGCAAGAAATTGAGAGCACAAACAAATCTAGAGAGCTGAGAATTGCTGAGATCACCCATCTGCAGCAGCAGTTACAGGTGAGCACATACGTCCCTGGAAAACTTTTAAGCTTACGTGTTTTCTCTTATTCATTCCATTTATTTATTCATTCAGCAACAATCAGGCATCCATCCTGAAACCAAGATAAAAAGTGAAGGTTCTTATCTGAAAAATAGACTGTCATGTAAACGAACTCAGCACATACTTGCAGGCACTGCTGTGTGCCAGGCCAGGTTCTCTTGTAGCACCGAGACCTGTGAAAAAGAGCAGAGATGAGAAGGCCTCCTTCATGAAGCTTAGCTTCTGTTTGCAGGAGCGGACAGAACTAACAAAATAAGTTAGGTCTCTACCAGTAGGTGAAAAATATCCTGGAGAGTGAAGAGAGATAGTCTTGGGGTATGGAGAACTGTGACTTTATATGCGGTTGTTGGTACAGGTGTCTCGGTAAGAGCAGACTTTGAGCAAAGGCTTGAAAGAGATGAGTGTCTGTGCCAAGTGGGTTCCTGGCAGAGTAAGCTCAAGGCAGCGGGACTGGAGCCCTGATTCCTGGGACTGTCACCTGCCTCTGGGATGCCACTTGTATTTAGGAGACCATCGGATAGTTGGAGTTGGTGGGGGCTGGATCACACTGGACCTGCAGTTCACTCAGGGACTTTGACTTTACTGCAGTCAAATATTTTAGAGGGTGTTTCTGAGCTATAGGTATAGAGAATGGGTGGAGAGCAGTGGTGTATGTGACGGAGCTCTAGTTCATTTAATTGCCTCTCTAAAGTTGGCCACCGGGGGCCTCCCTGGTGGCGCAGCGGGTTAAGCAACGCACTATGAAGCAAACCGCAACCACTGCAGCACGAGTTCGATCCCTGCCGCCGGCCTGGGAGGGGACCCACATGGCGTAGCAGACCTCTCCTGCCTTGCCCGCTGCTCCCCTCAGCAGTGTGTTTCAGTCAGTTTGCCTGTTCTGCTCCCCACTCTGTCTCTGGTGAATCCTCTCACCTCCCGTGACTCTGGCCTGTACCCCAACTCTTGTATGCATAAATAAATAAATCTTTAAAAAAAATAAATAAATAAAATAAAGTTGGCCACCAACTTGTTATAACGACCCCTGGTTTGGTTTCATGTGTTGAGCTGGGGGGACAGGGAATCAAATTCATGTAGATGCTATTCCGAGTATCGTCATGAAAGTGAATCATTCATCATGGTGTGTTATTTTAAAAATATTTAATTTGCTATGGTTAAGGGTCTTTTATCTAGTCATGAAGGATATTACTTTATTTTTTCTTGTTTTATCTTTGTCTAGTTTCATTATAAAGGTAATTAAATAAGAAAATAAGTTGGAAAGTGTTCTTTCCTTCATTTCCTAAAAATATTTATGTCGAGATACTTTAAATTTTTGATGGTCTTTATTGGTGAAACCTCTGGGCTTGGAAATTTCTTTATGGTAGGACTTTTCATTGAGAAATGTGTTCAATAGCTATAGATCTATCAGCTTTTCTTCCTTCTTGAGTTTGTTTTGGTTAACTTGTATTTTTTCAATTAATTTACCCATTTCATCTAAGTTATCAAGTTATTTGTATAAAGATGTTTACACTATCCTCTTACTAGTCTTTGCGAGTCCGCAGTCTCTGTAATGATATTGCTTATTTCAGTCCCAATATTGGTAATTCATGTGCTGGCTCCTCTTCCTCCTCCCATTTTCTCTTCCTTATTTCCTTCCTCTTTTCCCTCCACTTCCTTCCCAGTTCTTCTTGATTTTACTGATTTAAAAATGAGTTCTTGCTTTTGTTTTATTATTTCTGTCCATCTATTTACTTTGGGGTTAATTTTCTTTTTTTCCTAGCTTTATAAGGAGAAAGCTTAGATTATTGAGTTTAGGACTCTTTATTTCTGATTTAAGCATTTTAAACTACCAATTTCTTTCTAAACATTGTCATAGCTCTATTTCACAAAACTGTCATGTTTTCTTGCCACAGTCATTCAACTCAAAACACTTGTTGATTTTCTTTTTCTTTGTTGTTTTTATTTCTTTGGTGGGCTATTTTAGAATTTTCTTGTTTGGTTTCCAAGTAGTTAGATTTTTCCTATATAATTTACTGATTTCTGATCTATGTGTGTTGTTATCTGTGAGTATATGCTGTGTGAGGTTTAGCTCTTTTTAATCCTCTTAGGTTCGTTGGGATTTATTTTATGGTCAGCAAATTATCTGTTTCGGTGAATATTCCATGTGTACTTGTAAAGAATGTGTAGTCTGTTGTCTGGGTGTGGAGAGAGAGTTTCATAAACATCAGAGATCAAGTTGATTTATGACATTGTTTTTCTTCTCTGTTTTTACTGATTTTGTAAACTTCTATGAGCAGCTGAGAGAGCAGTGTTAAAAACTGCTATCATTATAGATTTGTATGTTCTCTCAGGTCTGTCAGTTGTCATTTCATGGATTTTGAACTTCTGTGAAAGTCTTAATCAATTTGATATTAGGATATGACATTCCACTACAAATTTTTCATTTTTTTTTAATATAAATGCAGGCACGCATTATTTATTTTTTTTTAAAGATTCATTTATTTATGCACACGATAGTCACGGGAGGTGAGAGGATTCACCAGAGACAGAGTGGGGGGCAGAACAGGCAAACTGACTGAAACACACTGCTGAGGGGAGCAGCGGGCGAGGCAGGAGAGGTCTGCTGCCCCCGGTGGGTCCCCTCCCTGGCCGGCGGCAGGGATCGAACTCATGCTGCAGTGGTTGCGGTTTGCTTCATAGTGCGCTGCTTAACCCACTGTGCTACCAGGGAGGCTCCCAGACACATTTAATTGTTTTTTTAAGATTTATTTATTTATGCATACAAGATCTGGGGTACAGGCCAAAGTCACGGGAGGTGAGAGGATTCACCAGAGACAGAGTGGGGAGCAGAACAGGCAGACTGACTGAAACACACTGCCCAGGGCAGCAGAGGGCGAGGCAGGAGAGGTCTGCTACGCCATGCAGGTCCCCTCTCAGGGTCGGCGGCAGGGATCGAACTCGTGCTGCAGTAGCTGCAGTTTGCTTCATAGTGCGTTGCTTAACCCACTGCGCCACCAGGGAGGCCCATCAGACACATCTTAAAAGTGTGTTCTCATGATCACTCTCTTTACACATGTTTCATTAACTCTTTGTGAGCTGTTTCATGAAATATCCCCTTGGAAAATTTAGGCATGAGACCATGTGTTTATTATTTCACTGAATACTTTATAACTAAACACCTCTTTAATATTTAGAATTGAAACTTATTATGTTAAGTTATTGGTGATAAAATACAAATCAGGGTTCCTGAAAAAAGTAGTGAAAGGAAAAATAATGCATGGGTTGAAGAAAGCCAGGTGCATCATAGATATTACGTGTTGGCTTCCTTCCTCTCTAGAACGAGCAGAAGCTACTGTGCAAACAAGTCAGGTTGCCCATCATATTGATTTGACTTATTTTAGAAACTTAGGTGGCATTTAAAAATAATGTTTATGTAATTAATCTCAGTAATCTTAGTCCAGCTTCCCCTTGATACTTCATTGTCTTGGTTCAGGAAAAAAACTTAGGGATTGGCTCACAAGCCTTGCCTTAATTCAGGGCTGAGAATAAGAGAAACTCAATTGACTATACTTTTTGGGGAAACAATCTGACGTGTGTATTTTGTTTTGTGTAGATTTTGGGGAGGTGAGTGTGGATTATACATATGAGGAGATGCTTCTAGATCCTCTCACTTGAGCTAAAACTCTCATCCAGATATGTCATGTATGAAGATTTATTACATACCAGCCTGTTGATATCTAGTGAAAGTTACTCTAGAAAGAGGAATTCTTGGCCTGTGGTGGAAATTTTTTAATTAAGGCATTTTTGTTTTTTCGCACCCAAAAGCAAGATAATGCTATAGGGCAGGGAGAGGCTTAAAATTACCCTGTAACAATAAGAGATCTTTCTTTTAAATCAAAGTGAAAATAAAATATTTCTTCTTAAATGTTGGAAGATGTTACACACTGTATAGTTTTAGCTGAACTAAAGCAAATGCTATGAACGATGAGTCCCCCATGAAAATACCAAATATCTGTGCACAGTGTGATTTTACTGTTTTCTTATGTCTGGTTAAAAAGTAGTTGGTTCAACTTTTGTGTAAACCCATCCCAAGTGGTGGAAAACACATGACAGTAAGAGTCCAGTTGTTAAAAACCTCTTCTTGTTTCCTGCTTCCCACTTCCCGGATATGGTAAGCCTCTGTTTAGCCCTAGAAAAGAATGAACAGTTCCTATTTAAACTACTGATCCTTTCCACACAGCAGGCTCACTGTGCTGACATTTGATGACTTTGGTCACTTAAACATTATTTATTTTGTTCTCTTGGCTGAATTACACATACAGTTTATTTATTAGGCAACAAAATACAAGAAAAATCAAAGTAGCTGTAACTGTCTGATCTTTTAATGAAAAGCATTTGGCACACAACTAATTCCTTCTCGAGAAATAGCAATTCAGTATAGTTTTCCTGCAGAGGTTTGAAGATGAGGTTAGAAGTTTGGGAGGGCACAGAAAATGGGCTTTTGTCTGCTTGACCTTGAATCTGGATGGGGTAGCCACCCCACCCCCCACCCCCTGCAAGGTCATTCATTGTCATTTCCCTCCTTTTCCCCTTAGGAGTCTCAGCAAATGCTTGGAAGACTTATTCCAGAAAAACAGATGCTCAATGACCAGTTGAAACAAGTTCAGCAAAACAGCCTGCACAGTAGGTGTTTTATTTTGGAGTTGTCATTTTTTGACTGGCAAGACTTTCCTTAAGTGAAACAATAACTGTAAAAACCCATTTTCCTGTCTTCCAGTTTATTTTTCTTATCTTGCAGTGGTTTTTTCCCCCCTTGTTTGTTTGTGTTTAAATAGGAGATTCACTTCTTACACTCAAAAGAGCCTTAGAAGCAAAAGAACTAGCTCGGCAGCAGTTACGAGATCAACTGGATGAAGTTGAAAAAGAAACTCGGTCCAAACTGCAGGAGATTGATATTTTCAATAACCAGCTGAAGGTAACGATTCTGTGTGCGCCTCCGTTTATATCTACCTGTTAGTGTTTCTGACTGGCCACATAGGTTAGTCGATACTTTCATCCCAGGCAGCACAATTTTAGTGTGCTGGATTATCAGTCTTTGTGGAAGCTTTCCCATTTCCAGATGAACGCTGTACAATCTGAGATGCTTGCCTTTAAAATTGTATCTGGCGTCTGTAAACTAGGGCTGAGCGAGTGGCCCTAATGTGGTAGCTACCTAAAACCAAAATTCTGTTGTTGCACTTTTCCATCCTTTTGTCTATTGATAACCACAATTTGGACCCCAAAAGTGAGCCTCCAAAAGCTTCATCTTTCTTATGTTTTGGGAACACTACCAAAAAGGAACTAACGCCAAGAATATTTCTGCCACTTCATACCTTCAAGATTGCACTTTGATTGTAGAGCTTTATCTTGTTACCTCACATCTTTCTCGCTTAATGGAGTAATTACTTTTGTCTCCATGGCAGAAATGGTATATGGTTTTGCCACACAGGAGAAAAGGGCAGAGCTCTTTGGAGTGGGAAAGTGGTTGGATCACAGCCCCTTCTGCTCTGGGATTTAGCGTTTAGCTTCGCACCTTTATTATCTTAAGAGCGTTCACGCTTATCCTGTAATAAGGCCAGAATGTGAGCATTTCGTTTCCTGTCACCAGTGATTTAGGTGACAACTTTAAGTTCAAATAGATACTACAGTTTTAATCTGTGTGCCTAAAGTAAGGGGGTTTTACACGTTCCCAAGTATTCATTTTCCTTTTCCGACTTAGAACCCTTTATAACGGACCCAGCCAATTTAGCTTTTGGCACTAGGACAAAGTAAAAACCTTCTTCTTTACCACCGAAAACAGGAAAAAATTAGAAAGCATATTTCAGATTTTCAGTTGCCCTTTAAATTGAGATTCTAGGCCAAATTGTCTAGACGTCTGAGTTTGAGGTATTTGTGCTGGTTTTTTTTGGAGTAGTAGGTGATGAACTTTTCTCATTTGTTCAATTCCAGGAAAGTACTCTTAAGGGAAATATTATTTGAGCCAACTTAGTGTTTTTCTTCATTTTGTTTTCATGCTTATGTTGTGTGTGTTTATGTGCACCCTATGTTTGTTCTGTATGTGTATGCATGTGAAATTTGGTGTGTAAGTATTGCAAGTACAGCTGTGAATTCTCTTATCTACACTAAACACAATAAAAATGCTCATAAACTTCATATGACTTGTCACTGTTTCAAGCAAAAAGAATATGATGCTGTTGCAAGTTTACAGTGTTTTTTTAAGTAGTCTTTTGAAATAGAAACTACTCAGGAATCTTCTGAAACTAGGCAGTAGTCCAGATTCCTGCCTTAATCTTAACATTCCTTTTTCTAGAGATTTAACTTCCAAAACAAGCACCATATATTAGAAAATGAGACTCTAGTGGGTGATTTTTGACTAACACTTAGGCAGTTGTGGATTATTTTGGCTATTGCCATTGCTAAAGAGAACACCCTAAAAGTGTGGCATCTATCACCCCATTGTTTAATCAGTTGATTAAATCAGCTGTTTAATTCATATTAGGGAGTTGCTTAGACAAAGGCTACTTTTGCCCCTTTATTCCACCAGTCCTTTTTGCAGATATACTTATTTTAAATAAGAACATTTCTATTTTAATTTTAATTTGGTTTTCTGTTACTAAATTTCAATTAATTCCATTATTTAAATTTAAGTTAATGCAGAGAGTAAAAAAAAAAACAAAAACAAACCAAAAACCACAAGCCAGTGTAGCTATATTGTTGGGATTTGGTCACTGAGTTATTCATTAAAGTTACAAGTTCATTATGTTCTGTTGCCTCATGCTTGTTATTTCCAATCGCCTCTCCAAACCAGGGAAACCAACACAGACATCATTAACTGAAGAACCAAAAGATTTATAATTTGAGACAACTCTACGGCAGACTTATGATTTAGATCTTGACTGTCTCCTGCCTACTTTTGTGGGTGCATTGGGGTCATAAAGATTTTCTTCCTGACTTTAGTGCATATGTCTGTTAACAACTGTAAGTTTTGTCTGGTAAGGTAGACTGAGAGACCCTTGGGGTTTCTTCATGCCTGTATTGGCTTTGCTCCGGCCCCGTGGCCTCCACACTGTGATGTAGACATTGCTCCTGCCTTGTGGGACATAGAGTGATGTCCGTTCCTCCCACAATCCAGCTGATGGTGTGAGTTTGCTAGATCCTAAATCCATCTCTCCCAAAAGGAGGCCAGCTAGAGCATATCGGAAAGAAATTAGGACTTTGCAGATTTCTTTTATATCCATGTTGATTTTTCACCTAGAAAACGAAAAAGAAAGTATTGTTTACTCACTGTGGGCTAATGGGGAGACGTGGGAGGAAGTACGTTGTGGGGTACAGATTTAGTTAGTTGGCCAGACCATGACATCTATATTCAGTGACGGACTCTATAAATGAAGACTACATTTAGCAAAAACCAATTCTCATATTACTGTGATGCGGGGTTGCATGCAATAAGCTACATTAATTTTGATTTCACAGTCCAATCATGTTTAGTTCCTTAGATATAAAACAAGGTCATGCATGGAATAATGGCTCCCTGCCTGAATCCATATTCTGTGGTAGAAGACAGACCCAGAAGTCTAAGTGTTTTTAGTTTTTGGAACAGGAAAGCGTTTAAAGGCTAGCTATGTCTTATCATTATTTTCCTTTATTTTAAAAATCCATACTACATGATTTAGACATTTGTACTCTCTAGAATCACACTTCTTTGGAGGGTCTCTGTCTTTTTCCTTACTTCAGGAAGTAAGGGATATTTACTTTCAGGAATACTTACCCCTTCATCCAAGATCTGATAACCAATAATGTAAATTCCCAAGTTATTATTTAAAGAGGGGAAAAGTGACTTTTCAGTCAGATTAACAGGTATTTGTTTCATATATGAAAGTCATAAAGTGCTTTTAAATTATGGCCATGCGTTGTTAAATGAGTCCAGATTCAGGTCTCTGGAGTTCGGGCATTTACCTTGAGAGTGCATCTTTCCTCTGGAAAAGGCTACTTTCCCATGGATTTAAGTAGACATGTACCTCATAGATGAGATATTCCAAAAATGTCCCAGCATGTGGGTGTCTGTCTTTTTCTAATGTATCATCCCAAATCAAGAAGCACTTGAAAAAGGAAACAGCTCTTACCTTACCATAGCAAATAATCTTCCCTGGGGGCATGGGAGAAATGGAAAGACAGAGGCACCTGAGGTGCTGGAGCTCTTGTGCTGCAGGTCCCGGACGGGCAGCCTCTGTCTGTATGCTGCCTACTTGTAAGAACACTTAGTCTTAGCTTTTTGATGTCCACAGGAACTATTTGACCAGAGATTTGACCTGATTAATCGACTATTAGTAATTATTGCTGACGTGAATTAATACTTCTGAAGGTAATTTTACTTCAGTAGATCTAACTTGTTTTCCAAAAATTTCAGCTTTTATCTGCAACAAGTATTTTTTCCTGCTAAGAATTCAGTCATCTTGTATTCATATTCTAGAAACATCAATTGAAAATTACTATCTATGGCTTCTCCTTTTTACCTTATTTCATAGCTTCTTTTTTTTTTTTTTTTTTTTTTGCGGTGTCAAAGGGGACAAAGANTTGAAAATTAATATCTATGGCTTCTCCTTTTTACCTTATTTCATAGCTTCTTTTTTTTTTTTTTTTTTTTTTGCGGTGTCAAAGGGGACAAAGATCATTGTTTTTCTTACATACAGTGTTTACCGCTTGTGTCAAATTTGATTCTAACCCATATCCACTAGCACTTCTGAGAAGGACTTTCTGGAGAGCAACGCCTGATTTCCTACCGCTTGGCGATGTAGGCAGTTAATGTGGGATGATGCTGGCAGCCTCGCACCCACATTTCAGTGTCTTCACTGTCATTCAGAGCAGCAGCACATAATACAGCTTGGCGTTCTCAAGGCTGCACTGTTTGCCAAGAGGCTGGCAAACAGAGGCTGACGAGGCCCTGTCTGTCCCTGTCTAGTCAGTGTGATTGGCAAGTCCTCACGCACATGGTGTTATGTTGAGTGCTTCTTTCTTCCACCGGAGGCAGCGGAGCAGGCTGTGGCAGTGCCTGCAGTTCTCCTGGGCTGTACCACCCCCTTAGACTTCTTTCTAAGGCTCCACGCCCCACCTGACTGTGCACCTCTCGCAGACTGAGAATGATGATGCCTCCCCAGTCTTTGCTGGCATTTCTCCAGCACAGATGAGTCCCTGCCCCGTGCAGATGAATGCTCTGTCCCAGCTGGTGTTGGCTGTGAAGTGCTATGCCTTCTCTGTAAAGGTTAATAATGATTAGTTATTATAAACATGGAGTATGAATCAGTCGTCCCTCATGACAAACTGTGTGGTGGTAAAAGCTCTGAACTGCAGGCTGGTTAAGGTACTGCATGTGGTCAGCTTGTCTTTCTTTAAACCTCTTGGCTACAAAACTTTGAAAGACAACACTGTCATTTGGATCTATGGCTCCATATTCCGGCATATTTCCATCGTGTGGGAGACGGTGTAGTCAGTGCTGTTCCAAAAGTGGACAATTCCTAATTCTTAGACAAATGAGTATTTTGGACTGCTCAGAAATAGGAATGATATTCTTAATATACTTGGGAAATCCATGCTTCTCAAGTTAGATACAAAGGGCTATTGGAAATACAAATTCTGCCCATAATGAAACTGTCCTAAAAATCGCTCCTGTGAACTGAATTGTGTGGAAATGAGCGTGCTGAGGGCATCAACTTCCCCAAGGCTTTGATGCTCGTGGGTCAGACCCTGCCTTTCATAGCGGGCTCATCCACAATGAAAGCAGCAAAAGGCAGAATGTTTAGCAACCAGGAGAAAAAAAAGAGATGAAGAAAGAAATACAGAACAGAATGCAAGTCAGGGAGATAGCATGCAAAGAGAAACAATGAAGGAAAGAAAAAGACCCAGAAAGAGGAGACCAGAGACAGTGAGAGACATCAGTGTGAATCCAAATAGCAGCGTAGCCTTCTCGTATAAGTAGGGTCAAGTGTGGCTCTTTCCTGGCTTGCTATCTCATTTTGATCAAGGTTAAAGTCTAATTTTAGCTGTATGATCCTTTTGAAAAGACCCTGTCTGCATAGAAGTAAAAAAATTCTCACTCTCATTCAGTGGTCTCGTGATCGTGGAAACTTTACAGATTCCTTGTATGTAGGATAACATTTACTGTTCACTCCCGAGACTCAGAATAGCTAACAGATGTATATTCTCCCCCTGCCTCCCTCCTGCACTCTCCTTCTCCACTTGACACGCCCAGGCTCTCAGGACACTGACTGTCATCGGCACCTTGGGGACTGGGCTCACTGGTTGAGTATTGGCATCATCTGTACAAGTGATAGGCCAGTGTCTTTAAATAATGGGTATACCTGTTTTCAGAATTTAAATAGCCCATCAATGTATTTTTTTATGTTCTTCCCGCTTTTAATGCATTGTGAATGAATGCATTTTAGAATTCTGTCGCCTCTCAGTTTTCCTTGATGTGGGTACAATTTCTATGTTGTATGGTGGTCATTTTTCAGATTTTTCTGTGCAGGAGCAGGTTCCTTTATCTTCAGGAAGTTTGTGGATTGACTGATTTCTTTAAAAGATTTCAATCAGCTTCACAAATTGTTATTTGGGATAAGTTTCTGTATTTTAAGATCCAAAAGACCTTTTAAAAATGCTGATATTTTATGCTACATAATATCCCTGGATAAGCAATAGAGTAATGTTTATATAAAGCATTTCTACTTTTCACTTCCTATAGGTGTTAGGTTCATTTATTTATTTTTAAGGATTTTTATTTATGCACACAAGAGCTGGGGTACAGGTCAGAGGCGACAGGGGTGAAAAGATTCACCAGAGACAGAGTGGGGAGCAGAACAGGTAGATCAACTGAAGTGCAGTGCTGAGGGGAGCAGTGGGCAAGGCAGGAGAGGTCTGCTGTGCCATGTGGGTCACCACCTTGGCCAGCGATCGAACTTGCACTGCTGTGGCTGCAGAAGCCCCACAGTGCAGTGCTCAACCCCTTGCACCACCATGGAGGCCGCAGGTGTTAGGTCTAGATAAAATAAATACCTAAAATTTCTGATACTAGTACCTACATCAGTATTCTATGAGGTCAATTAATACAAACAGCATGAGGATTATTATAGATATAAGAGGTGTATTCTAAACAGTTTTATTTTGATTTATAATGGTGAGTTCACAAATCTTAAGTCATTAATCCGGGTGTGTTTGTTTTCATTTCTCTTTCACAAGAGCCCACCCCAGGCAGAAACCCAAAAGGTTAAATAACCAAATTAACAATGAATTTTCGAGTTAACTGCTAGTTCTTAAGCCCCTACTACTAGGGCTTCTGTTACTAGTTGATGTTTTGCTCTTCACATGCATAGTGTTTATGAAAAAGCACCCTGTACATATTGTTCAAGGGAATGATTTAGTATTTCAAGTAACGTCACTTCATGTAATGCACCTATTTTTGATTGTCTCTAAGACCAAGTAAAGGAAAAACAGTTTTTAAACTCAGTGATTCTGTGTCCCTTGCACAGCAGTAGAAGAGCTATTTTTAGAGACTTGAGAGTGCTTTCTCAAGGCAAAAATTACTGTATCTTCTTGAGTATCGGATTTGTTAAGCATATTGCTTTTGAAATACTTGGCTGTTTGCCATAGCTGTCCAAAGCTGTTTTATGGTGCAAATATCTTAATTCTTTGGGGGAAAATAAGTGACTTTCCCTCTTGGCAAAGGAAGAAAATTAAAAGCAAATTGATTTTCATGTATCTTAACTAATAGAAGACAGAATCTTTATCAGTCATTTCCTTATTGTGGTTCATAAGATATGTTTGATCAAAAGCCCTTTTAAAATCAAATAAAAGCTCTAAGCTTTACAGCCCAGTTTGCATGCAATTTCCTGCTATATGTAGCCAGAGTTTATTCCTATACACCTGGTTTGGAAACTCTGCTAGGTCTTCAAATTCTGTAAATGTTATTGACGCTAAAAATCTTTATTTTATATATACTACATATTTTTTTAAGATTATTTATTTATGCATATAAGAGCAGGGGTACAGGCCAGAGGCACGAGAGGTGAGAGAATTCACTAGAGACAGAGTGGGGAGCAGAACAGGCAGATCGACTGAAATACACTGCTGAGGGGAGCAGTGGGCAAGGCAAGAGAGGTCTACCTCACCATGTGGGTTCCCTCCCTGGCCAGGGATCGAACTCATGCTGCTGTGAGGCGGATACTTCACAGTACAGCTCTCAACTTGCTGCGCCACCAGGGAAGACCCATATGTACCACATACTTCACAGTAGTTTTATTTTTCCTATAATTTTTGACATGTGACAACCTTCCTGTATGCATGTTTACTGCTATTATGAACGTTGTTATATTTTGTAGGAAATAATATAAGTTATTTTGCACTCTAGTGTAACACGTTATGCCCTTGAGTAGTTATCATAGAAGAAAAGGCAACAAAAGCTGTGCCAATGTCATATTACCAGGCACTAAATATGTGAGTGTGGTTATTGATTATAGGGGGAAAAAGTTAGTTTTAGGTCTTCCTAAAGAATAAGAAACAGATATTTGATTTTTTGTGATTCCCTATTCTGTTATTGGCTTAGCTTATCTTAGCTGATACAGCAGCTGTGACAAGAGTTAATAGAATGTGCAGGGTCAGACTGAGCACCTGGGAAAGATGAGGCATTTTATGAAGTGATGTTTTTCTTCACTTCTTCTCCCCATAGTCCTTTCATTTCCAACTTAAAGAGTGTGATGACACCAGATTTGTCACCTTACAAATGCTCGCCGTGTTGGGATGAGAAGGCTCCTTTAAGTGTAATTGCACGTGAGTGTCCTAAACAGTGCTAGAGCAAGAGCAGAGCAGCCCTCTGCTCGCAGGGGAGAGGGCTCAGGTCTCTGCAGCCTCCATTAGAACCTGAAGGCAAGTCTCCAGCTAGTCTCTGGCTAGTCTGGGCCGTATCTTTCCTACCTTCTGTAAAGTGCCTTCTCAGAAGTCGTCTTTTTTTTTTTTTTTTTTTTTTTAAGTTTATTAGCTTAGAAAAAAATAATTTTTCTGCTTATTTTGATTCATACCATTTTAAGTCCCAGGAAGATTTGAAATGCCTGTTTCTGTACATACAGCATCTTGATTTTCTCACCATTGGTCATGTATATCAGCAGCATTTGACTCAGACGAAGGATATAATGGGAAGGCTTTGCAGTCTCCAAATCTGGACCGTAAGATGCCAGAGCCCTCTGTTACCTTATGTGAGATCTGGTGTTTCGTGGCTCCTGCAAGTTCCCTGCCTCAGGGGTACTTGAAGCTGAGGCTCACTGAGACAGCTCCCCAGACAGGCGGAGAGGCCGAGCTGGGCTGTCCTATAACGCTGCGATGCTCAAAAATGAAGCACTTTAAACATTTTAAATATCTTATATAGTAGACACTTATAATAATTTTTAAAAAGTTATCATTAGCTGGAGTGTTTCCTGTAGATTCTTTAATTTCATTAAGAAATTGCTTCTCAGTTTCTAGCTCCTCCTACAATGTTACTAGCTTTACTTCCATCTGTCTTGACTTTTTTTCTCATAATTAATTTTTTCATCTGTCGGTCAACAACCAGTGTCAGCGCCTGGCACAGAGAGGAGACACGCAGGGAGTGTGTTTCTTTGGTAAAATGAAAAAGCTTCACGTGTGCCCAGGTCTGCCTGGCGCATTGGCACAGCACGGCAGTGCCTGTGCTAATTGGCCAGTGCATTGCGAGCAGTAAAACAAAGTCAGCACTTGTGGATTACTTTGACTATCTCCTGCCCGCAGATACACTCCTTCCCTTACTCCTATGTTAAGCAAGAACTTTTTTAAAAAACAAATGATAATACAAAGCAAGAGCTTTTTAAGTAAATGATAATGTTCCTGAACAGCAAACTCAGATGTTACTCCTCCTCTCTCATTTCTTACTCATTTTCATTTAATTTCAGCTCAGTTATTTTGCTTACTAGGTATACCTTTTTGGTTTATTCCTGCGATAAGAATAAAACCCAAAATAAAAGAGACTGGACTAAAGAACACATATTTAGGTGATGAGCAGTGTCTAAGAATCTAACAGATCTTAATGCTAAAATAAACCCTAAAAATTGTCTTCTGATTCAGGTGCTGGCCTATGTCAGGGATCTGGAATTAGCATCCAGGTTTCTTTGTTCCTAGTTTAGTGACTTCTAATTATACTCCATTGCTGCAAATTATGCTTGCTCAACTATTGTATACATTTGAAGATGAAATTTTAAAGTGGGGGGAAAGGTAAATCTGAGTCTTCTTCACTTTTTTCCTTTTAAAGGTGCTCAGGCAGTGAATAAATGAGCAAGCCTGTGCCTGTCTGTGAGGGGCCTGCTTTTTTGGGTCCTTCTCCTGGAACATTAGAGTATTGACTCTCCATGGCCTTTTCCTTTTCACATGCAGATACTAACTTAAGCCAACAGAGCAGATTCTTCCTAACAACAGGAATTGGCTCCCCCACCCCTATCTCTCTCTGAAACATCAAACCTAAAATATTAACCAGATTTTCCACTCATTTGACTAAAGAATACTATTTATGCTCGGTTCCAAATTACTATGGAAAACAATCCTGCTAAATTTTTGACACCTTTGAGTTTTATATCCCTTGCTTTGAACTGGAGAAAGATAGTGACAAGTGGAATTCTTTTTTCCTGGTGTTGATTTGCTTCTCTTAGGACTTTAAATAGAGGCTTTGACATTCCTTCCTGGCTCCATTCTCTCTCTCTCTCTCTCTCTCTCTCTCTCTCTCTCTCTCTCTCTCTCTCTTAGATTTATTTATGCATACAAGAACTGGGTTACAGGCCAGAGGTGCGGGGGTGTGGTGGGGTGAGAGGATTCACCAGAGACACAGTGGGGAAACAGAACAGGCAGATCTACAGAAACACACTGCTGAGGGAAGCAGAGGGCAAGACAGGAGAGATCTGCTGTGCCATGTGGGTCCCCTCCCTGGCTGGAGGCAGGGTTCAAACTCATGCTGCAGTGGCTGCGGTTTGCTTTATATGTGTTTCTTAACCCACTGTGCCACCAGGGAGGCCCCCAGGCTCCATCCTTAACCCTCCAGGCCCCTCCTGAGCCCCACTCCTGCCCAGGTACTCTGCCTGCTGCATCTTGCCTGGATACTGGCTCCTAGGACGACATACATCCCCCACCAAAAGCCCCATCTTTTCCCCTTTTCCTTGTACCCCCTGTCATCCAGCTTTACCCCACCTCCTGGAAACCACTACCCCCCCTCCTTAACCTCCTGATCTCCAATTAACCTTTTTCTTATATCTCATTGATCCCTTTTAGAACCTCAAAGTAACCTATAATATACAAAATTCTTGCACGTGTTTTCTAGCCTTACCATAACACTCTAGCAGGAAAAGCTTAGCCTAACTCTCAGGGCTTTTCTCTAAGAATTAGCTCATCTTAACACTGACTTCATGCAGGTAATACTTCTCCCTTTGTTGTTCAATCTCAGAATGAATCTCAATCTAAAGGTAAGAATTTAAAGCAGGAAGAAATCGGCTCATCTGGACTTGCCAGGGAAAAGGACAAGAGAAGACGAGGCAGGTCCTAGTTCTTAAATCTTACCATGAAGACCCCGGTGCTGCCCACGGGGACCAGTTAGCCAGACCAAGAAGTCAACTGGAAATATACTTTCAGCTCTGCTGGCCACTTTGACTCATCAGATTTATTGCTAGCACAATAAAGAGGAGTTTCAGTGAATCTGGTAGTGACCTATCAGAGATCTGTTTGACCCTCTGGTCTTACACTTCTGCGTGTTTGAACATCTCACTTGAACACTTTAAATATGTTTCCAGCGGCCTGCTAAGGAAATGACTTTTAGTCCGGTGTCTAGTATCGAATAAGGGAATCCAAGGAATCTTCCAGTCATAGTGTTTTTACTCTCAACACAACTGCTGCCCTAGTGTAGAGCCACTGACGCGTCTTCACACGTGGTCTGGTGGAAAAGATGCCGTGGGAGAGGTGGCAGCCTCAGTGGGGAGAGTGAGTGTTTCTAGGAACGCGCCTCCTCAGTAGGAAGTGCGGTCGTGACGGAGGCGGTGTGTGAAGAGGTGTGCGCTTCCAGAAGCTGTTGAGGCCGGTGTCCACGCACTGGCAGAAGGACCCCCAGGTTCTACTCATGGCTGTTACCCTGTGTTAAAACTGGTTGTTTCTTGTTATTGCTGAGTCTTGAAGAGTACATCTGCTCAATGCCCTTTGCTAGAAGTTCCTTCCAAAGCACATCATGGAAAATGGTGGCATGCGTCATGGCTACTAAAACACTCTTGAATGGCTGTGGAGATTGGTCACTCGCAATGCACAGCTGTAGATTTTCCAGATTAACATTTTTCAGAATGTTGTCTCAGCACACAGGCTTCCCAGGAGGAAGTGTTGCTTGTTGATAAACAAGGGCCTTCACTTCTTGCCCTGACAGGAGCTGTTTTCTTGATTATTTACAGGAACTAAGAGAAATACATAATAAGCAGCAGCTCCAGAAACAGAAGTCCATAGAGGCTGAACGATTGAAAAGGAAAGAACAAGAGCGGAAGATCCTAGAACTGGAAAAACAGAAAGAGGAAGCCCAAAGGTGAGTTTTTTAGTGGCTCTTGGGCCCTCTGGAAGGAAACTTGAATTTTTACCATTTTGACTGCATCTCCAAATACCAGAAAGAGCCTTCAGTGGTGGGTGCATACGTTTGCGTGCATATGCGTATGTGTGTGTGTGTGGGGTGGTGTACAAACATGTGTTGTAAATAAATCTCTCATAGATAAGTACCCCCTGAGGTTTTTGGTTAGTTCCCAGAGCTCCCCCAAGCTGCTACTATGTAGACAAATGGAATTATACAAGGGAATTGGGACACTTGTCATACTCATTTGCATGCCAATGACCAAAATACGTTTCCAGGTCACAGCCTTTTAATAGTGGTAGAGGCAAGCTGCAGGGTCTGGAGCAGAGCCCTAGCTCACTCCGCACACTGAGCTTTTGGGGCCTGACTGTGCACCCCTCCCCACCTTCTTGTCAGCTACAAGTCACACTAGGCTACAAAAGGAGAGCATTCGCCCTGCTGGGGAGACCCGCGCCTTCTCGTCTGAGTGCTTGTGTCTGCGGGTTTTGAGTGTCTACTTGTACCTCTCTGGAGTAAACTGTAGAAATGCATTTTGTAGCTTTTGGTGTGTCTGATTTCATTATCAGATGTTTGCTTTTAGAACTTCATTTAGTTTTAATGCCACAGACAAATATGACTGTGCATCAAAAGTGATACAATGTCACTTACAGAATTTGGCTATTGAAATTAGATGAAAAAGATAGAGAAGGAAGTCCCTGGTGTTAGGGCCGAGCCAGGCGTGTTCTTGCTGGCTCTGGATAGTATTCCGAGGCTGGTGGGGTATTGTTTGTTCATTTTTTCATGCCAGCATGTGGGTGGGTAGGATCTCAAACCAGATTAGAGAACTATTTTTTCATTTGATTGGGGGTAGGACTAGAATTACGTGTCAAGGATTCATTTCTTAGAGGTGTTTGACTCACTAACTCCACCCTTTAGCTTATTTTCAAAGTCTGTAAAATGCTTTGAATATTCCCACTTTATTGCACTGAACTTCCACATCCCCAGACAGGAGACATAAACGCAACATATCATAGTTAGGAAAGGTTAGCTTTTCTGCACATAACTTTACAGATAAATAGGGACGAAATTTAACTTCAGAAATGACATGGCTATTCACAATAAGTGGTGGCCTTTAGCAGGGGGAAATGTTGGGCAAGTTGTGGCTGTGTTGTTACACAAAAAATGAACTGCTCTCCCCTTCCAAAACATGCTTTTTATTCTTCCTTAAAAGACGTTTTGAAAAACTGTAAGTAAAATGTTTAAGATGCGGGCCTTCCTGGTGGCGCAGTGGGTTAAGCAACACACTATGAAGCAAACCGCAGCCACTGCAGCACAAGTTCGATCCCTACCGCCGGCCAGGGAGGGGACCCATATGGCACAGCAGACCTCTCTTGCTGTGCCCACTGCTCCCCTCAGCAGTGTACTTCCGTTGATCTGCCTGTTCTGCTCCCTGCTCTCTGTGGTGAATCCTCTCACCCCCCCACATACACACCTCTGGCCTGTGCCCCTGTGCTTATATGCATAAATAAATAAATAAATTTAAAAATGTTTTAGATGCAAGTTAAAAAGAACAGCATTGCACACTCGCACGGAACAGCCGTTGGTCGAGTGGTTTTGAGATGGAGCGGAGTTGTGTTTGTTTCTCTTTTTTAAAAAGGTTTATTTATTTATGCTTACAAGAACTGGGGTACAGGCCAGAGACACAGGGGGTGAGAAGATTCCCCCAGAGACAGTGGGGAGCAGAACAGGCAGGCAGACTGAAATACACTGCTGAGGGGAGCAGCAGGGAAACAGGAGAGGTCTGCTGTGTCATGTGGGTCCCCTCCCTGACTGGGCATCGAACTCGTGCTGCAGTGACTGCGGCTGCTTCATAGTGCGGTTCTTAACCCCTTGTGCCACCAGGGAGGCCCCTGTATTTGTTGCTGTCATGCTCCCTTGCCAGGGTCCTCATGCCAGGAGATGTTCCTGTGTACTGGCCCCGCTGTGGGTCAGTCAGGCTGCCTGGGTTCCACCCTGGGCAGCACCCACTGAGTGACCGTGGAGGGATAATGATGGGACTGGCCTACCTGGTGTGAGGTGTGAGCGTCAACTGGCCTACCTAGTTGTGTAGACGGAGGGCCAGCTACTGTCCTCACTGGAGCATTTGCAGTGTACCCTTGTCTCATCTGGCTGTGATCAATTGGAGTGTTTCTGATTTTTTTTTTAAGATTTATTTATTTATGCATACAAGCACTGGGGTACAGGCCAGAGGTGTGGGGGGTGAGAGGATTCACCACAGAGAGCTGGGAGCAG
>JAGFMF010011629.1:16265956-16412033 GCA_019455555.1 Galemys pyrenaicus
CCCCTCCCTGGCTGGCAGCAGGGATCGAACTCGTGCTGTAGTGGCTGCGGTTTGCTTCACAGTGCGTTGCTTAACCCACTGCGCCACCAGGGAGGCCCCGAGTGTTTCTGACTTTATAAAATGTTATGAAGTAAGAGAAAAATCACCCCCAATCTTCCCTCAGGGGTCCCGGTGGGGGCCATCATAGTTCTCTCTCAACTGCAGTTAACTCTGTTAGCTGCTTTGAAAAGCAGAGGCAAAGGGATCAAATTCAGTCAGACTTGGAGAAGCTGTCACTGACAGGTGGTTACTACCTTAGGAGTTCAGAACAACCTACTGCATCCAGTTTTGGGGCGCTCATGTGTTCGCATAGATGTGGTGTTCTCTCTGTAGTCTGCGGGTCATGGGCTTGTTGAAGCAATGTTTCACTCATGGCGTTGGGCCTTCCCAACGTATGGACGTTACCTCCCTGTGTGTTTCATGACTGGCACTGTGCACTTCCCTACCCATTTTAAATCAGGGATATTTTTGTTACTCTTCTAAGCACTTTGTAAGATACATCAAAAGCTCATTTCACACTGCATGGAGGCCCTGAGAGCCTTTGTTTCCTTGGTGCCGATGGCTCCACCCCGAGGTCTAGCGCCCCTGACTCCACAGAGACTTTGTGAGGAAAGACACAGCAGCAGCCTTTGGGGCCTTGTTTCCCGGCTGAAATGGAGCATTTTGTTCCAGACGAACCCAGGAAAGGGACAAGCAGTGGCTTGAGCACGTGCAGCAGGACGATGAGCACCAGCGGCCCAGAAAGCTCCACGATGAGGAGAAACTCAAGAGGGAGGAGAGCATGAAGAAGAAGGACAGTGAGGAGAAGGGCAAGCAGGAAATGCAAGACAAGCTGAGTCGGCTTTTCCACCCACATCAGGAGCCAGGGAAGCCAGCTGTTCAAGCCCCCTGGCCCACCACAGGTATGAGTGCCTGAGAAAGAACTAGAAAATAACTCACTTGGCTCTTGGTTCCCCTTGAGATGCCCCCTTCTCTGATCAGATGCTAGGTTGGCTCCACGAGCAGTGATGAGGTGCCAGTATTTTTTGGGCAGTGCAGCTGTTCCTTCTCTAATTAGATAGTGTTTAATTCCTCTCCACGGTGCCAACCTTAGGCCGCCATTAGCTATCTAGAGGTCTTCTGCAGAATTAACAAAAGGTTCAGTACTGTGCACCAGCCATACGTCTGCAGAGAGACACAGAGCTTTCGTGCCAAAGGCACAGCTTCCCGCTTGGTCATTTTCCCAGGAATATCTCACCTCTTTCAGCCACAGGCTGTGGCTGCTTCTGCCCGAGCCTGCACGGATGTCACATCCACTGTCTCCAGTCTGCACTGCCTCAAACTGTTTTTACCTTTTGAAAAGTGTGACTGTTCTTTGCCCTTTCATCTTAAGTTTGCCTCTTTAAATAGTGAGAAAGGAAAGACGGAAATAGCTAAAAAAAGGTATCCCTTATATCAGATGCAAAGCAGAATGTCTTCTTGAACCTCTTCTCTGGCTGCGTGACATCGCAGGCTCTGCACCTAAGGCGCAGCTGAGCAGAGTGGCTGCTTGTTGCTGCCCCTGGCAGAGAGTGTCGATTTTACCTATTTGATCATCACTGTTTCTTCAGTCTAGGAAGCAAAGAAACCCTCTATTCCATAAGGGTTCCTTTGCTTCCTGTTTGCACGGTGGATCTGTGAGTCACAGCTGGCCCCACACCACCCTGCATGCAGCGCACAGGCATGAGGCCCACGTAGGCGCGAGCATTCCAGGCGGGGCACAGAGATGCTGCCACACTGGCTTCTGACCTGAAAATAACTTCCCCATTACTTGATCGAGACAATTATGCTTCCTCTGGGCAATAAGATAAGGATTTTTTTCTTCCCATCTCTCAGTGGGGAATTTCGCCACCATCCAGCCCAAGGCCACATGAGGATGCTGCCTCTGTCGTAATACTCACTGCTCTTGGGCGAAACAACGCAGGGTGGCGACTAGAATTGGCTGTAAACCAGAATTCACGGCGCCACTGCTCCCCTTTATTTCTCAAAATACTGCTTCATGTAAAAGCTAAAAGATTCTCATCTAGGGTTTGTCTTTAGACTCATTTTTCCCAAACAGGTCTTCGTGGCGGATTCAGATTTGGGGTCCCATTCTAACTGCTGCATTGTAACTCGACGCTCTGGGTGGGGAGGGGGTCACTGCTTTGCAGATGCTGGGGCCTGAGTCAGGAGGCAGCACAGGGGACTGAGACTGCGCCACGGCGCTCACATCCGATGGCCCCTGTTCCAAACACCCATCACCGCTGTGTGTTTGAGTGGCGCGTCAGCACTGGCCCGCTCAGGCACAGGGCATGTTCTTCAGAACTCACTCGGATGGATGGAAGTAGTTCAGATGGTGGCAGGCAGTGAGAGGATGTTTCATGTTTGGCTTGTGGTCATACATTTGTGTTCCATGTAACATTTTTGTTCCTTTCCTCCAATTCTTTGTCAACAGAAAAAGGCCCCCTCACGTTTTCTGCACAGGAGAATGTTAAAGTGGTGTATTACCGGGCACTGTATCCCTTTGAGTCCAGAAGTCATGACGAAATCACCATTCAGCCAGGCGATATAGTCATGGTAAGACAGCCTCAGGTGACAGTATGATGTCTGTTGATTAACTGTTGTACTTGTGAGACAGTCAGATAGCCCCGTGCTTCAGTCTCCTCCATTTCAATGAAGATGGCATTTAAAGATATCTTATGATATAACTTTAAAACAGAGTTTTTAGGGAAAATGTGTTATCACAGCCTAAGCACATTTGTAAATCTGTAAATGTCTGGTAATCTCAGAGCCGAGATTACTTTTTCTGTTCTGTGCATAGTCCTTTAAGAAATAGTTTTGAATGCAAAGACTCTATTGTTATTTCCACAATTGCCATTGATTCTTTTTGCCTGGGTCAGAACATCGTTTTCCAAACTCTTGTGTAAATTTTAGATTTTACTGTGAAAAGTAAAGAATTAAATACAGGTCATCTGCTTCCCTATTCTGTAATTGACAGCTGAACTGCTTCAAATTTTGCTTGGCTGTTTTTTTTTTAAAATTATAATGCTAATTACATATAATCTTATGAATGTAACTAAAATTGAAGTAACTAATTTAAGAAAGAATGAAGCAGTGTGATTGACCTCAATTATTTTCTAAACTATCTGATTGTTAACTGAATAATGAGAGCTTCAGAGGTGGTCAAATGTCGCATTGTTGCTAGCATTGTTTTTTAGGGTGGGAGTGGTTCAGAACCTTATAAGAACTATGATAGCTAAGAATTAAGACAGACATGTCTCATTCTAGGACTCTGAAGTACAAAGGGTATTTTGCAGGGTCCTCATTCACACATTCATCTCGTACACGACATCACATCTCTGTACAGAATATGTTTAATGGGCCAAAATATGCTCAGTCCCCTTTCCCCTTGTGTTCTGTTAGTTTTCCCTCTGGTTATCAGGGGCTGAAAATGCCAGCCATAAGGCCAAAGGTCCCCCTGCTGAATGCCGGAGATGGGTGTGCCAGCTAGTTCATTCTTTACAGACAGAACTGTTGGTTTCTCTTCAGGTGGGCCAGGCAGGGCGGCCCCAGGCGGCTCCTTCCACACGCCTCCTACTTCCCTCACAGGGCTGGCCTGTCACACAGACTAATTGTGCCCCACCCTTAGCGGCTATCTAAAGCATGGAAATGGATGTGACTTCCCATAGGTACTCTTTATAAAGTCCTTTGTTACATTGTAAACCTAAGAACCCAAATCCTAGTGTTTTTGAAACTGAATTTTGTTGCAACACAAAGTGGAGAAAATTAAGATAACAAAGAAATGTTTCAGATGTTCCATCTTTTAATGATACAGGGTTGCCATATTTTGGAAACTGGTCTCATTATGGTGATACTGAATACTTCTCCTCCCACTGAGGAGCCACTATCAGACTAGACTGGGCTAGAGGAATAGAGTTGAGGTCTATTGGAAGAATATAACCTTTCATTAAACATATATTTTGCCTTGCTTTTCAAACTTTTGCTTCCCTGGTGGAGGTTAAAGGGGAGTGGGTAAGTGCCAAGAAACTGTCAGGAATCTGCATTTCATTCCATGTGTTGTTTTCTTAAGTCACGTAAATTCTGTGTCAGTACACATATCTTTGGGTGTTGTCATGGCAGTAACAGTATATTTTGAGCATGCCCAGTAGGCTGTGCTTAAAAAGGAAAGAACCAAACAGCATCATGAGAGGCCGCTGTGTTAGGGTCCAGCTACCAGGTCAGCTTCTATCTCAGGCCATCCCCAAATGTCAGTTCCCAGTAGGTTAAGTTTGACCGTTAAAATTCTACAAATATTTTTGAAGAAGAGTTTTGGAATAATTTTTTGGCTAAGAAATGCCTTTCTGTTAAAACCAGAAGTCGTGAGTAACAAAATGGACAGATTTTATGACATAAAAATTAAAATTTCTATATTGCAAAATGCATGAGCAGAGGGTTACTATTCATGTTGCATAAAGATTATGAAAGGTTACCATGAAGACAGCCCACAAGTCTTAGAAAAGTTGGCTGAGAAGATGAAGACACATTTACAAATATAGTAAAGTAAATGCTTCTTAAAAATATATGAAAAGACACTTCATTTCATTGGCGGTCAGGAAAATACAAGGTAAAAAATGAGATAGCACGTAACCCCTCAACTGCGCATGTTTTAAAGTTTGATAAAATCCAGCCCTGTCAAGAAGGTGGATATAACGTATTTGGTCTGTATGGTTGTACAGATCAGCTAAGCCGCCGGGAAGGCAGCTTGGCAATGCCTACTCAAATTTAAAACTCTTGTTCTCTTTCACCCAGACATCCTGTTGCTTTCCCTCCCCAGGCTAGGGAGGCCAGAGACATGGGCGCAAATATATGTGTACATGTATATGCACAAGTGTGTGTGGCGGCTGTTCGCGCAGCACTGGCGGTGAGAGCAAAGCAGGAGCAGCCAGCGACCCAGCTGAGGGGGCTGTGAAGGGCGATACAGCTCGAGAACTGAGTCTTTGGTCGACGAGGGGGGCAACTTGCCGACCTCTAGGTTCGAAAACTTTCACTGTCCTCATTCAGGAGGTTTGGGGAAATCTCAGCTGCACTCCAGGTGCGTGAAGCACGCTCCCAGCACAGCCCCACAGCAGGGCCGCTGGTGGGGTCGGGACACAGTCCACACCCATTCGTTTTCCAGGGTCTTGGTCCGGCGTGAGAGGTGAGAGGCCGTGCCTGTTCCTTTGTGACTGGCCAGAGTTTTAGAATAGGAGTGCTGTCTCCCTCGTGGACAGAGAGGCAGCCCAGAATCAGGCTTCAGCCGCAGGCAGTGAACCTGACAGCCGCCACGGGCATCTGCATCGGTCCCCAGGGCAGCGTGATCACTGAGCTTCTGGACTAGATGGGGACCTGCGCCCCACGGTGGCGGCTGGTGCTGGCCTCTCTGCTGACGCCCGAATGGCGGGGGGCTGCGAGGTGTTGCAGTGGGGACGGTGACACAGTCGTGTGTAGGCCAGTGTTGCTAATACTTCAGCACTTAGCATGTCAAGACTTAGGGCTTCCTGTAGATGAGGCAGAAGGCCACGTGACAGCCAGCCACATTTCAGGGAGGCTGGTGTCGAACTTCCCTTGTTCAGTCCTAATCTGGTGTAATGTTTTCCCGTAGTTAAGTTGGTTTTTGGGTAATGGTTCTGAAATCTAGGAAGAAGTATTTTTCTCATTCTCACTTGAGAACCTTGTGCTTTTACTAAGGGGGCCATTAAATGTGAAGAGGGAATATGTATTGTATCCTCTGAACTTCAAAATTACAGTTATTAATCAGTTATTAAAATTAATGGGCTTCTAGAAGACTGAACCAAATCCACTGAGACTGTAGTCTGGTTAAAGCTGACCAGTGAATTTCCTTGGGGCACAGTGACATGCTGGTTTCACCACTGCCCAGAAGCCTGGGAGGAGCTCTTGTTTGCACAGATAAGAGCCTGGGCAGCCCTCTCCCTTCCGAGTACACAAACAAGCACTTGGCAGAGCAGTGGTCAGTTACCATGGTGTCAGCTGGACCTGCCCACAGGTTGAGGCATTTCCTCAGGGCTTCAGATCCAATTCAGATGCCAACCGAAAGTCTTGTTAACCAGGGAAGCCCTGTTTCTCGGGGGAATGACAGGTCGTAGGGCATCCCTTAAGGAGGCAACTGACATTTGAGGAGTGCAGCTCAGACCAGTAGGCCCTGTTTGGGGTTGAACTCCGGCTCCTAAGAGATTGTTACTGGCAAGAAGGGGAAGCCAGAAGACCCAGACAGGTTCTCAGAGCAGGCAACTCCCGAATATAGAAAACCAGAGACTGTCACTTAAGGTGAGGGCCAAGACCAGGCTTCTGGAATGGGACAAAAGCTCAGATGAGAAAACGGCAGTACAGAAATGATAGCTGGTACCAGAGAGGTGGCTTAGTGGAGTCTGTCTCAAGACATTTCTGCTGGGCCGTGTTCCAGTTTTGTCACAACAACCAGTGAGGCAGGGACTGTGATTTATGCTGCATAACCCAGTTTGGGCCAACAGCAGACCAGGTACACAGGCTGTGTCCATACGCTCTGATTCTCGCCACGACGAAGTCACCTTCCCACACTGAGCCCTGTCTTTGAGCGATGCATTATCCCCGTTTTATAGATGAAGCAGCCGAGGAGATTCAGCTGCCCTTAGTCAACCAGAGAATAAATGTAGAACTAGTATTTAAGTGGAGGCAGCTTGACAGCCAAGCCCCACTCCTGATGTTTGCAGCTTCTGGGCTGAGATTTTGGGTGTATGGTGCAAGCTGCTAGCTCGTACCTGTCTGACAACACCTTTGAATTGGAGGCCCCAGGCGTGGCTGTAGAATTTCCGGGGAGCCGGGGAAGGGAGGGTGGTAGTGGCCCCCACTGATGCTGGCCTGACAGCGACCGTGTCTCCAGTGCAAAGCAACTGCTGGAGTGTGCCCCAGGTCTCCGACAGTGTAAATGGCAGGCACCCAGCCACTTAGGGTTAGCGAGAAACAAGATCCAGTGGGGGAAACATCTTAAATGCTCATCTAGGGAACAGTTGGGGCTGCCCAGAAAAAGAAAAGTAAGAACAAAACAATGTGGGGGAGTTGAATGAAAAGTGGCTAATGTGTTCATGTCTGATAGAAGTGTGAGCGGGAATAGCAGAGCTGCAAAGCCAGAAATAGCACCCTGGGAGCGGCATTGCGCTTTATCTAAGGGAGCGCCTCTTTGGGGAATGCTCAGCTTTCAAAACTGCTCTTCCCCATGACATAAGGGTTCCCTACGGTAGGACAGCAAGGCTTGTCCCCTGCTTACTGTATGCAGTA
Organism: Galemys pyrenaicus; assembly: GCA_019455555.1. Lineage (NCBI taxonomy): Eukaryota > Metazoa > Chordata > Mammalia > Eulipotyphla > Talpidae > Galemys > Galemys pyrenaicus. The sequence continues at coordinate 16,273,304 of JAGFMF010011629.1, forward strand.
AGAAGCTGTGTCTTCTACGTCTCCACCCCCATGCCAGGCATTGTTTGATTCCCACAAGCTAAAATAAACCTTATACTGTAGTACTTACTCTATGAATGCAGATGTTTGGCTTTTTCCAAAAAAGTTTTAACTGATTATTTGAATGGATTAGGAAAGTGGCATTTCCCCAGCATATTGGGAAATGAAAATAAGGTCTCTGATAAACCCTTATTTGACTGACAGTAATGAAAATGATTTTGTAATAGTTATGTAGTTGTGTTTCAAAATCATTCTCTCGTTACCCATAAAATAGTGGGACTAACTTGTCAAGATAAGTAGAATCGCTTTGCGGATTTGAAATGATCCTTTTGCATCAGAATAAAAATAAAAGAGAAACATTAGGAGCCATTGATGTAAGAGACAGCCTCTGTGGCATTTTTAAACAGAAGAATTCCGTAGTCTCACGTGCTTTGTGAAATTGAAGTTTAATACATACATAAAAACGCTATAGGACCTTTGTAGAATTGTAAATAATCTTCCCCAATTTCCTCATCATGTGTCTGGGAGCTTTTAATAACCTGACACAGCAGTCAGCTTTGCTTCCTGCTTTGCTGTAGAAACCGTCTGAGGCTGTTTTGTTTTGTTTTTAAAAATCTTTTCTTGTTCTGACGCTGAATAAGTACTGCTTAGTTATTAGAGATTTTCAGAGTACTAAATTTATGTTGATTACACCCTCTGCTGTAACTTTTAACAAGCCTGAGACAAATTATTTTGAATAACATCATGACTCGTAAGTGACGAAGTCTGTCAGGTCACCTTCTCGTTCGAACAGCTCTGCACATGGAAACCGTGGGCCTTTAGTCTCCAGGCACTTTATCTTAACTGCTATTATTAGGAAAAGAAGAAAAACCAAGAGTAAGGCCTTGGATTTTAGCACCTACTGTTGCTTCGGAATAGAGTTTAGAACTCTCTTGCTGACACCCAGACTCGAGGGTGCTGGGGGACGTCTCTGCAGGGTGCAGGCTGCCGGCCCACGGTGGGGGTTTATTGCGCCGTGTGGTGGGTGTCTTCGGGGGCTGATTTAGTGCCACTCCCATTAAACTCCATCATCTCCTGCAGGTGGATGAAAGCCAGACTGGAGAGCCGGGGTGGCTCGGAGGAGAGTTAAAAGGAAAGACAGGCTGGTTCCCTGCGAACTATGCTGAGAAAATCCCAGAAAACGAGGTTCCCGCTCCAGTCAAACCTGTGGCAGATGCCACCTCCGCCCCCGCACCCAAGCTGGCTTTGCGCGAGACCCCCACTCCTTTGGCCGTGACCTCTTCTGAGCCCTCCACGACCCCCAACAACTGGGCCGACTTCAGCTCCACGTACGTGTAGGCATGCTGTTTCTGATGGCTTGTGAGCCCCAAGTGAATAACCTTTTTTGCCTTTGCATGATTTTGTGGCTGGGGTTTCTGCTCAGCGTAAGGGCTGGCTCGTGCTTGTTGCCACTTTCTCTGGCCCGTGCGCAGCCCAGTGCTGTGTTGCCTCCTCTGAACTGGATTTAACTCTATCACTGCTTCTCAGTGCTTCGCCCTGGTACAAAATAAAGCCTGATACCTTGTTTTGCTCCATCATTTGTGTGTATCTTTCATTTTCTTGGAAGAAATGGAGGAACCCAGTTTCCTGATTCTGCCAACACCACGTCAGTCAGCACATACTCAGAGCCCCTTCCTGCATGTAATTAGCACTGCTGGTTGGCCAGAAAGGAAACGTGAATTCAGTCACGTGCTTTGGGGTGAAAGAGGGAGCTGCTTCCTTTCACGTGCGCCTCTTTCATCAGCCTTGTGCAAGTGTCGGGGTGGGGGGGGTGCGGAGGTGTGTGTCTGGGCCTTGGTCAGCGGGAAGTGGTGTGGAAGCGGCGGTCTGGAACGAGAGGAGAGGCGCCTGCTGTCACTCTCTAGTCCCGTCTGTGGTCTGGAATGCCGCGTCTAAAGTAGTTTACACTAGCATCCGACAGAAAGTGGCTGGAAATAGTCTCAATTATTTTTCCAGTGTAATCATCTTGCACAAGAAGCAAATTGAGGTCAGGGAGTCAAAACGTAAAACTGGAGAAAGATGAGGTGGAGCAGAGGCAAGAAAGGAGCACGCTAGCCAAGGGCAGGTGGAGGGACGGGTGTGAGGAACAGCCAGTGTCTGTGCTGTTTCTGGCTCAAAGACTGGGAGCTGCAGAGCCCGGCCCGCTGATCTCGGCTTTATTTTATTTTTTTAAAGATTTATTTGTTTTTGCATGCCAGAACTGGGGTATCTCTGCTTTAAAGGCGGCCTTCCCTCGGCAGGATCCCAAGTTGAACTCTCCCTTCCTCTCTCAGTCTTGATCGAAGGCTCTAGCTTTCTAAATTGAAGTTTAGGCTAAAATAGAAGGCAGATGCCATGTATCCCAGGGTTTTGATTCCCTGTGGCTCAGTGAGTGGCGCCCTTCCCCTCCCCCGTCAGTGGACGGCCTGCACCTCTACCTGCTGTGCACCTCTACCTTACTTTCCAACCCCCAAATCCAGACATGCAGGCTGCCGAAAGAATGGCTTTGCTTTTCAAGTGTGTTCACGTCGCACGAAGATGTAAAAAGCAAAGTGCATCTAGAGCTGTACCCACACCCGTGTGTTCATTTGAACTCACCAGGCTCTCCCCATGAAAACCCTCCCCCAGGTTGAGGATGTAGCTGAGTACTGTGGGGTGAGAGGCTGTGCCAGAGCCGGGGTGGGCTGCCTGCTTCACAGGGGGCATGTCGCTGCTTGTTTGCTGATTGTTATTGCCAATGACGGTGATGTTCCCGTGAGGGTGTTTCTTGCACTTCTGAGTTGGCATGTGTTTCCCACGCCAGTATTTCTATGGCCCTCACGACGAACCCACAGTGGCAGAACATTGTCCCCCGTGGGTCAATATGGAAATCCAAGTTCAGAGCAACTCTGCAGTGCCCACCCTGGCCAGCTCTCTTGCTGCTCCCCCTTGTTCCTGCTCTTCTCAAAGTCCCCCACGCGCTCCGGGTGTGTGATTGCAGCAAGTGTCAAGCTGGTGTGCCGCCGGTGCCTGCTTCTAACCGTGGCCCGCTTTTCCTTCCAGGTGGCCCACGAGCACGAGCGACAAAGCAGAGAGTGATAACTGGGACGCGTGGGCAGCCCAGCCCTCTCTCACCGTGCCCAGTGCTGGCCAGCTACGGCAGAGATCGGCCTTTACCCCAGCCACGGCCACTGGCTCCTCACCGTCTCCCGTTCTGGGCCAGGTAACAGCAGCGGGGAGGGGCGTGAAGGGCCGTTGTGCGCCGGCCTCTCGGGACATGCAGCAGACGCGCCGCTTAGACACAAGTCCCTGAGGCAGAGTGGGTCCAGGTCGTGTTTCCGCTAACCTTTAAGGAGCCTGGAATAGGGGTACAAAGCCCCGAGGAACGTCCATCCCCCGGGGGAGGGGTGTGCCGGGGCAGCCTCGCTGAGACGCGGCGTTTGAACTGCACCTCAGGGGTGGCTCAGGTGGCGTGGAGGACGTGCAGAGGACTGGCAGGCAGCAGAGTGCTACAGGGTAAGGCTGGAAACCGGAGTGTGTTTTGGGGAATGGGGGTCAGTTCGTTTGACAAGCCCCCTGAGTGTGCATAGGGAGAGAGACCAGTGGCAGGCCGGCAGGAAGCTCTCCAATGCCTGCTCAGCAGGGCATTTCCGGAAGGACAGTGATGAGTCTGAGCGTTTCTGCCTTAACTTACTGCAGTGACGATAAGGGGATGGAATTTCTATCAATCAGACCAAGGGCAGATGCCACCTGGCTGGCTCTGGGGCGGGGCAGCTTCTGCCCCGAGAGCAGCTGGGTTGCGCCTGCGCTGGCAGATGCCAGGGAGCACACGAGGGCAGTGATGCCAGTCAGAGGGTGGGGTTGCAGCCCTGTCGGGGCAGGAAGGACAGGCGCGAGGCCTGGGGCTGAGAAGAACCGACCCAGAGGAGAAACAAGGCAGAAGGAAAAACTGATTTCTTGTAGCAGCGAGGCCTTGGGTTTTAGGCGTGTTGTAGAGTGGAAGAGATGCATCTGTGGGCTGCGAGGAAATGCCAGGCCACAGGGGCGTGCTCCTGTCTCAGGAAATGTGTGAGCTCTTCGAGGGAGAAAGAATGTAGGGAGAAAATGGAAATGCACAGGGCATGTATGAACTGTGACCTGGAAGTGGAAGAGCAGCCACTTTGCCTGGCCTGGAGGAGCTACTGCCTCGCGTCTGCCCTGGCTCTGCAGTTGGTGCTCGTCTCAGACTCCGCAGAGAGGAGGGCTGGAGAGTGGGGCTGGTCCAGGAAGGCGTGGCGGTCCTCCTGGTAGTGGGGGTGGGGGCCAGTGGGGGCAGGGGCTGGGGGCACAGGAGAGACCATTTGGTGAGGTAAAGCAGATGACAAGGGGGGAAAAGGAAAGGATTTGTGAGAAAGTGGAAAGGTTCCTGAAAGAAGAGAAGGAGGGAGGCAGGACCCGGAGGGAGGCGGGAGCCATGCAAGTTGCCAGGGAGAAGGAGGTGAGAAGTCAGATGTCAGAGAACAGCAACATGCACAGCTCAGAGAAGAGAATCTTCTTCTGGGCGAGGCGGCGTAAAGAGAGTTTAGAGAAGGAGAAAGGAGAAGGACATTTGAGGCTGAGCTCTCCCCAAGACCACCGCTGAGCAGCAGCCAGGTAGGAGTCCCTCCAAGAAGAACGAGGCATTGCTTGGCTGAGTTCAACCCGAATCTGCAGCTGGTCCTTGCACGCCATCTTAGCGTTCCCCAGTGTTGCTCCACAGCCAGGAACGGAGTGGTACATGCTACTTCCGTCTGTCTGGCCCTCTCAGAGCCACACGCTGCATAGATCAAGCTGTCAGAGCAGCTCTTGAGAAAAGTCTCTCACAGATGTGGAAATCAAGGCCTGGAGATTCCACCGTTGCCCAAGGTCACAAATTAGCAAGTGGCACACCTGAGAGGCAACCTGGAGTCCACATTCTGGCTGGCCCAGGCCAGTTACTCAGGCACATCCGTGTGGGAAGATGGTCGAGGTGTGCAGAACCTCTCAGGGTGAGAGGTTCTGAAGTAGCAGTGAGGGCACAGTGGAAGCATCTCCCCGTAGCATCCATTCTTGCTAGAAGGATAAATGACCAGAGGTCAGAGCAAGTCCTGTGAGCGCCAGCTGCGGCGTGCCCCTCAGTGGGCGGGGGAGACGGAGGACGGGACCAGCTGCGCCAGGGCCCCTGCTGAGTCCCGGGGCTCGAGCGGGTACAGAGCTGAAATGGAAGGCAGCAGGGTGTGAGAACACCTCCCAGAGGCAGGTGCAGTGGCTCATGAGCCGGGTTGGGCATCCGCCTCCGCCTCCCGTCCACGGACACAGGATTGAAAGCTGATGCTGCTGTACTTCCTATAATGTTTTAAGACGGAGGAATGGTTTCATGTTCCAGCTTTTGGAAAAATAATAAATGCTTCCCCCTGCCTTTGCAGCCTCTGTTCCTCCTGCACCCCTCCGAGAGCCTAGGCCACACGCGCCCCTGGATTGTGCTCCTCCTCCCGGATCCTTGGCCCATGCTGTGCCCTCGGCCTGGAGCGTCCTTCCTCCGAAGTCTTAGCTACCAAAACCTCCCTCGTCCTTCAGGGCCCAGCCCAAATGCTGCCTCCTCTGTGCAGCTGTTCCTGTCGCCCTCGGCCAGAGCTAAGCCCGTTTTTCTCTCTGTCCCCACAGTGCGCGGTGGGGACCTCTTCCTGGTGCAGTTCATGCTGCTGAGTGGCGGCCGTGGCCGCCTGGATCTCTGTCTTCCCCATGAATGTGACCTTCTTTGCTACTAATATCAGGCATTTCATAATGTCTTGTGGTGAATGATACAGTGTCCTATCTGAGTGATTTCGGGGAGTTAGAGATGGTGTTTCCTTCGTCTCCCGTGACCCCTGGTGCCTGGCACACAGACGTACAGTCAGCGGTGCCAGCGAAGCCCCTGCCCCTCTAGAAAGGAACTGGACGCAGTCCGGTGCCGGCCTAATTCTCTGGGCCCTTTGAGGCGTCTTAAGATTCTGCTCCAGTATTACTCTCGCACCAAGCTTCCAGACCAGCTCGGAGACAGGCAGCGGGGGTGGAGGTGCCCTGGGTACCGCAGGCGTGCAGGGAGCAGGTGCTGGCGTCAGCGTGAGCTCCTGATGGTTGTGGGGAGTTCTGAGTGGCCCTGTGCTCAGACAGCAGACTTTCCCTTCCGCCTGGGAAGCCCTAACCTTCAACAGAGTGGGCTTGAGGTGCTCAAGTCTTTCGTGATCAGGCTTTTGTCAGTAAATATATTGGAAATATTTTTTTGAGATTGGCAACAATTTGGGGGAAAAAAAAACCAACTTATGGACAGTATGACCTAAAAATACCCCCCCAAATTCAAAACTACCGTTGTCCTGAATGCATAAAATCCATGCAGCTAAGTCTGTTTTATCATTTATTACCTTAAACACACCTCCGGGGCCCTCCCTGGTAGTGCAGTGGGTTAAGCAACGCACTATGGAGCAAACTTCAGCCACTGCAGCAGGAGTTCAATCCCTGCTGCTGGCTGGGGAGGTGACCCACATGGCACAGGCAGACCTCTCCTGCCTTGCCTGCTGCTCCCCTTAGCAGTATGTTTTGGTTGATCTGCCTGTTCTGTTCCCCACTCTGTCTGGTGGATTCTCTCACCCCCCACACCTCTGGCCTGTATCCCAGTGCTTGTATGCATAAATAAATAAATCTTTTTTAAAAAAAACAAAAACACCTCTGTTACAAAAACTAAAATTCATCAAAACTCACGCTGCTACGGCGAAGGCTGTACGTGGTGGCGTAGGCAGGGCACGGAAGTGTAAGCGACCACCAGCCAGGCCTCCCGTCACCAGCGGCCTGGCAGCAGTTAGGTTCTTGGAGAAGCGAAGGTTGTATGAGGGTTTTCTGCTGCTTGGGGGTGCCCCCTTCCCGCCTTCCCATGGGTCAAGGGTCAACTGGAGGCAGCTGGAAAATCAGCGGCGGCGAGGACCCTGCTGAAGCAGGCCTGTGGCCGTGTGCGCACCCGTGTGGGAGAGGACGTGCTGCGTGTCCCTCACAGTAATGTCCCTCCTTTGTATTGTTCCCCACAAGGGTGAGAAGGTGGAGGGGCTGCAAGCACAAGCCCTGTATCCCTGGAGAGCCAAAAAGGACAACCATTTAAACTTTAACAAAAACGATGTCATCACCGTGCTGGAACAGCAAGACATGTGGTGGTTTGGAGAAGTTCAAGGTCAGAAGGGTTGGTTCCCCAAGTCTTACGTGAAACTCATTTCAGGGCCCATAAGGAAATCAACCAGGTATTTTTGCATTTATCTGCTTCTATGAGATAAGCATGCTGTTTAGCTGTAGATTACTTGCTCTCGTTAAGATTTGCAGACAGGAGCTGCAGGTTATTCTGTTCTCTGCAAAACTGAGTGTAGCAGATCAGCAAGAAGGGGGCCCCCTTACAGATAAAGGACCATTTTTTTCATTTCACTTTCCTTGTGGAAGTCTGTGGTGTGTGTGTGTGTGTGTGTGTTTCCATTGACTTTGCAAGAGGGAATTCCTCTCGAGACCTGGAACACTCTTGTGGGTTTGTTGGAGATGATGCCTCTCTTCATGCCTAGTCCCCAGTACCGTGCCAGGAATTTAGAAGCCCAGAGCAAGTGACCAGAACAATAAAACAATAAGTTACCTTTTTCATCAGGGACTGTCACAGCATGGTCCCTTAACAAAGTGCTTGTTTAATTACTCCGCCGTGTTCGAAGCGCATGACCCTTACGAAGGTACAAATGGTGAGGACATTGATGAGCGTCTGTCAGTCATGCTTTGGAACAGACCAGCGTGTCGCAGTGCACCCAGCGTTGTGAGGGCCAAGAACGGGAGTGTGGGCTGGGAACCACCCCTCTTGCACCTTACTGTACATTGCAGCTTAGCCGAGGGCAGCTGTTTCAGCTGTAGATTGTTGAAAATTTTAAATGTTAAACCATTTTAAGAGTGAAAAATCAAAAAAAAAAAGTGAAAAATCAATGTCGTCTGTACTATTTTAAGGTAAAAATTAAAATCCTTCCTCCTCTCCCCTTTCTTTCAGCATGGATTCTGGCTCTTCAGAAAGTCCTGCCAGTGTAAAGAGAGTGGCTTCCCCGGCAGCCAAGCCAGCCGCCTCGGGAGAAGGTGAGAACCTGACTCAAACTGTGTCCCTTACGCGGGGCCAGCGTCGACAGACTAGGCAGAGTGAAACTTGGTCCGAGGTCAGAGTTCATCTCAAAAGCGAATGCATCAATTTAGCTTCAGGATACTAAGTTGTAAGGTAAAATGAAAACCGAGCTCTTTACAAAATCAAAGTACTTTGAGGAGACGTTCAAAATACTGTCACGTAGATTGATTATAAAAAGTGAATTTTCCAGCATTCGATTGTACGCCCTTCAGCTTTTATAAGGGGCCCGTTGACGTCAGTGGGGAGCTGGTTTTCTGAGCATCTTCACAGCTAATTGTGGACACCGCTTCCCTCACATTGCCAGTTCTTTTCCGAGTCATAGATAAGTGTTTTGTTTCAAAACCATAACCACACAGTCTCGAAAAAGCTGTCACAGCAGCCCCGGTGCCATCTGTACACCCCAAATGAGGCAGAAGTTCAGTGTCTGTGTTCCCAGTACGTAGCCTGAGTGGATTGTGCAGGCCTACAGATTTCATTTTCAGTATTTATGACACAATTAATTGCTTTATTTCCTGGACTTGACTTTGTATCATGACCCAAGGACTGTATGTACCGATGTGTGGCCTGGATCTAAAAATGAGCAGACCCACATCACTCCCGCTCTGACGGCGGGAACCTCTGTCTGTTCTCCATTCACTGCCGTCTTTGTAACACTAGGAGCAGAGCCTGCCAGAGGCAGACGGGCTGTGCTGGAGAAGTCTGAGCAGTGTTTGTAGCTAACAGATGGCCACCCAATTATATAGTAAGTTTTCTTGGGTTCCTGGAATAAACTATGTGAACAGAGAATGTTTTATTTAATTTGTGTGCCATTGTGAGGTGGTTGCATTCTTAAGAAACCTTGCCTCCCGAGAAAGAGAAACATTAGAGCAGTCTCCTTGCATGGAGACAGCAAGGATTAAGATTTAATGGTATTTCAGGCTCGCAAAGTTACTTTTTCAAGAGGAATTTTGGAAGTAAAAAAATTTTTTTTTTAGTTTATCGCTAGAGCTCTAAAACCGAGTCCTCCCTAAACAGATCCAGCATTTATTGCACCCAGAGTTTGCTCTTATGCCCCAAACCAATTTTTATCTTAGCTTTGTTCACACTGTCTTATTTTCAGAATGACTTTTGTATCCTCTGCTAGGAGAACAAGGCAAAAAGCACTTTTAAAAACAGCACCTGCATTTGGTCCTATAAGGCAAGTTATGAGCTCCCCTACCCCCAAATCATTCAGTTCAGTTCATTGGAAGGTCTCTCTCTCTCTCCTCTCTCTTTCTCTCTCTCCCTCTGTGTGTGGTGTGTGGTGTGTGGGGTGTGGGGTGTGTGTGTGTGTGTGTGTGTGTGTGTGTGGCTCTGCTCCTCTTGTTTCCCTCTTGCCTGATCTCTGGTTATCCCGGAGGCTGAAAGCAGCGAGCAGTCTCTCACAGCAGGGCCGATGAGTGTTGGTTTGTTTTGAGATATGCGCAGAGGCCTCACACAGAGGCCCCATGGATACATCACAGGAGACCCACGCACGTCCTTAATGCTGGACCACACCGGAGAGTTACATTTTAGTCTGAGGTGACATTTATCCCATCCACTTTGAAATGATGGGGTAGTAGAAGTGCCAGGGAGGGCGGCTGGCTTTCCTCAGCACTGTGGGAGGACATTGGCATTTGGAATTCTGAGAAAAGCTGCTGACAGCTATTGAGCTGCTTATTAATACTGAGCTAGGCACCACTGAGGTTAAAATTAGACCCTGAATGAAATGAAAGGTTAAAAGATTAGGCGGCTCTTCAGACCTGAGCTTGGGCGCAGCCCGGGCCGTGTTGAAAGTCTGTGAGGGTGTCTGAGGGACGTGGCCCCGGGCCCACCCTCCTGCCTCTGGCGTCACTGGGTTCTGAGCTGCTGCACAGGGCTGTGTGTCCGGCAGGCGGGCCCAGCCCCTTGTGGTCTTATTCTGCAGCTGTAAGTTCAGCCGGAGTTCACGCTTCTGAAGTTTCTTAAGCATTTTAAAAGTTCCTGCAAATTTTGGATTGGTTGTAAAGAAAGCAGCTTTTAAAGTGTAGGAAATTTCAGGGAAAGTTTGAATTGCCAAGGATCCTATCTTAAATGGCCAAACATGACCTTGGAAACAAGTGAAGATTGAGAAATCAGAAAAGGGGACGTATTAATGAAAGAGCATCCTCATGAAAGCGCCCGGCTCTGGTTTCCTCATGTGGGACTCGGCTCCAGCTTAACTGGGAGGTGTGTGTGACTGGCACACAGGGCGAAGACAGGGCCTCTGTCCTCCCTGGCCCACGGGATCACCCTGGGTCTGGTGTGGGTTCCAGCACCGTCCCTGCGGTTAGTCACAGCGGCCTCAGCCTGTTGGTCAGCACCCCCAGAGGCACCACAGCCTCGCAGGGAGTCCCCCACATTGTAGCATTGCCCACAATTAGCATGAGTGTTGGTGGGTGGCGTGTGTGTGTGTTTGTGCGTGTGTCTGCGTGTGTTTGTTTTAGTTTTTCTTAGGCCTCCTGCAGAGGCTCCTGTAATTAACTAAAGGACCTCTGCCTTCTGCATTTCACTAACATTAGCCTGAAACTCACTAACACCAGACTCCTCACGGAAGACTGTTCTCTTTAAGCTTTAACGAGAAACACACCTAAACGTGAACTTTTCAGGTCCATGGTGATTTTTTTAAATTTGCTTTTTAAAAAACATCTAAAAGGCCTAGGATAAAATGGAGGAAAAGTACAAATAAGAAACTTAGTCCACTTTTGTGTAAATCTTATATCCCGGGGTCTAGTGATCTGGCTGAGAGCACAGCTTGGTTCTAAGCCTTAGTAGAAACAGCTGTGTATAATGAGAGAGAGAGACTTCCTCCGGAATGTGCACCCTCCACATGCAGGACAGCGAAGAACATCAGTTCTTATCCTTTGAGACCAAAGTGCATGAAAAATACGAGAAACTGATTTGCCACCTCAACTTGCTCAGGAAGTCTTGGTCATTTTCTGGCATGGGGTGGACTCTGCCTTCCTCCTCAGTCCACTACACCCGTGCGTGCCCTGGAATGAAAAAGAGATGCCTGTTTTTAACTAAAGAATGTATATTTTATTTTGTGTTCTAGTAACTTCCTGCCACCTGTGCACGTGGCGCGGCAGGACTGAGTTTGCACGCAGGCATTGCGTGGTGAGGAATATGGCTTCTTTAACGTGCAGGAGGATTTACTAGAGCTAAAAGTTCCCTAAAACTGTGAGTTGGTGCTCTCAAAACTGACACGCAGGCACTTGATCTGCACCAAGAGCCTGCGGAAGTGCACCTGCATCTGGGCCGTAGCTGCTCAGTAAATGGGAATTAAAAGTAAACGTAAAAACCATTTTTATTTAAGAAGGAAGCCCACATGAGGCGCAGGCGTCTGTGGGCGCTCAGTCTTGGGGTTCCGCCCGATGCCCGGTCTGCTCAGGAATGGTGTCCCTGCCTGCGGGACTGGATGTCTACGTGCTGTTGGGGAGTTTGGGGCCCAGCTGTTCCCCAGCCCTGTATTTCACCCGTGACCAGCCTTTCTCTTGAATCGATCTGATCCTAACTTCCTTATTCATAAATTTGCTTTTGCAAAACGCTGTCTGGGATTTCTGTAAACAATCAAGCTCTCTCCGTATCTCAATATTTCTCCCCACCAGAGTTTATTGCCATGTACACTTACGAGAGTTCTGAGCAAGGCGATTTAACCTTTCAGCAAGGGGATGTGATTTTGGTTACCAAGAAAGATGGTGACTGGTGGACAGGAACGGTGGGCGACAAGTCCGGAGTCTTCCCTTCTAACTATGTGAGGCTTAAAGATTCAGAGGTAAACCCACATTAACTGTCTCCTTTCCCTCTTTGTCCAGTGGCTCCCTTTGCGGGGAGTCATGGTGTCTGAAGGTTGAACACTTTGCTGGGTTTTGCTAAGTTCTGGAGCATGAAGCGAATGCAGTATGACCTGTAATTGTTTGCACTCATCCTTCGGTGCTGCGGGGCAGTCTGGAATGCCCCCGCTGCCAGACCTGCCCTGGGCCAAGTGGGGGCACCCGCATGTAACTGCTCTAGGGTTTATTTATTTTATCTTAAGGTTTTTTATTTATTTGTGCACACAAGAGCTGGGGTACAGGCCAGAGGTGTGGGGGTGAGAGGATCCACCAGAGACAGAGTGGGGAGCAGAAAAGGCAGATCAACTGAAACACACTGCTGAGGGGAGCAGCAGGGAGACAGGAGAGGTCTGCTGCGCCCTGTGGGTCCCCTCCCTGGCCGGGGATCGAACTGGCGCTGCAGTGGCTGCGGAAGCCCTACAGTGCTGAGCTCAACCCCTTGTGCCACCAGGGAGATCCCGCCCTAGGATTGAGAATAAACTTCCTTGACTAGGTCCTCATGGTCGCTGATTTCAGATACCCCACGACAGGACCAGAGAGAGACTTTGCCCATGTTAACAAAAGCGTTTTGGTAATACCAGCTTTTGCATACTGGGTAGTAAAATATTTTGAAAATTTATATTTTGGTTGACATTGTAGGAAGACTCAAAGAGAAAGGACACATTTTGGCCAGGCCTTAAATGCTGTTATCTGTATAAACTGGAAACGACTCCCATTTTCATAAATGGGGAACTAAAATATCATTTGCAAGGTTAATAAAAGGGGTGGGGGTGGGCCTGCCCTAGCCAATTTCAAGGTAGTGGGGAAATTCAGGGTGTAAATGTAATCATTTAACAGAGCCGTTGCACATAAACCCACATCATAAACCTGGAACAGGTATTGGCTTTATTATTTTTTTTTTTTGCATAGCATAGGTGATCACTTCTAGTTGCTGTCTTTATTCTCATACTCCTGGCAGAGAGGAGAGGCAGGTAACAAGCGCCCACAGGAGGCGCTTGGTTAGTTGGACACGCTCTCACGCACTCTCCTTTAAATGCTGGAAAGGCGATGTGGGCTCATCGGCAGAGCAGAGTCAGCCTGCAGACTTGCCGTTGGTGCCCTGGCTGGTGCTGCTGGCCTTCCCGTCCACCCTGGCTACTCCCTGCCCTGCCCTGGGCCACTGTATTTGTTGGGTTTGTTTCTCTAGGAAGTGTTGTTTTGCTTGCTGTGGTCTGGGGAGCTGCTCCCTGAAACCCCCTGGAGGGATTTGCTGTAAGTCTGCCTGCTTTGGAAATTTGGCCCAATGAAAGTCCTTTGCCCTGGGGAGATCTCTGCAGCCCCGGGAGGGAAAAACAAATGTCCTGTCCAGCCAGTCAGTGGGAGCCCGATGGGCCACACAGATGGTGTTTCAGGGAGAAAACCACACCCGAGGCTCACCACTGGGCACAAGACATGCTTAAAGAGACTTTAACTTCTGGGTCAGTTAAAACCCAAAAGCTATTGCTTATAGCATTTTAATAATTTATAGCTCTCTACTAAAACATCCCAAGTCTTTAAGTTAAAAAAAAAAAAATACACCGACATTTTTTGTGAAGTTAAACTGTGTTGTAAGGCGATTTCTTAACCACAGTCTTAAATTATGTTTTGGACAAACATTCAGCCACATTATTTCATAATAATAAAGAAATAAAAGTCACCTCTTCCTCCTATTTGGACATAGAAATCAAGGAAAGTATCCTGTGAAATCTATAATCTGGCCACAGATAAGGCTTGCCCTCTGGGCTTGGGAGAGGTTGTCCAGTCCTCGGTCCCTCTATGACAAGGGCTGGCTCTTAGCCCAGAGCAGCTTTTCTGCTGTTTGTGAGGGGTGCCGTGCTGGGCCAGCCAAACCTGGTCTTTCCAGGAGGTCCTAGCTCGTAGTGCTGGCTGTGGCATTTAAAAGGGAGCGCACCGACGCTACTGGATTGCCAGTTACTTTGTTCTTTTCCTGGAGTCTTCTTTCATTGGCATTCCTATTTTGATAAAGAGCCTATAAAAATAACAAGGAGATGTGTATTGTGCAGCTCTGTTTGTATAATACAGAAATCATGTTCAGAGTCAAATTTTAACTCAAACCTCCCCTGATAAATGGTTATTAAATTTCAATAATCAAAATAAAGGAACTCTGATAAGTTGTGTTCCTCGCAGACAAATTGCATGTTTTTATTCTTACAGCATTCTCATTGAGTTTATTAAACTTTTTGTTTAGTTTTCATTGGAATGCTTAATTTACTGCAAGATGGGGACTCATGGGTGAAATTAATTTAGAAGAAGCGCTTCATAACGACAGACGAGTCTGGCCCCAGTCCTGACTCAAGGTCTCTGTTGATTACTGGTTTAAAATTCCACACGTGTCCGTGAGAGGACTTCAAGTCCAGGGCCCCTGGGAGCTCTTCATAGTCAGAGAAAACCCAGTCTGCTCTTGCGTGGTGCTCCCGGCCTGGGTGGAGGTAGAGCCATTTCAGCATCTCAACACTGCAGACGTGGGCGAAGCGTACGCTTCAGGCGGAGGGTGAGCGGGGTGGGGACAGTGCTTGAACTGTCACGCTACTATCACAGTCTCTAGGAAGAAAAAAAGTGCTACAGCCAGCGTAGAAAAATGTTACTACCTTATGGTATCAGCAGCTGCAGGTACGGCGTCCTGCATTGTTCGTGTGTGTGAACCATTACCTGATGAACCGCTGCGACATGAGCCATCGGCTTAGTGTTGCGGACGGAGACTCACTTGTCCCAGGGCGCAGCCAGCTAGACTTGACCAGGGGCAGAGCTGCCTGGGTCCTGCAGTGCCGTCTGCGTGGCTACTTTGCCTCCAAAGAGGAGTCCAAGTGGTGTGACTGTCTGTCAGAATGAGCAGGGGGCTGTGGGGGCTCCCGCGGGCTTGCGTCATCGTTGATCGTGTTTTAAGTTGCATGACCAAAACTCTGCAGTATGCAAATGAGACCTTTTGCTCTGTTTTAAGGGCTCTGGAACTGCTGGGAAAACAGGGAGTTTAGGAAAAAAACCTGGTAAGTTACAAACCCTGATACTTATTATTTTCAATGTTTTGAATGTAATTGCTAGACGCTCCCAATCTTTGTTTATTAAGGCCTGACGCCTGAAAAAAGAAAACCAGCATACGAGTCTTGGCTGAGTAGTTGGAGGAGAGCCTTTCCCTGGGTCCACTCTGATGTGTACGCAGCAGTGACACCTGGCTGTCACCACGGGAGCAGGCCATTCCAGACAGAGGCTCTGGGTTGTGAGGAGGTAGCGCAGGCAAGATGGCGGGTGCTGTAATGCCTGGAGCTGTCAGCTTCGGGGTCATTGGACACAGGAGGCTCAGGAAGCCCTGAGAGCACATTCCATTCGGACAGGAAGAATGGGGGGAACTCAGGAGGAGCAGCTTTCCCAGCATGTGGGGCCCCCGAAATGTAGATGCCATGAAGGGATGAGGTTAGAGTCATCCTGCTGAACTCAGAGGTCTTCGTTTATTTAAACAAAGCCACATGTTCTAGAAGTAGCAGCCTGAAAGGAGAGCGGAGAGGTGAAATGATATGTTGGTGCGGCCGGCCTGCTGGGTGGCAGCTCTGTTCCTGTTACAGCCTCAGGAGACTGCGGCTCGGAGGAGCCGCCACCACCTGGGGTTTGTGTGTCTCTGTGGCGTGTCCTCTGGCACGCTCGCCTGCAGGCCCAAATAAGTTTCCAGGTTGGTGTGGGATTTTAGTCAGACTCTAGGCTGGGTCGTGGGGGCAGATCTCTGCTTTAACTGGGAGCATTCAACGTTCTGAATTGTCGTTCAGACGGGCCCAGGTGGACTTGAGTGAAAAACTAGCAAGCAGCTCAGAAACACAAAAGGCAGAAAAGAAACCCGAGGCAGTTCGCCTGCTGGGGGAGCTGGTTCTACAAATGTCCAAGGCCAAATGAGACACTAACTTGGACTTGTTTCTCCACGGAAACTCCTGGAATCTAGAACTAGTCCTCAGCCCCCCAGGGGAGGACTCACCCTAGCTGGGCACGGCCGGGTGTATGTGAACTGGACTCGTTCTTGCTTCCCTCGGCTTGTGGAGCACATGGCGCTCCTAGCCGGGCAGTGGCCTCTGGTCACAGACGAGGTCATGGGGGCTGCTGATGGGCCTCTTAGTAGGAAATACTGTCAGAAAATGAGGCTTACTACACCTTTTCCTTTCTGCCTCCTCCCTCCCTCCCTCCCTCCCTCCCTCCCTCCCTCCCTCCCTTTCTCTCCCCCTCTTTCTCTCTTTCCTCCCTGAATTCCTAATTTCATCCTCTCTTTCAAGAACCACTATGATGGGGAGAGTGTGGCCCGAGCAGGCTGCTCCGTGTAGTTCCTGAAAGTGCAGCGTGTCTTCCTTCTGACGTTCACACTCCAGATACGTCAGGGCGGTCAGAGAAGGGTTTTGTCTTCGTGCTTGGCCTCCTGTGCCAGCAGAAATGGCCTTTTCAGAGCCCGCTCTGTGGTGCTGCTGGTATTTTCCTATGAGAATTCTAACATTTGGGGAAAGTACAGAAATGCTTTCATCTTTTCCTGTGCTGAATTTTTATTTTTTTAATAAGATTCCCTTCTTAACTCCAGGTTCCTCCTTTAACTTGAAATAAAAAGAAGCAAATGTGCACTGATCTGATTTCTACCCAGTATTCAGGCTTCACCCTCCAATTGTGAGCCGCCAAGAGAATGGCCCGGGGCGGGGCGGGTGGACACAGAAGTCAGGCGGTGCCTTCCGGCTGCTTCCTGGGCAGAATTCCTCTTTCCTGTCCTTGGCTGGTGGGAAGGCTTCACTTGACTCTGTTACTCCTGTAACGACACCGACAGCACTGAGGGAGCTGGGGCAGAGGGAGCAGGGGGGTGGAGGCACCAGCCTTCACAGCGTTTGTAGCAGGTTCGTGCACGGGCGGGGAGCACGGTGGGGAAGAGGAGGACTTCATGGAGGGAAGCTGGTAAGTGAGTGGGTTCGGAGAGGTGAGGGGCCCTCAAGCAGACTGGGCGGGCGCTGAGGTCAGCCGCCCTGGGGGGGCCAGAGCAAGCCTCAGTCACTGACAGAAGCCAGCCCAGGCCGCCCATGCTGGGGCCGCTGGTCTGTGTGCCAGGGAGCCGCTGTCTCCTGGGAGCCGCCCCTCGACTGTGACCACGGCCATGACGCTTGCTCTTGTCTTTCAGAGATCGCGCAGGTCATCGCCTCCTACGCCGCCACCGGCCCGGAGCAGCTGACCCTTGCCCCCGGCCAGCTGATTTTGATCCGAAAAAAGAACCCAGGTGGATGGTGGGAAGGAGAGCTGCAAGTTAGTGTCTTTCGTTTGTTGAAAAGTCTGCGTCCTTGTGTGAATCTGCAAAGTCTCGAAGGGACTTTCCGCTGCAAAGTGCAAGCCGCCGCACACGGCCTGCAACCAGTGCTGGGGAGGCGCGGCCCTGCACCCTCCGAGCAGTGCGCCTGAGCTTCAGGCAGTGGGGAGCGGGCTTGTGGGCGCTGAGGCGATCGGAGTCTTTCCCAGTCAGACGGGGAGTGTCGGGGCGGCGCCGCCTGCCGCGTCTGTAGGTGTGTGAAGTGGCGCTGCTGCTCAGTGGCTTTGCGAGACGTGGTCCCAGACGGGAGGGTTTGCTTCCAGAGCCGCCTCCGACAGCGCGGCCTTCCTCCTTCCTGTGTGTGCGCAGGTCCACACGCTCAGCTGACCTCCTCGCGGAGGCGGCCTCGGTCACTGAGGGAAGGCCGCGGCAGTGAGCCCTCTCTCCCAGACCCAGCGCCGGCTCAGGAGGCGGCGCCAGCTGGAGCGCGAGCCGTGGGCTGGGCGTGCGTCTTGGCTGGCGTGAAGGCGTGGCCGGGGCGAGCCCTGCGAGCTCCTGGTGGCAGCTCTCTGCGGCGGCAGCACGGGGCAGCCGGGATCCCGCGTCCTGGGCTCACCCCTGAAATGTGCCTGTCCCCTCGCTGTGGGCCAGAGGGGCAGGGCCCTCCCCTCAGAGAGCCCTACTGCCAGCCCTGCGTGGCACCCAGCGCACCTGTTGGCCCACTGCCCTGTCTGAGGCCTGACACCGGCTGCCTTCCTCTCGCCAGCCGCTGCTGGGGGCCCCACCGGCGCCCTCTTCCTGCCGTGGTCCTCGGCAGTCTTGCTGCCCGTCGGGGACATCCCGCCAGCCCTATTTGGTGATCTGTGCTCTTAAGCCAGCAGCGCCCCCAGCCCCGCTTGCCTCTCCTGCTTTTGCCCAGAAAATGTGTTCAAGAAGGTAGTCTCGCCTCCCCTAGTGCTCCGGGCTGACGAAACCCACTTCTTCCTGAAGCTTCTGGGGACTGTGCCCACCAGCAGCAGCACCTGTCCCTGAACTTAGGCGGCCCAGTGCCTGCACCGCCCTTGGTGTTTGGGGTGGCGATGGTGGGACTGCTTAGCCCCCATCCCATGTCATCTCTCCTGGCTGGCCGCAGCTGCTGCCAGCTCTTGCTCAGCGTGACCGGTTCCTGCGGTCCACAGCGGTGCTGGTGCTGGTGCTGGGTGCCGTGCCTGCGGAGCTTCTGCCGCTCTGTGGTTCCGCTCCTCGAGGTGAAGTTGCCACGAGCTCGTGTGCCACCCTGTAGAAGCGCAGGAGCGGCAGCCAGCCTCCACGGGCATGGGAGAGCTTGCGAGTGGGCGGCTGCAACTGTGAATTCGCTGTGCAAAGCAAAGCTTCAGGCCACAGGGAGTGGCGTGGCTCTGCGTCTCCACGGCGCCCAGGTGGCAACTGCACGGGCTGGCAGGTGGGAGGCCAGAGGCAGGTGGTGTGAGTTTCTTTCATTTTATTTCTTTCAGGGTAGGTGATGGTGCTCATGGCTTAACATCCAAGGTACCAAAGGGCATACAGATGCCTCCTTCCCACTCTTGTCACCAAAAGCAACTGGTTTTATCAGAGCTTTGCTTTCGGAGGTGCAGGCTTGTGTGCGTGTGTGGCACACGTGTGCCTTATTTCATGTCTCTGTGGTGGTGCCACGCAGGTCAGTCAGGGCCTTCTCTCGACCCCGGCCTCCCCCATCCATGAGTTGGGCTTTGCCGTTGGCCTTGCCCCTGCAACTAAGGCCCTCCGTGCGTGAGTCCTCCGCGCTGCCAGGCCCGCTGTAGTCAGTCAGCGGGTCTTGTTTCAGACGAGGTGGGGGGGAGGAGAAGGGAGTGAGTGAGAACGTGGAGGTGGACAGCCGACAGGCCCTTCGGTTTTGGGGGCACTGTCAAGTTTATTCTCCTGTTCTCAGTGCACTTGCCTGTCTGTTGTGTCTCCTGACGTCGCAAGTATAATGCAAACGTGAGTGTGCGTCTCGACTGGCCGCCAGCCGGCCTGCAGCCTGGGACGGCAGCTGGACTGACTTTAGCCTCACTTTCTGCACCTGGGGAGTAGGAGCTGTGACAGTGTTGTCGTTCTGGAATTGTGCTGACAAGACACAGATGTGCTTAGCGCAGGGCCTGGCTCTAAGTGCTGCCATTGTGGTTCTGTTACCTTACTAACCCCGAGCCTGCCGTTGAGGCATCTGCTTTGCAGCGTGCCCAGGCGTCGCGACTGCTCACCTGCAGACTGCGTCCTGCCAGAGCGTGGGCCCTGTAAACATTTTGATATGATTTTCTTACTAGGCACGCGGGAAAAAGCGCCAGATCGGCTGGTTCCCGGCTAACTACGTGAAACTTCTAAGCCCTGGGACCAGCAAAATCACTCCAACGGAGCCAGCCAAACCCACCGCGTTCCCAGCAGGTAGGCGCCCGCGGTCTCCACTCAGGAAGTGGCCCGTGGGGCCCCTGGGCTTCCCGGGCCCCTCGCGCAGAGTCCAGACAGTCCTTCCATTCGCTGTGCGCCCTCACCCCGGGCGGGAGGACACGCCCCCTGGGGGCGGAGCGTGCGTGTTCGGAGGGCGCCCGCATGCAGCGGTCCTTGTTGAGCTGCTCCGACAGCACTCAGGAATGCCGCGGAGGTGAAGTCGGAGTTTACTCTTGATTTCCTTCCAGCTCTTTAAATTGGGGTTTGGGCCAGGGGGCACAGGGACAAAAGGGATCCCTAAAAATAAATGGCTGGGGTTTCTCTAGGTCAGGAGCTGGGGGGTGGGGCGCTGTTGGCTGTCCAGTGTGGCTCCCTGGAGTCTGAGCTAACGCCCTGAGGTTCCGAGGACCGGGCTTTGCTGCGGGGCAGGGTGCGGCAGACCCAGGCCCTGCCACAGGCCTGTGGGCCTTGTTCCCACGGGACTGACCAAATGGGATGCTTCCGCGACATCTGAGCTGGGGCGGGGAGGGGAGCAGAGTTCTGTTTTCAGCCGTCAGGCCCTCCGTTCTTGGGTGGCATTTGTGGAAAATGCAGGCTGTGCCTTCCAGGACCTCATGGTTTAAATATCTGGGCCGCCCCTCCCCAGTGAAGTAAGATTACCCCTTGGCAGCCTTCGCAGGAAATGAAAGGGTTGGCAAACTGACCGATTCCCAGCCCCTGGGCCTTGACTGTGTGCGCGGGTGGGCCGCCAGCGGGGTCTGCTGCCTTGGGGAGGCCAGGCGGGGCTCTGTGGTGGAGCCCAACTCCTGCCTCAGGTTGGTTGAACCCCACCCCACCTGGCCCCAGAAATCATTTGCTGAAGTGATTGAATTTGCTGGAGAGCTTGGAAGCTCTAGGTGTGTACATGCTTGTTGGTTAGGGAAGACAGCTAGGGTGCAGGCTGACCATGCAGACGCGGCTGGAACGTAGACACGCCAGGAAGTGAGAACACTTGAACCTCACAGATTCGAGGGGGACTGAGAAAGGAAAAATCGTTCTTGAAGGGAAATCTCTTTCTTTGAGAGAAAGGCTTGAGACACAAAGCCCCAGCAGACTAAGATAGTGATTTTCCTTTTCACTGAGATCTGGAATTTGGTAGCACAGATCATAATTACCTTCCACCTTTCACAAAGAACAAAGGGCCTATTCTGGCCTGGGGGCCCAAGGCGCACCTCTGTCTGGCCGCTGGCGAGTCCACGCCCAGCCTGTCACAGCTCCCGGTGCAGCTGGAAACCCGCCTGTCCACAGAGCGTCCCTGCCCGTCGTAAATGCCCTGCTGAGGAAGAGGTGATGAAAGCTGAGGGAGTGTGGCTTGTCATCTTGGTTTTGAAGCCTCGCTTTTCCTCTGCGGCCCCTGCCCTCCCTGCAGAACCCTCAGTGCCCCCCGCAATCGTGTGCAGTTGCTCCCCCACCCCGGGGGCCCTGGCGGGCGTGGCTCACCCACCCTGTCTCCGCAGTGTGCCAGGTGATCGGGATGTACGACTACACGGCTCAGAACGACGACGAGCTGGCCTTCAGCAAGGGGCAGCTCATCAACGTCCTCAACAAGGAGGACCCCGACTGGTGGAAAGGGGAGGCCAACGGACAAGTGGGGCTCTTCCCCTCCAACTACGTGAAGCTGACCACAGACATGGACCCCAGCCAGCAATGTAAGTGCCGCTGGTTCTGTTGCCTCTCCTCTGTGGTAGCGGACGGTAAAAGATGCAGCTTTGCCCCAATTCTGCCGAGCTTGGTTTGCAGAACTTAAGCCAGACCTTGCTGCACTGGCAACCGTCTCTTTGAAGACCTTCTGCAATGCAAGGTTTAGCTCATGGGGTTGTTGTTGTTTTTGTTTTTTTTTTCCTTTTTTCTTTTCATTCCTTCTGTAGCATGTCCCCTCCCTCCCCTCCCCCTTCCCCTCCTTCCCACCTGCCCTTTTCCCTTTTTACTTTTTTTGATCATTTTTGCACCATGCTGTTTACATGCCTGACTCATTTTCCTAGCTTGGATTTTGCTCATTGTTTTGTTTTGCTTATGTGTTGTTTTCCTCCTTTTTCTAGGAATCATATGTTGTCCACCCCCCCCTCAGGCTTGAAAGTCCTCAAAGAGACCCACTATCCCATATCACTGCCCAGAGGGATGATGGGAGATGCAGCCTTGATCATGTGACTTCCAGCATGATCACCTACTGCCTTCTGAGTAGAAGAACCCACTGCAGAGCAGTTTACCTCACTTGATTAGTCGCATGTGATGGCAATGTCGAGTTACTACTTGCAGAGATAGAAGCAAAAATTACAAAAACACACAGGGTAGTGGGTCCTTTTGTGGCTTTCCTGGTGACTCAAATTGACTTCCCCCCACCTTTGCACAGGTGCTTTCGATAGTTTTAAAATTATTTTTAAATATATATATATATTTTAGCCTTTTAATAAAAAAATGAATAAATTACTTCTTTGCTATTTTGGTTTTGCAAAAAGACCCACTATCAAGGAATGCTGCATGTGCTATTAAAAAAAAAAATGTTCCAAATGTCCATAAATCTGAGACTCGATGTACTGTTTTCATTTTGTCCCGTGTTACCAACTAAATTGTGTAGTTTGGGTCCCCCGCCCGCGTCGTAGAAGTCCAGAGGCGTTCGGTAATCTGTTCAAAGACGTGTAGAACGAGCCCGATTAAACCGCAGGTGTTTTGTGCGTGTGTATCAGCTGTACCTTGTTGAGCATGTCCTGACACAGCCTGTACATATGAAGCTAGTGCCCTCCATGGCGGGAGCTGCTCCCTGCCCGAGGCGCTGACCCCATCGCGTCCCTTTTCCTGTGCGCGGTGGCTTGTAGCCATGTGGGAAAGCGCCTGTGTTTCTGTTCAGTCTCAGATTTATCTGGCTGAGTCGGTGTTTTGTTTGGGGTTTTACTTCTGCGTGTGTCCACACCATATCTCAGTAGACACTGCCGCCGAGGTGGCGATGACCGACGAAGCCTGCAGTCTCTCTAGTCTCTGTTACATGAAGTTTTATCGCGGTGACTTTTCACGGATGACCTATTTTGAACAAGCGATTTTCTTGACAAGAAAGAATGTATAGACGTCTCCCTGCAATTAATTTCCAATGTTTACATTTTTTAACTAGACTGTGGAATTTCTACAGATGGATATGAATGGAGCTCGCGGTCTGTTTGTCTTAGCTGTGTTGTGGTAGCCGGAGCCCGTTCTGTCTGTCTGTCTGTCTGTCTGTCAAACAGTAGTTGGAATCACCCAATAAAGACGCCCGTTGCTGGCCACATGGAAAGCGTGGTGAGGGGAGGACGCCTCGAGGCGCCTAGCGTTGTACTAATGACTTCCTACTCCGGGCCTCCCTCCTCTCTCCGGCCCCCCGGGCCGCGGCTGGCCTTGTGGAGCGGCCTCTGCTCTCACCGTGCCGGGAGCGGGCACTGCCGTGTTTTCATGGACATGAATGTACAATATATAAATATATCAGCCCGCGGCTTTAACAACTGTAATACTACCTTTTGGATTAGTCACGTGTATAGATGATTAAATTCTTCATATAAAAGTTAGATGGAAATGTCTCTGTGTCCTTGCTGTTGGAGCCCGACGGAGCGGGGAGCCAGAGACGAGGTCGGCGGGTGGCGGTGACGGGGCAGGCGCGGTTCGGGCCAGACCTCATCAGACCCGAGTCTTTGAGACGGCCGCCCTGTCACCTTGCCACCCGCCTCCCCTCGCCATACTGGTTTGACGCCTGGAACTGCCACGCAGCGGAGCGGGACCATCGCTTCCCGCCGGCTGTGCGGTGGAGACTGCCGGGTGGGCGGCTCGACTCGGGGTATGGGACGTTTTTCTGAAACCTGTAACAAGGGTCTGTCGAACAGCCCCAGGAGAATGTGGGTTAAGATGGGCCGTCCACACCTTCCACGCGCTGGCTTGCCTCCCGTTCCTGCCGTGCGCCCCGTCTCATGGCCTTGGCAGAGGGAAAGCTGTGCGCGTGTGGATGAGGCCGGGCCGTGGTGACCACGGGCCTGCGTCTGCTCGTGCACGTGCGGTCGGTCCCCCCTGCTATGAGCAGAAAGAGATTTCCTTGTCAATTCAGCACCGGTTTTTTACCTTGGGGTTGCGGGGAGGGACCCCCCCAAGTCGGGACATCCCGTCGGGTCCTGGGGCTCAGCCGGTGGGGGCGGGGCCTGTCATGGGGAGTTCATGTCCTAACGGAGGAACAGCAGAGAACCGGGCTATGGCTTACACGCTCATGCGGTGCACACGGCGCTCTGTTCTGGCCGGGGACGTGTGCACGCGGGCAGACAGGACACAGGAGCACGTGGGCGGCCGCAGGGAGGTGTCAGAGAAGGCTTCCAGGAGAGACCGATAAGTAGGAGCCAGCTGAAGCTGGGAGAGAAGGAGCTGCCTGAGGCAGGGATGTCAGGGCAGGCATAGGCCTGGAGGAGGGCAGAGAGAGCTCTACCACTGTCCCCGAGCCCCGCCTCGGGGAGCAATGATCAAGGCAACAAGACCCCCTCTGGCCCAGGAACCCCTCACCTGTGAAATCCAATGTTTCTTCTCCAGCCTTGAGTTGGGTGGGAAACCACACACCTGTCGAGGTGGGTGGTTGCTCGTCATGCTCTGGCACCCTCTCTATCTCTAGGTCACCCCTCTAGGTTTTCTTCTGTGTCTGTGATGCTGACTCCGTTTGTTCCCCTGGGAAGCTCCTCTTTGCCCCCAGCCCACTTCCCCTCGACTGTAGAGTATCCATCCCATGCAGTGCTTCCCAACCAGAGGTTGTGCTGGCAGCTGTGGGAAGAGGTCAGGGTGCTGCTAAACCCCAACAATGCATGGGGTAGCTCCCCACCACAGGGAATGATCTGGCCACAGACATGTCACCAGTACCGGGATGGAGAAGCCCCGGGGCCCCCGTGGTTAATGTCCATCTGGTCACTCACAGCCAAGAGGTTGCCCGTGCATTGCAGAGTTTGCTGTTGAGCAAACCCAATCATTTCAGAGGCCCACAGCCAGATGCGCCACTTGAAAAGTGCCCCAGCATCATGACCTTGTTCTTCTTGACTATTCATACTTTGTAATTTGGCACTTACTTAACTACTTAGATTCTTGGGGAATTTAGTTAACAAAAGTTGACTGAAGGGAGAGAAAGCATCTTCTAACGAAGTTGTGAAAGGAGACCAGGTATCTCCTTTGGTTCCAGAATTTAAAGACATCAGGTTTTGTTTTGTTTTTTTCCCTGAAAGATATTTATTAAATAAAGATAACAGGTCACTAAATCATTTGTCTGCGAACCTGCCTGCAGCTGAACTTTGGGCACAGTTTTACTCCGGTGGCATGTGGACAAGGGAGAGGAGACATCGCCTCCACTTTGCAGCTCTGAATTGCTGCAGTTTTGCCAGTGGCCTCCCGAGAGGCAGAGCAGGGCCTGGCGGTTCGGGGGGACATGGATGTGGCTGCGTCTGCGACCTGGGGCTGAAGCTGACCCCAGAGGGATTGATTCCTTTGTGAAGATGCAGATTATCACACTGTTTCCTGCACGGTCCTGTCCACCCTTTCTCCAGGGAGAACCCCGCCGACCAGAACCCCTGCAGCACGTGGTGACTACTGGGTTCTCCTTACCTGGCATCACCAGCTTAGGAACCTCCCCCCATAGTAGCTTTAACCAGAAGAAATTTCCAGTATTCCTGTTTCTTAGAAAATAGTAATTTCACGTGGCTCAACCTGATACAATAGGTAACGCCTGGCACGTAGCAGGTGCTCAAGATACCTGTTACCACGTGGGTGAGATGCATGGTGGGAAGGGAGCACTGGGCCTCCAGTTCTTGGCACTTGTCACCCTCGGAGAGGAAACCAAGATGTCTTTGCATTTCCCTTCCCTTTAGATGTGAGCATCCAAAGCCCCAGTCTTGTTAGGAGAGTCCTGCTGGAAGGGGCGGCTCCTGCAGCCCAAGGCCTGGAAAGAATCCCCCCATCACCAAGGGAAGTGGCCCCTCAAATCAGTCCGTCCAGTCCCTAGCAAGTTGAAACTATTCTGAGAGAAAGTAAATGTTCATTTCTTTTTCTAGCAAAGTAATGGATAACCCTGTTTATTCTTTTCACTTCCAAAAATACCCAAGAGAATTTTAATGGAAACTACATGGAATGTCAAGAGTCTCCAAATGCTCAGAAAACAGCCCCTTCTTCGAAATGGCTGCTACTTTGGATCAGCTGGGATAGGGAGACAAATTAAGGGCAAAGATCACAATAGCTGTATGGGAATATTTGGCCAGATTTTTCCTGGGCCCTTTGAGAATGTTGGCATGAACAACCAGCCTGCTGGACTGTTTCCTGGGGTGCAGTTACCCCATTTCAGGGCATCCTTCCACGTCTGGGGAACATTCCCCAGGCATTGAAAACCCCCCAGGCATTTTTAAATGATTGGATTTGATTCACAAAAAAAGAGACTTGGCAGATGAGATTGTCTCAGTACAGCCTACGGTTAGTGTGCTCCCCTCTAGAAGTTACTGTCTCGTCAACATCTGGGCATGGTGAGGGAGACGCTGGGTGGGGCAGTGATGTTCGGGTGATTTCAGTGCCTACATCAGTGTCTTGGTAATAGCGGGTTAAAGGGAATGGTCCAGCCACAGCCAGAAAGTGGATAAATATCACCCTAGGGAGGATTCTATTCGGGCCTACAGCTGCGGTTTCACATCTGCTTGGCACTGGGTGGCGGAGTGATGCTCAAGCCTCAACAGAGGAAGTGACACTTCTTTGACCCAGTCGTCCCGTCTCAGACTGGAGGGGGCCCTGATGTCCTCGCCCCACCGGCCAGGAGAGGGAAGGGCACTTGGAGCTGCCATTTTCCATCCATTTCTGCAGGGCGCCCAGCCATGCATGCCCCATCTCCTCAAGTGAGCCCCACGCTGCCCCTCCCCTCCCAGCCCGTTACCCCCCAGTCGTGCCGACAGACCCACTTATTGCATCTTCGAGACGGGGGGAAGCCCCCCCGTGGGGCAGGGTGTGCAAGATGCTCCCAGGATTCCTGGGTGGAGCGGGGGTCCTGGAGAAGGCAGCAGCCCTGCAGGTGAGACCCTGAGAGTCTGGGGGTTTCAGCGACGTCTCCAAGGCGGCTCCTGACTCCCGCGAGGCTCCTCTCAGGTTGTTTGAGAACAGGCCTTGTATGCCAGGGCCGCAGCCCTCCACGTAAGCGGTGACTGCTGAGTGTGCGACCATCCAAGGAAAGAGGAGACCAAGTTTCTCCCCCGGGGCTCGCTCGCAGCTGGGCCCTTGCAGCTGGTAAGAATCTTGTCCCCTCGAGCCCTGTCAACGTAGGCGCCCGAGATGCAGCTCAGCCTCTGGTCTCTCCCTCCCTGCCCGCAGTCAGAGCTTGCAGAGGACCCTGGCTGCCAGGGATGGCCTCACACTGCTGCCGAAGAGCTTTTGTGGTGCAGCGTCTCAGATTTCTCCCCGCTCCTGCCCGGAGAACACGTGTCGGTAATAACACAGCTTGTCTCCAGGCTACTACATTTCGCTTAGATTTTTGGAGCATTTATTTTCCTGTAGCCAGTTGGAGTCTGGGACAACAGAAGTGTGCCCAGGGCCTTTAGGTCAGGAGGTCTCCCAGAGCAGGGCTTCAGAGCAGGAGTTCAAATCCCAGCGCTGCTGCGTCTGCCTGTGTGATCTCATTTGACCTCTCTGAGCTCCTGCTTCCTCAGTCGTGCGTCTCCCTCAGTTGCCCGCGGCAGACCAGGCCCTGCAGATGTCCGCCTTGTGATAGCTGGTACTGGAGAGGAGGCACTTGGGCTGGCCGGGTCCGAGCCAGCTGGTCTTCTCGCACTAAACCCAGGTAGCGCGTAGGCTGTGTGCATTTTAAAGGCTTTTCAGAAAACATAGTTTTACAGCGTGGGGATTTCACAGAGAGACCGGAGAGCTTCCCTTAAAACCTGCAAACACCTCATTCACTGTGCACAAGTCAGAACAGGCAGGCCCAGGACCCCCAAATGTGCAGTGACGCCCTGAGCACCGACCACTGCCTCGTCCGTGGATGGGAGAGCGCCCTGGTGTCATGCAGCTGGCGGGCAGGTAGCGGCCAGCAGGGCAGGTGGGACGTTGGAGACTGAGCGCCCTGTCCGTGGACGGGCCCACGCGGAGCTGTACAGTAAACCTGCCTCGATGCCTGGACGCCGTCCGTTCTGTTCTGGTCACCGCACTCCAAGGGCGTGGGCCCCTGGCCAGCAGGACCGGGACACCCAGCCCCAAGCCAGTGCGCACCCCACCAGCAACCACCAGCTCAGCCAGACACGCGTCCCTGGGGCTCTTCCCAAGGCACCGTCTCCAGCAGCCACCCCACGTCGCTTAGACGTGGGAGGTTAATACCCGCCTGCCCTGCAGTCCACACCCCAGCTGGCGCTTCAGATTCAGTGCCCTGGGCCTTGGGCCTTGGGCGCCTCCTGTCTGGGGGCCTCTGGCTGTGGGGGCCCCCTCTCCGGGCGTCACCTTGGTGTCTTGAGGGCCCCACTACGGTGTGAGGCCCCAGGAATGCAGTCTCCAGTGGGAGCCTCACCCGCCCCCTCGAGGGCAGAGGGACGCCGGCCGGCCTGCCCCTCCCCTGCACTCTCCGGATATCTGGGGAGAGGGGAGGACCCAGTCTGCCGGGGTGCCTCTCCCCCCACCTCCCCTGCAAAAGTCATCACTGCAGCCAGAGGAGCGGGAGAGACAAGGAGCGGACAGAAAAGCAAAACCGCCGAGAGCGCGAGCAGGGCCAGGCTGGGAAGGCCCCAGGGAGAAGACTCGGGGCAGAGAACTGACTGTAGAGATGGGGAACAGTCTGAGCCCGAGGGGCAGGAAGAGCAGGGCCCAGGCAACTGTTCCTGCCCCTGCGGCCCGGCCACTCTCCCACCGGTCTCTGAGCCACCTGCCCCTTCCCAGCCTCTTCACTTCGCAGCAGGCGCTGAGTTTACACCTGGCTGCTCTGGCTTAAAACCGCGCTGGGTTCCCAGGGCTCATGGAGGAAAGACCCAGACCTTGTCTGCCTGCCGGCCCATCCGGTACCCCCACCCTTCATTTATGTTTATGTGGGCTCAGACGTTCCCTCAGGGACCCCTCCCCAGGTCTTGCCCCCCAGTTTCCGGCCGGCAGACCTTACTTCCAACATCACCACGTGTTATGTCCACGGCAGCGGCCTCTCTAGGCCGTGTGGGGAGAGGGGGAACTCTGGAGCCTAGAGAAGGGGAGACTCTGGCCGGGCCCCTCTGGAGCTGGTCTCCACATCCCCATCTGGCCTTCTTTCTAGGTCTTTCTGCCACCTCTCTGGTCACCGTGTCCGCCCCGGCAAAAGCCCAGGCTTGTGTTGCCTCCGCGGTCTCCCAACTAGCCCTCTGACCTCTGCCTCCGAACCCCTTGATGGAAAGGGCTTCCAGGGTCACCGGTCCCCGCCACGGCCTCCTGGACCACTGGGGGAGGAAGTGAGGGCCCGCAGAGGAATGGGTGGAGCCCGCCCCACGCCCGCTGGCCGAAGAGGACACTGGCCCAGGCTCCGCCTCACCTCAGACCAGGCCTCGAGCTGCGGCCGCAGGGGGCGGGCTGGGGCTGGGCACACGCTCACCCTTCGGGCTGTCCTCCAACCAGAACCTTCCCTAGGGCCTCAGTCTCCTCACCCCCAGCCCCCAGGATCTGGCGTTGAAGCCCCGGGCCCCTCCCGGCTCTCCCACTGGGGCCGCCTGCCCGCTGCCGTGGCGGCTCCGTGACCGCCTGTGTCAGGCCGGGCTCCCTCCACGCCGCTGATGATGGTGCGGACAGAGATGCGTGCGGCCCTGGAACTCATCTCCCCACAGACGGCAGCCCCTCCGGCAAGGCCAGGCCCCCAAGACCTAGGCGGCCACGGCGCTAATAAGTGGCCCCCAGACCTAGGCGGCCACGGCGCTAATAAGTGGCCGCGGGGCCTCGCCCCCTCCTCTGGCTCAGGCTTGCCCGCAGCGCGGTGGGACGGACCCAGCTCCCTCCCGGTCCCTGTCCCTGCTGCTGGTGTCCCCCACGACACGGCTGAGCGCTTAGTCGCAGGACTCTCGCCGTTGCTCCTAGCTGCGCCCTGGCCCGGTCCGAGTCTGTCTCCCGCTGCAGCGGCGCGGGCAGGCGGAGAGCCGGGAGGGGGGGCGCCTGGTCGGCCCAGGGGGTCGGGCTCCGAGTCCGAGCGAGCAGCCCGCCGGTCCCTCTCAGACGGAGCGGGACGTTCGGTGGATGAGACGCGCTTGCCCCTCTGGGCCGCTGTCCGGCCGGCCGCAGGTTTCCCGGGCTGGGTGGCCCAGGGTCAGCCATCTGGCCAGATGCCCTGACCGCCCGCCTCCAAGGGTCTCACCAGCCCTCGGGTGTGCGGGGAGGGCGGGCCTGGGGCCTGGGGCTACCCTTTAGGAATCGGGGCTCCGTGGCTTCTCCCTCCGCGCCGGGAGCACAGCTTCGCCCTGATGCCCAAGTCCCCGTGCCCCTGGTCCCCAGCAGACGAGGGCGTCGAGAGCGGAGACCTCGCAAGCCCCGGCCCCACAGCTGGGCTCAGGCGGGGCACTGCGACCTCCAGCGCAAGTCAGGGCTCCTCCGGGCTCCTCCGGCCTCCGCTGGCGCGGCAGGTCGGCAGTGTGGGGCTGGCCCTCGCGCACCCGCTCGGCTCGGGCAGGCTCAGGGCGGTGGCGGCCGGGCCTGGCCCTGAGGCTACTGGTCCCTGCTCGTGCGGGTGTCTGGCGCCGGCCGCCCACCCCGACCCCCACATGGCCCGCCGGCACGCGGAGCCTTCAGAGCGGCCTGCACGCGTGGCAAGCCCGCCAGTCCCCGCCAGCTGGCTGGGGCTCACCCGGGCCAGGGACACGGGGCTTCTCGGGCCCGTGGGTGGTCCCTGTGAGCAGCGGACCCCAGGGTTGCTGCCCTCAGCACCCGCAGGGCAGCCGCTGCACCAGCCGGAGCAGCTGCAGCTCCCGTGCAGCAGCCGAAGTCGGAGCCCAGACACCTCCCTCCAGGACAGTCCCCCGACAGTCCCCCTTGTCCCCTCCACGGCGCCCCCATTCAGTGCTGACACCCTAACACCCAGGACCTCCTGACACCCCCGCCCTTGGAGACAGGCCGAAGGACGGCCTGAGTGTGCCTGCACCCTCCGGCCGGTCTCTTCAGAGAGGGGGCTTGGGCTGGCCAGCTGTCTGGGGTGGAGGACTTGACGAGCAGGCTCGCCTGCCGGCCCGGACAAGCTCGGGGCCCGACCTGCCCCTTGACCTCGGGCCCCAGCCTCAGAGGCTGAGGCAGCGCGTGTGTCCCTGTGGCCGCGCCCGACCGGGCTGCAGGGCAGTGACCGGAGGCAGGAGCTCTGGGTCGCCTGCCCACTGCCTTGGGGAACTGAAGCCTCCACATGTGCTTCCTGTGCCTCGGTTTCCCCGTCTTTCAACGGACAACAGTGACAGGAGCCGCCGGTGGGTTTGGGTTTGGAGTCCACAAGCCACAGAGAGAACTTGCCTGACTTTTGTTACCCCGGCATCTGCTTCCCTCTCTGCCTGTTTTCTGGGTTCTAAGCACCCGCTTAGCTCCCTTCTCCCCTCTGCTGGACCCCTCGGGTTACCCCGACATTTGCCTGATGCATGCAGTTTGCGTTCCTCCCCTGGATTCCAGATCCCTCCTGCACGCCACGGCATCCTCCCTTGTGCTCTGATAAAAACGAGCCTGTCAGCTGCCCTGCGCCCCAAAGGTGCCCAAGTGCGGGCCCCTCACACCTGCGGGAAGCAGGAAGGGGGAGAAGCAGCTGCGGGGGACGAAGGCAGGGGCTGGAGGTGTGATCTAGAGCACTTGAGGCGGTGCCCACGGTTAAGAAGCCAGCGTGAGACGCCTTGTTTTCAAACTAGCATCTTGTTTATGGTAAACTGAGAGGTGACTTAGCGCTGTGAGCAATTCAACTCTGCCACTTTGCAGCAGTCACTAAAACGCTGGATCTCCCTTCCTGGGGAAGTCGTGCTTGCGAGAGGGGGTCCTCCGCGTGGTGGCTGAGCAGGGCCGCGTCTGGAGTGGTCTGTCCAGCTCAGGGGAGACCCTCAGCTCTCAGGCCTCCCGCGCCCGTCGGCTTTCAGGGCTGCAACCCCGAGTCCGCGAGCACCTCCGATACCTGCAGTGCATCGTCCGGGAGGCGCTTGTGGCAAGGCGAGGCCGGTCTGGACCGGGGCTGAGGCTGCACAAGGACCGGCCCAGCGACCCCCTCCTCCGAACCCCAGCCCCGGCAGCATGGCACAAAGCTGAGAGAATGAGGGGCTCAGACCCCTGCTGCGGAGGCGAGGGCTCTGGCTGAAGCAGCGTCCTGGCGTCACGTCCACGTGGCCCGTGTGGGGCGGCAGCTGCCTGGACTCACTCGCCGGGCAACTCCCTGCAGCCGGGGGTGGGCTCGCCTGGCGGGAGAGAGCAGGGGCCTGCAGCGCGGACAGGAGTCCAGGACCCACTTAAGGCAGGTCCTGCCGGGGCGCGGGGCTGCGGGTTCCGGAGTCGATACATCCTTTCCCTAGAGAGGGGGAAGCCCCTAAGTCTCCACGTCGCTGGACGTCCCAGCTCTCCCCCCGCCTCCTCGCACCCCAACTTCTGTCACGTGCCTCCTGCTTGCCACTTCATCTCCCACAGCGTCTCTGCGTTTAGCTGGCATCTGGGCAGTCCTTTGCTCACCTGGGTGCCCTCCCCCAATGTAGTGACCCCGTGGTCCGGCCCGCAGATGTCCTGGCCAGTCCTCCTCCCCCAGACGGAGGTGACCCCATTTCCCCAGGCCTGCCCTCCCCCCTGGCTCATCCTGAATGCTTACTACTTGAAATCTCATTTTCACATCGAGTCTCTCCCAAGGCAGTGAGTTTCCTTCAGGACAAAGATATTCTCCTGATGATTTCTGTGTCCCTTGGACATCATCAGACCTTAATAAATATTCATTGACCAACTTACTGTATATTTGGGCTCTTTCGTAATAGGAATGAGGCCTTTTGTTTGCTTTGCTTGGTGGCCAACTTGCTGGGGGTGCGGGGCATCTCAAGGCGGCCGCAGCTGGCGGGGGGCGGGAGATGGCTGAGTCTGCAGAGAGGCTTGTTTTTAATCCTCAATACTTCTGTGTCCTTGGAACTGTTCGCAGCGAGCGTGGCTTCTTGCATTACTTCCATAGTAAAGTTTGTTTAGATTATGCTGTTGACATGGATGTTGGCCTAGGGAGGCGACAGATCTGGCCTTTTCTGGATAAGGCTTTTCCATTCTGTATTCAGAGCGCCAGTCCCACATCCTTCTCTCCATTTGGTAAATGTGTGTAACGACGTGACATTAGAAAGGAGGGCGCAGAGTCGGAATTTTACGTGGGCTACAACTGGGGCTCGTTTGTAACTGCCTGCAGTCATTTGCAATGTTATTTCAGCTGCGAGGGGATGGCAGTGAGTTACAAGAACCCCTTCATCCCAGATGTCTGTGCAAAGCGATTTGCCATCCTGTACCTTCTCGTTTTTCCCGGGAAAGGGAGCCAGCAGGCCGTGTTTATCCTGGTTCCCAAAGAGAAGGACCACGTTCCTCCACTCCTAAAGAAAACGCTTTTATAATTTGAAATGTCTTTTCCATTTATCCTGCTCTGAAGAATGGAGTTTTTAAGCTCTCTTGTTTTTCTACATATTACATTTTCAAAGGGATGATATTTTTGAGTTCAAAGTGCCTCTTTCAAGTCTCTGATGGCTCTTGGCCTGGCGCGCACCCACAGAATTCCTCAAAGAGCATCTGATGGGCCTGGCCACGCTGGAAGGACGGTCCAAGCCAACACCGTTGGCACAGAGAGTGCGCAGACCAGTCTGGCGGCAAAGCGATGCTTCTCGGGTGCGCTGGGCCCCAGCAAGGCCAGCAGGGCCCTCGCTGGACCCGTGGGTGTGGAGTATGTTGGGGCAAAAGCCCAGACTCACTGCACCACCCCAGCTCCTGGGCGCCATCGGCCCTGACCCGGTGCTGCGGGAGCCCCTACAGCCTCCCTAGGCAGCCCCCACAAATGGCAGATGCCAGGCCACCCCAAAATGTCCCCAGCACGTGGGATTCTCCGACCGATGGCCCAGATGCACCCTGGCCTTCTGCCATTGCTCTGGTTTGAGTTTCTTTACCTGTAAAAGCCGCACCACGTCAAACTCCAGACCCAGGAGAACTGGAACCCAGACCGGCCAGCCCCCTCCTGTCCCCCTCGGCCCTGGCGGCCTGCACCGTCCTCACTGCAGAGCGTGCTCCCGCCTGGCTGCCACGTGATTCTCTGCAGGCCACGCTGGCGCAGGGCGGGTTCTCTGTCCCGCACCTCGCAGGTGTGGGCGGCTTAGCACCTGGCGTGAGCTTCGGTCCTGAGGATGTGGTCGCCCAGCCTGCAGCTGCGGGCAGCTCTGCCCCAGCCTAAGCGCAAACACTTAACTGCAGAGGGTTCATTGCCTGGGGGAACAGCACCACCCTCAACCTGTGTGGAGGGCCCCCAGCCCCAGCCCAGGGCTCTTTCCCCTGCTCCGAAGGCAGTGTGTCCTTCCTCCCCACCTCAGCCCGCACCTCGCCCCGCACGGTGAGAGCCAGACTGCAGGCTCATGGCAGGGCTCAAATAGGTGCTTGTTGAATGAATGAAGGAACGAATGAATAAATGAGCGAGATCCAGTAACAAGCTTCAAAGGGCCTGGGAAACCTGTGATACGGCCGTGCGTGTGGCGCGCATTCTACACGTGCATTTTTTTGGGGGGACGAGAGTTTTTGCCCTGCATCATTCCCCAAGGGAATTGCGACCTGAGGGGACATAGGGAAGCTTGGAGCCTCATGTTCACTGCCAGCCTGAGTCTGCCTCACCGCACCGTGTCTGTGAGCCCCGCAGAAGGGGGGCCCGAAAATGCCAGGGGGACCATTGCACCAGCGATTACACCAGCCCCGGGATGCCGGGCGCCCCCTGCCCTTTGTCAGGAAACACTGACCAGGCTCTGTGCTCTCGGGCTCGGGACGGGCTGGCAGGACAGGGCAGGGATGGGATGCTTTCTCCCGAGAGTCTCTCCTGGGTGACTCCCCATGAAAGTGGAGAACGGGCTGTGGCAGCACTCAGCTGAGTCACTCGCATCAGCATGGGGTCTGGGCCATCCTTCTGGAGAGTTCCTTGTAAAACACAGTCTACACCCCGAGGCAGGAAGGACTGCTGGGTCAAGCTGGTGGCTGAGCCTGGGTTCCAGATGCTTCTGCAGATCTTCGTGAACGTTGCTCCTTCTCTGCCCTCCGCCCTGAGGGACCACAGCTTGGCTGAATGGCACTGGCTTTGCACAAGGCCCCAGCTGGGTGGGTGTGTAGGTGCAGAGGAGATCAGCTCGTGCCCACTTGGGTCCTCCTTGGACTGGACAAGTGACCGAACCAGCATCAGTCACTTTGTAAAGGAAAAGCGATGAACTGAATAACACACGTCTGAAGAATTCACGGGCTTATAAGTTCTAAAGAATGGCAGAGCGGACTGGGCTGTTTGTCCTGGAGGGGGCGACCTCATCCTTACTCTGAGGGTAAAGCTGAGGTTCTTAGGGAGGACGTGTCTACTGGTAAACCTACAGTTGGATGACCCCCCAAACTACATTCTTCTAGGTCATAAAGGGGAGGGGGGGCAAGCAAAGATGGTTCTGCCAGCAGGAAAGGCCAGAAACTCGGGACGTGGCCTCTTCTTCTTTGATTGGGAGGGACTTGGGCAAGGACAGAAGCTTCTGGTCTTAGGGCGCTCACCAAACAATGTGCATTAAGTGCGGCCTTGGTTGAGCTCTGGTCCCCACACCAAGGTGCCCGTTGGCTGGCTCTGGGCCTGCTGTGGAGTCTATCTGGCCCCCCGGGGGTCCGACCCCCACTGTAAACAGAGGGGGCAAAGGCCCCCCCTGGCACTTTCCTGGCTTCCTCCACCTGTGCTGGGAGGGTCCTGTCCCAGGAGAGAAGTGAGTGCTCTAGAAGGGGCATCAGGCCAAAACAGGGCTGGAGGCCCGAGTTCAGAGTGCCTCACCAGCATAGGAAGCTCTGGAGCATGCTGCCATTGCCCTGGAGAGCTTGTTTAGTTGGCTGAAGCCTCCAGCACAAACACTAGCTCAGTTGCAGGTCCTGCCCTCAGAGGAAGCCAGAGCTCTGAGCAATACTTCGTATCTGCTGTTGGCGTCTTGAACCTTGTGTGCCTAAAAGGTCCTCTGGAAAGCTTGGGAATTAGGTTCCTGGGTCCCAGCAACCAGGGGCCTGGGGGTTTGCATCTGCAACAAGCATTCAGAGGGTGCTGATGCCTGGTGGGGGAACACACTCGGAGAGCAGCTGGTACCCCAGGGACTGTGCTCCAGTACGCCCCCTGGCGGGGAGAAGAGGGATGAGCCCTCTGCAGATAAACCTGAGCACTGGCCGCCAACAAGCGCCCCAGTGACCAGCGCAGCGGGCACGGCGAGTGTGGCCCCTCCTGTGTGAGCCCTGGCTCAGGTGCAGAAGCCTCCCTGGGCCCTGGGACAGCGGCTGTCGCCCACAGGCGTGCCCTCAGTCTCCGCCAGCGAGGCGGGCGGGGCCGCCTGGCCTGGAAGGGTCCCCTGCGCTGCCGCGCGGGCGTCTGGAGGGCCCAGGAGGATCCTCGGCTCAGTCACGCCATCCCCCAGAATCCAGCTTCGGGCTAACCCCGCCCCCGTGGCTTGGGCCGAGGGGGCCAGGCCGGGAGGCGGCCCTGCGGGCCTCGGCGTCACACCGCGTGGCCGGGGCCCGTGGGGTCACTGTCTCAGGTCCCCGTCCGTAGGAAGGGGACAGTCCGTGCGGCCTCGGACAGTTGGCGCGAAGCTCCGCGCCGGCCCGGGCCGGCTGTCGCAGGTCGGTGGCATCGGTGACCGGAGCAGGGCACGGGTTAGCTGCGGGCTGCTGGCCGCTGGCACCCTGGGGCCCGCTGAGTGGAAACTGCTCTTCCCACAGCTCTGGAGACGACAGGTCCAGCATCCAGGGCGGGGCGGCGCCTGGCCCCCCGCCCCCGGCCCTCGCTTCGCTTCCGAGGGCGCGATCCTCTGCCGGGCGGTGTCTGCGGCCAGCAGAGGCCCCGCTTCCGCCGGTCACGTCGGGGGACGCGGCTCTGCACGCAGCACCGCCTGACCCAGCAGCGAGCGCCCCGGCCTGCGCGGGCGTCCCGGGCTGCACTCAGCTGCGCGCGCTTGTGTCTTCCAGGGTGCTCGGATCTGCACCTGCTGGACATGCTGACGCCCACCGAGCGCAAGCGGCAGGGCTACATCCACGAGCTCATCGTCACAGAGGAGAACTACGTGAACGACCTGCAGCTGGTCACCGAGGTGAGCGCCCCTGCGGGGCCGGGCCGTGTGCCCGGGGGTTGCGGCGCGGGGCGGTTCAGAGGCGCCTCGAGGGGCCAGGCCTGCCGCGAGCCCATGGACGAGGGACGCAGACGCGAGGACAGGGCCCCGTGGAGTTCACGGGCGGGGACAGGGGCGCCACGGGCTCTGGTCCGGGGGTCGTGGCTCGGCCACCGGCCGGCTCCCCGTCCCCATCCGGAGATGCTGCTGTCGGTCCACGGCACGAGTGACTCCTGGTGCCGCCTCTGACCGGGAAATCCTGTCACGGAGCCTGCAGGAGGCTCCTCCTGGGGCCTTCCTGGGTGCGCCCTCATTTTGTCTTTCCTGGAAGGCAGAGACCAAGGGCCTCAGCGACCCCCTGGGGAGGTGCAGCGCTAGGAACCCCAGCTTTCGGGAAGCCTCTCGCCCAAACAGAAGGGGAGCTACCCTGTTAGGGAGTGGGTTTGCAGTGCTGAGTGCCAGGGTTCCCCATCTCCTCAGGGGCGTTGAGAACACCCCACACCCGCATGCTGGTTGGGCTCCCAGGTGGGGTGAGCAGGGCATGTGGGGGCAGGTGGCCCGAGAAGCCCCGTGGCTGCTCTCCAGACAGCCTCGGGTGTCTCAGTCGTCAGTGTCACCCCAAGATATGCCTGCTCTGTGCCAAGTTCAACATCCACTTCAAGACCCTGAGGACTGAGGCTCCTAGGGCTCAGCCTCCGCCCAACCACGCTGCTTGCAAAGATAGACCCTCCTGTCTCTGCAGAGCTGCAGAGAGCCCAGCCTCCACGCAGATTCTGGGCAGGGCCTCGGGGGTTGGCCCAGAGC
Source organism: Galemys pyrenaicus (assembly GCA_019455555.1). Classification (NCBI taxonomy): domain Eukaryota; kingdom Metazoa; phylum Chordata; class Mammalia; order Eulipotyphla; family Talpidae; genus Galemys; species Galemys pyrenaicus. The sequence goes on from JAGFMF010011629.1 coordinate 16,311,143, forward strand.
AGGGACAGCTGGGCGCTGCCCCAAGAGGCGTCTCCGGCAGCAGGGCTGGCTGGGGGCCTGGCTGCCTCGGGGTGCTCAGGGCTCAGCAGAGGCTGCGTGTGAGAATGAAGGGAACACCCACCCACTTGAAGCCTCTGAAGCCCCCACATTTCCTGCTGAGCCCCTCCCCCACAGTGGCAGGGGCATGGGACTTGTGCACGCCTGGACAGAAGCTCTGGCCACGCCGGCCCTGCTGGGGACCCAGCCCCGGCCCAGGAGGGGCCGCCTGGGAAGCCCTGCAGGAAGGGGTGCAGTCTGGGCCTCCCAGCCCCTTCCCCGCGGTCTGAGCAAGCTGCCCGTGCATGTGCGAGGGGTGTCGGCTAACTGTCTGCTTTCTGAACTGCTTCCTTTTCTGCATCTGTAGATCTTTCAGAAACCCCTGATGGAGTCTGAGCTGCTGACAGAAAAAGAGGGTGCTATGATTTTTGTTAACTGGAAGGAGCTGATTATGTGTAATATCAAACTACTGAAGTAAGCTGCTCCCCTCTAACCTCCCCACCTCCTGGGCTGGCCCCGGTGCCGGCCAGCTGCCCCCGTGCATGCGCCGCCTTCCTCTCTGCCTTTCCTGCCGTTTCCACGCACAGGCACCAATCCTCTTTTCTGGAACCCCCCATTTGTCATTGTGGGAGCAAATTGCCGAGGCACCCGACTCCTGCTTTCCCTGCAGTTCTAGAATTCCCAGGACCGGCCAACTCTGGCTCCAGGGGGGTGTGGGGCACCCCTCCCCCAACCTTCCCGGGTTCCCCTGGGGAGCACTGAGAGTCTGGGCCCCTGGAGAAGGAAACCCCGGGGGTTCACTGCCAACCCTGCTGCTGTCCTAGGTTTTTTTTTTTTTTTTTAATATTTATTTATGCGTATAAGAGCTGGGGTGCAGGCCAGAGTCCTGAGGTGCAGGCCAGAGTCCTGAGGTGAGAGAAGTCACCAGAGACAGAGCGGGGAGCAGAACAGGCAAACTGACTGAAACACACGGCTGAGGGGAGCAGTGGGTGAGGCAGAAGTCTGCTGGCCATGTGGGTCCCTCCCTGGCCTGCGATCGAACTTGCGCTGCTGTGCTGCGGATGCGTCACCGTGCGGCGCTCAACCCGCTGCGCCACCAGGGAGGCCCCGTCCTAGTTTTTATTTCAATTCCAACTCGCAGAGCAGCTGCGGTGGGAGAAAGCCCCCGGCCAGGATAAGAGACCTGGAGGTGAGCCGGGCGCCCTTGCCCCTGAGCCTCAGTTCCGCGTCTGAGAAACGAGAGGGTTGGACCAGCGCGTCCCGTCCCGTCCCGAGGCTCCTGTCCAGCTCTAAAGAAACAGCCAGCCCGCGCGGGCGTGGTCGCCTCCTGAGGGAGCCGCCTGGAGGCTTGGCCCCGCCCACGCTCAGGAGACCCTGCCCGCCTGGCCCCTTGGCTTCCCCTGTGCGAGCCCTGTCCGAGAGAGGCTGCTGGCCGAGGAGGCCGACAGCTCGAGGCCTCTGCTGCTGGGCTCCCGCCGACAGCCCCGGCCGGGCGGGCCCAGAGTGGCTTCTCCACTGTCCGCAGGCGTTGGCTCTGGAGGCTTCTGCCTGAGGCGGCAGCTCCCAGGAGTCCCCGGCCTCATTCACCACCCTGGGGGCCGTAGTCATGGTCGGGGAGGGGGAGCCGGCAGCCCCCACTCAGGGCTGTTTTGGGGGGAACTGGGCTTGTGCGGGCCCTGAGCTCCTGCCCTCTTTAGAGGGGCGCCGGCCACGTGTGTCTCTCGGGGGCACCTACGGTGATTCACCAGTCAGGTGAACACGAAGGACAGAGTGACAGTAAGACCCACTCACGGTCCTCTGGCTGGGGCTGAGAGCAGGCCGTGAGCTCTCTTGCTGGTGAGCAGGGAGTGAGAAATTTGCTTTTAATAAGCAGAGTAGGGCAAAAAGATCTAGAACCTTGACTCCAGAGCCAGGTGCAGGCCCAGGGGAAGCTGGGAGGCGCGAGAGCGGCTCATGGGGCTGCAGAAGGCAGGTGCCAGTTCCTAGCCAGATCCTGCCTCCTTCTTGGACACACACACAGACGCTCACACACACTCCCCAAAGAAGTTTTTAAATACAAACTATTTGACTTAACCTGCTTTTTAGTGTAAGAAGATAGATACCGTGTTTTTTAGAATTAGATACCTTCAGTATACCTGTAGGCCAGAGCTGAGGGACACGGGTGCTCTCCTCATGAGAAAACTGAGCGCTGGCAGACACGCCTTCCTGTGGAAGCGGCTTACACGGGTAGGACGGCCGCACTCGCTCGCTCGGTCTGCTTCAGGCACCGCCGCAGGCAGCCAGTCTGACTTTGGCCCCCAGCCCCCACAGGGGCAGCTGCGTAGGCTGAATTGCTACTGGTTCAGCCCACAGAACTTGTTGGCCCTAGAGGTTTTCTTCCTGTCTTGCTTGCCCAGTCCAAGGTTTTGTTTTTTTTTTAATTTAGTCTAAAATGTAGAAGAAAGTAAATGATATAAAAAGTTCAAGGCCTAATACTAACACTTCAGACCTTCTTGTAATTATATAACTCTGCCATTACTCCAAGGGCTTCTCCAGCTTGACCATGAACAGTCAAAGGAACTCATGGTGACATCTTCTAAGCCTTATGTAAATACCATTATGTTTCACCCACCCACCCATCCATCCACTCACCCATCCACCCACCCATCCACCCAACCATCCATCCATCCATCCATCCATCCACCCATCCACCCACCCATCCACCCATCTACCCATCTACCCATCCATCCATCCATCCATCCATCCATCCATCCATCCATCCATCCATCCATCCATCCATCCATCCACCCACCCACCCACCCACCTACCCACACACCCATCCATGCATATGTCTATCCTTTCACCCACCCACACACCCATCTAGCCAGCCAGCCAGCCACCGCCACACACACACACCCGCCCTCCATCCACCAGTCCATCTGCCCATGACTACTAGCGTGGGCAGAGCACTCACATACTGTGGCCCTGCTCTCATAGCACATTTCCCCTTTGCCATGTAGACTCTCCTCTAAATTGCCCTCTTCTAGATGCTGCCATTGGGAGCTCACATATTACGGCTGGCAGGTGGGGAGGGGTTGCACCCTCCTGGCTGTGATAACCCTAACGCGCCGCCTGCCATTGGACCCCACACAAACCTTCCCATCCCCCCAGCCCCTTTGCAGCTTCTCCATCCTGTAGTTTGGGTTCCTTGGCCCAGCCACGTACTAGGCTCCTCTAGTCAGAATGCCTTAATCCGGTCGCCTCCCAACTGGCCACCACGAAGAAGCCGGGACAGCACAGGTGTGAGGACGTCATTCACACCTGCTTTGGGGGACGGAACGTGCCTGCCATTCAGCGGCGGCTGATTTGCCGTCTGGACGTGCTGTTTAGCCTGAAGATGCGCCTGTGTGTCCCCTGTGGCAGCAGCCGCCTTTGGGTGACTGGCGCCGGGAGCGGGCTTGGGGCCTCCCAGCCTGGGCAGAGTCCCGCAGACGAGCCCTGAGACCAGGCGTCATCTCGGGGCCCTGTCCGGGTTAGGAAAGAGGAGTCCACGTGTCTCCCCAAGAAGCAAGGATTTGTTCTCTGCTGGGTCAGAATAAGATGTTTTAGTTGTTATGAAGAGCGGCAAACGCCCGCTGCACCCGGGAAGACGCCAGGGGCGCCTCTCGGGGTCCTGCGCTCGCTCCTGCCTTTCCCTGCGTGCTGCGTGGATCCTGTGGTGGCTGGGGGTGGGGGCGCCTCTGGGGGCAGGGCAGGGGCTCACCTCCGGCATCCCCACAGAGCGCTGAGGGTGCGCAAGAAGATGTCGGGGGAGAAGATGCCGGTGAAGATGATCGGGGACATCCTGACGGCCCAGCTGCCGCACATGCAGCCCTACATCCGCTTCTGCAGCTGCCAGCTCAACGGGGCTGCTCTCATCCAGCAGAAGACGGACGAGGCACCGGACTTCAAGGAGGTCGTCAAAGTAAGGCACCGCGGAGCCCAGCAGCCGGTGGCGCGGAGGGCCGCTTCGGAAGCCAGCAGGCCTGGCCACCTGGTCCCGGCTGGCAGACATGGCTGTGACCAAGGGCTGGGCGTGGAGGGAGGGCCAGCCTGGGCCCCGGGGCCTGGGCATGTTTGCTGTTCAGGCGTTCATGGTGTCTTTTGGACACAGGTTTTAATCCTGCACCTGGTTGTCCAGCTGGGAAGGTCTGGGGGTGTTAGGCTCCTGTTCTGCTTGGTCCCAGCCGTCACCTGCAGAGGGAAGGGTGCCCCAAGTGGCCCTTGGTTCCCTTCTCAGTTGGCTCTCCTGGGTGGGCTCAACTTCTAGGCAGTCCCTGGGGTCAGGGGAGGGTGGGCATAGCCTGGCCTCTGCCTTAGGAGATATCGGGGGCCGGAAGAGCCATGAGTACACCATGGACATTTAGGGAGGCAGATCCTTGGGGCTGGCTGGATAGGGTCCCTGCAGGCCAAACCAGCCTCTTCAAAAGACCCCCACCTCTCCCAGTGGACAAAAGTAGGAAGAGAAAGAATAAAGCAACTTTTGCCTAACAGGCACATTTTGATGAATAGGTGGCAAGATGGTGGTGGTGATGGTGATAGTAATGGTGATGATGATGATGGTGATGGTGGTGATGGTAATGGTGATGATGATGATGGTGATGGTGGTGATGGTAATGGTGATGATGATGGTGGTGATGATGGTGATGATGATGGAGATGGTGGTGATGATGATGGAGATGGTGGTGATGATGATGGAGATGATGGTGGTGGCGATGGTGATGAGGGTGGTGGAGATGATGATGGTGGTGATGATGATGGTGATAATGGTGATGGTGATGAAGATGACGGTGATGATAGTGATGATGATTGTGGTGATGATAATGGTGGTGATGATGGTAGTATGGTGGTGGTGGTGGTGATGATGATGGTGGTGGTGATGATGGTGGTGATGATGGTGATGATGATGGTGGTGATGGTAGTAATTATGGTGATGATGATGTGGTAGTGGTGATGATGGTGATGGATCTTTGCACCATAGGCATCTGGGGGGCAATGATCATGCTTGTTGAGTCATTATCTTGGGGTAAAGTGCCATCTCTTTTTGGCTACAGCGACACCTACAGCTGTCTTCTCCATCCACCCTTGTCAACAGAAAATGCTTTGATTTCTTAACCAATGAATGGGGTCTTCTAAAGTCATTCTAAGCATGGAAATCTGGCTAAGAAACAGGACTCAGCGGGTTGGGACTGAAGGGCAGAGGCTGGGCGGCCAGGTGTCACCCACCTGGGTTTTCAGCCCAGGGCCCAGGCAGGATGAACTCATCATCACTGGATGCACTTGCCCTGCGCCCCTTCTTCTTCATGCCTCCCCTCCTTAAGATTTCACGAGTACATTAAAATCCAAATCTTTCATTTCAGAGGTTGGCCATGGACCCTCGGTGCAAAGGCATGCCACTCTCTAGTTTTATACTGAAGCCCATGCAGCGGGTCACCAGATACCCACTTATCATTAAAAATGTGAGTACCTGTCTTGCCTTTTCTAGCAGAGGCATGCTTCCTCAGCCTTTGGGACCTGGGGACATGGCCAGTTCCCCAGTCAATACCCCTGGTATCTGCTGTGCAGAAGTCACATACCAGCAGGCTATTAAAGACTGGTGTTTGGTGAGACAGAAAGAAGAGTCATATTATACCACCTTCCCTGGGGACTCACACCCCCAGGTAGGAAAATCAGAGCATCTTTCTGATTCTTCCCCTGTGACACACATAAGTGCCTTTATGTCTTGATTTTCTTAGCAAGAAATAAATGTCACTCCAGACGCCCTGCGAACCTTTAGTGCTGATACCACATGATTGTTTTTCTGCTGTGATTTCAAGAAAGTCAGTGCCAAAGAAAAAGGGAACAAATCAGAGTTTGTATACCCAGCTGTAAAGTGACTGAACAGATGTAGGAACCCTCTGAGCCCATGAGGAGGCAACCACATAGAGGCTGGCACCTTGAGAGGGATTCTGGACCTGGGGCCTTACATGAAGGAGTTTTGCTGCTATTGCCTCTGGGACTGTCTCGGGCAGAGGCAGGAAATGTAAGTGTGTGTCTGTCCACACACACACACATTCATACATACCTATGTACGTGCAGTCACACTTATTCCTAGATGATTACCGTGCACACAGAGTTCACACCAACCCTCTGTTTTAAATCTAACACTATAGAATTTATTCTCACCTTCCCATTTTCTCTACTTCCAACTCCCTTCTCTGTGCATCTGTACCCGGACCCAGGAAAGAGACATTCTCTAGGGAGAAACCCATGTAGGGTGAATAATTGCCCCTGCTCTAGGCACTGCCCTCCTGCACCCCAAGTGTAAATGATGTAGCATCCCTGGCCCCCTGGCGGTACCCCACCAACGAGGCAGAGTCGCCTCAGTCACTGCCACCGTGAGTGCTCAAGAGGCCCAGAACTAGTCCCCTGCTTCCGTGGGAGTGTGCACCCCGTGTGCACCTGCACGGCTGAGGCTGTGGTCTTCTGCCCCCTGCAGATTCTAGAAAACACCCCTGAAAACCACCCCGACCACAGCCACCTGAAGCACGCCCTGGAGAAGGCGGAAGAGCTGTGCTCCCAGGTGAACGAAGGGGTGCGGGAGAAGGAGAACTCTGACCGGCTGGAGTGGATCCAGGCCCATGTGCAGTGTGAGGGCCTGTCTGAGGTAGCACCTGGGGTGGGGTTGCGTCCCCGCTGGGCCTTAGCAGTCAGCCCGAGGGGAGACAGGAATGTCAGCCCCATGCTCCGCTCCACCGCAGCTTCCACCCCTGCTGCAGTCGCTTGTCACCTGCTCTTCGGTCCACCCGCTGAATTGTTTATCTCAATGAGTTGGCCCTTGAACAACACGGGTTTGAACTGCCCAGCCTCACTCCTGCAAGACAAATGACTTAAATTTGCAAATTTATGATATCGATACAGTCCTGTGCTATAAATTGATTTTCTCTTCCTTTAGATTTTCGTAACATTTCCTCTTGTCTAGCTGACTTTAAGAATAAACATCTAACACATATACGAAACAGATGCTTGTTGACGGTACACTGTGCCTAAGGCTTCCCACTGCAGACTACAAGCAGTTATCAATTCTATGCCGATTTTTTAAATAGAGAGGGGGCAGGAACTCCTGACCCCTGCGTTGTTCAAGGTCAGCTATATTCTCGTTTCCACTTCCAACAGCTCTACTTATTTTCTCAAATCTGCTGGTTTCTCCCTTGTGTTCCTTTCCCTGCACAGTGATTCTCATGTGTTTTCTAATACCTTTTAAACAGTTCCAGAACATTTCAAATCTGACCATTCTGCTGTGGAAAGCTGTGTTTCCCACTTGTGTGTGTCTAGCCTGCTGGTCCTTTGCTTCTTTATATCCCACCTGTGGGTGAAGTCACATTGTCTTCATCCATCTGATTTAGTTCACTCAGCAGAGAGCCTGCAAGATCCATCTGTGTTGTCACAAATGGCTGGGTTTCATCTTTTTCATAGCTGAGTAATATTCTGATATCTACATACACCACATGTTCTTTGTCCTTTCCTCTTTTCTTGGGCATCTAGCGAGTTTCCATAACTTGGCTGTAGTGAATAGTGCTGCAGAGAACATAGGAGTGCAGGTACCCCTTCAAGTTAGTGTTTTAATATTGTTTGGCTAGATCCTTCGATCTCCTTAGAAGTAGAATAGCTGGATCATACAGTAGTTCTATTTAATTTTTTTGAGGAACCTTCATACTGTTTCCCAAAGTGGCTGATCCTGCTTTCTCTGTGCCCTTGCTAATACTTGTTTCATTTATTTATTTATCTAATTATTATTTATGCCATTCTCACAAGTGTGAGGTGCAGTTCCCTAATAATAAGTGTCCCTGTTGGGCCTCCCCACACATCCATGCAGGTGGGAGAGGCGGGGGTCTTATCTTCTTCCAGCAGTAACAGGGAGAAGAGCGAGCATCACCCCAGACACTAGCAGATGCCGAGGGCGAGAGCACTAGGAATTACGACCCAACTTGTCTTGGCGCTCAGGCCCCAGGACCCCAAAGGCTCCCAGGGGCTTCTTGGATCTGAAAGGCACTGTCTGGGTCTTCAGTCTCTGATTTGGGCCTCAGATGCAGACCAGACCCCGGGGGACCCCGAGCTTCCAGATCAGAGACACACACATCAAAACGACCTCCCTCCCTCATCTCTTCTTTGGGTCTTGCTTTCCTGTCTCAGCAACTTGTGTTCAACTCCGTGACCAATTGCTTGGGCCCCCGCAAGTTCCTGCACAGCGGGAAGCTCTACAAGGCCAAGAGCAACAAGGAGCTCTACGGCTTCCTGTTCAACGACTTCCTCCTGCTGACCCAGATCCTCAAGCCGCTGGGCTCCTCCGGCACCGACAAAGTCTTCAGCCCCAAGTCCAACCTGCAGTATAAAATGTACAAAACAGTAAGTGCGGGCCCAGGCACAGAGGCAACGTGAGGACGGCGTTTTGAGAAGAGGAGAGTTTCCAGAAGGAGCTCTAGTTGGCCAGCGGGGTTTGGGGGCAGGGAGAAAGTGAAGGGGGGAGCCAGGACTTAAGGGGTCAGCAAGGGGGGGCTGGATCCAGCGCGGCTCAGTGACAGCATGGAAGGAATGAGGCTCTGCTTGATGGGTCAAACACCCAGGAGCTTCTCAGTGCTGCTGAGGGGCCCCCGGTGTAAGCAAGGCACCCCTCTCTGGAGAGGCTCTGGCCGTGTGCAGGTGAGGCCGGTGTGGGGAGCCCGGGGCCAGGCTTGTGCGCCCACCTTCCCACATCCCCCGAGCTCTTCCAGGGGAAGTCAAGACCCCTGTGTCCTCACCTTCCCCAGCACAGACTGTCTGAAGGGTGGGTGCGCGAGGGCTTTCCTCGGCCGCCTGTCTGTCTGTCTGTCTGTCTGTCTGTCTGATCCTGTGCTGTCTGGCTGCTCCTGGCTTGGCTGGGCTCGCGTGTCTTCATGCCACGGGACATTGTTTCTCTAAATTTGTCTCTATGGAGATGTTTTCACAGAATTTTTCGGAAGCAGCAGTTAGCCTTGTTTTGGGAAAAGAGAACATGTGGATGATGCCAGCAGCTTTGAATGAAAAGCTGGGGAGGGAGTGACAGAGTTTGCTGGTTAGGGTCTGCAAGGCAAGCAGCAGCGAGTTCTCAGGGCATGTGCCTATTTGGTTTTTTTTTAAAGATTTATTTATTTATGCATACAAACACTGGGGTACAGACCAGAGGTGCAGGGGGTGAGAGAATCCACCAGACAGAGGAGGGAGCAGAACAGGCAGATGGATTGAAATCCACTGCTGAGGGGAGCAGCGGGCGAGGCAGGAGGGGTCTGCCACGCCATGTGGGTCCCTCCCTGGCCAGCAGCAGGGATCGAACTCGTGCTGCAGTGGCTGCGGTTTGCTTCATAGTGCGGTGCTTAACCCACTGCCCCACCAAAGCGGTCCCAGGGCGTGTGCCTATTAACCGCGACAGGGAGGGTGGAAATGCGCGGTGGTGATTTGCCGCGTGTGCAAGTTGGTATTACTGCAGCAGCAGCTGGTATTGCTCCGGTGCGGGTTGCGGGACACACACGCACGCTGCGCTTTCCCGACCTCGTGCACGCACCAGCACACACGCATGCGCGGCTTACTGCACTGCCGTGACCCGGCCTGGCTTTCTAATGCCTGCGCCTTGTTTTTTCAGCCCATTTTCCTAAACGAGGTTCTGGTAAAACTGCCCACCGACCCGTCTGGGGATGAGCCCATCTTCCACATTTCCCACATCGACCGCGTCTACACCCTGCGGGCCGAAAGCATAAACGAAAGGTAAGCCCGGCCCCTCCCTGCCTGGGCCCCGGGTGCCCCCGCTGCAGGCTCCCGTAGGGTGTGGCCCTGACAGCACGTGTGGCCTCCCCCAGCTGCAGGTGGCGTGGGTGACTCGTTTTCCTGCAGCCGCTTAGGAGCTGGGCCCATGGCCTGACTTTTTCAAAATAAAGTGAATTGAAAACTTTGCTTGAGACCTTTGTAAAGACGTTTTCAGGACTCTGAGATAAAAGGAGCGTGGGCCCGGTTGGCAGCGGCCAATGGGGAGCAGCCGGGATGAGCTGGTGAGCTGGGCCCCGGGCTCCGGCAGCTAGTCCCAGGACAGCTCCTTCTGCGCGCTGCACGTTCTGCTTCAGTTTTGCCTTCAAGACTGTGCTCTGCAGCCAGGTGAAGTCGATCGTTTCCTGAAGGGTGACTTGGCCACAGCGAAGCACTTCTCCCCACAGCGTCTGTGCCCAGCAAGCGATCGGCAGAACTGCTGTGCGGTGCTTCCGGGACGGCCCGGAGAAGTGGCGCGGCCGGCCCAGCGTCCAGGGGACCCCTTGGCTCCCGGCTGGGTCAGCGGGAGCCGCTCCTGGCTCCCGGGCAGCGGGCAGCAGTGCGCTCGCTCCCCTCCAGCCTGGCCTCTGCCCTGGACTTGCGCTGGATGCGAAGGCCCTGACCCCCTGCAAGCACTCGCTCCGCCCTTCACAGCGGTGATGTGGCTGGAGAACGGGCGTCGTTGCTAAAAGCGAGCGGCGAGGAGGCGTGCTGGGGACAGACTCAGCACCCCAAGGCGCCTCCTGAGTGCTGTCGGGCACCTTCTGTCTTTTCCTCCCCAAGGACTGCCTGGGTGCAGAAAATCAAAGCTGCTTCTGAGCTCTACATCGAGACGGAGAAGAAGAAGCGGGAGAAGGCGTACCTGGGTAATGCATTGCTCGGCCGCGCGGCCGGTGGCTCCCGTGGAGCTGGGCGCAGCGCCTGGTGGTGGGGCGTCCAGTCTCAGAGCTGGACCGTGGGCCTGGAGGTAGAGGAGAGGCCTGAGCTGGGCGGAGGGCGTGGGGGAGAGCGGGTGCAGACGAGGGAGGGGGGCCCACCCAGGGGCCAGGAGCCAGGGGCCGAGCAGAGGGGGAGCTGGGTCTGGCCGGGCAGGTGGGAGAGGTGACCACGGCGCCCAGGCGGGGGCAGAGGCCACACATCTGAGCCTCGCCCCGTGTTGCTTTCTGCATCCCCAGTCCGCTCCCAAAGGGCCACAGGCATCGGCCGGCTGATGGTGAACGTCGTCGAAGGCATCGAGCTGAAGCCCTGTCGGTCCCACGGTAAGGCCCACGGGCCTCTGGCCGCCCCACCAGCCTCAGACAAAGCGCGCTTTCTGCCATTCTGAATTCCTCTCAGGATGGATTCTTCTGGCACTGGTAAAAACCAAGAGTTCAGGTGTTTTAAAAACCCTTCCCACTGTCTCGCTTTTCCATGCTGCCTTAGTCGGCGCTCGCTCCGAAGGCGAGAGCCAGGAGGTGGGGAAGGGCAAGTGGGCCCCCCGGAGCCCCCTCTTCTTAGTGCTCGTTCAGTGCAATGCCGAATTGGGGGTGTCTTTGGCTGGATCCTTCATTTTGTGTCCTGTATTAAGTGGGGCGCTGGGGTGCAGCCTTGAGGGGTGTGGGGGCCAGTGCGTTCCACTGCCCTGGAGCCTCACGCACGGCCAGGCGGGGTCACCAGCTCTGTCCGCCACAGGGAAGAGTAACCCCTACTGCGAGGTGACCATGGGCTCCCAGTGCCACATCACCAAGACCATGCAGGACACGCTGAACCCCAAGTGGAACTCCAACTGCCAGTTCTTCATCAAGGACCTGGAGCAGGAGGTGCTGTGCATCACGGTGTTCGAGCGGGACCAGTTCTCCCCAGACGGTGCGTAGCGCCCACCCCGCGCTGCCCCTTCCCTGCCGCACGGCTTTCGTGCTGTTTTCCACCTGGAGCCGGGCCCTGGAATTCCCCGGCTCCCCCTGGAGGGTTGAGGCTGGCCAAGGACCAGCTTAGCCGCCCTCAGAGGGAACCCTTGCCGGGCCCCGGCCTCGGAGAAGGGGGCGCCGGTTGGTCCAGCTGCCCGGACCAAGAACACAGTCCTGTTCCTCCCCCCAAGCCGGGGACGCCTGCTTGGAGTCACCCCAAAGTGACGCTAATAAGGAGGCACCCCACAGCCTCCGTCCTTTCGTCCCCAGACGTCATGGCCACAGAGGATAGAATTGGTCAGATGAGCCAGAAAGTGTTAGCCCGGAGCAGGGCGAGGACTCAGCCCTTGGGGAGTTTCTGGCTGGCAAGGGGGGGTTGTGTTGGGCGCATCCATCTTCAAACAGCTCCCGTCTGAGCCCAGAAGGGGCCGGCAGTTCCAGGGAGCTGCTGAAAGCGTGTCGGAGGCAATGGTCTCAGTTACTCAGAGGGGGCTCGCCAGGTGCTGGGGTGAGGGCTAGCACAGGGCAGCGTCTCCGTGGATCTATCCTGGCGGCTGTTGCACCGTGATGGCTCTCGTGGCAGCCGGGCTGCTGGGCCCCTCGTGGCTCCCCGCGGAACACGGCCAGGCAGGCGCGGGTGCCCGACCGGCGGTCCAGGCTTCCCCGTGGCACGCGTCAGTTGTTCTCCGGTAAGCGAGGGTTTGAGGGTGGCTCGGCTCTTTCTTTTCCTGATTTATTCCTTAAATGACGAGATAACTTGCACACGGACGGTTTCTCCAAGGGGTAAGTTGAAGATCCTAGTGTTGACTTGATGCTAGAGATTATTTCCAATAAGCGCAAATCAGAGCAAAACCAACCTGGATGCACCGCCGCCAGACGAGCCCGGGCGGCACAGGGGCCTGGAGGGGGCTGCGTCCTCCCCAGGGCCACCAGACCTGCCAGCACCTCCTGCGCGGGAGCAGGGAAGGACTCTTCGGCTGCGCACAGCCTTTGAAAGGGTTCAGACACCTGCACGCCCATTTTCACGCTCAGTATTTGATTTAAAAAGGTGGTGTTGAGGTGCCCTGCTGGGGGCCTGCGGCCCGTCCTGCCCCCTCCTTGCCCACCCTCCCGCGTGGCCCCGGCACATGTGGGAACTGGAGAGATGCCAGGGAGCTGCAGGGGCCGGCCAGGCTCAGCCTCCTCACGCTCTGAAAGGGGTTAACAGCATAGTTTGTGCTTGCGACAGCCCCTGGGAGTGACCGTTCAGTCTTCTTTCTTTTTTAAAAAATATTTATTTATTTATGCATGTAAGAACTGGGGTACAGGCCAGATGTGGGGGTGAGAGGATTCACCAGAGACAGAGTGGGGAGCAGAACAGGCGGATCTACTGAAACACACTGCTGAGGAGCCTCCTTGGAGGCCCAGTGGGTTAAGCAACACACTATGAAGCAGACCGCAGCCACTGCAGCACGAGTTCGATCCCTGCCACCGGCCAGGGAGGGGGCCCACAAGGCGCAGCAGACCTCTCCTGCCTCCCGCTGCTCCCCTTAGCAGTGTGATTTCAGTTGATCTGCCTGTCCTGCTCCCCACTCTGTCTCTCACCATTCACACCTCTGGCCTGTACCCCAGTGCTTATATGCATAAATAATTTTTTTTTAAAAAAAGAAAGAAAGAAACACTGCTGAGGGGAGCTGCGGGCGAGGCAGGAGAGGTCTGCTGTGCCATGTGGGTCCCCTCCCTGGCTGGGCATCGAAGTCAGCACCACAGTGGCCGTGGAAGCTCCATGTGCGGTGCTCAATCCGTTGCGCCACCAGGGAGGCCCCAGCTCTAGTTTTTTAAAGATGAACCCAGATCACCTTCTGCAAGGGCTACACCAGCCCACAGCTTTTCACGCCACTTACAAAGTGTTCTCTGTCGTCGCTCATGGACGCCTGAAAACTGACCCAGCCCCCTCTTGGAAGAAGGATAAAAACTAAAGCGATTCCCTGGGAGGCCCCGCGTGCCACAGGCTTGTCCGTAGGGAGGGTCCTCCCGCTGAGCTCGGTCTGTCTGTTCTCCTTTCAGATTTTTTGGGCAGGACGGAGATCCGCGTGGCCGACATCAAGAAGGACCAGGGCTCCAAGGGCCCGGTGACAAAGTGTCTCCTGCTGCACGAGGTCCCCACGGGAGAGATTGTGGTCCGCTTGGACCTGCAGCTGTTCGATGAGCCCTAGGGGGCCGGGCGCCCCGCTGTCCCGGCCCCGGCAGATGTGTCTGGAAGTGCGGTCACTTAGCTAAGATCCGCAGTTGGTGTCTGGCCACAGGGCGGCTGGACAGGGCGGCTGGACGGTGCAGACAGCCTCGCAGAGCTTCTAGGAATCACTCGACAATCCACCCTCTGCCCTGGCCACTCCCCACTTCCAGAGACAAAGCTGCTCTCCCTTGTCCCGTCGCTGTCTCAGTTTCTGGGCTTCCGCCGGAGTCTGGCCCACTGGGGCTGAGACGGTCCGGCACTGTACAGTAGACTTACACACGCGGTGTCTGTGTCTTTGAGCTCCCACGTTACCCTCCTATCCTTGCCTCTCCCAGCCCCGCAGGGCAGCCCCCTGCCTTGGACGCCCTCATGTGTCCAGGACACGGGTGACAGTGCAGTTCTTGCTTCAGAATCACTGGGCCTCACAGGACCTGCTGGCCCGGCGTGGGCCCCTCTGGGACATGGTCTCTGGACTGGCTCTTCAAGGAGCTCCCTTCAGGGAGAGGCCCGCAGGCATTTTGCTGGAGCCGTTCCAGCCCCGTCTGGGTCTCTTGCTGTCACTGCAACAACCACTGACGACTTGGTGATGCAGTCGGACCCCAGCATGCCCAGGAGATGGTTGGGGGGCCTGGTGCCCACCTGTGCTGGATCCGATCACCGTGGGTCACCCCAGGGATATTTCCCCATGGGACTGACTGCGTCCTGATGGCTGGCCCAGCTGGCCCCGTCCTCTGGTCTGGGGTCCTGTGCTGTTTATGGTGGGCAACCAGCTCTGAGCCTGTTTTTGCCTGAGCCTGGCTCAAGTGAGTGTCCCAGAAACTTTTCAGGGGCTGTCTTTGGTACTACCTTCCCTCCAAAGGCATCCCCAAGGTATGAAAAGGAAGAGTGACAATCCGGGTGGGTGGAAAGGTGTGAAGGAAATCTATTACGGGGTTGGGAAGACCCCAGGAGCAGGCAAACCCCATGGGGGTAAGGAAGCCTGAGACTCTTTCCCCTCCCCTCCATACACAAACTACCTGTCAGGGACACACACGTGCTGGTGGCCAGGGTCGGTGGTGGCACCACGTGCCAAGCTGGTTGGTTTGAGTTCTTCAATTTTTCCCCTTAAATGCTAGGAGGTAGGCTGGTTAACTAGACAATAACTTGATTTGCTAATGAGAAGCGTGGGTTGTCGTTCGTTTGCATGTTCGTGTTCTCATAATTCCAGTTTCCTGTGGCCACGACGAGTCCTTTGCATGTTTTCTCGGTAGCGGCGTGCAGCCTCCCTGTGTTAGGTGGTGTTTTCTCTCACCATCGGTCCTTAGACTTAGGGTGTAGAAATGCTTTCTCAATGGTAGCCTCAACACCGAGTAACCACATTGGAGGAAAATGAATGCACAATCGTGAGTTTCCATAAGAACCCAGTCCTATTGCAAGCAATTTTTAAAATGTGCGTGCGTGCGTGTGTGTGTGATGGAAAGGACAAAAAAGTTTACATTTCATACTTTTAAGAAACACCTTATTATTTATTTATTGACGATAGCATAGAATTTTGTATCAAGAACAACAACATAAGTATTTTTTGAAACAAGCAGATATACTCTTTAGTTAGAAACTTTCAACTCGACCGACTAGACCAAGTTTAACTTCAAACTTGTGTTTGTTTTCCCCTATCGAGCAGAAAATCTGGTGAGAATACTTTAAGTTTATATATTTTGATGTTGTAAAGATCCTTTTAAATTAAACCTATAAGTAGACATACAACTCACCATCCCTATTTCTATACCCAGTACATTTTGTGCAGTTTCGAAGACCATGTCACACGGGTAAGAAAATAGGCAATGTGTAAATGGGGTGTAAATCAGGTCAACATTCCAGTCTCTCTCTTTTTGTTCCCCCTTTTCTTCATTGGCTCTCTTCTTCTGTTGTTGTTGGACGTCACTGCCCAATGGCGCCATGACAGACGTCTTGTAGCCTTTTGTGCCCGGCCCCCTTGTCACCCTCTCATAGAATCCCATTGTGGGAATCAATGTACCTGCAAAAGCAACAGTCTTTTCTCCCAAGGGACTATCCTGAGCATCTCAGGGATGCTCCTCCAGGGTCGTGATTCTAGATCAATGTCCTTGACCCCACCCCTGTCATTTCTAATGTGACTAGTGGCATCTGGGGTTGAGGTAGGCTGACCCTCCAGGGGGCCGTGATCTAAGACTTAGGAGTCCTGATGGGGACAGAGGCATTGGGTGACGCATGGCGCTTCGTGCTCTGAGCTCTGTTCCTTCACTTCTGCCTGCGGGGTTCCATCTCACTGAGAGCAAATGCCCCTTGCTGGTAAGCAATCTGCCGCCCAGCTCTTGGCTTCTCAGCCCAGGCTCTCCGGGCCACTGTGTCTGGCGTTCTGGCCCCAGCTTCAGATGCTCTCTCCCTGGCCACAGTGAATCTGTCTCGCCTCTGAGGGTCTGTTCTGCTCCTGGGCTGCTCCCTGGGGACAGGCGCCCTGGGGCTGCCCTTCTTCCTGGACCAGCTCTCCTGGTCTCAGTCCTTATACAGCCCCTCTGGCTGCTGTCATCTCCCTGAAGGCAGGAAAAGCTTTGTCTGAGTCACTCCAGGGGTGCTGTGACCGTGGGTGGCTTGTTCACACCCAGGCTGGCCTGACTCTGGAAGAGGGATCTTTCTAGGCTAACCTCACCAGGGACCTTGAGGAACCAGGGCCAGCCTCTGAGTAACAAGTCCTGGTCCACTGCTGGTGGAGGAGAGGGCTGTGCTCCTGGAGGACAACCGAGGGGCGTCGCTTTACTTCTTGACTTTTTGAACCATCTGAGCATGACCCAGGTGTATGAAATGGGCACCAGCTTGTTGAAATAGCAGTGAATATTGGAATAAAAATAATTGGAAAAAAAATCCCATCCAAAAAAAAGAAAGCAAATGAGCCATCTGTACTGTCCTATCTTGGTGAGCTGGGGCCACACCCCAGGGGCTCTCTGGGGTGGGAAGCAGTTGGTGCCGAAGCACCAGGGATGGCCGCAGATGGCCCATCTGCCCTCCAAGGCTGGCCAGGTCGCTGTCTCTCCAAGATAGGGCTGGTGCAGCATAAAGCATTGGCCTAACAGAGCAGAACATTCCAGAATCCCATAGAGGGCGGCGAGTGGAGGAGGTGCTTCTTTTTTGGTGAGAAATTTGGAGATCTTGGAGTATATTTCAGAGTTTGCCACTACTTGATATAAAAAGACTTCACACTCTAGCTCAAATAGTTTTTTTCTAATGATTGGGACCTTCTGATTCATAAGAAGAAAATTAGGATTGGGACCCTAACAACTTTAAGAAGTTCTTTTGGAGACAGTAAGTAGGGCTTGCTTTATATTGTTTTATGCCCCCTTTCTCCGTGGGGGTTGGGGTGAGCTCTATAGCAGATGTGAATGCTTTGAAATGGGCACCGGCTACCTGAGAGGGACCTGTGGTTAGTGTGAGGGTAGAGATGGCCCCAGGTGCACCTGCCTTACCTGTTCACGTCATCCTGTGCCAGAAAGTGAGGTGACGAAGACCGTCGAGCGCCCACCACAGAGGCATCAGCAGCAGCCAAAGACCTGAACAAGGTGAACCCTCACAAGCCCAAGCTGTCCTCTGGGGCATTTGATAAAATACTCAAACACCTTCTCTTTGGGTTGCTGAAAGCTGGCCAGGTGCTTCCCTTTTCTGCCAGGAACGGCCCAGGTCAGCTGCCAGGACTCACCTGGCCATGTCCTGAGACATGTTTTGTGGGAGCTGCTTTGTATTGTGTAAACATAGCTGGAATGTGCATTGTATTTGGAAATTGTCATTTATTTCAGCTAAAAGAAAGTTCTAGAACTCCTGTCTCCTTACAGTACGTGATGTCAGATCCAGGCTATGCTAGCTGGTCGTTGGGCTCCGCTAAGGTATGTAACCTGCTCTCTTTAAGAGTCAGAGTTTAGAGAGTACACATGGGACACCTTTTCCACACGCAGGAGAGATGACACCTACGAACTCTCTGTCTAGAAGCTTTGGGTCCCAGCTGCCAGCACTTTGGAAATTCTCCTCTCTGGGCTCAGGAAGTCTCCTCTCTGGGCCCATCCCGTGCCAGGGTATCTGTGGGGGCTGCCATTGCGGCTTTCATGGTCTAATTACAGGTTATTTAATAACACCTGCTGCTTGTCAGCACTCATCTCCACCCCAGATAATCATTTCAGTTATAGCCGAGTCAGTTCTTCCGTTGAAATGAGCCCTCTGTTCCCTGGCCTCGGAGAACCAGATCACCCCCGTGTAACAGAGGAACTTTTTTCAGTGCTATGTGTGGTTGTCAGGTGTCAGGGCAAGACTGCCTGTATGTCAGGGTGTGTTGTGAGTCGTGTTTTAATAGGACTCTGTTCTGCTTTCTGTACCAGCTTATCGTGTTCGTATCATGTGACTATTTTATTATTCGATACCCACCCAAATAAAACCGTTCAGAAGTGGGCTTACTTGGTCAGCCTTGAGAGAGTTAAGTGTTTCTCTAAATTTACCGAGAATCTACCAGTCACCAGGGTTTCCTTTTATGCTGTGGTAGGAATGCATATTTTTTTCTTCCAGAAACCTTGGTTTGAACCTTTTTCTTTAAAAACAGTAACATTTCCGTGTGGCTGTGTTTCTAAAACTAGGTTCCTTGCATTTTTCCTCTTACACGCAAACCCCTCACTTCCCCCTGTTTGTGTCTAACAGAAGGGGGTGGCGGCAAAGCGTGGGGTGGGGGACGGGGAAGGAGGCTGGACGCGGGAAAGGCAGGGCCGGCTTTCCAGGACCCAGAGCGGCGGCCACGGCGTCTTACCCGCCGTGGCCGCCAGGGGGCGATCGCGCCGGACACGTGCAGGTGCCGGGGCGGAGCGCAGGCCGCGGGCTCCACCTAAGGCAGCTCTGGGACCGCGGTGTTCGGCGCTCGTCAGAACGACCCTGCAGGTGGGCAGAGACCCGGCAGGGAGCGTGGCCCCTAGAGGAGGGCGAGGGCTGGAGCTCAGCGCCCCGGGAAACCTAGTCACACTTCGCCTTTCCTTGCTTCTGGGCTCGGGGCTGGACTGGGGTCCTCGGCCTGTCCCCTGCTGCAGCCGGGGCCCTTGAGAGGGGGAGTCCAGTCACCTGGGGTGTAACGAGGCCTCCCCCACTGCTGAGTCCACTTTGGCGCAGGCTGGCGGAGGGTTCTAGCAGACGTCGGTGGGGGATGGGTGAGTGGCCACTGGGACACTTGGGTTTTCGAATTTCAAATGTGAACGGCCGGGGGTGTGGGGAGGGGCGCAGAGGTCATCGTGTGTGGTAGTGTGTGTGCGTGTGTTAGTGTAGGAGACGTGTCAGTGCGTGGGCGTGTTGTGTGTCTGCGCGCGAGCCCCGGGAACTGACGGCGAACAAGGGGGGCGGGGGGCGGGGGGCTGGCCTATGTCACACTCAGGACCTGCTGCAAAGTGAAAATTCGAAGCTCCTTGTTCAAAATTATGAAGCGCTTTGAGGCGGTGCTGGAGTGGCCCTTCCAAGTGAGGGTCCCCTGTAGGGCAGAGGCGACACCCCCGAGGCCGCCCTGCTCACCCTGTTTGCGCCTCTCAAAGCGGGGTGGGGGGTCCATCGTCCACCTCCTCTAGGGTGGAGCCCCGCCCCCGCGCCCTGGGAGGCCGTAGGGTGCCACCCGGCAGCGGTTTCAAAGCTCCGGCTCCCGCCCCCCCCCCAAAAGCACAGAGGTTGGGCAGTGAGAGGCGGGCCCGGGGCCGAGCCTCTCAAGGAGGCCTCACGGGGCTGGGGGTGGGGGCTACCTGCGGCCTCCGGGCCCCCAGTGCTGGTGGGTCTCCAGGGGCCGAGGGGCCTTTGAGACTTGCACGTCACCCACCGGGCTGCTGTGGCCGGTGGACGTCCGCGTGGGCTTTTCCCCTGTCTGGGGACACAGGAGGCTGTTCCAGCCCCAGCCTGCGAAGCCGCCCCCCGGGAGCAGGAACCTGAGTCAGGGGTGGGGAAGGGCAGCGCCCCCTCTGCTGGGCTGGAGTCCGCGCGCCTGGGGGCAGGGCTGGCGCTGGACCGAGTGGTCCATGGGTCTGCGTGCCCCTGGGGACCTCCGGACAGGGGGGCTCCCGGACACCATCTGTGGTTCTAAGGTGTGAGGGGTGATGTTAGGGGAGAGGAAAGACGCGCGGTGGGAAGCCTTGCGTTCTAGAAGCTTCTGGAGGCCGTGACCACGGAGCCCAGCCCCCTGCCCTGCCTCGTTGCTTTCTGCCGGGGCTTCTCCTCCCACTAGGCAGAAGACCCCCCAAACCTTTGCGCTGCGCTGGCTCCTGCAAAGCAGTGTCGTTTCTGCACGCTCAGAGCGTTCCTGCTTCCCGGTGTCCCCGGCTTGGAAAGTGTCCTCACAAGACGAGGCCAGAAAGCTGAGCAGAGATTGCGCATTCAGCCCGTGTGGGCTCGCCGGGTCACTTTGTCTGTCTAACCCGGTGTCCCAAGCAACCGCAAGCCCCCAAGTGTGGTGCCGGCACTCGGTGGGTGGGTGTCTGCACCGACAGTGTCCCAGCCACCCCTTCCACGCCACCCGCTAGACGGCCAAGTGTCAGGGAGTAGGCGGGCCGGCAAGATGCGGCCAGTGCTGTGGATGCTCACGCGTGCACTGAGAACATGCACGGCCCACGCCCCAAAGGCTCTGACCTCAGCCGGCCGGAGCCTGCGGCGTCTGAGGCCTCCTTACAGCGCGCAGCTGCGTAGACCTGGGCGCCGCGTGGTTTTCATGCAGAGCTGCCTCGACCCGCTCTGCACCCGCACCCCACGCGTGGGGGGACACTGTGTGAGTCCACGTTTCCCGGTGGGAAATCTGGGACCAAAGGCCCTGTGCGTGACCGTCAGCTTCCAACTCTGCTTCCTGCATCTTAGGTGGCCCCCAGCTAAGAAAAATGCAGAAATCCACTACTGAAGTGGAAGCTGTGTTCTTGAGGGTTTGTGGGGCGCTCTGCTGGGTGCCCTGGGGTGTCTGATGAATGTGTCGGTGGCCTGTCCAAGGCTGTGCTGTTAACTGTGGCATTAACTAAAACAGCTCCTGTAGTCACAGATATTTAACTTGTAATTGTAAAATGTGATTTGTCATCGAGAGATTATTTTTCTGTATGTATATGAGAATATTTTAGGAATCTAATTTAAGTGCATAAAACTATAGAAAAAATGAAAAACCTATTCTAGGAGTAGACGATGCTTGGTCAGATTATCTGGGTTCAACCCAACTAAATTTCTTTATCTATAAAACCATCCAAGTTGCATATGTTAGAAATTCAAAGAAGTTATTTCCCCCCACGCCCCCACCCCTGCTGCCCCCCTACAGGGAGCCTGATGACTTTAAAGGAAAAGGGAGGGGGTGTGATAAGGCAAAAGGTAACCCCTATCCAGAACCCTGGATGAGACTCTGTTTCATCCAAAACTGTTTAAACAGGTGACAAATTCTGGAGGTGGCTGTGCAGGAAGGGCAGGAGGACTGAGGGTGTGTGGCTTGTCAGTTCCAGATCTGGGTGTCACACAAGCTTCTGGGGGCCCCAGTGGGTGGGTCAGGTATTTGGGGCTGACCCAGCCTTTCCACAGAGCTGAAAGTGGGAGGGAGGCCCCCCAACTTGGGGGCCACCCTTTGCAGTTCTGGCTCTGGGGAGACTCTGAATGTACAGTCCCCTGGAGTCTACATTTTCCACAAAATTTTCTGGGGGCATCTTCATTGCCTTCCCCTGTTGTACTGCTGGGGAGTGGGGGCTGGAGGATGGTGTTGTAGTCTCTGGGGTGAACTTTCTATGTACGCAGAACAGGCAGTCCAGAACAACCTCCTGGATACCGTGCCCCTGATATCCCCCGAGGGCAGGAGACCACCCCTTGCTTCCCAGGAAGCCCACGCTGCTTCTGGGGTACAGCTTTCTACACTCAGTCCCCCGAAGCCCCCGTAGGGCACAGAGGGGGGATGGAGTCTAAACCCTGACAGCCCCGCCTCCCCTGGAAGGCCAGAAATAACAACACAGAAAACATCCGGGCTCTGGAGAGACGGGGCACAGCTGAGGGTCGTGGCTTGAGGACTCACAGGGAGGGGGAGCACCCGGTCCTCAAATACTGTGTGCTTCGAGATGCTGCCAGAGCCCCTTTATGACGGCCTTGACACTGCTGAGATCCAAGGAGGGAGCTGTGATTTCTAGAAACTTCCCTGAGTCATACAAGTGGCCAACAAGCCACATCAAGGAGCTGTCCACGTGACTGTAAGTGACTTTGTCCCCCAAGAGGGAGCCACTTAGAGGTCTCGTCCACCGCCAGCGCCAGAGGCATGTCCTCCACCAGCAGAGGCCCGGGCAGCCTCCTGCACCCAGGCCCTCTTGCCTGGGGCGGCCGGGGCACCGCATGCGCGTTCTGTCACCCGCCCTGGGCCCTGGCTGTTCCAAGGAAGCTTGGAGACAAGAGAAACCAGAGCAGGTGCCGCTGCCCAGCAGTGCCCGCTGGTCACCCAGTCGGCCTTGCCTGTTTGGGAAAGAGTGTGCGGACCCTGACCCGAGCCCGTGTGTGACCAACTGCCACCGTGCTGGGGCAGCTGGCCTCTTGCAGCCCTGCCTGGGGGCTGGGCCTCCACCCCCCGGATGTCCTGTCGTCTGTAGCATACTTCTGTTGCCGAACAATGGTACTGTTTAATTTTCCATAAAAGGGAGACTATCTTGTCTTATGTAATGTCGATGGGATCTAAAAATCACTATACACTACTATAAATTGTAGAACTATGTATTCGTCGAAGGTTTCATAAAGCAGGGCCAAAATGTTGTTCCTTTTTTTGTTTAAACGAAGCTGAGGTTAGTTTTCTTGTTCGAGTATTCCTTTGGCACCTTCTTATGTGTGAAATGTCCGATTTTACCGATTCAGATGATGGTCACTGAGGTTTCTTTTTTTCTTTCCTTTCTCTCTCTCTTTCTAAACCAGTAGCAACAGCAGTACAAATTGCTGTTCCTGTGTATCTTGAACCTGAAAGGAACAGTCTGTTCAGAACAACTCTCCGGTCATTTTGACCTGTACGGTTTAAATCCACATAGTTCATGAATAAAACGAGAAAAGCCAACTGCCTCAGTGGGTCATTCTGTTGCATCCTCCCTGCCCCACCTCCTGTCTGAGCAGGCAGGAAATGAACGGCCCATCAATGTCCTCTTCCTGTGTGTGCGTCTCCCTCAATAAGGGAGCCCATAAATTATGCAGCCCACGAATAAGGCTGCAGTTGTGGGAGGAAAACTTTAAAAAGAAACTGAAAAAGCAACCCCAACTCTCAACCCCTCACTCCCCTGGGCCTCTCCAGACAATGCTGGGACTCAGAAGATGTCCATTTCCCTGAAGCCGGCACTGAGACTCTGCGTGGTTTTGCTTGTGTTAGTGTTGGCGCTGTAGAATTTTTAGACTTGTTTGCTTTAAGTGGGTTTGTTATTTTTTTGAGATTGATTTATTTATGCATACAAGCTCTGGGGTACAGGCCAGAGGTGTGTGTGGGGGTGAGAGGATCCACCAGAGACAGAGTGGGGAGCAGAACAGGCAGACTGACTGATACACACTGCTGAGGGGAGCAGCGGGAGGAGGCAGGAGAGGTCTGCTGCACCCTGTGGGTCACTCCCTGGCCGGCAGCAGGGATCGAACTCGTGCTGAGGTGGCTGCAGATGCTTCATAGTGTGATGCCCAACCCACTGTGCCACCAGGGAGGCTTGGAGTTTGTTATTTGTTGTACTAAGATAAATATATAAGATTTTTAATGGAAATGAATTTTAGTATTAGTAAATAATATAGAAAAGATAAAGACTATAGTTATTAAATTATGTATTTAAAGTTTTTTTGAGGGTAAAAGTTTAGTTAAATAGGACTGCTTTAAAGTAAGACCTAAAAGTTGGTTATAAGTTTAAAATATTTTTTGGTGGAGATTTATAGAAAAGGGTTAGAGTTAGATAAATTTGGGAGGAAAAGAGTAAAATTAAAATTAAGATAAAAGTTATTGTTAAGATTTTTATGGGCTTTTATTTATATTTGATTTAATTAGTTTAGGATTAAAAAGTAAGCATAGTTTTTTATGTTTTATGTGCTTTTTTTAGTTTTTTATTTTGCTTTTGTTTTTGTTTTTTTAAAAGGTTAATAAAGGGTTTTATTTACAAGAGAAGGGGAAATAAAGAAATGAATAACACAAGGAGGAGAGACAAATCTGTAAATGTCCTACCAGTTCCTCGAGCTGGAGCCCAAGGGCACGCTGAGAGCTGGCCCCAACCAAGAGCCCCCAGGCCGGCATGTCTGGTTCATGCCCAGCCTGACTGTCGAATCCACCCTCAGGCCCCGGGGATCCGCTCTTCGATGATGCCCTGATAGGATTTGTGGTTTGGGATATTGCTGGTCTGGCGTGGGGGCTGGAGTCCATAAACCTATTTGTGTAGAGCCTCCCTGGTGGCGCAGTGGGTTAAGCAACGCACTTTGAACAAACCGCAGCCACTGCAGCACGAGTTCGATCCCTGCCGCCGGCCAGGGAGGGACCCACAGGGCGCAGCAGACCTCTCCTGCCTTGCCCGCGGCTCCCCTCAGCAGTGTGTATCACAGTCTGCCTGTTCTGTTCTTTCTCTTGTGAATCTGCTCACCCTCCCCTCAGCCCACCCCACCTCTGGCCTGTACCCTACTGCTTGTATGCATAAATAAATTAATCTTTAAAAAACCCCACAAAAACCTATTTGTGTAGTTCATGCAGGACAACCTTCCCATAACATCAGGAGTGCCCAGTGGCGAGGGAAGAGAGGACAAAGACTTCCCGAGGGTTCCTGACCTTCCACCAAGAAGCTCCTCACTTGCAACTTGCCTTTTCACTCTGGGTGCCCTTAGCAAGCCCAGCACTTAAAAGTTAGTGACTAATTTATAGCATTTTTCTTCTGTTCTGATTTAAGGGCCCCTCCTGCCACCTCCCACCTCCATCTCATCACTCCTTTATCTCAACAAGTCCTTTGAATTCTCTGGGTGACCTGGACACCTGTTGAATTGTTTGGGTGCATTAAAAAAAACTGCCTGGAGCAGTCAATCTGTGTCTTCTGTCCAGCTGGCCAGAATCCACTTTCGGTGATAAAAACCTTACGTCCTTTTCTTGGTTGTTCTTTGAAGTCTTAAAAATATCTATGTCCTCAAAAACAAAGAAAATAAGAAATTACTTTCCCCAAATGACATCTGCTTCTTTCCAGGACTGACAGGTTCGCCTGTGCATAGCTCAGGGGGTCAGGCATGCCTGGCACAGAGACCCAGCTTACCAAATCCTCAGGCAATATTTTATTCTACGTTGTTGTTTTTCCTCTCGTTATAGACGCAATAACACTTAGCAGGCAGGAAATACAGCAAGCACAGAAGAATACAAAGGAAATCAAATCACTCCGTGGATTCCTACACAGAAACAGACGCCAAAGCTTTGACGTCCCTCGTTCTGTATTTTTTGTGGGGGGTGTGCATTCTAGATGCTCTCGTGCTGTTTCACAGCTGATAGGCCTTGAGCTCTTCCCATGTGCTGGGCCCTGCTCGATTACGTGATTTGCAGACATCATCTCACTTATTTGATGGCGTTCTTTTAAATCAGGTGTATAGTCTCCCACTCTTTTTAAGGACTGTATAGTATTCCATTGTCTGAAAACCTCCTAGTTTACCCTGATTTATTTAAACTATCCTAACTAGTTACCTGTTTAGGTTGCTTTAAAATTTCCACCTTGTAAGAAATGCTGGGAAGTCTTTCTGTACACAGATCTCTGGCGTGGACACTGCGGGGCAGGGCTGGAAGCCTTTCCTCATCTCTCCCCGACCCCTCACTTACTTCTCAGGGAGGCTATTGAATTGGCTCTTGAGGGGCCGTATTGGAGCGAGAGGGCTCCCTCAAACATACTTGGTTTTCTGCAGTCTTGCCTCAGAAGCACGTGGCTTTACAGGGATTTACAGTGTGGGGCCTTGCCCAGGGCGGTGTGGCCTGGCTGCCCAGGGCCAGCAGGAGGGCAGCCATGGCATCTTGGAGATCCTGGGGTATGGTCCGGTGACAGGCTCAGCTGTTGTGACTTAGAGCCCCGGCATCCCGCGGTTCAAGCGGAGTGGTTTCTCTCATGTTAACCTGCACGGAGGGCCGGACACAGCCGGGGGAGGCGGCCCGTAAATCACTTGACTTCCTCCTGGAGCGTGGCTCTCCACCTCCACCACCTCACCTGCGTGTAACCGTGACCAAGATGAGGGCAGCGGCTCCTTGTGAGGCTAGTCCAGGAAGGCCAAGCTCGTTTCTGCAGGACATTGGCCCACGGTCAGCTGCTGCAGGCAGGTGAGTAAACATTCTCTTGGGAAGCCCGTGTACATTGGGGTGGAGCTGCAGTCTGGCACACCCTGTTGTCTGGAAAAGGGCCCCAACGGTGCCTCTGCCAGTCGTGTTTGGGGTTATGGAGCGGGCATGGCAGGACGCTGTCAAGCCTGTACCCCACATTGGCTGCAGGTGCGATAGTTCCATTTGTGGAGAGGAAATGAGGTCTGGGGGGCTGCACTGCAGGCTGGAGCAGCGGGGTGGCTTGCACACCCCACCCGCACCCCACTGGCCCCAAGATCTCTGCTTCCCCACCCCGTCAATGGGTGATGGGGGACGGCGGCCCAAGTCTGAGCCTTACTGCCCAGGGCAGGTCAGGCCGTGCTCTACCTTACAGAACCTTCTGGCAGCGTGGAGATAAGTGTGGCAGTGGTTGGCCGGGCTGCATGTTGAGTGGACTTTGCAGCGTGGCTCCACGCTCTTCTGGCCACTCGCCAAGAGCAGTTACAGGGTGCCTTGAGTGCAGGGCCCACACGTCCCTCTGAGGCGTCTTTCCTGGCAGCTTTTGGGTAATTATCAGAGAAGCAAAAAGGTTGATTTCCTTTGTTTGGCTCCCAGCCTACGCTACCTTCAGCCCAGCGGTTGGCTGGAAAAGCTGAGGGACCTCAGGGCACCGTTTCACCTGCTCTGGCATTGCTGCTTTCAGTGTGGAAGAACATCGGGATTTCCGGTTCTGGCTGAAGCTCCTGGCCTGCCTCAGTCCCCGATACCCCTGGGGTTGCGGCAGTAAGCCCGGCACCTGCTTGGCTACCTCCTCTTCTAAGTGGTTCCCTCCTGGACCTTTGCCAACGGGGGTTGGATGAATGCTTGTGAGCTGGCTAACTGCTTCTAGATAATAAAGACTTTTGGACAGAACCTCCCTCTTCACAGGGTATTCTGGAGGGCAGGCCTTTTGAAATACACCACTTTGGGCTCAGAACCAGCACGGTGCCCGGGACAGAGCTGCTAGAGCAGCCCCACGAGCAGACCCGGAGCACCGGGCTGAACCGGCTCTCGAGGGCGCTCTCCGGGGCTTGGGCCTCGGGCGGCAGCAGCGGCGTGACTAGCAGCTGCCATCCCAGACTGGGCGAGGTCATTATTGCTTCGGGCAGACGGGAATTCTGGAGACTTCGGTATCTCAAATACGCCTGTGACGCTGTATTAGAGGACTGGACTCGTAGGCAGACCAGCAGGCAGGGAGCAGCACCGGACCCGCTGGCACCTCCCGTCAGCCCGCGTCTCTTTGCTCAGGTGTCTGCATTTACACGCGCACACCCGCATCCTCTGGCTTTCCTGGGGCCTCCCCTGACCCTCTTGGCCACGGCATCCGTACTGTGGGTTTGCGGGCTGTGTGCTTGTGCCAATGTCATATGTGGGCAATAAGGCCTGGGAGGAGAGCGAGCCGTGGGTGGCAGCCCTAGGGGCCAGTGGCAGGAGGTAGAAGGGCCTGAGTGACTGCCACAGGCACCAACAGCTGAAGGCCTGGTCTGGGGCAGCTGACCGCCGCTGGCAGGCCCCTCCCTCGGGGAAGTGAGGACAGAGCTAAACCTGTAGCGCCCGCGTGAACCGAGGCCTCGGCAAGGCCGACTGTTCTTCCTAATGGACACGAGCGTCCTGACTCCCCAGAATGACCTACACAAACAACAGAAGTGCTTTGTTCTTTGACCTTTAACGTAGGCCACTAGAAGACATAAAATAAGGCTTCCTGGGTTTCTTCAAGACAGCACACACGGTGTTCGGTTCAGGAAGCACTTTATTGTGGCTCCGAGCTTAGGCTTCCCCGGCACAAAAGCAGCACTTCAGACAGTCTCCCGCATCACCTTGCTCAGCTTCTGAATCTTGGTTTTTGCCGACATATCGACATACTTTTCTCCAATACGGACAATCATCCCACCCATGATCGATGGGTCAGTCTAAGAAAGAAAACAGGTTGAAAATGTGAACACAGCAGACACGTCACCGATCTAACAAAGACGAGCGCGTGGCCCGAGGCGCTACGATCACGTCCAGATAAAGCAGAAGTCTCTGAGTGGGATCTGTGGTTAAAGTGAAAACTGATACACAGCTTAGACTGCAGGCAAATCACAGCACGATGAGATCATTTTTATTTTCGATAGCCATTTTAAGTGCAAAATAACCTGAGGAAACACCACATGTAAGTAAAAAGCTTACCTTAACTTCCAACTTCAACACTTGGTTTTTACTTAGGAAGCTCTTCAGGACGGTTTTTAATTCAGTGAGCGTAGCTTCATCTAAAGGCTAAGAAAAGACAAAATTGCCCTTCAGATAAAGTAAAACAGAAATTTTCCACAGTAAGGAGAACGGGGGAAAACTCCCACAGCGCAGGTGACCACCACAGGCCTGCACCAGCTCCTGGGGCACTGCCCTGCAGCGCACGGCACGGGCAGCTCTCCGCCTCCGCTGCGAGGTGCTTGCGTGCAGCTCAGGCATGGACCGGTGCCTGAGGCCCGTGAGGCCGAGGACGCAGCCCGCCTCTGCGCAGCCCGCGACTCTGCTACTTTCTTGGGCAAGAGGCTGCAGTGAGAGCTGGTTCCAGATCGCCAGGCAGTGACACACCACCTGCCCCGGAGCACCCTGAAAGCCTGGGCAGCGGTGGAAGCCTGAGGCCGCGACTGAGGGAGCCCGCGTCCCCACACCCGGCCTGGGCCCCTCTGCTGCCAACCGTTTCCTTGTGAGAATGAGAAAGGCCTTGATGTACCCCAACCCTACCTCCCTGACCTCACCTGAGCACCCAAAAGCTAGCAAAAGTAACCTTCACGGAGTCAAACAGTATCTTCTGGGGGTGGTGGAGGGACAGTCAATCAAAGCATTGTTTGCTGAGACCCCCAAGGCCAGAAAACCCTCAGGTCCGTGCACGTCTTGCTCCATTCAGACCTGCACGGGGCATCTTGCACTGCCTGTCCCCTCGCTGGACAAGCCGGAGGCCAGCAGTTACTCCCGCTGCCCGTAGGGAACTGAGTCAACAGTCCAGAGTGGACAAGAAACTCACCCGAGGTCCCAACAGCCAGCAAGGACCGGTGCCGACACTAGAAATCAGTCTAGTTCTCAAGTCTGTGCCTTCTCACCAATCAATGCATAATTTTTTTAACATGGGAACTTATTTACTCAGTTTCAACATCAAGAGCTTTAATATCAGCTAGTTCTAAAAAGGTTACAAAAACAAGCATTCCTTGGAAGCCAAAACCCAAACAACCCCGTCCAGTAATCAGCGAATGACCTGCAAGGCCCCAGGGCAGTGTGACCGTCTGGCTGCTGAAGCCTGGTCTGAGCTGAGGCGATTTTCAGCCAGGCCTATGCTTGAGAGGGGGTGCACTAACTTTTAAACCTCAAATGTGCAAGTATATATCATATGAAGTGTCTCCAACTGCTCTCCTGGAGAGTTAGATGCTGTGCGCACTAACGTATTAATCCAGACGCGGTCAGGTGTGGCCCTCCCCGTCGGCCTCTGTCCCACTGACACGAAGCCCCAGCCCGTCCGCCTCCACCGACGTATGCATGGACGATGCATGTCCAGACAGGCGGGCAGTGAAGCTCAAGGAACACAGGGTTCTGGAGAGACACCTGTGTCACATGTGGCTCCAGCTTCTGGGAGTTTGGGCAAGCTACTTAATTTCCCTGGGTTTCCATTTCCTCGTCTGTAAAATAAGGATAATTCTTCTGCTTCGTGGATATTTTGATATGATCAATCACTAAGTGCTCAGCAAACAGGTTCCAGCAAGTGGCTGTTACCCCAGCCTGCCTCGATAAGTCAGGACAAAGGGCCGTGTGCTCCCCCATTCCCACTCCCCGCTGCAGAAGGTCCTAGAGGCTCGAGTTTCAGTAAACTACTGAACAGCTAATAATAAAGTCACCCAAACCCGTCGGAACAGAAACCACCGTTTCCTGACCCGTTCCGGTGACTTCTATGTCCGACTCCAGGCTCAGTCCCCTGAACAAAACCGGCCCTTCCAAAAAGGAGCTTGAGCAGCTGGTGTGAGACGCTGACCTCTCGCACGCCAAGTCCCCTTTCCTGGTTTCCTCACTTTCAGCCTGTAGCCTGCTTTTCCCTTTGTTTTGCAAAACGTGGCCGTGGACTGCCAAGGCAAGGGCAGTGCCACCAGCGTTACTCACAGACGCGGTGGTGACCGTGCAGGGGACTTCTCCGCGGTGGACGCTCATCATGGTGGTGAAGGCAGAGATGATGGCAGGCGTGTTGTTCAGACGGCCGTTTTCAGCAAGCAAATCTGGGAAAGGGCAGGGGCCTCAGTAACGGGAAATTCATTCACCAAATATTCTAAATAATCTAAATACATTTAGATTATTCTAAAGCAAGTTGGGGTTAGCGGCCTCGAAATACTGCCTTCAATGTCCTTTACAAATGTGAATGCAGAAGATAAAACTTGTTATTTAAAAAGTATGGTTGATGTTTAAAAAAATACTCTGCACCGACAAGCTTTTAAGTTACTAACAGATCCGCAACAGATGTCCCATCCACAGCCTGCAATCTCATTTTCATATTTATGTCACGAATTCCAATATTTGGCTACAAATTCCCAAATTAACATACTGTATATTCAAAGACGAGGGCAGGACAGTGATTTCTCTGTAACTCAATGCCGAGCTGCCTCAGGGGCGTGAACATGACTTAAATGTCCCCAAGGATGCAGCAGCCCTGACAGAGGCACCAGCCCACTGGTCCCCCGCAGCCCATGCGACTCCAGGGCTGCGTGAGGCCTGCTTGCGCCTCAGTGTCCTTGCACAGCACGCCTCGCACTCTACTGCGCAAACTGCCCACGTGGGGCCGGCTGAAGTGCGGCTTCTCGTTTATCAGGCTGGGGTGGGGCCTGAGCCCCCAGGCCAACAGGGTTCTGGGTGATGTGGATGCTCCTGGTCCAGGTAGCAACACTTTCAGAGACTTCAAGTGCAAAAGCTCTTATACTTACTGATCAGGTTAACCGTGAGGGGAGAAAACCGCTCTTTCGCTGTCATGTCATTCAGACTCTTCACTTTAATGGATCGCTTCACGTGGGGATTCAGAATAGACGTGGCCATCTTAGGTTCCTTCAAGAGTTGCTAAATGCACCAAAAAATACTTTCTTAAACTCTGCAAAGCACAAATGACCCTAGCTGCCCACACACATTCTCAGCCACGCTTGTGAGGCATGCAGGCTACGAAGAAAATCAGTACTCTCAAAGCATGAAGGAGGGAAAGTTTATAATCAAATTTCCTCGGCCTCGTATGTTTTACACAGGACACAGACTCTTGGAAAAAAAACTGAAAACTCTTTATAAGGTTTCTTAAATTTATTTTTGCTCTTCAAGAAAAATTATAGAATAACAAAGGGGCCAAAATCTCTCCTGACTGTGGGTAATGTCCTGACTGTGGGTAACACTCCAGTTTCCTGAACACTAAGAGGATGCGGTGGGGCCGACACTGAAGCGCAGACCTGGGGAAGAGCTGTGGCTGCCAGGGGCCTGTCCCCCGAGAGCCGCTCCAGCGCAGGCTCATGCCGGTTCTCTGCAGAACCTTCCCGGCCCTGTGAGAGATCTCTGCCATTTCCAGAGCAGCCTCCATGAGCCCGGGAGAGCTGACAAAACGTGTGAGGATCCCCACGAGACCACTCGGACCCCGCTGTCAATCAGATGTCTGGACCCAGTGCCAAGGGCAGCTTCCAGCACCTTGTTCCCCACAGAAGCAGGTGGAGTGCCACGACCCAAGCACAGCCTATACTCAGGCACCTCTGCTTCCCACGCCGCTGGTGCCCTTCCATTCCTGTCAGCACCTTCCCCCAGGCGCCTGGCTGGAACTCTGTCTCTGATTCAGGCTACTGTCAAACATGCCACCTGATGCTAGAACTTCCACTGGAGTGGCACCACAGAAACATCTTCCCACAAAAGTGGCAGGTCTATACAAATTAAAAGCATTCTAGAATGTGAATTATTCAGTTTCTTATCTGTTGCTGCTGCATCATTCAGGGAAGTTAGCACCGCACTTTCTGGGCTAGGGAATAGCTATTTTTACTTAAGTCAACCTTCTGTGTCTTCACACCTTAACTGACCGCCTGGTGTCAGTCAAACCCCATCTAATATCTACAACCAGGTCACCCTGCTGCTGCGCGCACCACTGTTCAGGTTTAAAGTAGGCACAAGTGACAAGCAAAGGGCAACAACTGTCACCCCCAAGTGCCCGGAGGCCCTGCCTGGCTCCTGCCACCCCCGCTTCCTATCAGTCTCTACCAGCGCACTGGGCCCCGCCTGTGTGAGAACAGGACTAAGACAGCAAGTAGCATCTGAGTGGATAAAGGAGGGACGATCGAGCTAACTCTTAGGACAATGGTTCTGATAAAAGCTCAGAATCAAAATGAGTGACCCATGTAAGTATCAGTCCATCAACTAGCCCGCGAGGGCCCCTGCCCCTGCTGGATGTAAGATTAGAAAAAAATCTTCAGAAATACATGGATCCAGAAATCAGCAATTTTAAAACACAAAACCGAAACAGCACACCTTTCTGGAAAGACTGTCTGCTGGGCTGTATCTCCTTCTTTTCTATATGGAACTTACAGCCAGCGGTGGCGACACGAAAGCAAAGAAGGGGAAGGAATAAAACATGCGAAAACTCAACCCTAAAACTCAGTGAAAGCTTCAGTGGGGATGGCATCTGAAGGTGATACAGTAGGATGTGTGAGTTCAGCTTGTTTCCTCTTTGTGTTAAAAAACACAGACTCTGCCCCCGGCCCCGGTCTGTCACGCCTCTACCCGCTCCCGGGCTCAAGCACCCGTGCTCACTTTGCTGCCCGGTCTCCTCGGCTGTGCCACCCCCCACATCTTGGGAATAAAATAAAACCAAGAAACGGTTTCAAAGGGAAAGCAAGTTCTAGTAAGACAAAATCATTTTGTATAATAAAGACTATTTTGGAAACGCTTGGCACACACACATTGATTGTCAAGGGTGACCTTTTGATTCCTTTCTGAAATCCAGTTTTTCTTAAATTATAATCCTGTATTTGAATTTTACGTTTCTATTTCTTCTCTTAGCCCAAATTCTTAGTTCCCAATATCAGTGTCTTTATATGTGTCTGCTGATACCTACTGTATTATACGCTCAGAATAATACCCAGCCCTAATATTACTATCAATATCAGTGCAAAAAATGGCTTTTTAAATTTTTTTTGTAGTTCTTTTTATGTTAGGATATACCTCAACAGGGATGCATAACCAAATACCTAAAGGAGAAAAAATGTCACAGGAACTTCACAAGTGATGAAAAAGAAAGCTACTTACAGCCACTCTCACTAACTCCTTTTCCACCTGCTCCAGCTTATTCTGTTTAGAAGCAGCAGAGTAAAGAGCTGTGGCATAGCGACCTTCGACACCATACACTTGAACAGGTGGCTTTAAAATAAAAGTGGGGTTAGGGAGAGGAAAAAAATTATTATATTGTCAGTAGCAGAATTAAATATTTATAATTAAAACATATACCTTTTATGCATAAAAGTTTAAATAACTATGGCATCACAGCTCTCTTAGGTGTTATCTCTAATAAGCTAGGGATGTACACACTCAGGTGTACTTTCACGCACTTCATAGTAGCACTGTAAATTTCCTTCACACAGCCCCATCAATGCTGTGTTAATGGATCCCTCTGGCATTTTACCGAGTGCCTGATGCTTGACTTATTTCTTAAGTGAACTGTAGGGTATTTTCCTGCTGTCATGGAGGTAGATGCTTGAGGTGCTGTATGGTCGTAGTTTAGCCTCTGAATATGAATGATTTAGTTCTAGTTGAGCTCTACGGTCGAGCTGAGTAACCCTGGTGAAGTATTCCCACAGGCTGTTTGGTCTTTTGTAAAATGGGAAGACCAGCGATTTCCCACCTGAACTTTGGGTTTTAAGAAATCCTCATTTTTTTTTTTTTTAAAGATTTATTTATTTATGCATACAAGTACTGGGGTACAGGCCAGAGTTGTGGGGGGTGAGAGAATTCACCACAGACAGAGCAGGGAGCAGAACAGGCAGATCAACAGAAGCACACTGCTGAGGGGAGCAGCGGGCACAGCAGGAGAGGTCTGCCGCGCCATGTGGGTNCCCTCCCTGGCCGGCAGCAGGGATCGAACTCGTGCTGCAGCGGCTGCCGTTTGTTTCACAGTGCATTGCTTAACCCACTGCGCCACCAGGGAGGCCCAAGAAATCCTCATTTTTAAGATTATGCATGGGCCTATCACACAGCAGGCACTCAGTATTATTTGGTTCCCTGTCCTCACACCTCACATTTGGAGAACCACAAACTGTGCAGTCTTAGAAGTCCATGCTCAGGGGCACCTGACACACTTTCATCTGCTTTCCAGTCTCAAAAGAATGCATGTAACATACATACCCTTACAAGTTTGGAAAACGGCCTCACCACAGAGGTACTAAAGCTTCGTACCTTTAAAATAATAAAGGCAAGTAGATTAAGTGAGATAACTTGATGGATTTCTGCATTTAAGTCATTAACAAAAACTTTCAACAGAATTTTTAAAGGATTAGTTTGTTTCTTTGTGTCATCACACAGATTTCTAAGGGTGAGGTGATCTACATACCCATCCAGGAGTACACTTCTCCACTGAGAACCAGCCTTAGTTACTTGGGAAACTGCCTTCCCATTAGCTTCCTAGCAGGCTAGGAATGGGCTGAGACTAGCACACCAGCATGAGAGAGAAAACACTAATTTCATGAAAAATGTTCAAAACAATCTAAGATTTTTGTCAATGATATCACCGGCCTGGGGTGGCACTTCAGTAAAAAGTGGGAGCACTCCAATCACGGTTACAAGAGATGAACCTTAGGGTCCAAATACTATCTGAAGTAAAGATTAACCTTTTGAGTATTGCAGCCGAGTCTGCTGTGAGCACAGGCCCTTGTTCTCAGAGGTGGTGTTTCGTCTACCAAGGAGCCTAGCTGTAAAGGTTTACATGGTTTAAGAAGCACCTGCAAGGGCACAGGTCACCTTCCCGTAACTCCAGCTCTCAGTGTACTCTACTGAAACTGGCTGTGAGGACTGAAAGGTTTTAACACTTTTGGTAAAATTCAGTAATAATTTCAGTAAAAAATTCAGTATGACCCTCAGGGGGTCATATAGCATGTACGCATCGTGTTGGTGGATAAGAGAGCACAGATTTTCCTTTCAACTCCATCTTATGTGAGTCGGTGGGTTCGGATCTCAGCTCTCCCTCCCTCTGGCTGAGCAGCCAAGGACGAGTCGCTTAAACTTTCTATCTCACTGTCCTAAACATGTGATTTACAAATGTTCCTAGGCATTACGAATGACCCCTGCCAGCTTTAACCATTGCGGGGGTGGGGGGGAGATCGGGGGTGAACCGCGTTCTTTCCTAGGAGTCAAAGGAAGCCCGGTCCCCTTTTCTGTACCCCTCAAACCTGCTGCCTCCGGGGCTGTGCTGGGAGGACGTCTAGGTCAGGCACCCGAAGCCCCGCGCCCTCTGCCCGGCCAGCGTCCGGGAGGGAAAAAGGGGCTGTTCGAGCCTCCTGCATCGATCGCCTCCACTCTCCGGGCCCCACGACCTTGAACGCGGCGGCCACACCTGTGGCCTCGCGCTGTGGCGCTACGGGTCCCCCTCGTAGGGATTCTCCGGTTGGCTTCCAGGATCTCTGTCTCACCTGCCGGGAAAGCCCGGATACTGCTGGGGCAGCCATCTTCTCCCGGGCGGCTGTAGGTCAAACCCGATTTGGGAGAGAGCGAGAGATACGCGAGGGCGCACGCGCGCGTCAGCGTAGCCGCTCCGCCCCCTGGGAAATGTAGGCGCGGATCATCAGGACACATGCGCAGAGACGTCCCTCAGGCTGGGAGTTGTAGTCCGTAGACGGCGAGGTACCGGATGGACCCAAGGGCGAGACTCCACGGGCAGGGGGTGGGGCTAGTGGGCTCGGACTGAGCCGGGAAAGTGAAATTCCGGAGCGATTGACCATGGGGCGAGAGGGGGGATTCCCATTCACGTTCGTCACGAGCATCATTAGGATCTTACCATGTCTTCCGACCTCGTCAAAGGGCGTATCAAACCCAGTTTCTCAAGCTGTTTTCAGGACCGGACACCGTGTCCAGTGCTTAGCTCATGAATAGCCCCCACTATCCTCCCCAAGCCACCCCAGCGCCGCCTCATCTCACCTGAGAACAGGTTTGTGGGCTTGTGAGGTTTTGGTGCCTAAATTCATGATTCTGGGTAGGGCAGAGTGATTATCTGAGAATCAGGTAGTCTCCCAAATAGGAGATCTGGGGCTTGAACAGGGTGACCTAGAAACAGAACAGGACGCTAGCCCCAGCCGGTTTCTCTACATTCAGCTTATTTCAGTCTATCTCCCACAAATGGTGCTTACTCTAATGTTCTTGTCTCAGAGTTCCCTGCTGTAATAATGGGGTCCTGTGGCCAATTCAAAAAATTTTTTTAGATCTGTTATAGCAACACAAATTAATTCATTAATTTACTCTAACTCATTAATTTCACTCTTTTAGAGTGTAGTTTTCTTATTATAAAAAGCTTGTAGGAGTGCAGAAAAGTAGGAGTGTAATTACCTCTGTTCTACTACCCAGAGACAGCTGTTGACAGTGGTTTAGCGAGTTTCTCTCAAGTTTCTCAGGCAATAGCCTGAACTACGCAGGCTTCAATGACAGTTGGATGCTGACCTTTAGCACAATTATATAACTTCTGGGTTAGTCTGTTTCCTTATCTATAAAACAGGTGTTATAGTAGAATCTGCCTTATTGGTTGCTAGGGAAAATAAGGAAATTAACAGATACATGAAGTACTTAGAGCAACTGCTAGGTTGAATGGCACTCAATAATGATAGTTCTTTATTTTGTGTTTGGGTTTATGATTCTATATATAGATTCTATATATAGGTTCTATATATATGAGCCATATATAGAATCACAATGTAATGAATGACACTGTAAAAGTAATGTAATTTATAGTGTCACTTCGTGACTTGTGAAAAGGATGCTGCTATATATAGTGTGGATACATGTTTACATAGTATAAAATCACATTTCCAAGTGATAGAGTTTTATAACCACTTTAAGGGCTGCAGAATAAGCCACTGAATGGATATTCTGTTACTTATTTATTCAATGGATTTTTAACATAATTCAGATGACTTCCATTTCCCCCTCCCATTGAAAATAAAAATACATCATCTGAGCAATTTTATTTATTTATTTTATTTTAAAAAAGATTTTATTTACTTTGCATATAAGAGCTGGGGTACAGGCCAGAGGCATGGTGGGGGGGGGAGGGTGAGAAGATTCACCAGAGACAGAGTGGGGAGCAGAACAGGAAGATGGATTGAAATACATTGCTGAGAGGAACAGCTGCACCATGTGGGTCCCCTCCCTGGCCAGGGATTGAACTTTCGCTGCAGTGGCTGCAGAAACCCCACAGTGCTGTGCCCTTGCACCACCAGGGAGGCCCTGAGCAATTTTAGAGACAAACTTCTCTCCTCTTTAAGTAGGGTAACTTTCAAATAGATTTCAAAACTGAAACAACTTGGTGAGAAGGTAGGAGCACTTTGAAAATCTTTGTTGCACAAGGTCAAGTTGCTCTTCAAAAGTTTTAAACAATGTACCCTTCTTTTGCTCACTCTGCAACCTGTTTTTAGAGGTTATTTTCAAACAAATTCAAGGAAAGTATAGCATGTGACACATTTTATTGAGCACCTATTATGTGTAGCAATCAACCCCGTTCTCCCTGCTGTTGGATTCCCCTGACCTTCCAAGATCCTCGGGGAGGGCAGGGGTCCTCTGCAGTAATTTCCAGCTGTGTGTCTGCCATGCCTTCTGTACAATAACAGAGACTTTGGAAAGGAAAAGAGAATTTTGTCTGGGAAGAAAAGGGAAAAGGCTTAGCACTTTGTTTTTATAGCAAACTATACAAAC
The DNA here is from genome assembly GCA_019455555.1 of Galemys pyrenaicus. Lineage (NCBI taxonomy): Eukaryota > Metazoa > Chordata > Mammalia > Eulipotyphla > Talpidae > Galemys > Galemys pyrenaicus. The sequence continues at coordinate 16,349,313 of JAGFMF010011629.1, forward strand.
TCAAATTGTTTTAAAATTTGTTATTTTAATGACAGAATCAAGTGAACTTTCCCAGGGTCACAGGGCAGGACTCAGTGTTAGCAAAACCTAGACATGGGAGGTTCATTTTTGTTCTATGCTCACTTTTGATTCAAAACAAATATTGCTCACTGTTTGATTTTCTCTACAAAGGCACTACGTGTTGGTGAGGAGGACACCCCCCCACCAGGTGTGTTTTTCTAGGGGAAGAAAACGCAAGATCATCAACTGTTTATGTTTTAATAAGTGAAGTGACTTTTTCCCCCTTTGACCCAGAAAGAACCCTTCTAAAACTCAGAAATCTGGATGAAGGTTAATATGCAAAATGTTCACTCCGCTCATTTCAAAACAGCAAACAGTTGGAAAGAAATGCCTGAAAATGACAAAATGGCTTTTAAGATGGCACACTGGCATGCTATAAAGTGAGCTTCAAAAATTATTTAATGTTATAGAGAAATAATGACAGGAAAAATTACAAATTATAGACTCTGTGTAGTGTTCATTCTGACTATTACTACCATAATACAAAAAGTAGGGGGCCTTTCTGGTGGCCTAGGGGTAAAGATCACCTCCACGGCCTGAGTTCGATCCCCAGCCAGGGAGCTGACCCACATGGCGCAGCAGACCTCTCCTGCCTCCCCTCTGCTCCCCTCAGTGATGTAGTTCAGTCGATCTGCCTGTTCTGCTCCTCACTCTGTCTCTGGTGAATCCTCTCATCCCTTGTACTTCTGGCCTACAACCCAGTTTTATGTGGAAAAAGAAAAAAAAAAAGGATGCAGTCACTTACTGCTGGCCCTGGAATGGAGCTCCTGGTTTCTGATGACCTTCCCTTGTGACACGAAGGTCATGGCTTCAAGTTGACAATGAGCATGAAGGACCAGGCTCCACGGCTGGACCAGCACTGCCTTCCCGAGCTTCGCTTCAACACACACTCCACCAGCCGAGGGACTTCCTTCAGCTTTGCAGAGTAGATGCCAACGATGGTGTCTCCAGGGCAAAACCAGGTAACCCCCACAGTTCAAAAGTTCAAATTGTACCACTTTATTGTTATGAAAAATCACATAAATTGAAAGAAACCCAGAAGAATCACATAAACTGAAAGAAATCCAAAAAGGATTTTTTTTTTTTTAATTTGAAAAGCAAAACCGCATGCAGCAGCTTTGCTTTATGCCACTTTGGTTTACAGGAGGCTTTCTGGAATGCTGCTTTCGTATAGCAGGGGATGCCTGTAGAGAGTCCCTACATCCTGCAAGGGACTGGAAACATTTGCATCATTCCTGTGTTTATTTATCTCAGAGTGAATTCTGTTTCAACTTTTTTTGTTCCTATTTTTCTTTTTTTCTCCTCCAAGTTTACTTGGAGAGCTGTGCACGGATTCTTTAGAGCAAGGTCCTGTTAGGGGCCACAGGCTGGCAGTCTGATGCTGAGCTTCATATATAGCTTATCCTTCCTTCCATCTAAACCGTCAGAGTGGAAAAAGACTTTGACAGCCGTCTACATAGGTCTGTAGGTATCCCCGTTAAAGGGGGGGGGGGGAGGTTTAGGGACATCCCATCAATCAGACAAGCCCTGGGGCTGGATCGATCAGCCTTTGAAAAAGTGTGAGGAAAATGGACAGTGAAACTCCAAGTGCTGTGACCATATATAACTTTGAACCATTTAGTCTTAGGATTAAGGATACAGAAAGAAAGAATAAACCATGTGGAAAATGACTTGAGTTTTTGAGTTTCAGGAGGCGGCTGTGTTAGGAAGGTGTGCGGCATGGAGGGCCGCGTTCTGGAAGGCGACAGAGGGAGGCCTGGCGCTGCCGGGCTGAGCACCCTCCCGGCACCTACCCCTTGCTGGCCCTCAGCCTCCAGGCCCGCAGGTCACGCCCACCTTGAGGCCTCACCTACTCAGTGTTCCAGGTCACTGCTTCCCTCAGCCTGACCCAGGTTTCTGAAGGGTCGACCGGCCACTGGGGGGCGCCATCTCCTCACGTTGTAGTCTGCGCTGGACTCGGAATCAATGTCTTTCTAGAACTTTCGCCTTTGAAACCTCCGTGTTGGTGTTCCCCAGCAATGAAGCATCCAGGTGTTGCGAGAGTCACAGGCAAAATGAGAGCTGCTCTGAGCCAGATTCCCTGTGCTCTGGGGCCCGGCCTGTCTCTGCCGCACAGTCCAGTCACAGACCCCAGGAAACACGCCCCCGCCCTCTCCGCGCCCCTCCCTCCCTCCGGCCCCAGCAGCCTGGTCTGGGTCATCTCGCTTAGTTAGGCTCCTGCTCAGCTGACCTGAGACTTCCTCTTGGAACACCTTTCTCCTGGGTTTGTTGGGGAAACGTTATGGTGCCCTGTTCTGGGCGATGGCAACGGCAGGAGGAAGAAGCGAGGATTAGTACAAAACATTCTTAATGTTTGTTGATTTGGTAAAGTTGTTGACTATAAACTGAGAAGAGCGAGGGACACAGGAAAGGGTGTGTTCGCTGTCCTTTCCCATGTCCCCAGGCACTCAGTGGCTCCGTGGCCTGTTTTGTTTTTTTATTTTCATTTAAAAAATCTATTTTATTTATGCATACAAGGACTGGGGTATAGGCCAGAGGTGCAGGGGGTGAGAAGATTCACCAGAGACAGAGTGGGGAACAGAACAGGCAGACTGACTGAAATACACTGCTGAGGGGAGCAGCCGGTGAGGCAGGAGAGGTCTGTTGGGCCATGTGGGTCCCCTCCCTGGCCGGGGATCGAACTGGTGCTGCGGTGGCTGAGGAAGCCCCACAGTGCGGTGCTCAACCCCTTGCACCACCAGGGAGGCCCAACCTGGGTCCTGCTTTTTCTGCAATTGTCAGCTTTATTTTCATCCGCTTCTTGGGCTGTGACCCAAATGAAAAGCAGCATCATGGCATCTTCTGAAAGCTGGGATATGGGTATTGTCCGAAGAAACCCATGGCAGAGGCGCCTGCCTGCAGGGGGCGCTGTGGGGCGGCAGGGCGGGTTGGGGGTTTCCTCTGGGAGCTTGAAAGGGGGTGTGGTGATTTTACTAAGTCCGCGCTCAGGGTTCTCTGGTAGACGAGTAAGCATCTAAGTGTTTAGTAAAAAAAAAAAAAAAAAAAAAAAAAAAACCAAAAAAGACTATGGTACAAATAAAAATGTAGCGGCAGCGGCTTGGTAGGGGTTTGGTGTAAAAAAATGGTATGTTTACAAAAAGGGGGAAGACACATCCCCCCTCTACATGATGTTTAGAGGCAGTAGGATTGACAGCAAAAGTCAGGGCAAGGAACCACACAGATGAAGGGGGACGCGCACCCAGAACCTGGGCCTGGTTGAAATGCACAGCACAGTGAGGTGACCTCCCTTGGAGCCCCCAGTGGGATGTACTACCCCAAAGTTGCTGGTACAGCTTGGTGACCGGCCGATGATTTTGTTGTTTGCAATAGGGAAGAAGTTCCCAGAAACCCTTGCTTTGAGGTTCTGGGTGAGTAGCCGGAGCTCTGTTTGGCCAGGAGACTCAGAACAGACTCAGGACAAGATGGCTGAGCAGGACACAGGGCAGCGGGGCGGGCTGACCCCACGTTGCTGAGGCTGGGGATGGCGCGACCTGGTGAGAAGAAGGGAGGCTGCTTGAAGCCCCAGGTGTAAAGGCAGCCACATTTCGTGTAGCACATGAATTACTCGCAGATGGCACTGGTGGCCCAGCGGGGTAGGGAATGCTGAGGCCTTTCGCTGTGCGGGGCGCGACCGATTGGGCTGGGGCGTATTTCTGTGGGTTTTGACTACATGGATTTGCAGGGCTGGAGGGAAGCAGTATCTAGTTTGAGTTTTTAAGCAACGAGGGAGTTACTAGAGCATCGGGCCAGATCTGTGGGAAACACTGCTTCAGACCATCAACATTGTTGGGCTTGAAATAGTGTAGAGGATCACCCCCCCATTCATTCATCCACTCACATGATAATTCATCTACCAAGCACCCCCTTTGGGTGAGAGGGCAGAACAGAGGATACAGAGTGGAGGCAAGTGGGACTGACCCTGGCTTGAGGGGTCGGGGTCAACCTCCAAAAACCACTTTAGCTCTGTCCATGTATCTGGGAAGAGGTTGATATGGAGGTTCGCCCCCAAAATGAAATGAAATGGTATGTCATTTTACAAAGCCGGGCTTTCTTTCCTCTTCCATCTCCGCCGTGGTGGGCGTTGCTTCCACAGCCGAGCCCCAGAGAGGCAGCCGCTCCTACTGCCGTATCCTGGCATCTGACTGAAGCAGCGCAAGGGGAAGAGACGGTAAAGTAAACCCCTGCAGCTGGCAGAGCAGCACGTCTGGGTCTCCGAGGACCGCTCACCACAATGAAGCTGCCACGGGCTCGGGGACACGGGCTTGGCTCGGCCCACCGGTGCCGGCGTGGAGACGCTCAGTGTTCCCTTCCGTGCCCCCTGGAGTCAGCGGCGCGGAGCTCGGTTTGCTGACGTTCTGGGTTATGGGCAGCTTCCTTATTTGTATTCCAACTTGAAAGGTTTCCTGAGAAGCTTCTAGTAGGTCCTTTCACAGGCAGTAAACATCAGTCCCGATTTTTAGTTGAAATCAATGGTGGAACTGAAGAGACTACAGCTGTTCGCTGACGTCATCTGGATTGGAACCTGAACATCCCTTTTATTTTAAGTACTGAGTTGCAATCTCCAGTGGTTGGTCAGGGAGTAACCAGACCATGATAGACCTGCAAAGGAAGATTCTGCTTGCTGTTTATTTCTTTTTATAAAAAAGATTTATTTATCCATACAAGAACTGGGGTACAGACCAGAGGTGTGGGGTGTGTGTGAGAGGAGTCACCAGAGACAGAGTGGGGAGCAGAACAGGCAGATCGACTGAAACACACGACTGAGGGGAGTAGCGGGGAGACAGGAGAGGTCTGCTGCGTCATGTGGGTCGACCCTCCCTGGCCGGGGATCGAACTTGTGCTGCAGTGGTGATGCTTCAGCGTGGTGCTCAACCCTTTGCGCCACCAGGGAGGCCCTCTGCTTACTGTTTCTTAAAGTGATGATGAAGAATTAGCTGAACTGAGGAAATATTTGTAAGACATTGCAAATATGTGTCCTAAGACATAATTAGGAGGGAAACAATGTCACAAGCACGTTGTAAGCACGTCGTTCCAACCCTGCAGAGGTTGCCCAGTTTAGGTGCTGTGAGTGTTCAGTTTTCTCAAGCTCTGAGCTGTGGACCTTCCACCCGCCTGCAGGGAGCCTGGGAGAGGCTCACCCAGGTGCAGGTCTGCCCAGAGTCTCTGGAGAAGTGGTTTTGGGTGGGGCCTGGGAATTTCCCATTTTAACCCAGTGCCCCACGGGATTCTGACCCGGAGCCCTGGTAAATTCTTAGAGAACCCCAAGCAGCGGACACTGGGACGTTATCACTTAAAGGCTGAAGATGGTGCAAAATGGCAGAACATGAAAACCCGGTTTGTGGGTTCCCTCACAGCATCTCCACCCAGTTCCCCAGGATGTCCCTGGACCCCTGCCCCGGGGCTGCACTGTCTTGTTTACAATGTGGTGTGTCTGTGTGAGCGGACGGCTGAAACCGTAGCCAGCAGGTGCCGGCATCGCTAAGCGCCGGGCCCTGCATGTGGCAAACCCCTTCCTTCCTTGGGGTCAGAGAGCAACAGCGCGAGCAGCAGCGGTTCTCTCAGCCACTGCCCGGTAGTGAGCCTTCCGCAGCCAGGCATTGTCTGCGCACTTTACGTTCATTTACTCACTTAATTCACTCATACCCGGGGGGCCTGCTTAGAGACAAAACCATCCCCCGTCCTGCAGATGAGGAAACTGAGGCTTGGAGAAGTTGTTTAACATGCCCAAGATTACGTAGCAGGTCAGCTGGCTCATACCCAAAGACCCCAGGCTCAACCACTGTATTATTGAGCCCCCAAATGTACCTATGCTCTCTGAGCCAGCAACTCAAGCTGAGGGTCGGGGAGGGGTGCTGTCCCTGGGGAGAATAGTGATCAGTGTCAGGTGGCTTGGACTTGGCCGCCCTGGCTGAACGCTTTCTGGAGTGAAATTATTATTTAACTTCAACCTTCTCCAGCTGTGCCCTTCATGGTCCTAGCTAGTACAAAGTTAAAAACATTTGATAAAACGCATAAAACACAGCCAGCAGCGTATTTCCAAATCACGTTGTCGCCAGGCTGCCTTCTCTCGAAACACACATGTTGGGGGCAAGGCAGTTAAGAAAACTTCCACCCAAGTCTGCGGACGGGGGTGTCCACTGAACCAGGGAAAGCAGGCCTGGCAGTGGCATGGCTGGGGGAGGGCGCCAGGGAATCTGGGTAGTGACAACGCAGGCGGATGTATTAGCTTAGTAGCAAAACTCAAGTTTGCAAGGAAATCGATCTTCTCCCCTCACCAGGCCCGTTTCTTTTTTCTTCACTTTTCTTGGGTAACATGATGCGTCAATTTCAGGTTTTCAACGTTATTGAGATATAATTCACATACCACAAATTCACATCCCCTCTTAAAATGTGCATTTCAATGGCTTTTAGTGTATTCACAAGTCAGGCAGCTACTTCCACAATCTAATTCAAGAGCATGTCCATCAGGCCCAAGAGAAACCCATTGCCATGGGCACTTCTGCTCCAGCCTCCCTTCTTCCCCAGACCCTGGAAAATTAAGATGATTTTTAAAAAAGATTTATTTATGCATACAAGAACTAGGGTATAGGCCAGAGTTGTGGGAGGTGAGAGGAGTCACCAGCGACAGAGTGGGGAGCAGAACAGGCAGACAGGCTGCAATACACTGCTGTGGGGAGCAGCGGGCGAGAAAGGAGAAGCCTGCTGTGCCATGTGGGTCCCCTCCCTGGCCAGGATTGAACTGGGACTGCTGTGCGGTGGATGCTTCACAGTGCGGTGCTCAACCCAACTGTGAGGCCCAAAATGAAGATGATTTTTAAGGTGAGATGTTGGCTCTGTAATTAGTTGCAGAGACCCCTGGCAGTCTTTGCTGGCTTTGGCACCAGGTTGGTCCTGGATAAATGTTTTCTCTTGGACCTAAGTCTCAGCCTTAAGACTCTTCATTTTTTGTGTCTTGATAATTTTAAATTTATATTAAATGATTAGAAGAGGCTGTACTGCTGAATCCTCCCTTCCACCCCGCACATTTCAGAAGGCCTGAACTGAGAGGTCTCAGTTGTAGTTAACAACCAGATAAATGATTTATTGGTCTTATTTATAAGGCAGCTTGATGTGGGACAAGACAAGGTCATCTTTGGACTTATACTGTGACATGAACGTTGTTAGCCGAGTGATTTTTTTTTTTTTGTTCTTTCAACCCATAGAAACAGCGAGAAAAAGAACAGCTTGGTCTATAGGCAAGAAGCAGGGCTGGGTTCTGCTGTGCCTGGGTCTGAGCTGGGTGTTTACAGAATGGAAAGGAGATCACGCTTAGGCTGAAGTTGGCTTCCATCATGCCTGGGAATCTGCAAACTCAACTCCCACTTGTTGGCACAACATGAAAGCAAAAGTTTATCCCCTAATCCGGTGGCATTTTTAAATCCAGGGAGTGGGCTTTAGCTGTTCATAAATGTCACTTCAAGTCACACACTCTCTGGAGATACCAGTATTTGTTTACCCCTTCAGTATCCATGGAAAAACTTAGAATGAATGTCTATGAGGGTACGGATGATCAAGGAGGTTTTTCACTGTCTTGGGTGACCATGTACTCTCCACCCCAGATCTCTCTCTCTCTTTTTAAATTTAAATATCAGAAGCTCATGTGAAAGTTTTTCCTTTAATAAACAAGAGTAGATCGATGCATTGCTGAAAAGTAGGAATAACCCAAATGTCCATGAGTGGGGTGAGCAGGCAAGCAAAACAAGGCAAACAAACCGAGTGGAATATTATATAGCCATAAAAAGGAATGAAATACTGACACATGCTACTATGTGGATGGACCTTGTACACAGTGTGTACAAAAAACCTAGATACCAAAGGCCATAGATTATATGATTCCATTTATAGGAAATGTCCACCAAGAGGCAAATCCACAGAGATTTGCCAGATTTGCCAGAAAGTGGACTAGTGGCTGCCAGAGGCTGGGAGGAGGGGACCTGGGGAGAGGTTGCTATAATAAGGGTGGGGTTTCTTAGTTGGGGCTATGAATGTTTTCTGGAATTAGAGATGATGTACATACAATTCTGTGATATACTAAAAACCATAATATATTTATAATGGATGAATTTTGTGGTGTTTTATCTAAGTTATCTGATCCCAATGGGTTCAAGATAAGAGTAAGAGGGAAACATATGACCAGACTTTGTTGGTGCCTGTGCTGCAGGTGACATAGTGGCTCCTCCATGAGGCGTGTGCTGGAATAAAGCCATGTGATGTTTCAGGTCCTCATCATTCTTAGCTGGTTGGTGGAACTGAAGACTTTTGACAGCTGGAAAGGGCCTTCAAAATTCTAGTCCGATCCCGGTGATAGAACTGACGTGTCCAAGTTGCCTGTTAGGGGTTGAGTTGAACTCTACCCCAAACCCAGAGTTCTTCACACTGATCTTCATTGCAGTTATTTCCCCCTTCCTCTTGCTCTCCCCTAGGTCAACCAGGATGTACATTCCATGGAACCTACTCTTCCTGAAACACAGGTGCTGCTGCCCCCCTGCTAGCACCCTCCCCGCTCCCATGGCCCCCGTCTCCCTCTGCACCCACCGTGCCTCTCCAATAGCCCCATTTCTTCATGTTTCACTACTAAACTTTGTATGTTTGGACCCTCTCAACAACAGCACCAAGTTTCTTGGAGACTCGGACCCTGTCTGTACATCTTCCATTTCCCAGCACAGGGCACAGTGCAGTGCCTTGAACTTCCTTGACAAGGCCCAGGAAATATGTGTTGACTACAACTAATTTCTGCCTTAATCAATCCAAGGAATATCTTTGCAGAGTTCTGGCAACAGGTGTCTACCTTTTTGCCACACCTTTTCTGTGGGAAGACAAACATGGACTTAAATGTTGGGGTATAATCTGGGCAAAAAGATTCTTGACACTTCTTTTAAGATCAGATTTAGTCTCAGAAAGGCAAAAACCACTGACTTAAATAAAAAAGAACCAACATTGTTTTTGAAACAAACTTTTAATTTATTACAGAAGTAAACTGTGTTCATTGTAGAAGATGGAGAAAATTCTGGGAAATTTCCAGGGATAAAAAGAAGAAAATAAAAAGCACCCCTAGACCTAGTCCCCTAGAGAATAGCTATTGATACTCTTGGATTTGTTCAGCTATTTTTCTGTGCACACATGAACACCACAGATCTATTGTTTACAAAAGTGTGATCCCACTCAGCATGCTATTTTCTAACCTGCTTTTAAATTAAATGAAAAATGAAAATTTAATAACGCCGCATTAAGTGGGAAGAAATCTGTTGCCATCAATGCAAGTGATTCATCCTGATGACATGGAGAAAGAGCAACTCATTTGTTTTGTTTCCTTGCTTTTCTGGGTGCAGGAAAGGGTAGAACAGATGGAGGGGAAGAGTTCTGAGAACTGAGGAAGAAGAGCCTTTCTAGCTGCCTGGGGGTGATGGAGTTGCTGTGCCTCTCGGGGTCTGTTTCCACATTTCTAAGAAGGAATTGGGGAGTCCCAATTTCCTGGGGTCCCCTTCTACATCTAGACTTTTGTGAGCTTTAAGTTACTCCCTGTTCCTCCTTTTCCTCGGGTGTTTTTGAGAGCTCCTGGTGCGTGCTAAGTCGAGGGATGTGATTCTCTCCCCTAGCGTGTGCCAGCCCAGTGCCTGGCAGAGAACTGGCTCTTGCTCGTAGTTGTCAGTGGAGGAGACTGGTGAAGGGAAGTCTTTGTCGGGACACCAAGACACCACTGGTCTCTGGGAAGCACCGACTGGAATGTTACATTCAGCTTCTTGGAACTGGTATCATAATACAGCATCATACATCAGCTGAGCCATGGGAAGTGTTTCTCATCTTAGGATCCCATTTGCTCCTCTCTGTGATTCCATTAGGGGGTTATTCTTAGTTCTAGTCCATGGGGTAAGTGGGTGGCCACCGCTGGCCTCTGCTGGCCTCCGCATTCCAGGTCCCAGACCCCTCTTGCTAGACTTCCTCTATTAGGTATCCCCTTTATCTCTCTCTGGCTGGAAAGGTCACCCCACAGCCATTCAGGCAAGTTTAAAGCAGAAGTTCTCACACTTCAGTGTTCTTAACGATTGCCCAGGGCTTAGTGACGCCCCTTTAAAATAATTATTCCAGGGTCTCCCTTGTGGCACAAGGGGTTGACTGCCACACTGTGAGGCTTCTGCAGCCACTGCAGTGTGATTTCAATCTCTGGCCAGGGAGGGGACCCACAGGACGCAGCAGACCTCTCCTGCTTCGCCCGCTGTTCCCCTCAGCAGTGTGTTTTGGTTGATCTGCCTGTTCTGCTCCCCACTCTGTCTCTGGTGAATCCTTTCATCCCCCTGCACCTCTGGCCTGTACCCCAGCTCTTGTGTGCATAAATAAATAAAATTATAAAAAATAATTATTCCGGGGTGATTTTGATGTAGCTGAAAGCATACTTTGAGTGACACCAGCTTAAAATGTTTCCGATTTAATGTTTTGTCAAGCAGAGGAGGCAGCCATGTAAGGCCATTAAGATCTTCATCAGGTATCAGCTTGCCCAAACTTTGGTTTCCAAGGAGACCGAGGAAGAATGATGTCATAGTCTGTGTTAATTATGAGTTTACTGTGCCCAGAAGTTTTCTAAGGACTTTGCATACATTAGCATCCTTCATTCTCTGAAGAGCATGGGGGTAGATCCTGTAATTTTCTCCTCTGGATAAGGAAACCTAGGCTCAGACAAGATCGATTATGTGGCAAAGGTGACAATAGGACTCAAGTCCTACAATTAGGTTGGGGAAACATAACTATTATTTTTAAAACAGCTGAGGGAAGTTGGTGAGTATCCTTGGCCAGTAAAGTTCATATTTTAACCAACATGTCTTCCCCCACATGTATTGCTCTTGGCAGTTGTGAAGCTAAAAGCAAGGGTGAAAGGGGAACATCCCATCGTGGGTCCTTCTGGAACCAGCCCTAAGTCCAGCCTCCTGCAGGGCCCCAATCTAGGGTTACTCTTACCTCGAAATGGAATTGTTCCCCAAACAGGGAAAGTTGAACCCTGACTACTAACTATTTGATGATATTAAAGAATTGTTGTTTTCCATTTTTAAAACATGATGCCGATGTTGTGGTTGTGTTAAAAAGGAGTGCTTATATTTTAGAGCCATGCACCATTGGAACACAAGGTTTTGCACGTGCGGGGAGGGTAAATGAAACAAGACTAGTCATTGGATGGTTGTCGTTGAAGCTGGATGGTGAGCTCATAGGGATTCTTTTGAAATTCTCTCTGGTTTTCTGTTTGAACATGTTCATACAAGACTCAGAAGTAATTCCTGGTCTCATATCTCTCCCGGTAGGCAAGTAGATTTAATAAGGCTAGCAACATATTAACATGTGATTGTTAGAGAGTTGATACATTTTTAATAATCACCTTCAATGTCAATCCAAAGAAGCACACTTTGGGAAGATTTTAGGCACTCCCTGAATCTGCTGGGCGTTGTTTTGTATCAGCTGCAACTTTCTGCTTCCCTGGTTTACCTATGCATAGCATCGGTTCCTGCCTTTGAGCGCACAATCTCGACCTGCCTTATGCTTTGTGATGACACCGTGTTGGGTAACATTCAAAAGGCTTTCAACTGCATCAACTCCTCCACGCTCATTATGTTTTCTATGAGTAGAGGGTGCATGCTGTTAAGCATGAGAACAAATATGGGTTCCTGGAGGTTAATTGGATTTAGTGATTGGACTGGTTCATTAAGTCTTTCATTTATGTCTCTCCTACAAACATGCAGCATGCACTGAGAACCTACTATGTATCTGATGTAGTGCTGGGCGCACAGGCTGCAGAGATGCATAAAACAGTGCCCCACTCGGACTCTTCAGGAGGGGACGGAGCGCTGTCCAAGTGAATACATCCAACAGGCTGAGCGCTTCACAGAGAGGACGAGATTTGTGTTGGACCAGGCAAGGTGAGCAGAAGCATCACACCCCCGCGAAGGTGACATCAGCTCATGCAGGGGTTCTGCTGTATGTCTCATCCAGCTCAATTTCGGAGTGGCAATGCCCCTTCTCTTTTCAAAAAGTCCTTGTTTTAAATAGCCCCTGCAGCATGTTCCCTAAAGCCTCGATGACACTGATAACCACAGAGCCCGCAAAGCAGCCGCCTCCTTGATGGGGCGGGGAGAGCCTCCAGAGGCGCAGGTGAAGGGCAGGAAGGATGCCCCGGGGCGCTCCCTGCCAGGATATCGCCCAGGGTCATTCCAGGCCCCGAGACACAAATGAGTGCATCCTGGCACGGGGATGGTTCTAGGTGGCTGGAAGGTGTGCGGACTCTCACCATTTACCGGCTGGAGCAGGTCATTACTTCCCCGCCCCCCGGCCTCCCTGGTGCACAAAGCCACAGAGGGACTTAAATTTTTTTTTTTAAACCTCCCCCCAACCCCCTTCTAAAATGTCAAGTGGTTCCGTTTGGAGGGAAAAAAAAAAAGCTGAAGAAAGCGTGACTCATGACGGCTGACAAACAACTACCTGGAGCGCGGCGGTGAGTCAGCCGCGGAGAACGACCTCCATGTGCCGGAAAGGGCCTGGCTTTGAAGGAGCATCTTGGGACCAGCCAGTAAAATTCCACTACGCGCCGAAGCCCATTCGGAGGCAATTTAAAAATCCTGGGCTTTTTCCAGCTCCAGTCTGGGCTAGGACTCGGGTCCCTTCAGGTAGGCTGATCTATATGGGAAATCAGGAAGAACGATGATTAATAACTGGAACAAAACCATCATTATCCGTCCATGCCCACTGCCATGCTGAACCAGCCCTGCTCGCTTCTGCGAGCCAGGGAGACTGCTGGATTTTCTGGAAGGGTATTGGGTTGCTAAGCAACAGTGCTGGCAGCATCCATCAAGCCCGGGGATGTCAGCACCCTGGTGTGGCCTGCCTGAGCGCTGGCGCCCCTCCCCCGCGCCCTCCACACGCGCTCCCCTCCCCCCACAAAACGTTCATTTGCATCGCGGGGCAGGAGCCGGGCCAGGTGATGTGTGTGATTCACACCAGCAGGCACACGAAGCACGAGGGTTTGGTTGCAGCGCGGGCCAGGTGCGTTGCTGCAAAGGCAGGTTCATTTGCGTACAGTGGAAGGAGCGTGGGCATCATTTCAAAGCCTGCACGTCAAGTGTCCTGGTGTGTTTTACCTTTAAATAATTTTTCCTCCCTGGCCATACAGCATCTCATTTATACCCTGTTCTGGCCATATCTGGCACCCTCCTTTGTTCTGCGGTCTCCCGGGTGATGGAGTTATTGTTGGTGTGGGCTGCGGAAGGGAGCCTGTTTCCAGGGGGAGACGCTCTGCGCCTAGCTGCTGCGGCTGCTGTTTACTCGTCTCCATGGCAGTTTTGCTCATTTTCTGGGCAGGGTCCCCACCTGCCATCGTGCCTCTGACTTCGTTCCTCAGGGAAGTGGGCTGAACTAGCTGTGAAGTGCCAGAGGAGAGTGGCAGACAGGAAGGAGTAGCCGTGCCGCTAGACAGACCTAGATCCAGATCCGAAAGGGGAACTCTTCCCATCCCGCTCTGGCATGCACTGTCCCCGTTTCTGAAAAGCAGGTTAATAAAGCCACCTGGCTGTGCTGCGCGGCTGGCCGAACAGGCATCGGTGCCCCGAGTGGGCTAAAGGGCAGAGGTTCCGAGCGTGGAGCTGAACCGGGGCCTCCCAGTTTGAGACATCACCTGGTGCAGCCCACAGGGGGTTTCTGACCCCTCACCCCTTCTCCCAGGGGATGAGCAGGGCAGAGGGGCGGGACTGCCAGAGGCGATGCCATGTGGCACTTGGTGACAGAGTTGGGTGACAAGGGGTAGACTCTGGGGCCAGGGTCTTCCTTCAGGGCAGGTTGTGGGGTCTGAGGCTTTCTTAAAGCTAGCCCTAGGCTTGGGGTGCTTCCAGCAGCCTGCTGTCCCTCAGCCTCCCATGGGTAACCCAGCGAGGTGGCTGGCCAGGAGTTGGGCGGTGATTGAGTCCTGGGCTTGGGGGGGTCCTGGCTGAGGGGGTGTGCCTGGATAAGGGGGTGTGCAAAGTCCAGGAGAAGGACTTTGCTGGGGGTCGTTTGATGGGTCTGCCAGTCTCGTGTTCCTGCTGCTCAAGACCTGTGAAGCAGGAGCCGCCTGCGTTGAGTGTTCAGCTGAGCCAGAACTCTGAACAGGCGTTGCGAGGCTGCCATACCTGAGGAGGACACTTTAATTCTAGGTCTGAGACCACAACCAGTAAGGGCGGCTGGGGACTTCTCAGTTGTTGCTAAAGTACTTTTTTTTTTACATTGTAGAACTCCTGCCCTCCCCAAGAATCCATACCATTCTCTCTTAGAGAAACCATCTCCTACCCTCTACCCTGGAGGAGAACATGAGGTGTTCCCCATGAAGGAGGAGGCAGGTAGACACCCCTCAACTCTAGCCTGAAGCGGTACAACCATGTGATGGGGGATTATATTTCGGGTTGCTATATTCTATTCAAATATTCCTCCTCCTCTAAACTATTACTACTGAGAGGAGACTGGAGAGAAAAATTCCTTAAAAAACACCCACGATTCCCTTTTGCCCCCGAGATAAATCATATAAGACCTCATATATCTGGCCTCAAGCTAACCTCATCAATTTCCCTTTAGTGCCCTAAATAATGAGAGGAGTGTAGGCGCCAGAATCAGGCAGCCAGACCTCAAATTCTACTTCTTTCCTACTGAGCATGGATGAACAACACAACCTCTTTAAACCTCAGAAGGTTTCAACTGTAAAATATATGTTCAACTGTAAAATATATGTTTCAACTGTAAAATATGCCGTTACTTAAGGGTTCATTCAGAGGAGTAAATGTGATATTGGACCAAAGCACCTGGCATAATGCTTGGCCCATAGGGATTATTCAATAAATATTAGCTATTATTGGCCAGATGGAAGGTGATGGAACCCAATAGGATGGACTAGAACAGAACAGAAAAGAATAAAAAGTGAATTGTGTGTAGTTTGGGTAAATATCGAGCCAGTGTATGGGTATAAAGTATATTTCTGAGTGTGGGTTTTGACCAAAATAAGCTTGAGAAACCCTGATTTCCATGACTTGGCTCAGAATAACATGTTCCCTGCCCTCGCCAGTGGATTTCCAGGAGCCTGAAACCCACCCCCGTGGGGGACCTTCACATGGTGCTCATCATTATGGGTCACCAGTTTTGAGTAGGATCAAGCCTGTTGTCTCTGAGGAGGAGGGTTTCAGATGCTCCATAGAGAATTCTGAGGGCGTTGCGCAAGCCCTCTGGCTTTTGCTCCAGATGTCCTACTAAGGCTTCTTCTCTAGTTCTGTCATTGAGCTTCCATCTTGGACTTGGGCTTTGTATCAGGATTTGCAGACCCCAGAGTTCCACAGGGTGGGTGGTGCTGACGGTGTTGCAGTTGGTCCAACTTCCATCTGGGGTTTTGAAAAACACATCTAAACTTTGGACATTGCTGTGCATGTTTTTTCTTCTATCTGTATCCTTCCCCGTACCTAGTCACGGCTCTCCTCCTTGCTTCTGAACTTCTCTTTTCACTGGGTGAAGATGGCCATCACTCTGTGCCATGCCTTCGGTTGGTTCTGCACCCTCACTTTCACCAGCCCTCCTCCTCAGCCTGTTGCTGATGGCCTCTGGAGGTCTCCAGTAGATAATCTGCACCTTGAGATTCAAGGGACTTCACTCCATCTTCTTTATTTCATTAAATCCAGCTGGTGCACCTGCCTGACACTCTCCTGACGAGCTTTCTGTATCTTCTGCTCCAACCCCAGGAAGCTCCATGTACTCTGGATAGATTTTTACACCAGACAGTAGTCACTGTGGTTGTTTTCACTTCCTGCCTCACTCCTGCCAATTTCTTACTAGTATCATGACGTGGTAACCATGCCAAGATTCCTCCGAGTGGGTTTCACTTCACCATCTGAGCACTTACTCATTTGTTTCAAGGTGCACCATAAATAGTAGGCTTTCAAAGTTGCTATGACACCCGATCTATGGGCTGAAGGCAGAAAGGTGAATTTGGCATTATCTGTGCAGTCCTTCAGCTTGGTGACCCAGAGCAGGGACCCACTTTTATTCTCAAGGTTCTTAGCGCGATCATATGCCTTGGGTGCTGGGCAGAAACAGCCAATAAGCCATACCGTGCATCTGTCCTGCTGTGCCAGAATTTATTTTGGTAGTTTATCTGACCACCAAATAACAGGAAGCGAGGTTCGAATGGCCTTCCACAGCTCTTGGTGTTTCAGAGAGACAAGCGGTCCTGAAGCATCGCCCCGGGTGGAGAGCCTGGAGGACAGACAGCCTCCAATCCCGCCCCTGTTTTGTCTCCTTTAGAAACTAAGTTCCTTTTGGCCTTCATTTCCGGAAAGGGCCCCTAGGGTAAATGGAAGTTCCCAGGTTCTCTGCCCTCCTGCCATTAGCACCAGTGATGGACCCCGCATGCCTGATGGCGGCGCCTGGAGCGGGTGTGGGCACCGGGGCTGGGCCGCGGGGCGTCTGAGGGCAGCCTCGCTGGGATGCCAGTTGCATGAGCGGCAAAAGGAGCAGCAGAGGCAAGCGAAACCGCCGGAGGGTCCAGAGACAGTGAAGATTCGCTGCCGGCCGTGGACCTGGGCCCCTCACCACACGTGACGCAGAAAGATCAATAAGACCCTGAATAATCCGTGGAGGCCCCAGGACTCTCCTTTACCATCTGCAGGGATCATAGAGGCCCCGCCCTGCCTTCAGGGTGCCCCTCTGCCTGTGGGAAGGTTGCAGGGTGCCTCCTCCTTCCAGTCACTTCCCCACTGAAGCCGGGCCCGTGGCAGTGCTTTCTTCCTGGACACTTCAGACTCTGCTGCTTTGTCTGTTTTACAATTTTAAACATTTCTTAAAGTGCTCAAACCAGCCACAGCTTGCCACGAAGGTCCACTCCCAGCACCGGAGGCTGTTTCTTTGGCTCTTCCGACGAATGGGCAGCTCTCCTCTGCATGGTCACTAGCCACCACAGACAGTCAGAGCCCTGCATCGCTTCCGTCCGGGTAATTAAGCCCGTCTCTATTTTCTCTAAGTGCTTCCTCTATTTCGAATCAATTTTGTAGCCCCTAAAGGAATAACACTCGGAGCAAGGCTTCACTTTTTTAAAACAAGATTTATTTATGCATATAACAGGTGGGGTACAGGCCAGAGGTGCAGGGGGGTGAGAGGATTCCCCAGAGACAGAGTGGGGAACAGAACAGGCAGATCCACTGAAATCCACTGCTGAGGGGAGCAGCGGGGAGAGAGGAGAGGTCTGCTGTGCCCTGTGGGTCCCTCCCTGGCTGGGGATCGAACTTGCGCTGCAGTGGCTGCAGGAGCCCACAGTGTGGCACTCAACCCCTTGCGCCACCAGGGAGGCCCACGACTTCCCTTCCCAGCTGTGCTGTGACTCGGCACAGTCGGCACAGTCGTTGAAAGCGGCCCCGGCGCTCTAGAACAGCCATGCCTCGGCTCATGGCCAAGCCTTCCATTTTTCATTTGGTGTCCAGGGCCACAGTTTTTCTGCTCTTCTGTGGCCACAGACCACAGCGGTGCACAGTCCACTCTACTGCTCATCGCAACAGGGGTAAATCAAGGAAAGGATGTTTGCGAGGCAGACTGCGAGGAGCGTCTTCTACCACCGTGCAGTTCAGGAGAACAACACCTGGTAGGGCTGAGCGCCGGCCGGGGGCTCCACCGCTGTCCTGGGTTTGTCGGGTCACGGAAGTTTGTATTTATTCATTCATTTTCCAGCCTGTTTGCTCCAGCTCAGGGTCACGGCAGCTCAGTGCAGCGGGGGCACTTGGCCTGGGCAGGGCGCCCCGTGCACACCCATGCTCATGCCGACTGTGACAGCCCAGCGGCATGCGGGAGGGAAGACCCGGAGTCATTGGAGACACCCGGCGTGGGGAGGGCCGTGGTGGCCCTGGCTGGGGGTTGGTTGATTTTTCTCACCAGTATTAAAACCAAATAGTGTTTGCAAACCTGCTGTGTTTTCTCCACAAGTCAACACCTTTTGCACTTAGGGCCTTGGATTCTAGCTATGCTTCGGGGACATTAAAAAAAAAAGCCAAAGGAGGCCCTCGTGGCTGCAGCACAGAGGGAGTTGGGGAGGTGGCCGGATATTGGGCACAGGCCAGCCACAGGCCTGGGGCGCACAGAGAAGCTGTGGCCGCTGTCCATGCTCTGGAGCCACATGGATGTAGGTTTCAACCTGGGAGTGGCGAGGTGCTCCTGACCAGGCGCTCCTGAGAGGGGAAGCTTTGGGAGGCAGTAAGGGCAGACCGAGGTCTCCTGTGGCTCTCCTGGCCACTGCCAGCCTAACGTGGAAGACGTGAGTGGAATCAGATCTTATGCGGTAGAACAAACAGGGTCTCCTGAGGGTGGAGAAGCCCCCAGGGCCCTGTACTCCGCCTCCTGCCGCCCGGCCCTGGTCCACCTGCCGCTTTTGCTCATCCCGTTCTTGCAGGCCTGGCCCTGCCTACCCCCTACACGGTGACAGCTGACTTTGAACTTGCTTTGTGCTCTTGTCTCCACCTCATTCTCTCTCAGCACTTGCCGCCAGCTCTGCTAGAAGCGTCTGTGGTTAGCAAGTGCTCCAGGGGCCTGAGCTCTTGGAGACCCTCTGTCACCTGTGACGACACCACACTGGAGTCTCCAGCTAGACTCCACCCGACTCAAAATCTGCCCCAGCCTTCCCAGTGTTCTAGTGGCATCTCGGGTGTAACTGGCCCAAGGCTGAACCCCTAACCAGCCCTCAAAACTGCTCCTTCCACAGTCTTCTGTCAGTCGATGGCAGCTTTACTCTTGCTGTTCAGGCCCAGATGCTCACAGTCGTCCTCACCGCTGTCTCACTCCCGTGTTCAGCAAGTCCTCCGGCGTTGCTTTCCCTCTGCTCTGGAACCTGACTGTGTCTCACCAGCTCCCTGTCCCGCCCTGCCCCAGGCCGCCGCCGCCATCTCTCCATGGTCACAGGCGCGGCAGGGAGTCGTTAGACCCTTTGCTGCTCTGCCGTTGCCTCATGCCGGCCCACTGTCCCTGCCCAGCTCCGGCCGCAGTGGGCTCGGCTGTGGCCATCCCGGGAGGGCTCCCGGCTCTGTCCTCTGAGCCTCAGCACCGCTGTTCCCTCTGCTGACGTCTTTGCCGCACAGATCCTCTGGGCTCAGCCCGTTTCCTTGAGTCCCCACTCAATTCCCTTCGTGGCCGACTTCCCGCTCTCCCGAAGCCGGTCAGTCCCCACCTTCCTGACCACCCCCGTGGCCCCCGCCCCAGCACCGATAACCCTCTAATTCGAGATACGTATTTTGTTCTTACCTGTTTCATTTATTGTTGATCCCTTCTCATGGGGATGTAGGCGCCACAGGCGGGGACACGGTGGCTCCCGTCATTTCCTATTCTAGATGAATCCATATGCCACCTCGCCCAGGGGAGCTACACTTTAAAGCTATTTCTCCCTGAGGACAGAGAGGAACCCTGAGACCTCAGGGAGCAAGTGTTGCAGCTCTGGGGTGAGTTGGGGAACCCAAAGCTCTGGTCCCCCTAGGCAGGTGTCTATTCACCCATCAGGCCGGGCGCCAAATAAAGAAATGGAAAAGAAATGCTAAAGAAATAATAAAGAAATGGAAAAATTGTCCTCCTTTTGGGCAGAGTCTAGAGAGCTGTGAAAAATTAGGGAAATTTACTTTGATTTATAAGAAAGAAGAGAAAATGAAAGTACAGCAGGTCCTCAAATAACAGTGTTCTTGTTCAATGTCATTCTAACACTGATGAGAAAAATATCCCGATCGACGTCAGATGCTTTTCAATGACCTGGTTTTGTTATACATCATTTCTTTAAGTGAGGGCGGACTCACTGTAGTTAATCATAGGATGAGTTTTGGTGGACAAAATGGCGATTTAGTTGGAAGTACAAATTAAAAACTCTTTAGTAAGCACAGCTGCTATCACCTGGAGATTAAGTCAGAACTTACTGTCTGTGTCCTCTGGAACTTGAAAGCTAAAACTGGGGGGCAGACTCTAGTTTAAAATACACGAAAAACCAATGCCATGAGGGCCAAGGGAGAAGATGGCAATTTCAAACACTTGACCTTGATGTTTGTCTTTGTGATTTCTTTTGAAGGGCTCTTGCCTGAAATTCTCAGATTCTGTAGCACTCTAAGCATTGAAATGATAGGTAAAAGAAATAGGTAAGAAAATGGCATATACTATCTAGAAATACACTCAATATATTTTGTATGTGAGCTAAGCATAAATCTAATAAGTGATAGTAAATGTGTCACCCAGCATAAGAATAGGATCTATACAATGAGAAATAAAATGAAGAAATGTAAATATTGAAATTATATTGTGAGTTTGTGTTTTGTTCTCAGAATGACTTTCCCTACTGTATTAAGATAGTTTAGCTGGCAAGTAAAAGAAACTGAACCCAGCCCAACTTGGGACAAAGGGAGTTTTTATTTGTTTAGATTTTGCTTCTACTGTTGGAAAGGACAGGAGTTGAGCTCGGGATGGAGCGACTGGGACTCTCGTCCCCTCTCCCCCGTCCCTGCAGCTTGTGCCTCGAGGCATCCTCCCTTCCGGCCCTGGCTGCAGACCGTGGTCCCCCAGCCAGGGCACCTGCGGCTTCGCTCCAGGTCTCCATGACTTGCCGTTCAGAGGGACAAAGGGAGCTTCTCTTTCTCCCAGCAGTAAGAAGTCCAGCCGTGACAGCTGCACGCCCCAGCTTGGTCCAGTGCCCCCTCTCGGCCTCCAGGTTGGCAGAAGAAAGTGGGTGCTGTGGTAGGGCAGACCCAGGTCACCACCTCCTCAGAGGCCAGAGGCACTGCTGCTAACCCCCCAGAACACATCTGCACTGGGGAGAAGCAGTTCCCCCAAGGAACAGGGAAGGGAAACAACAATGGCCCACAATCTTGGCGTCTTTTCTCCGTGCTAACAAGAGATGTTTTCTCTCTGAGATTGCTACAAAGCAGCCTTTTATGAAGAATGTTTTATAAAGTACTTTCTTTTAGCTTTTTATCAGGAAGCTTGGAAAACATTTAGAAAACATCTCTTTTTTTTCTTTTTTACTGATTTCAGTTGTTTTGCATTCTAGTCAATAGACTTGAAGGCAGAAAAATTCCCCATGTGAGATCAATTTGTTCTTGTTTTGGACGCT
The DNA here is from genome assembly GCA_019455555.1 of Galemys pyrenaicus. Taxonomy (NCBI): domain Eukaryota; kingdom Metazoa; phylum Chordata; class Mammalia; order Eulipotyphla; family Talpidae; genus Galemys; species Galemys pyrenaicus. Next base: position 16,370,554 of record JAGFMF010011629.1, read on the forward strand.
GTGGATAACATATGGGCACTGGAATCAGACAAACCTACATTTAAGCCCCTCTGTGCTAGGGAGGCTAGAACGGGACTTGGGTACATCATTTAGGCTCTGTTGGCTTTACTTTCCTCATCTGTAAAATGGGCATAACACCACCCCCCCCTTCTTAATTTCATGGTAGGGATTGGATAGATAACACCTATTACAAAATAGCACTGTGTCTCAGTAGATGTTTCTTTATTTACCTTCCCCTTCAAGGACCAACTGGGTAATTCTTTGCCCTTTTGAGAAGCTTTGGACAAACAAGATGTGATACCCAGTGACACCCCACGCTGTCTGAGCATTTGCCACATTCCTCACTCAAGTCCTTTTGTGCTGGAAGGTAGGTTCCTTGTGCCCCCAGGCCATGCGGTGTCCATTTTCATTTCCCCAGTGTCAAACTCAATGCCTGCAGCATTATAGGAATTCAGTCAATGGAGAGAAGCTGAATTATTGATCCACTGGTAGAGCTTTTGAGGGCACTGATCAATTGTGCCTTTTTGAAAAATAAAGAGATGAGGGCTACCCACACACATAGAGTGAATGTTTGTTTTCTGGACTTGTTTAACCTGAGGAATGCACTTACTGGGACCCCAAAGGGAACGTTTATGTAAACATGTCATCTTACTGGTCGGAGGTAGCACAGGAAGAGGTGGAGTCACACTGATGGAGTTTGAATACTAACTCTACCACCTACTTGCTTGTGGATGTGGGACAAGTTTATTGATATATTTGTGCCTCAGTTTCTCACCTTTAGGATGGGACAGCAGTGATGCAACCTTGTATGTGCTTTGGGAGAAGTAAATGAGATAGTGTATGAAAATTTCTCTTTATAAAGTATGGGCTCTGCATTATATATGCTTGGAACAAAGACTATTGTGACATATCAGGCTTTGGGCTGTGGGAGGAGGCTGACTGAGACCACAGGGCTTGCTCAGTTTTGGCAGGAGTACAGGCTCAGCTCCATAGTAGGTGACTTCCCAACACAGAGCTTGGTCTCTATGTCATCTAACTGTCCAGAGGTCAGAGTTTCAGGCTGTCAGACAAGTACTGTGTCTTCAAAACAGGTTTTCCATCTGTGTCCAAGGAGACAGGTTCAGTTCTTGTCATGTCCTTCCAGCAGTGGAAAAGGGGAAAAGGTCTAGGTGTGGGGAGGGGGTTATACATTTGAGGGTGAGATCAACATGTAACTCCCATCATTCCACTGAACATCACTTAGTCACATGACCATACCTCCTGCAAGGGAGGCTGGGAAATGTAGTCTGTAGTCAGGTGGCTATATTGTCCCATTGGATATGTTCCAGGACCCCTGTTGGATGCCTGAAACTGTGGCTAGTACTGAACCATATATATTTTATGTTTTTTTCCTATACCTACCTACCTATGATAGCTTAACCAATGAATGAATTAATTTTTATTTAATAAATTATTTTGGCTTATATTGATTTATGATAATGTATAAATTTTGTTGGTACCTCGTCAACTCTAGGTGTACATAACTTCACGCACCACCAAAGTTCTAGTGACCTTCTCACTACTGGTTAGAACCCTCTCTGGTCACCACTATGTTTTTCACAGAGTCAAAGAGTTATTTTTGTTGTTGTTAATTCATTTACTTTGGTAATGTGTATTCCACATATGAGTTAAATCATCTGGTATTTGTCTTCACTTCCTGACTTATTTCCTTTAACATTACCACCTCAAGTTCCATCTATGTTGTTGCAACAGGTAAGAAGTCATCTTTTTTAATAGCTGAGGAATATTCCATTGCGCATATATGCCACAATTTTTTACCCAGTCATCTGTTGATGGGCATTTAGGTTGTTTCCACGTCTCAACTGTTGTGACTAAGGCTGCTGTGGGCACAGGACTGCATATGTCATTTCAAATGAGCGTTTTCAGCTCCTTCAGATAATAAATAGCTAGCAGACATTTGCTGGGTCCTATGGTATTTCTATCTCCATATGTTTAAGGCATCGCCATACTGTTTTCCATAGAGGTTGCTCCGAGATAAGAGTTTAGAGATTAGATACCATATGAGTTTAACAAAAATAACTGAAAACATAACATAATAAATTATAATTTATAACAGTTGACTATAATGAAAGCTAGGCGTATCTGTTTTCTCAAAACATCTTATATTAAAAATACTTTTTTATCTATTTAAAAATACTAAAATTTTTGGGCCATGGTTGACCATGGGCAATTGGAACTATGCAAAGTAAAACTGATGGTAGAGAGGCCCTAGTGGACCATAGATGGACAGAAGAGCAGAAGTTGGGACAACAGGTTGCTGACCACAGCCACTTAGGACTTCTCCATAAAAGTCAAGCACAGCAGTTACCTCTCAAGAGGGCTCTTCGCTGGATTTCCGCAAAGCAAGTCATGTACAGAGCCAAACGCCCCATGGACTAGAAGAGGACTTGGGAAATGATTCAGGCTCCCTGGCTGCCTCAGACATGGAGCATCCTGGAGAGAAAAGTAGCCATACAACCATTTGGGGCTTGGGGTTTAGTTTATAATAATAATAATGACTTTGGCACAGAAAACTTCCTGAAGGTTAATAAATGACTGGCCTGGATTAATAGCCCAAATCACTGCCTGAGGTCTACCAACTCCTTCCAGCTTCATATTAATCTACAGGAAATTCTTTGTACACCCAGCTATTACTGTTTCAATCTCACAAAATAAAAATGAATGGATGTCTCATTGGAACTTGGAAAAAAACTTGGTCACCATTGTGTGTGGCCACTAGGCTGTGATTATGATTTTCAGGCACATTTCCTGCATTTTCTTTGGTTTTCTTTCTGGCTTCAATTTGCTGCAGTGGCGACAGCAGCAGCAGCAGCTGGCCCCTCGATGAGCTTTAATCCCTTTGCTATTTTTAGTGCATGCTGTAAACCTCATCACACTTTCGATTTGCTATTTAAATTTGTCTTCCCCGCTAGACTGGGCGCTCCATGAGGTCAGACAACTGGTAGACTCCAGCTCAGCGGCACCAGTCACTAACTGCTTGTTGAATTGAACCAAATAGAATAGCTGCTGAATTCTGAACATGTCTCCATCAATCCATTGTATTCCTTAAAGCAAACCTGGAAGTCTCTGTAGTTAGCTGGGTTTAATGTAGCACACTTTTAATTCATCAAAATTTGATCACAGATTCCCCAAGAGAACAGCTTGAAAGAGAATGGCATGGATGCGGATGTAGCTGGAGAGGCTGTTCACCCCGTCTGTGGACCGCCAAGAGGAAGCAGGATGTGCTGAAGTAGCTGGTGACTTCCTTGCCTGCAGGGGCTTCTTCCACCTTCCTCGCTTCCAAGTTCTCTGCCAGTCAGTGTCGTTGACGAAATAGCCTGTTTCCTCTGCGAAGTCCCTTAATTCAGGGAATTATGAATGACTCCAGATCGCCTCTGCCAGGCTATTGAAAGTCCCACCTTCTTGCTGCATGAGGCTGGCATCTCTGAGGACTTACCAAGTGAGAGGTTCGAACCATGGAAAGGTTCAAACCCAGAAGACGGCCACCTTGCCAGGGCCCTGTCTCCATGCATGGAGGATGGCAGCTGGGGCCATCAGCTATCTCGTGGTCCCCACCCCAACACACACACACACACATGTTCCCTAATTAAAACATGTGGAGTAGGCTCCCAGAAAGAGAAAATTCCTGGCCACAATGGAGGTGTTGGTGATTATTAAACCAGGGGTAGGGGGTGAGTTAAAAGAAACAAATAAACAGGAAGCCGGGTCCAGTGAGGGAGGGTAGGATGAGGATGAAGGGTTTAGAAAATCCTTATTTTCTTCCGTTGTCTTTCTGAGAACTGAGAAAGGGATTTCAGAGTTTTGGGGGAGAGCTTTGCAAAAGAATGAGGGAGTTTACTGAACGAGAGAAGTATTCCATTTTACATTCTCCTATGTTTGTTGCCCACTTTGCTTGCTTAAAATGGTAAAGTTATCAAAAATGGAATGGAAAGGCCCAGAACATCAGAGGTTAATGTGCTGCCACATTCTGGCCAGGGTGTCTTTGGCTTTTATTTTCCTGTGGCCTCTCAGACAATGTTACGGGGCCACGTGCAGGCAGCGGGCGTCTAATCAGCACTGTTTCCACACAAACATTGCCGTGCTGACAGCAGTGAGCTCAGCTTCTGCACAAAAGGGAGCAGGGGGTTTCCTACATCAACACTGAAGAGCTCAGCAGCAGACTTTCATGACACCTTGCCTTCCCAGAGGAGGACAAAGGGACGGAGATCTGTAGTTCTTCCATCCAGAGCTTTCAGGAAGAGAAGCTTCCCCTAACCCTTAAGGAGTGAGAACCCTCAGGTTCTGTCTCTGGCAGCACCATCCACTCTTCGCCTCTCTGGGTGCCAGACTTTGTGCTACGTCAGACAAGGTGCCTTCTCAGGCTACCATTTTTGGGTCTTCGGAGGAACTGAAAATGGAGAAAAGTCAGTGGACGCCAGTGAACAAAGCTTCGTGACGGCCCTGCCATGGGGGTGTGAGGTCCAGTACTGAGGTCCGAGCCTCCAGGTCTCCATTCGGAAGGGAAACCAGACCCGGAGCCCGGGCTCTGCCGCCGTGTTCTCATCTGCAGTGGCAGGCCTCCCAAGGGCAGCGCGTCTCCCGTCTGCTTTAGGTGGGCATGGGGGCCCTGAGGTGGCAACATGGAAGCCACAATGAGACGGGCGAACAGGCACAGAGGACACTCAGTGACAGCTGTTCGAAATGACGAGGCTCAGCCATGCGTGCTGGGTGCTTCTCAGCGTCCCACTGGAGCACTCGGGCAGCGAATCCCAGCCGATGTGGGCTTCCCTCCGGGTGCTGTTTCTCCTGCTGATGCAGGTGCCCGCACACCTTTACCCCATCTGTCTGTCTCCCGGTGAAGCACCGGCTGCAAGGCCAGCAGCAGTTGGGGTGACAGAGCGAATGTGACACAGAGGATCCTGAGGCCAGAGAGTGATTTCCAGCTACCCTCACCCCCCAGCCAGCTCGAGCAAGTCAGAGCAAACCTCTGTTTACTCATTTTATCAGATTGCTATGGCCACTGTACTATGTTGCCACAGACATATTGACTTAAAATAATGCACATTATTGTCTTATAGTTCTGCGGGTCAGAAGTTCAAAACCGGCTTCTCTGGGATGAAGCTGGGTGTGCACAGGTCGTAGATCCTGTGAGCAGGAGCCTGTCTCTGCCTTTCGGCTCTCACAGCGAAGTCCTGCACTCCTTGGTCCTTGGCCCCAGCCTTCAGAACCCCAACCTCTTGCTCCAGTGCCACACTGCCCTCTCTCCTGCCAAGTGTCTCTCTGTCTCCCCCTTCTAAGGACTTCTGTGGTTGCATGCAGGAACCACCCGAATATTCCAGAACGGTTGCCTTATCTGGCACCTTTAATTCACATTCCAGGGCCTGGGCATCTCTGCGGGCCATTCTGAGCCTAAGCCTGCGTTCACCTATTAAGCAAAGATAGTAGCTCTTATTTCAAAGCCTACAAAAACATTAAAAGGTAACATTGATTTAGTGCCCACAGTGGAAGCCACTGAATGTCACCACGTCTGGAAGGGAAGGCATCCCTCATGCAGACTGGCCAAGCCAATCTCGCCCCAGCTGGACACGATGAAGAGCGACAGAGCCAGGGCTGATGTGGTCCAGGGGCCAAGGTGCCTGTAGGTGCCAGGCACTGGGTGACTACAGCAGCAAAGCTCCAGGAGGGCAGGAGGGGCCTGGAATTTGGGCACCCAGAGCACACATGACTGGGGAGGCCACGGCTTCAGGGCCCTGCTTGGAGAACGACTGGATTCGTGTCTCCCAAGTGTGATGAGGATTACTTTTGCTACCTGGAGATTTGACAGTGTCTGGTTCCCCCACGCTACCCCGTGCAGGCGGACTGAACCCCACGCCCCCTTAAGAGTCTTAGGGGTCCCAGCCTCAGCAGCAGTTATCTTTTCTTTTCTCTTGAGGGGCACTCTGACCAGGCAGTGAGGAGGTGATGTAAAGAGAGGACACACAAACCTCCTTTGTTTCCAAGAGGGCAGTGTGGTCACGTGCCCAGCGGGCTATTCAGTACTTAATCCCTGCTCCCCACAAGCTTTATTAGCTTGGGGGAGGCACTTGCTCCCAGCATGCTCAGGGAGGGGGCTGGGGCCAGCCAGTGCGGCCACTTCCTGGAACTCCTGCCTCTGGCCTTGGGATGGCCCCAGGTCCAGGGGTGGACGCTGCAGGGAATGCCGGGAGAGTGAGGGAGCAGGGCACACAGGCTTGCGGCGGCTGAAGGGCGCTCCCGGCAGGAGCCGCAGAAGAGGGGCCAGGGCCTAGGGAGGGGCTTGGCCAGGGAGACCCCCGAGGCCAGTCTCTAGAAGCAGAACCACCACGGCTGTAGCCGAGGGAGCACGTGGAGCAGGGAGGCACCGAGTGCGCTGCTTGGAGCCCGCTGCTCGCTGGAGCGGAGAGTTCCCGGTGAGCTGCTCTCCCACAGAGGAAGCTGCGGCTGCCTTGACCCCTTCCCAAACAATACGGGAAGTCTGTGATGGATGGGTGGGTGGCAAGCCCCTGCATGCACACTGTACAGACCTTACACCCCTGCGTTCGGGGCTCGGACTTCCGGGAGCTACCCCACTGGGCCCGCGGGGGTGGCAGCAAATCTGTGTGCATCTCTCTGGGTGCCGCCTGGTTCCTCTGGGAAGCTGCTGTGAGACGTGACTCGGGATGTGGCGCTTCCCTGTTTCGTTGCGTCACCTGAGCCCAGCCAACGTTCCCAAAAGGGTGGGGAGATGAGACGTGACATCGGCGGGGTCCTACTCCACGCCGCCGAGCTGGGGTGACTTCCCGGAGCCCACAGCAATGCGGCCCGGCCCCGAGAACCCGGAACAGCCTCCCTCCACCTCCAAGGCAGGCCCTCGCCCCGGAGCCCTCTTGTCGGGGCCGAGGAGGACCCACCACCTCCATCCGCCTAGACCAGGGTTTCCTGGGGCCGCGGCTTTCGGTTCTCAAACCGGCCATGTCCTGGGCAGGCTGGTGTGTTTGGGGCTCTCGAGCCGGAGCGCCCACCCGGGGCAGCCCGGCCTCCGGGAGCAAAGCAGTCCTGTGTCCTGTCAGGTTCCAGCCAGAAAGCAGGACCCCCTCGAATATTTAAGACAGAGCCGATGCAGTGAGAGACTGGGCGGGAAGACAGAGAGGCCGCGCAGGGGAGACTCAAACAGCCTGGGGGTGACCACCCTGGGCTACGGGGACATAGAGCTGCTGGACTCGGGCCTGTGGCCCCCACAGAAGCAAGCACGGCCAGAGAGGCTCAGCCCGCTCTCCCAGCTCCCCCGTCTCCCACCAGGAGTTTCTCCTCCTTTTGGGGAGGTCCTGGCGCGGGGACTGGAAGTTCAGCGTGGGCAGCCGAGCACTGCCTGGGCTCCCACCAGTCGGGAGGGCAGGCCCGTCCGGTCAGCGGCCAGCTTGGGCGCCCCTCCTCCGAGGCAGTCTCAGACCCAGGAAAGCACCCTGGCTTCACCGGGCACATCTCCTGACCTCAGAAGCCGTGCTGCCGCCTCCCGCCTCTGTGCTGGGCCAGGGCTGCCCGCCCGGCTTCCTGGTTCTCCCCGGTGGACCCAGAGTCCGCCCGAGCTTGTGGGGAAGGGCTGGGGCAGCTGCCCGCCTGGCTGACCGGCCCCTCCCCGGGAGCTGCCCGCAGGAGACACCGGGCGCACGGCCTTCGCTGGACGCTCCCTCTGCCTGACCGGCCCTGCTGGCGCTGGTGGCCAGGAAGGGACGCCCTCTCCCTGCCGCCCCGAGCAGCCACCCCGTACACGCCCGTGAGGGACCCTCAGCTTGGCACCGGGAGTGGCGTGACCGTGAATGGTGCAGGTCAGAGCACGGTCCAAGAACCAGGCAATTAGCCATCCTTCTGGCTCCCTCGCCTCCCCTGCTAATTTGGGGCTAGCCCTCATGAACTGCTGTGGGTTTTCTCCCAGGTAGCATTGTTTTTCTACTGTCACTGTGTTGCCAACTGAGGGGCAAATCGAAGAGGACTCAGATCAACCAGTATTTAAAGAGCAACTTAAGATCTCGGAATCTTGGAAAGAGAAAAAACTATGACTTTTTGAAGTTCCTAGAAGGGACCTGTGGGGTTGTCAACCTCATCTTTTTACAAGACCAGAAAGAAATTGCAGGCCAGACAGGGAAAGGGGTGCGGCTGAGGTCACAGAGCACTGCCTCCCCCACTCACTCCCACCCCAGACCTGCAGCCTCACCTGACGTTGGGGAAAATGGAAAAACAACTGTGTCTGAAGTCTTAGGTCAGCCCAGATCTTTATTCTGCAAGCATCTGCTCTGCTGTGTTCTGGTGGTTCTGCATTTTGTAATTCTTTTCTTTTTTTTTAAAGATTTTTTATTTATGCATACAAGAGCATGTATGCCCGAGGTACGGGAGGTGAGAGGATTCACCAGAGACAGAGCTGGAAGCAGACAGGCAGATCTACTGAAATGCATTGCTGAGGGGAGCAGTGGGCGAGGCAGGAGAGGTCTGCTGCACTCTCTGGGTTTCCTCCCCAGCCAGGAATCGAACTTGCGCTGCTGTGCCATGGCTGCTTCACAGTGCGGCGCTCAAACCCTTGCGCCACCAGGGAGGCCCATTTTGTAATTACTTTCTCTAAAAGCGCACGATACTGTGCACACGGGACTCAGTTACCATCTCAGGCTGTGGCATCTGAAGGGTCCAGGGAGCAAACTGGGTTTGTTGAGCCATGAGCTTCCCGAGGTCTCTGGAAAGCTGCCCTGGTGTTTTGATGTGAAAGTGCATTGTAGGGCTCACATTCATTCTCTCAACAAGGTAACCCTCAGACACTGTATTTATTGAGCACCTGCTGTGTGCCAGGAGTAGGACAGGATGCTGAGCAAAGCAGTAAAAGACCCTGCCCTCACAAAGGGGAAATAAATAAGCAAACCCTCACATTTGTGAGTCCGGGAAGAGCTGCAGAGAGCAATAAAGTGCGAAGGCTGCCATTCTAGAAAGGGGAGAGCAGAGCCCAGGGCAGTGAGAGGTAAGTCGTGAACACATCTGGACAACAACAGTCCAGATGGAAAGAAGACAGTTAGCCAGCAGGCCAGAAAGGCTGGAACTGAGGGAGGCATGTAAGGAGAGAGGGAAAGAGGTCAGACTTGGAGGCTGAGCCAGAGAACATGGAAGGAGTTGGATTTATAAGAATTATGGTAAAAAGCAAATAATATAAAATTGACCATCTTAACCATTTTAAGCACACAGTTGAATAGTATCAAGTATCTTTTCATTGTTGTGCAACCAATGTCCAGAACTCATTTCCTCTTGCAAAATTAAAACTCTGTATCTATTAAACATCACCCCATTTCTCCCTCTTCCCAATCCCTGATAACCACCATTTTACCTCCTGTCTCTATGAATTTGATGATTCTAGGTGCCTTGGTTACATACAGTCCTACAGTGTTTTACCTTTTGTGTCTGGTTTCTTACACTTAGCCTAAAACCTCCAAGGTCCATCCACACTGGAGCATGTGCCACAATTTCCTTCCTTTTTAAGGCTGCGTAATATTCCATTGCATCAACACATCAATATAACACATTCTAATACATCTGGCGTGTCCATTCATAGGCCAGTGGATACTTGGGTTGTGTCCATCTCTTCACTATTGTGAATGATGCTGAGTGGACATGGGTGTCAAATATGTCTTCAGCACTGTGTTTTTGAATCTCTGGGTTATACACCTAGAGGTAGTATTGCTCTAGTGCATGATAACTCACTTTTATGCTTTTGAGAAACCACTATGCTGTTTGCCATAATTGTTATATGATTTTACAATCCCACTAAGGTGCACAATGGTCAATTTCTTCACATGCTTGCCCACACTACTTATTCCTTGAATTTTCAATAGTAGCCCAATTTTTTATTGTGTGTGAGGTATCTCATTGTGGTTTTGACCTGCAGGTATTGGATTTTATTTTAAGGGTGCTGGGAGTGTTCAGAAGATTAGGTTGATGCAAGGGGCCAGGCATGCTTCACCCATGAGGACCCCACTGGTCACCTTGTGGAGAATGATGGTAGGAGAACCTAGAGAAGGCTGAGAGGGGCCGGTAGCTTGGAGGTAACAGGAACAGTAGAAGGGCAGACGCTGTCAGATCCAGAAGGTGGAGTTGATGGGTTTTGCAGATAGATTAGATGTGGAGTTTGAGAAAAGGGCACATCAAGGACGACTACAGATTTTTGACCTGGCAGGGAGCGGTGACCTCATTAACTGCAATGGGAACCAGCTGGATGGGATAGGTGGGGAGGGAAATGAACACTGCATTTAGAATGTGTTTCACTTGGAAAGTCACACGTGAACCATCCCAGCGAACACAGTGAGGTCATTGAAGCTAAGAGGAGAAGGCTGGGCTGAGGTAGGAATTTTTACTCCTACCTCATATTTACTCATTGTTCGCTCATGTACACCTCATATTTACTCATCGTTTTCAGTCAGGGGCACCTGATGAGATTGCCTGGGCAGGGGCCAGCAACTTACAGCCCATGGGCCACATCTAGCGGATGCCTATTTATGTACCATTTGATAACTAAGAAGGGGCTTTCCATTTTTGAATGTTTGGAAAAAAGGTTAACAAAAATTTTATGGCACATGAAAATTACATGACACTCAAACTTTAATGTCTACAGATACATTTTATAAGCAACTAGCTCTCCTCACTCATTTCTAGACTCTCTGTGGCTGTTTTCTTGCGTTGGGAGGTAGGGGAGGAAGAGAAGAGGGACAGGGGCCCACTCCCCCTGTGGTTCCAGGGTGCCAAGACGGTGCCGACTTCATAAGCGTCCGAGTCCAGGAGCCCAGCAAGCCAGGACTGCTGTGTCCTGCTCCCAGCCAGCTCAGCATCTGGTGGATGACGGCTTAAGTCGGCGTGACCCTGGACAGGCGCAGCCGTGAGAGGGAGCCAGGTGAAATGGCTGCCGTTCAGGAATATTTTTCTTACTGTATTAATTTCCCAGAGCTGCCGTGACAAATACTACAAATCACCACTGGGTGACTTACAACAGTGAACATTTGTTCTCAGAGTTCTGGAAAACTGAGTGAAGGGTTTAGCTGGGCCAAGCTCCTGCTGAAGGTGCTAGGGGAGGACTCCCTCCTGACTCTCCCCAGCCTCGTGGTCCTTGGCCCTCCTGATGCTCCTCATGGGAGCTGCATCGTACCCGTCTCTGCCTCTGTCACCAGGAGTCTCCTCCAGTGTCTATGCCCTAATTCCTCCCAGAAGGACGAGGGCCATCCTAATCTCGTGTGGCCCCATCTGAACTTGATGACATCTGCCAAGACCGCGCTCCCAGATCAGCTCTCGCTTCAGGTACCAGAGCTTTCCATGAATGTCTTCTTGGAGGACTTGACTCCACCCCGACACCTGCTCACACAGACATCATGTGGTTCACTCGAAGTACGCTCGTGCCCTTGAGATTTTTGTTTCAAAAATGTGACCAGGTGACTAATCTTCAGGAAAGAAAATAGAAAAAAAATCCTGGTACTGTAAGTCCTTAATGTGGTCGACAGGTTCCTGGAAACGGACTTTCAAGTGAAATGACCAATAAGGAAACAAATGCGACCAGATGCTAATGGATATAGACAAGAGCTCAGGTCCTAAGGCCTAGATCTGGTCACACAAATATCCCCAGACTTCTAAACTAAGGTCCAAAGTACTTTCACTGGCCCACCATTTTCTGTATCCATTCATTCATTCACCATTCATTTTCCAACCCATTTATTTCAGTTCAAGATGTTGGGTGGTGGGAGCCCCCGGCAGCTCAGGGCACAAGGGGGACCCCAACCCTGGACAGGATCCCCTTCCACCAGAGGGCACACCACACTCACATCTGACCGGGACCGCCGAGACCCACCAATGAACTTCACGTTTGCATCTCCGGGATGTGGGAGGAAACTGGAGTCTCTGAGAAAACCCCAGAGATGAGGGGAGAATGTGCAGACTTCACACTGACAGCGGCCCCGACTAGATCAGCTGCTCTCCCATCAACAGCCTCGGGCAGTCCGGCTGCATGAGAGGATGCTATTCCAGGCCTTTGGTGTTGAACTTGCTTCCCCTCCTCCCTCTGCGTGGAGAAGATCTGCACACCGTCCTCTGATGTCACCGCTGAGTCCAGGGCCCTGGGTGACATTTCATGCACTTCAAGTGTGGTTTTCTGCCAGGATCCTGCCATCTGAGGCCATGCCCTGGACAAGCCCGTGGTGTCTTCTCCTGCAGGAAGCAAAGAACCACGCCCTGTTTCTCAGTGTCCCCCAAGGGCATGAGGAAAACTGAGAGCTTGCATCTGCCAAGCACCCCCTGAAGCTTGGGGACCCCCTGCACTCAACCTGGTGGCTGCTCCAAGACTTGTTCTACCTCCACATGGGTTGCTCCAGAATGGAAGCTATTCTGGAAACTTCCTGGGTTCCCACAAGACTCACGCGACCACACAGAAGGACCGAGAAGTTCCCACAAGACTCACGCGACCACACAGAAGGACCGAGAAGTGGAATTGAAATAGTTCATCTGTGGTGGGTCAAGTTTCTTCACAATAAATCAAATTTCTGAACTTGGAACACCGAGGATAACTTCCTTCATGTCTCCATTCCCCCACCCCAACACCCCAGTTGTGGTAAGAAAAATACACACAACATGAACTTTATTAACCATTTCGAAGTGTGTGAGTCAGGGGCATCTGAACCCCAGAGTTCTTCATCACCCCAAACAGAAGCATGCACCCATCAAGCAGTTAACTCACTCACTATTTCTGGCCCCCAGGTCCCTGGCAAGCACCGATCTGCTTTCTGTTTTATGAATTTGCTCATTCTGGATGTTTCCCATAGCAGAGCGACACAGAACGTGAACTTTTGTGTCTGGCTTCTTCCCCTTCTCCTGTTTCCAAGGTTCTCCCACGTTCTCACCCCTCTTTCTGGTCAGACAATACTCTGTTGTACAGCGTGTGTATTCATTTGTTGGTGGACCTTTGGGTTCTTTGCAAAAAGTTCTTTCCACCTTTTGGCTATTGTGAATAGTTACTGTGAACATTCCTGTATCAATTTTTGTTTTGAACACCCACTTTCAGTTCTTTTGGGTATATGCCTGGGAGTGGAATTGCTGGGTCATGTGTGTGTTCTATTTTTAACTTGCTGTTAGATTCCGAACTGGTTTTCACAGCAACTGTTCCGTTTTGCATTCCCGCTGGCGATGTATGAGGTTGTCCATTTCTCCTCGATAATGTTTTCACACTTGGCTTGTGAAGTGCAGTGACCCGTCTGGGTCCTCCTGGGCCAGCCAGCTGCTGGCTCTGTTGCTCCTGCTGTGGCCAGGGGCCTGGGCGTGGCCAGTGGGTCACCTACTCTGATAGACTCGGCAACTGGCCTCTCACTCAGCAGGTGCAGAGGAATGTTCCAGTAACTGCTCAGGTCCCGGGGCAGCAAGGACAGTGGGGTGCGCTGGCCAGAGCTCTGGGGCAGCCAGGGAGGCAGAGCTGGCTCTGGCAGTGCCGGGTCAGTCCCCATGGCGCTGGGATTTGGGCTGAACCAGGTCCCTCTGCCCTGCTTGCAGGCCCTGCTGGGTGAGGGGTCGGGGCTGGGGTGTTCTCTCCCAGGCCAGCCATCCCGCATCTCCTTGCTCTGCCGTGGTGAGCTGTCCTTGCCCCAGACACCTCCCTTCTGCTCCCCTCTCTGACCCACACCTCCTGCTTCCCAGTGCACAGTGGCCCTTTGACTTTCAAAGAACGTTCCAGTGTGTCTGAGACAGAGGCAGAGGTCCCCGTCTGCATTCGTCCATAGCCATGACCTCTCAATAACGCTCACGCAACACGCTCACAGCTGCGTGGCAGCACTGGACAGCTTATCCAGGTAACTGCTGTTGATTCGCAGTGTTCTAGAGCGCCAGAAAGTGGGGTGGGGGAACCCCTCTGTCAGGTGGGGTGAACTTGGGGCCCCTCCGCTTAGGTGGACGTGGAACCCCAGGACAACCACCAGTCTGGGGCACGGGGCCCTCCTCAGAAGCGGCTCAGGAGACAGCCATGTCTGGTGAGAACCTTCTGGAACGGGGGAGTCTGGGGCCAAAGTGTTTCGGGGCATCGGACCTTTTGGTTTCTAGTTGTTCACAAGCTATTACAGGAAATGATGTTTCCAAAAACCAGGTAGCCCCAGCCTGGGCATCGGGTTACTCCACGCAAAAGGCAGTGGGCTGAGCGGCCCAGACATGCAGGCGTGAGGGGGCATCCCCGCGCTCCCACCCGGCCTCTGGCTGTTGAGGAAGCGGCCTGGCCTGGCCTCCCCCACCTGCGGTGCCAAGCGACTCACCAGCCCAGGGCGAGGCCCCCTGAGCGCAGCCGGTGCCTGGCTGTTCCGTCCGCGCTGAGTCTCCCTGCGGCTGTGCGTGCCCTGGCCGGGGCTAGAGCGTCTCGGTGCTTGGAGATGTCGCTCTGGGGACTGGAAGGGCAGACAGTGGGCAACTCAGGGTCATCGTCTGACTTTCTTTTTGGTTTGGTCTTCCCATCATTTTTTTTTCCCAACAAAGAAGACATGTCTATTTTTTGCTGCATGCCCAGAACTGAAATGCTTGCAAATAAAAAGTCAGTTCACCTCAGTTTCCAAGGCTGACATTTGGGACTGCCTTGGAGGATCAGGGAGGAGAGGCAAGGAGAAGGGGGGAGCCCCTAGGGAGGCCTCATACTTCTTTTTTTTTAAAGATTTACTTATTTCTGCACACAAGAGCTGGGGTACAGGCCAGAGTTGCAGGAGGTGAGAGGATCCACCAGAGACAGAGCGGGCAGCAGAACAGGCAGATGGACTGAAACACACTGCTGAGGGGGCAGCGGGAGGCAGGAGAGGTCTGCTGCGCCATGTGGGTCCCCTGTCTGGCCGGGGATCGAATTTGTGCTGCAGTGGCTGCGGTTTGCCTCATAGTGCGTTGCTTAACCCACTGCGCCGCCAGGGAGGCCCGGGAGGCCTCATACTTCTTTCCTCCTCTCAGTTCTCTGTTCTGGGGCCCTGGTAGCAGGGGAGGGGGAGGGGGAAGTGAACTTATCCAGTCCCTGCTCCTGCCCCTGCACACCCCAAACATGAGTGTGTCACACACACACTCATATACTCCACAGCCCACATACACACCCACACTACACACACACTATACACTACAACCCACACTATGTGTAACCACACACACACACACACACTTAGTTAATTTTATCTACAAATGCTATGTCCAAACCAGGTCACATCCTGAGGTCCTGGGGGTCATATGACTTTGAGGGGACACCACAGGGGCCACATATGAGGTGCACAGGTGCCTGCCTGCTGGGACCCACTGTCCCTGGGCTTGGGACTCTTCACCCAAGGACCAAGGCTTAAGGTTTCTTTCTTCTTCCTTTTAAAATGGATTTTAAAAACTTGTTAAAAGCAGCTGCTACCTGCCCAGTGGTTGCTACTTGCCAAATTGTATTCTAGGCTATGCTTTATTTAATTTTTGTTAAGTGTTGATGGCATTTCCTGTTTTGCAAATCAGAACATGAAGGTGCAGAGAACTGAAGTGACTTGCCTGAAGCCACACGGCGGAGCCACGTTCCAATCCAGTCACTTGGTTCTGAAGCCTGTACTTTCAGCTGTGCTGCTACTGCGTCTCTCCGAAGGTCGTGTCTGGGTCACAGGCGGGCGGCATCCCCCTCTGCAGAAAAACTGGGTACACTGACTTGGGGGAGCCAGAGCATAACGCACCGAAATAGTGGCTCCCCATTGGTGCTCTAGGGTTTCTTTTTAAAAAAGATTTATTTTTATTTATGCATATAAGAACTGGGGTGTAGGCCGGAGAGGAGTCACCAGAGACAGAGCGGGGAGCAGAACAGACGGATCGACTGAAGCACACTGCTGAGGGGGCAGCGGGAGGCAGGAGAGGCTGCTGCGCCTGTGGGTCCCTCCCTGGCCAGGGCTTGAACTCGTGCCTCAGTGGCTGGCGATTGCTTGCTAGTGCTGAGACTTTAACCCCTGCGCCATCAGGGGCTGCTCTAGGGTTTCTCAACTGTGTGCCTGGGGACCAAAGCGCGGGTTTGGTGCTCCAGTGATGGAGTGCAGTGCTGGGCAGACACCTGTGCCTGGGCCCTCGAGGAGCTCTATCCTGGGCATACTGAAAGTTGACAGCTACTGTGTTGGGCGTGTGTGCATGTGTGTGTGTGCATGTGTGTGTGTGCATGTGCAAGTGCACACCGCACGTACGGGATGGGACTGGAAATGACCTGGGATGAACGGAGTAGCCGTGACAAAGTGTGGCGTCAGGCAGGTGGGTCTGGGGCTCGGCAGCTGTACTCTGGATCCTGGCATGATACAG
Organism: Galemys pyrenaicus; assembly: GCA_019455555.1. NCBI lineage: Eukaryota > Metazoa > Chordata > Mammalia > Eulipotyphla > Talpidae > Galemys > Galemys pyrenaicus. Next base: position 16,386,910 of record JAGFMF010011629.1, read on the forward strand.
TCTGCCCGCACCTCGGTTTTCTCACCTGCGAAATGGGGTAATGGTGCTTTGCTCAAAAGCATTAGCCATTATCATTATTACTGTCATCGATTTTTTTTTTTAAGATTTATTTATACATACAAGAGCTGGGGTACAGGCCAGAGTCCAGGGCGGTGAGAGGATTCACCAGAGACAGAGTGGGGAGCAGAACAGCCAGACTGACTGAAACACACGGCTGAGGGGAGCAGCGGGGAGGCAGGAGCGGTCTGCTGCGCCCTGTGGGTGCCCTGTCTGGCCGGCGGCAGGGATCGAACTCGAGCTCAGTGGCTGCGGTCTGCTTCATAGTGCGTGCTTAACCCACTGCGCCACCGGGGAGGCCCTGTCATCGATGTTTTTATTGGGACTGTCACGCTGTCTTTCTGCGCCTGTCATGGGACCCAGGCTCACCCGCCTGTGTAGATGACCTCCCCTCTGGCTTGTGTTTTTCTCACCGGTCTCTCTGGCTGCAGATGGTCCAACCAGCTTCTCACCGTCCTCATAGTGCCCTCAAAACGGAGGGGCTTTAGAGGCGTAACCTAAGCCTCAGCGAGTGCCCGCTTCTGCTGCTCACCCCGGGCGTGGCGGCCCTCTGGCTCTTCTGTGTAAAAGCTGCAGCTTGTTTGCTCTCCCCAAAGTCGCTTATCGCTCTACCCTTCAGAGAAATAGATAGAAGGGCGAGGAAAAGGAAGACGGAGATAAAGAAAAGCAAGGCATCCCCGTGGGGGCGGGAGGACAGGAGTCGGGCCGTGGCGCGCTGCAGGAGAGCGGGCCGCGCTCGTGGGCGCACAGGCGCCTGTCGCGGGGTCGCGGGTGGGTACAGGCACTGCGGCCCCCGCGCCGGTGCCCGGCCGGTGTTCTCTCGGGGGGCTTCTCTGGCCCCAGCTCTACACCTTTCATCCAGATATTGCTGGTCACTGATTCCGGGGACTCGTCCCTCCAGAAACCATCAACGGCAGATGGGCTCCTGTTGAGCAGATAATGACCGTGCAGTGCGTCTCGTGGTGTTCCCTTCTGGGTTGGAGGAGGGATGTGAACGCGCCTCTCTCTCGACCACAAGGTCGAACAGAGCAGAAGACGCTGTTCCTCCACCTCCTCGAGTACTTACCTGGTTCACAGTAATAATTGATAACGACTCAGAAAGGCTGTGCAGTGGACGCCCCTGCCCCTTTTTCCTGTACCCAGGGAAGAAAATAAGTACATGGCCAGTGTCTGAACTGACCCAGGCAGCAAGCCAGTGTGTTGGTGCGAAGCCCTATTCCAGGGGGGCAGACCAGAGTGCGGCAGGTGGTTGTCCATCCTGCACCGTGGCGGTCTTGCCTCAGTGCACCCCGATGGGGGTCTGCATTTGGGGCAGGCGGTTTCCGAAAGGGTTGATTTGTCCTGGGTTTGCGTGGCCTCTTACTTTTTCCGGGGTGTTTGGGCCCGTCTCCCCAGGAGGAGGGGAGCTGAGGGCGCAGTCCTGGGGGGATGGAGTGAGCTGCTAGGGGTCATGGGCTTTGAGCAACAAGCTTGTAGGTTGACCACAGAGTGAACAGCCATCACCTTAGCGCCCCCACACTCCTGGGTGAGGCGCTGGGGATGTGCAGGGGAACAGCACAGGCACCACCCTGTTCTCTAGTTAGGTGCGTTCTTTCCAGATTATTCTGGGCCAAAAGAATGAAAGTTGTGAAAGGTGGCAGAAAGAGTGTTGTGTGAGCGGGCTGCGTGGGGGCTTATTTCACGTTCACATTCACTCAACTCATCCAGCATTGATCTGTTTTATTAAAGACGTTTTCGTTGACACGACCTGGCACGGTAACAGTTCAGGTGTAGCTCCGCCGAGTGTCCACCACCTCAAGGTCACCCCGAAAGTCCAGCTCTGTCCTTTCCCCTCCATCCACTGGGATGCCTCCCTTTCCTCTTGCATTTGATCTGGCATTTATTGACCACCCGCCACGAGCAGGTTTTGTGCAAGGAATCCGGGCGCCAGACATGACCAAACCCTATCTTTGGCCCTTGATGAGTTCAAAGTGTGGGTGTGAGGCTCAGGACCGAATGTCTGGGCTCGGCGGAGGCAGCTTCCAAGGTGCGGGCCCTCTGGAGAGCATGCAGAAGGCTGCCCGGGCGGGGGCGGGCGTGGGTCTCCGTCTTAAAGGACAAGGGAGAGTCGCTGGGAGCACCAGGAGAAGAAGACTCCAGGGGGAGGGACGGGAAGACACTGGTTGAGAGAGGGAGGCACAGGAAGACCGAGGTGGGAGAGGATCTTGATAAGACGTCTGGTTTTAATTCAATTCGAGATGTGGGGCCACTGCCAGGTTCAAGGAGTTACTCACTGAACATTACATTTGAGGTCAGTGACTTCTGTGGGCTTGTTCAGGGTCATGTTCTCCAGCAGGGAATGCCTGTTAGCACACTAATTAAGGCCCTTAACGGGCGGTGCCATAATTTGTTGGGTCTCAGAAGACCTGAAGGCCAGGAACAATAGTGCCATAAATTTGTTGATTGGATTTAGGGTTGCAAAGAAATTCCAGAGGCTGCACTTCACTGATAAAAGTGAAATGAAGATACTTTGGGGGAAAACTAACAATGAGGTAGTGATGACTAAATAAATCAGAAATCCTTTGCTGAGCATCCTGGTTGACGATGAGATTAGACAGCACCCAAATTGGACAGGAAATTGATAGCCATGTATTACCCGTCTCTGGGAGAGGGGAAGCAGGCAGCTCTGCAGGCCATCGGCAGTGTCTCTCCTGCCCCTTTGCTCTTCTCCCCGCTGGGATGGCAATTTCTGGAGAAATCAGGCAGCACCAGAAGGTGCTCACACCCCCGGGCCCAGTGGGGTAGCTCCCAAAAAGTCTGAGCCCTGAGTTACAGGAGTGTAAGTTCTGTACAGTGTGCATGCAGAAGCTTGCCACCCACCCATCCATCACAGACTTCCCGTATTGTTTGGGAAGGGGTCAAGGTAGCCGCAGCTTCCTCTGTGGGAGAGCAGCTCACCGGGAACTCTCTGCTCCAGCGAGCAGCGGGATCCAAGCAGCCCACTCAGTGCCTTCCTGCTTGACCACTGCCCTTTCCAAACTGGAGCGCTGGATTCCGTGCCCAGGTGGGCGAGGGAGGGCCAGAGAGACCTGCAGATGGACAGGAGGGCAAACACAGCAATTTAAATTCTTGATGTATTTCTTGGCACATTTTAAAATTCTCATTTTGATTTTTTCATCCCTTGTGATTTTGTGAACTTGATGCTTCCAAATATTTCTTAGACATTGCCACAGCTCTGGTTCTCAGTCTCAGGGACCACGGGGATCCCTTCAAGAAAAGGTGGAAAGTGGCACACTGCCATTTTCTGGGTATTCTGTTTACCTAGATGTGCACTAGAAATACACTTAGAAGAGACCTGGGTAGGCAGATGCCTTACCTTGGGTGAGTCTCTGACCTGGAGAGGGCACCCCAAAAAGCTTTTTCACCTCTGAGCCGTTCAGCAGCTCCACTGCTTCCCAGTTTACCTGTAGTGGCCTGAGATGGTGGAGCTGCTCTGTACTTCTCCCGACTCTGTGTGAGTGAGCTGGAATCAGCTGCCTTCCTGAGCATCATGGGGTTGGCAGGTCTATGGTGTGGGGAGGTCAGGAGAAGGCTCGGAAAGAATGTTCTGGGACTGTTTGTGCAAGGCAGTATTGGGGTTCTCTGGAAGAAGAAGCTTCCAGAAGAGAGAAAGGAGGTGTGAAGGTCACCCGCCATGACTGGGCTTGGCCGTGCAGGCTCATGCTAAAAGAATGTTCTGGAAGTGTTTGCACATGGCAGTATTGGGGTTCTGCTGGAAGTAGAAGCTTCCAGAAGAGAGAAGGGAGGTGTGAAGGTCACCCCCAGTGGCTGGGGCTTGGTCATTTAGGCTCATGCTAAACGAATGTTCTGTAAGTGTTTGCACATGGCGGTATTGGGGTTCTGCTGGAAGTAGAAGCTTCTAGAAGAGAGAAGGGAGATGTGAAGGTCACCTCCAGTGTGCAGACCCGTGCTCTCGGACCCCCAGGGCTCCTGGTCTCCCATGAGAGAACCATGTGGGCTGGTACTTTTCCACTCCACATGTTGCCTGCTTCTGGAACTCCTGGCACCACTCCTGAGGCCCTCATGCTGGGGCTCCGAGGGATGTTTACACTTTGGCTCACTGACACTGGCGGCCACCACAGAGGGTGTGTTTTCACCTGAGTCATTCCCCTTTTTCTCCTCAGTGTCTTGCCGGCCCCTGTCAGCCATTTGTGAGGAAGAGATATGCTTTTCGACTGTGGCCTGTGTTTGCCCCTTACGTCCCAGTTTTCCTGCTGTCTGCTGTAATCCAGTCTTAAAGATGGTTCTGGCCCCACGGTCCTGCCTCTGTAGAGGTAAGGCTGCGCTCCTGGCCCAGGTGCTATCGCTCTCTTTGTGTCAGTGGAGTGTATGTTTTCTCTCCTGGTTCCACTTATTTCTCTCCCCTCCCCTCTGTGGGGATGAGGGTCGGCAGGAAATCTGAATGTCAGGCACCCCTATCTGATCAGAACTGCCTGGGAGAAGATTCTGACCAGATCCTGGTCTCTTCCAAGTCGTCACCAGCATCTTAAGGTTTCTGCTCTAAGACAAGACTGCCCAACCCCTCACCCCACCCAGCACCCTTACCAATGCCTTCTCTTTCTGGGGTCAGTGTGATGAATACTATTTTAGTTATGTTTAATTCCACACACATTCTGTACTAGGGGTCACCAGGGAGACAAAACTAAAAGGGAATCATCCATTTTCAGACGAGATCTAAGCAGGAAAGGGTGTTCTTTCTTCCTCATGATATCTGAGAGTAAGCAGAAGCAACCCTCAGTGTGAGGAACCCCAGCTCCTTCCTTCTCTCCTGTTGTTTGTCACCTGCAGGTGTTTGCCTCCTTTGGTGTGAACTCTAAGATGGTGGGCAACTATTTTTTGGTTCTGTAGGCTACCCTTGGAGGGCATGTTCCCAAATTGCATAAGTCACTTTTGCTCACATCCCACTGGCTAGCTCTCAGTCATGTGACCATACCTAGAGTAAGGGAAGCTGGGAAATGTAGTCTTTTCTTAGGTGTTGGGTAAGCCAACTTAAACTTCTATTAGTTATTAGATTTAAAAGGATAAATGCTTCATGCATGTGTGAGGAGACTGTGCATCTTCTAAGTGTTGGGTGCAGAATTCTGTATATGGCCACTTCGTCAAATTTTTAATTAGGTTGCTGATTTTTCCTGTCTGCCCTTTCAATAATTGAACCCTACCAATAACTGTGATAATGGATTTGTCAACTTTTCCATGTGTTTCTATTAATTTTTGTTCTGCATTTTGAGGGCTGTTAATTAGATGCACTTATTGAGCATTATCGTCCTCTTGCAGAACTAACCCTTCATCACTGTTGAATGATCATTTTCAGTCCTAATTATGTTTCTTCTCTTAAAGAATATTTTATCTGATGTTGACGTATGTCTAATACCTGTTTTATTTTTAAGCTTTTTATATGTTATACCTTAGATATCTTTTACAAAGGGTATATAGATGGATTTTGGTTTTTTTAAATTCTATGTGACAATTTGCCTCTTAATTGGCAACTTCAGGTCATTTATATTTATTTGACTTTTGGCAATTTCAGGTCATTTATATTTATTTGAATTTTTATCTATGTGAACTTGTTTCTATTTTCTTAATTTAAATTTCAATAAGATCAAGATTCCTGTTTCTTTTATTTAGAAAATTTCTTGTCTTTATCTTTAGCAAATTATTTTTAGCATGCCTTCATATCCTTTGAGTGTAGCTTCATGTTAATATCTACAGCAAAACAAATTTCTAAGGTATGTGACCACCTAATTTTACATATTTCTTGCAGCTTTTTCTGTATTTGTTTTTCTGAGTATCAGTGCTTCACAAAGTGCTTTAAGTATATGAGTCTTTCCATGGCAAACTTCTTTGAGTCTTATATGCCTGAGAATGTTTTTGAATGACAGCCTTGTCAGGAATGGAATTCTAGGTTCAATGCCTTAAAAGGAACACTCCGTTATCTTTTTGCAGTCAGTGTCATAGATAAAAAATGTGATGTCCACTTGATTCTTTTTCAATTGCAGGTAATGTGCTCTTTGGAGAATTTTCAGAATTTTCTCTTTGCCATTTTTCAGTTTCATTCCAGTGTGTCTTGGTGGTGTGTTTTTCTTCTCTCTCCTTTTGGAATTCATGTGCCATTTCAATTTTAAGTTATCTGTCTCCTATAATTCTGGGGGGTTTTGGCTCCATGAATTCTTCAAATATTTCCTTCCCTCCTTCCTTTTTTTTTTAATCTTCTATGACTCTAATTGTGTGGATGCTTGTACTTCTTTCATTCACCAAATTTCTTAACTTATCTTTTTATACTTAATATTCCTGAATATTTCCCTGCTTTGTTTTTGGAGAGAGTTCCTCAATCTGATTTTCCTATTCACTGAGTTTTTCTTTACCTATATCCATTTAACTATTTATGGTGTTACTTTAGTCATTACATAATTTTCATACCTTGAATTTCTTTCTTTTTTTTTTATATCCTCATGTTCTGTTGAACAAGATAAAAAAAGAGATACGGCCAGGAGAATCCCAACCAGGACACCAACTAAGCAACTCTTAGGTCCAAGATTTTCCCTTCAGATTCTCAGGGGGAAGCCATACTGGAAAGCAGTACTCACAGATGGCCATTGACCACTCTGGGGCTGGGAGAACAGGGAACACAGAGGTTTTTGGTCTTCACTTGTGTTCTGAAATATTTAGATTGCATTCAAAAAACTATGCTAGTAGTTCTAATGACTATTAAAATTTGAAAATCTCTAAAAAACTGTTTTCCAAACTTTAATGTACACACAAATCCCCTGTCTATCTTGTGGAAAGCAGATTGTAGGTGATGTAGTGGGGGCAGGCTGGAGACTGCACTTCCAGTATGCCCCCTGTGATACTGCCTGAGGTCTCAGGACCGCCTCTTGAGTCAAAAGATGCTAGACTGGATGGTGGGTGAGTCCACTGCAGTTCTGATCTGCTCTGATCCCTGCCAGTTGGAAGGACTTCACAGTTTTGCCAACATGGGCACCATTCAGCACATCTTCTAGCATCTAGTCAGGGTATAAGATATTTCTTCTGTGACTTCCAGTGTCTTCTGAACATCCCACATCATAGCCAGGTCCTCTCAACTTTGCATCCTAAACCCTTCCAGGACTAAAAGTTAGAACAAGTGGAATTAAACCCTGATCACCCTGTATTCTCTCTCTCCTCTACCCCCTCCTTGTGATTAACTGTTACCAGATGCCACCTGCATTCCTGGGATTTTAGAGAATGGTGTCACTCCCCTAATAAAATTCTCCATGTCCCGCTGAGGTTGACAGTGACATCAGAAACAGACATCAGCGACTGATGAGGAAACATCCTGCTGGGGAAGCCGAACAAACACCTGACTTAGGTCACAGGGACAGAGGCCCCTCCTCAGACCCGAAGATGTGAAGCCCTGAACTCCCCTCACATACCTCCCCCTCATAAAATCGATACTCTTGCCACTGGGGGAGTTGGTGTGCCTATTCCCCCCACTCCTTGATGGTCATCTGTGATGAACTCCTCTGAGTAAAGACATGTCTCGGGGTTCAGAGATTGGCTTCTGGGCAAGAGCGAAGGATCCTGTTTGGTGATTTACAATGTCACAGACATCAAAAGCCTTCCTGCTGGTATATGTACAAGGAAGAGGACGTGTTATTCCTACAGAAAGCCCTGAAAACTTTCAACAAACCCTGCCATCTGTTTACTCTTCCCAGACCTTCTTGCGTCTCCCCGCTTCTCGTCATTCACTCTGAAGCCTCAGCATCACTTCTGCCTGGCTACCCTTCGGCGTCGTCTTCCCCAGGCCAGCTGGCTCTCTGCCCCATTGCCCTGTTTCAGTGTTCTATAGCATTTATCACTGGCAGAATACACTCGTTTATTGGTTTGCTCTCTTATTTCTTTTCTGTCCCTTTGCTCCACCATGTCCCAGCCCCAGGCTGTAAACTCTTTAAGAGACTGTTGTAATTGCCTCAACATTGTTGTGTGATTTCGGGTGTCCTTCAGAAAAGCTAATTCATGGAAAAACATTACAAAAAGACACACTTGACAGAAGTAGCTTGGGGATCAGTTGGCCCCAGTTGGCATCTGTAAGGGCACGTGTGGCATCCTCTCTGGTTGGAATGCTCGTTGATCGGAGGTGACGAGTTCGTGAGAAGTTCAGGATAAACTTTGCTTGTACCCTGTAGGGTAAATGGAAAGTGATCAGGCTTTTCCACCCTCCCACCATTGGTGCGATGATGGACACCTGCGGCCCTGCGTGCTTGCCTGATGGCGGGCACCTCCTGTAGGGTGTGGGCATTGCAGGTGGGCACACCTGGGCTGAGACACGGGCCGTGTAAGGATGGTGTCACAAGGATACCAGCAGCACAGACAAGAGGAGAAGAAAGATGTAGAAGCAGAGAGAGCAGAGGCTAGAGAGCCCAGAGAGAGTGAGGTTTGCAGGGGGATAGGAGGCCTGCCAGCCTCCTGGCCCCCCCAGCCCCCTGCCTGCCTTGTACCTGGTTGCCTCTGATGTAAAGAGCAATAAAAGCCTGAAAAAGCCACCGAGGGCTCCAGGACTCCTCCTTTACCTGTTGCTCTGTGCCTTACTGGGCCTACGTACCCCCTGCTCTAAATCTCTTTGGTGCCTATTGGCAAATTGGCAAGAAACAGCCCACAGGGTGTGAGGCAGAATGCGCTGGTCCTGGATCTCACCTTGTTCCATACCCCAACACCTCTGGGAGGCAAGTAGCCTTCAACCCCTAGCCCAGCTCTTCAGACGAGGGAGGCCAAGCTGCCCCACAGGAGGCATGAGACCTTCAGTGGAGGAGGCTGGTGTGATGGGGAGAAGCAAGCCAGGGCCAGCAGGACTGAGCCCATGGCAGCTGGGGAATAGGGCTGTGTTCCCACCTGGATTTGCAGCCCTCCTGGGGAGCTTAGCGCTCTCCCCACTCTCCCCTGGCTGCAGGATTCAACCCAAAGCAGGCAATGAGGAGGCGGGGCATGTTTCTTATACAGTAGCTTCACCAGCCTTACCTGAGCTTCTCCAGGTGATCTCAGGTGAGTGGAGGCTGGCATGCCAGTTGATGGACTCTATTTTCAAGGTACGTGTTCCAGTGGAGATCTAAATTTCCATTAAAAAGTAAAAAGTGAGCCTGAAAACAGAGACATGATAAGGTCACTGGCCCAGAAAAACCCTAAGATATTTTCTGTGAGTAGGAGAAGGGAAGAGTGTCAAAGGGTGAATGACAGCAAAGCCAGAACTCAGTGTGTAGGTGCTGTTGTTGGTTGGGCTTCATGGGAAAGCCCCGGGGATGGAGTGGTCTGGGTGATGGTTATGAGGGTGTCTGGTGTGGCTCATGCTCCTGGCTAATTGAATTCAATCCATCCAGTGGGAATCTCTGCCGGTTCCAAGACAGGTGCTGGCGATGCTGCAGCGGCCGCCAGCCAGTCATGCCTGCAGCCTAGACCTTGCCATTGGCTTGGACCTCGCATTGGTGGGGCTAACAATGCAGATGAGAAGCACACATCTTCCTCAGCTAGACCCAGGCATTGAGCACCCCAAGACCCACTGCAAGTTCCTGACCACCTACTTCTAGCTGTTTGACTCTGGGTCGATAACTACAATGTTTAAGCTTTGGTTTTCTCACTACAAAGGGAGGAGATAACAGCTGCATTGTCCACACCTGGGTCGTTCATTATGCGGCTCGGACGTGGTCACTAGCCTCAAATGCCCCGCGTGAGCTCACAAGTCACCAGTTATCACTGGAACCACCAAGAACTCGGTTTGGGAGCTCTCAGTGATACTGTCCTGCTGTTCGCGGCTACATTTGGACACTACTTGTTATCAATAGGCCGTGAAGATGTGGGGAAGGTTGTAGACTTGTATGGGGTAATGGAGGTTATCAGGTTTATCTGCCCTCCCGCCAATGATCGACCCCTGCGGTCCTGCACGCGTGCCTGGTGAAGTAGGGTGTGGGCATGCGCAAATGGGCGCACCTGCGCCGAGACTGGGCCAAAAGGGTCGTGTCATGGGGATGCCAGCGTAGCAGCCATAGCAGAAGGGGCAGCAGAAGTGTGGCGGTGGAGATTGGTGGGTGTAGGGTAAAGGTTGATCAGGTCTTTCCACCCGCCCACCACTGATGATGGACACCCGTGGTGCTGCGAGCATTCCAGGATGGGCATGCGCAAGTGGGCGCACCTGAGTTGGGACACGGGCTTAAATGGGTGGCGTCATGAGGACGCCAGAACTTTGAGGACCAACAGACAGGACCGACCGACGAAGGAACAGCAGCAGCAGCAGAGAGAGAAGAAGCAGCTGAGAGGGTGAGATGCGCTGGGGGCTGGGAGGCCTGCCAGCCTCCCGGCCCCCTGGCACCCCTGCCTGCCGTGTACCTGGCCACCTCTACTAAATAAAGTATGAAAAGCCACCGAGGGCTCCAAGACTCTCCTTCCCTGACCCGTCTGCCCAGAACCATCCTGAACCTGGCTCCAGTGCCACCTCCATCCTGCCGCTACAGTGGGGTTCAGTAGAGAACATCAGAGAACAGCTAAGACAGCAAGGAGACTGCTTGAACCCATGAGGACCTGCCCGGTCTGGGACGGATGCAGGGCAGGGAGCCAGCAGCCTTGTGTGCCTGTTCAGCTGCAGAGGGGCTGGGCCGATTGAGGTGCCTTCCAGAATGTGAATGCAGCGGGACAAGAAAACAAAAGGTAAGGTGTCTCACTGGTAATTTTTATATTGATTCCATGTTTAAATGATAATAGTTTGGATACACTGGGGTAAGTCAAAGACATGAAGTTGATTTCTTTATTTGTGTGTGTGACTCATGTGCCTTTGTTGGAAGTGCAGCTCTGCATTCCCTCTGGATCCCCCTTTTTTAAAGCTTTACTTATTTATGCATACAAGAGCTGGGGTTCAGGCTAGAGACTCAGGAGGTGAGAGGATTCACCAGAGAGAGTGGGGAGCAGAACAAGCAGATCGACTGAACCACACTGCTGAGGGGAGCAGCAAGCAAGGCAGGAGAGGTCTGCTGCGCCATGTGGGTCCCCTCCCTGGCCGGGGATCGAACTTGCACTGCTGTGCCACAGATGCTTCATGTGCGGTGCTCAATCTGTTGCGCCACCAGGGAGGCCCTGAAATATCTTATACTCACCGCGCACAAGCGCTCAAACAACATCAGTTATTGCAGATAACTTAGATCCCCATCTCTGGAACTCTAAAATGTCTATCTTAGTTGTTGCTTTTCATTTATATTCAAAATACGCGCCAGGAATGTCCCTGTAGAATCAGGTGCACTAGTGAGACCCAGCGCTGGGCTCCTGTGTCCAGGAAAGGACTCCACTGTCACCGCCATCCGCAGGGAGGAGCCCATCAGACCCGGGTAGACAGGTGTCTGCAATGGCAGTGGTGGGCTAGCGGGAGACACCCCGAAATTTCACTAACAAAAAGATTTTTCCAAGTTGCCAAGGGAGCAGCCGCACATCCCTCCCCTCCCTGAATCTTTCCCCATTCATGTGCATGGAAAAAAAGACAAATGAGGGAAGAGCTGTCCTGGAGCTCTCTTTCCTGGACCCTATCTCTCTCTATCCACTCCAGGCCCTTCCCGCTACTCCCCATGCCTTTCTGTCAGCTGCGGGGTGGCGATGCAGAATAGCTCCGAAACTTGCCAACAGTCCGTGGGTAGAATTGGGAGCAAATGCTTTCCAGGGCTGATCTGTTTGTGCCACACAGCTTCTGCCAGAGGAAGAGGGAAACAGCCCCCAGGCTTTATCGTGCATTAGGGCCGGCGGCTGGCTGAGCTCCATGCTTTAGCTGTATTTTTTAAAATATAAATTAATAATGTGTGCTTTCTTTTCTTGGCGTAGTCCCCTTATATTTTCCACCACCCATTCACCCATGCACCCAAACCACAGTCCCTTGTGTACTTCCCATTCCTGCGATGATCCCAGTCCCTACCTCTTCTGATGCCGCTCCTAGGGATTTACCCAAAGGACACAAAACATTAATTCAAAAGAATACATGTACCCCTATGTTTATCGCAACATTATTTATAACAGACTTGGGATCAATCCAAAAGCCCCGAAATAGATGACTGGATCAAGAAAATGTGATATATATATGGAATATTATTCAGCAATCAAAAAAGGTAAACTAGAGACATTCACAGAAACATGGATGGCACTTGAAGGGATGAGGCTCAGTGAAATAAGTCAGAAGGAAAAAGAAAAATACCAGATGGTCTCAATCATAGGAAGATTATAGGGGAACAGAAAAAGGAAAAAAAATAATGACAAAAACCACAACTAAACAAAATAAAAATAGACAACTTTAGCTGTATTTTATGGGAAGGAACTGGGGAATTTCATTGTAGGAGAGGAGCTTCTTGCTGGGGGTTGGCAGTGGCTTCTGGGAACCCACCGTTTTCTGGCTTGCTTTCTTTATTTTCAAAGATTTATTTATGCATACAAGAACTGGGGTACAGGTCAGAGGTGCCGGGGGTGAGAGGACTCACCAGAGACAGAGTGGGTAACAGAACGGGCAGATTGACTGAAACACGCTGCTGAGGGGAGCAGCGGGTGAGGCAGGAGAGGTCTGCTGCGCCATGTGGGTCCCCTCCCTGGCCGGTGGCTAGGATTGAACTCCTGCTGCAGTGGCTGTGGTCTGCTTCATAGTGTGTTGCTTAACCCATTGCGCCACCAGAGAGGCCCCTCTGGCTTTCTTTTAGAGCAAAATTGCTTAATAGCAAACCTGAAAGAGAACAAATGCAAAACAAACAAAAAAGAGGTCAGTCTACAGAGATTATATAGTTTGGGCTAGATGTGGTACTCTGCCTAGAAGAGTCAGTGGAATAAGTCACTTCCGTCCACACAGTCTATCTAAACTTGATGCTCTGAGTGCCTGAGTTGATGGAGATTGAAGGCAAGAAACACGGTATTGGTCGACTCCCCGGACTTTGTGAGCTGGCCAGGTCCCAAGCAGAAGCAGCAGATCGCTGGCCAAGTTTTGCGAGTAGGATGACCATAGGCAATATAAAGGGCAAACAAACAGAGAGCTTTTCTTTCAGAAAATGTTTCCACTGCAGTTAGGTTAGAAAACGATCCAGGGAAGATATAAACTAGCCCTTTCATTTAGCAAAATAAAATGCCTATGCACTTGGTAATCTGTGCAGGGGAAGTCCTAGCCAGAATCTTGTTTTTAAAGTTTCATTTAATTTACCTCCCCTATTCCTCTCCACTCACTGCCCAGCATTAGGCTGAACAAGAAAGGAAGGGGACAGTGGTCTGGCAGATGCTACCACGTGGTATGTCTTCTGTGGCACTTAACCACAGGAAAAAGGTGAAGAGTTGATGACAGGAGACATCTCTGCTTCCTGGGATTTTGTTCCACTTTTAATGAATATGGATAATGCACAGAGCATCTCAATTTTCAGAACTTTGTTTTTTCATTAAACACTGCCAGTTTTCATGGGCAAGAAACTGGGCATTCCTGACACACAGCTTGGAAGGTCTCAATCACAAAGGCTCCGATATTGGCTTACAGAGACCCATTCCAGAGTTGGCTCAGACTGTCAAACCTTGCCCAGGGCACCCTCTTGGAGAGTGGCTCTGGACCCTGGGCAGAGTGCCACACACTCCAAAACACTCCAAATTACCATACATCTCCCCCAGGGGCCTTAATGGTGGGATGCAAGTGATTTGTTCTTCAAATGACCTTTCCTTTCTTGGCAAAGAGCACATGGAATGAAAGTGCATGAGATGTAGTAGGTCCCCACAAAAGTTTCATTCAAGCCAAGGCATCAAGGAGGCTCCATGCAGGAATCAAGTAAGGAATCCTTTGTTGCAGCCCCCTGCTATGCCTGCCCTGGGTCAGCTAATCCAACAACTGTACAACTGGCGCACTGTCAAACGTGAATTTAGACAACTTTATGGTAAAAGTATTTATGTTGAGGGGTTGGGGCTGTGTCTTTTTTCAATTCTTTATTTGTTGCTTTTTCTTATTGGGGCTATATTTTCCATGTAGTACTTCATTCAGATTCAAAACATATTCTGGAGCTTCCCCTCCATCAGAATCAGGGGAACTGTTTTAAGTGTATACTTTTGGGGTTCCTTATCTAAAAATATGTGGAAGCTAGAGGCAGGCATTTTCTTTGTGTTAACCTCCCAGTTAATTTTCTGATATACTCAGAAGTTTCTAAGCCACTGGATGTTCAAAATCTTTTATCTCTTTTAAAGCCATCATAGGAAATTGTGGGTGGAGAATAAGACTGATTTCTTTTTGCTAACATCTGGGTGAAGTTGTTTAACTGCATGTCTATTTTGGGGAAAGTCTGAACTGCAAAAGGCAGAGATAACTGTAACCCTGTGCTTTCATTAATTGATACATATATCTTCCCCCCTTTTGTCTTCTCGAGTCATCATCTGCTCAAGAACAGAATTTCTAAGAAATTGTTTCTGTGTGTCTTCTGGGAAGAATTTGTCCTTCAATAAATGTGATTGCAACATGTTGATAAAAGCAAAAGAAAAACAGTAAAATGCTTTTGTTGAATGTTTCATTTTCCTAAGGAAAATCATTTTTAAGTGATAAAAAAGTAATTCGGTGAAACTTACTGTTTGTGAACTTACAAGATAGAATATATTTAAGTGCTGATTGGTGCATAATCACCTGGGAGTCAGAATTGCCTGGTCTTTAAAAAACTTCTTTACTGGAATGTTCTCTATAAACAAACCTAGAATGATGTTTGTTGCCAAAAGGACACTGATGTTAACTCAATGTAGCAAGGAGTCCAGTAGAACATTAATCATTTTGGGATAAATTTGGGTAAATATGGATTGCTTATTATAGGACAAAGTGAAATTTTGAGTTTAAAACATTTTATTTAAAAATTAATTATATACTTTATTGAGATAACATTGGTTTATAATACTGCATAAGATTTGGAGGTATAGGTTCATACCTCTTCAGATAGATGTTTGTACACACTACCTGGTTAACGTAAGCAAAGTTTATTACACTGGACAGCATTATGCAAACAAATGACAATCTCCATCATGTAAACAATGGAGCTTCAACCAAGTGGTCTTTAATTACAGTAAAATAACACTGCTTCTCTAAAATAAAATGCGCCATGCATCGAGAGACCACATGAAGATATCAGTGTGAAACCAAAGCCACAACATCTCTCTTCTTATGAACAATGGAATCTATTGGCCATCAAAAAGGCACTATTTATTGCTCCTGTTGTTAAGCTAGAAACACTAAGGGGACCTGTTATGATATCATAATGAGCAAAGAAGAATGTTGCTTTCTTCATTTTGTGAGCCTGAATCATCTTGAAAGTGCATAGCTAAAACATTTGTTAGTTTTAGAGAAGACACATTAAATGGTTTTACTGGGGATTTTGAGCCAGGCAGTCATGTAAAGTCCAGCCATGCTTTTCTAGATCCTTCTCTAAGGGCCTACTCCATCACAATGATAGAGATTCAGCTAGTTTAGCTATTAATAAACACTATTATGGTATAAAATGAGCAAGATAGGTGCAAAGCTCTTTTAAAGTGTGTGTCATGTTTCCTTTTTTAAAAATTATGTTTCCTAATTTTTTTCAACGAAAAAAAATCTAGCAGAATTGAAAGAGGAAATAGAAGTCCACTTTAAGTGTTTTACTTAGAGGGTATTCAATACAGGGAATTGTTTGGTTAAATAGGTGACATTAGTCTCAGAAGCCAAACAAAGGGCAATGAAGGAACCCAGAAGTCAACAGCAGCAGGAAGTGACTACTCCTTTAGGCTGGGGTGTAAGTAGAGGAGGGGTGTCACCAGGGCCAGGAGCTAGGTCAGTCAGCACCCCAGGTGGGCATGTCTGCTGGAGCTGAGCCATGCAGGAGAGGCAGCAGCTGCTGAGATGGCCCATGAGGCAGAGAGAGAAGGGGAGAGGTACCCTGTGCTCTCCCTTTTCTCACTTCCCACTCACCTATCAATGCTGCCCTTTGGCAAAACTCACCTGGAAGCTTGGAAAATCCTATTTCAGGGTGAGTTCCCTTGTGATCAGTTCATGGGAAGAAAGAGGGATGAATTTCACCTGCATATTATTCTACTGGGAATGTGGCAGGGCTGACTCCTTGCCATCCAACAAGGAATTCATTGAATTATTGGAACTCTTTCTCATCACCTGTGCCACGTACTATAGGGTATCTTTTCATCTGAAGCATTTAGTAACTTGATCATCAAAATACATATTTACAGAAAAATTGCAAAGATAGTCTAGAGAGTTCTCATATTCCCCATGCCCACTCTTCTCTATGACTAACACCTTCTACTAGGGTGGTTCATTGGTTATAATTAAAGAACCAGTAAGGATACATTATTATTAACTAAAGTCTATCTTTAAAAAATTTAATCTGAAATTAAGTTCAGATTTCCTCAATTATTTTCTAATTTCCTTTTTCTGCCGCAGGATCTAGTCGGCCCATGAATGATCTCTAAGTGAGGATATATATATCACAGAATATTTGTTCTTTTAAGATTTTATTTATGCATACAAGAGCTGGGGTACAGGCCAGAGGTGTGGGGGGTAAGAGAATTCGCCAAAGACAGGGTAAGGGGCAGAACAGGCAGATCGACTGAAATACACTGCTGAGGGGAGCAGTGGGCAAGGCAAGAGAGGTCTGCTGCGCCATGTGGGTCAGCTCCCTGGCCGGGGATTGAACCTGTGCTATAGTGGCTACAAACCCCCCCCCCCCCAGTGCAGTGTTCAACCCCTTGCGCCACCAGGGAGGCCCAGAATATTTGTTCTTGTTTCTAGACTTTACTCCTATATTCTAGAGGCACATCTTAGTGCTCTGCATGATATTGTAATGTGGACGTCATATAGCTGTCCAAATGCAAAGTATAACACAAAGAATGAACCCTGGTATAAACTTGGGGACTTCTGTTAATAATGTATTAATAAAGGCTCCTCTATTGTAGTGAATATAATATATGAATACAAGATGCTACCATTAATTTGTGACCTATTGGAGTTAACCCATCAGATAACACGGAATGAATTTAAGAGCATCTTGTTTTATCAGAAGCCTAAATTTCTTTGGTCTTTTCTGTAAGGAAAGGGGTTTCCTGTCAAATAAGAGAAATACAAGCAATGGCGATGAACTGTGATCCCTTTGTGAAGTCCCTGTGTGAAATCTCTCAGATCCTTGGGGACAACCTGGGGAAACTGGTAGATAAATATCTGTAGTTAGACTGTTCTGTGGATGGGACCGAGATACTGCTCTGTGTGGACTACATCTGTTCTGAAGAATTTTTGTATCTCCGTTAAGATGATCACTAGAAACTTCTCTGTGACAGCACCACACTTCACAATGATAGGAACTGTCCGGTAAATCTAACCATGTAACTCATATAATCTTTTTTTTTTTTCAGTGAAATATATTTTATTTAAAAATTTCCCCCAATTTTAAAAACATTTTTTATTTCTTGTGTTTATTTTTCACACCGTTGTTCATTTTGGACAGTATTTAGTTTCTCCTGTCAGATGCAGTCCCTATGTCCTTCCTCCACTGAGCCCCCAGTAACCCATTTCCCCCATCCTTGTGCTCTTCCCTTCTCTGTGTTGACCCCTGTCTCCCCCCTGCTAGAGCTGGAAGGGATTATACTAAGTGAAATAAGTCAGAAGACTTATTGCCTTGATAAAGGGGGTTGCTGGAAAAACCATGGCAGGCAGGGAAGATCTTACTTTCCTTAGGTGTTAACGGATGCAGCTAAGATTTTGCGTTTTTAGCCAGAGTTGGACCATGGCAGTTCAGGCCAAAAAGATGAAAATGGATGTTATGGGATGAGGTTTCCAGGTTCTTTAAAAGAGGACAGAAACAAAGGCAGGATGGGGAATGAATAAATTGCTATGCACATTTTATCCTCTGTTCTTCCCTTTTTTCTGCCTGGAATGCTGATGCAGTGCTGGGGATAGAGCTGCCACTTTGCAGCCATGCGGTGATCATGAACATATAGGTCATAAACTAAGGATGGGCAAGCAGAAAGCTGGAAGAACTGCCAGTTCTAGATGGTGTCAGGCAGGTCCAATCATGGTCCTGGACTGTTTATGTCTAGATTATTTTTACATGAGGAAAAAATTATTTAAGTTGTTATTTTGAGACTTTCTGTTACTTATAGTGTTTTTGGTCTACGCTAGTGGTTGAGAGTATAGATGCTGAGGACTCTTCTCTGTACTTCATATGCTGATGATAACAGTGGTTGCCATATCGAGCAGTTTGTATGGCGAACCCCTTTATCTTTCATCTTCTTGCCAACCTATGAAGAATGAGAAAGGATTACAGTTAGTTCCATTTTATATATGGGCACATTGATATAAGGTGAAGCTGAGTAACTTGCTCAAGAGCACACAGCCAGGAAATGACTCAGTCTACTCCCGGGCCCAGGTCGAAGTCAGAAGGTATTTCCTATCCACTCTCCTGCCTCCTGGTTGGTGAGCAAACCTCCTTTCATAGACTTGGGTCATTAATCACCAGGAGTGATGGTTTAGCACAAACCCTTAGATTCATCTGGAACTGAGAGAGGAGGTAATTCACTCGGGTCCAATTCTTGCATTTCCTCAGAACGATCTTACTCATGTTTTTGTTAGTCACCACAGAGGCAAAGGGCTATCTTGCTGAAGAAACACCCATAACTTAAAAACATTTGCTCTTATTAGACATTTGAAAAGTTTCTGCAAAAGGACACTTCTGAAAAGAAATAGCGGAGGATCAGAATGGTGCCATTTTCATTCTGTAGTTTAGTTTAATGGCTGTCTTCTCTCACCGATGTTGACTGCATCCTAAGATGACTATGTGGCATTTTTTTTTTTTCAATGAAAATTTTCCTCACTGTTCAGAACCCCAAAGAACAAATGATCACAGAAAATGTTTTT
This sequence comes from Galemys pyrenaicus, assembly GCA_019455555.1. NCBI lineage: Eukaryota > Metazoa > Chordata > Mammalia > Eulipotyphla > Talpidae > Galemys > Galemys pyrenaicus. Next base: position 16,405,880 of record JAGFMF010011629.1, read on the forward strand.
CTTTTCTCTCAGCTTTGTGCTGCAAGTAATATGATTTTGTCATGATTAAAGCCATTTTTTTTTTCCCAAAGGAGCCCAGCTGTTTGAGCGATCTGAATCAGAAGAGTGGAGAAAATTGTTTCTCCCTTCTTGAAAGCTAGCGTGAGAGCAGAATCTGTTCTGCACAGACCTTTGGAGGGGTAGGGGAGAAGAGAACGCAGGACCAATGGGTGATCGCTGGTTATCAGAACCCAGGGGCTTCTCTTTTCTCCCTAGATGTTTACATTTACAGGAGAACTTTCCAGCTTTCTTAAAAAATTTATTTTTTTCAAGAATGATAAGCATGTTTATCTTTGCAACTGCAGAGCAGCTGTGCAGGGTGGGAGACAAGCCCCTCAGTTACCAGGCAGCCCACTGTGAAGCTCCCCAGAGCACTTCTGGCGTCTGTGCCTACTCAGCCTGTAAATTGTTCACCAAACAGTTAACTCTCTCCTGCTTCCAAGAAAGGGAGGATGGAAGGAAACCATCAATACACACTCACGTGACAGAGACGACAATCATCTAGCTGTTTAGAGGTGCTCAGGCAGAAGGGAACACAAGAAAACAAAGGGGAAGAATATGTGAACTTCTAACCCCCATCCCCACATGCCATTGGGTTGGTGGGTGGCTTGAGGGAGCGTTCCAGTGCCTTCCAGTGGGCGTTTTTTGTGCTTCTGAGTGACAAAGAACCAAAGAGGATAAGAACTTGTGAGCAGCAAGTGGAAAACTACCCAGAACTTTCAGGGCCACCTGTCACTCCTGTCTCCTCACTGAAGAGGAGATAGCAGAGGTTCCCCGTCATTTGGGATCCTTCAAGGACCGGCCTTGCTCACATGAGGGGGGCGGGGATTTGGGTGAAGAGTTTTGTTTTGTTTTTTGCCCAGCCCCTTGCTCTGTTCTTCCTGTGGATATGGTGCGACGCTACGTCACCTGAGGCAGGCGATGGGCAGGGGATATTGATTTCTGCTACTTGACTCCTGCCCGCAAGGCTGCCTGCTGCCTCTGTGAATCCCCGTGTTTTAGTTAACACGCCAAAAAGGCAACATCAGCTTCATAGTGCCAGAGGCGAGCATCCTTCCAGTGATCCCCACTTTGTGGCTGTCGATCGGTCCTGTGAATGTGTTTGGAGAAAGACAGCAAGGGCTTCCCTGGTGGCGCAGTGGTTTGAGCGCTGCAGCATGAAGCATTCACTGCACTGCAGTGCAAGTTCGATACCCAGGGAGGGGAGTCCTTGCTTGCCCACTGCTCCTCTCAGCAGTGTATTTCAGTTCATCTGCCTGTTCTGCTCCCCAAGCTTTGTGGAGCGGAGCATAGGTCTTTTCATGGTAGAAACCGAGTGTGCTTTGGTTGGGGGTGGGACGCACTTGACTTATTGGTGCTTTGGTTGGGGGTGGGATGCACTTGACTTATTGGTTTGTTTTGGCACAACGTGATTTAGGATTCAGTGGTGTTTTCTGGGAAGCACATTCGTTCTGAAGATGTGAGCAGGAGAGGTCTGCTGCGCCATGTGGGTACCCCCGCTGGCCGGCAGCAGGGATCAAACTCGTGCGGCAATGGCTGTGGTCCGCTTCACAGTGCACTGCCCAACCCACTGGGCCACCAGGGTGGGCCCTCTTGATTATTTTTATACCCTTCTTAACTAGCAAACAGGAATTGGTACACAGATGGCACATAAGTAAATATTTGTTGAATAAAATTTGGCCTGATTTTCCTGGCAGAATCGCAAACATGGGTTTCAGCCTCAGAGAGCAGCACTGGAATGGAATCTTGACTTTGATACTCTGTTTGGGTGACCTTGGGAAAATTACTTAATTCAGCCTCAGATTCCTGCTTATTGGGGATAACATCCTGAGAGAGCATATGGAAAGTATCTAGTTTCTTTCCTGGCATAAAACAGACACATTGTAAATAGTTGTTCTCCTTCTCTTCCTCCATTTTCTAGCACATATCAAGTCACTTGCTACATTCCAACTGATGAATATTCTAGAAACCCAAGTTTTATGGTGAACATAGTTTAGAAGGTGAATATGCTACCAGAAAATTATGCAAAACACTTACAACTTATTTTTGTATAGTTTCTATTTTGTATGCTGTGTGACAGAATTTCCTGCTGTTGGAGTAGATAATTGAGAGTCAACTACCTTTCCTGGTTAGTCCCATGGTCTCAGACCATGTTCCAGACACACAAATGCAAAGGCAAGTATCTTCAGTCTTTTTCAGATGAAGTACTTCTCTGTGCAGCTGAGCTAGAGTGTAGCTTGAATTCTGATCTTATGCTTATGGACTGTTCTTTTTAGCTTAAGCATTTTTTTCTCAATGTGGGATACATTTTTATGACAAGGTTAAACAGGAGAGATTTGTCCCTGCCGGTGCTTGCTCTGGGCAAGGCTGACAGGCTAAATTGCACTCACTTACTTCGTTTGAGTTAGAGAGCTGCCGTGGTCGCAAGTCCTGGGTTTGAGCTTCAGCTCTTTGAATTAGTTGCAGCCTGACCCCAGGACCGTCACCTGATGTGCGCTCTCTTCTGTAAAGTAGGTTTTCAGACCCGATAATTCGGAGTTTTTGAGCTCTCAATTCTGTGCTAAGGATTTCTTTGTCACTCCTTGCTCCTCTTCTTGATCTCTCATTTCAATATTCATTTCTTAAGTAATTAAAAAGATGTACAAAGGCAAGCAGTGTGCTGTTATTTTTCCATAGAGAAAAAAGGAAATAGCTTGACGTGTCCAGTAAGAGGAAAAGACTAAGTGAATGATGGCAAATCAATCAACACAATAAAATACCTAATGATTAGAAGGCATGTTTGTGAAGCCTCGTAAACAAAATGGGAAAATGTTTTTGTATTATATTAAATGAAAAAGGCAAAAGATAAATGAATGATCTTTTTCCCATGATAACAAGAATATAGAAAAATGTACAAATTCTAGAAGGAGCATGTATGAAAAATGAGAACAGTTCCTGTATCAGATAACGATGACTTTCATTTCTTGTGAAGGGTTCGTTTTTTGGCTTCTCATGGGATGTCTAGTCTTCTAAAGTTATCTAAGGTAGACTAATGACTTTAGGCACCTTCAATGCTAGATTGTTGACATTAAGGGGTAGTTGGCATCAACAATTAGTTTCCACATCCTCTCTCCTCTGTGTCCAGGTTCCTGCCATACCAGAGAACTTGTCCTGGGATAACGGGGGGGGAGAAAATATATGCCTTCAATAGACTGGGCTTCCCCTCCCCCTGCTGTCCTTCTCCCCCCCTTTCTACTGAGGAACACTTTATATACAATGAGATGCACATATCTGAAGTGCACAGTTCATGAGTTTTGATAAATGTACACATCGATGTTAATCAACTTTCCAATCAAGATATAGAACATTTCACAGCCCAGAAACTTCTGTGTCACTCTCCAGTACCTCCCTTTGCCTCTGGAGAAACACCATTCTGATTTCAATCAACACAGATTAGTTTGCTTGTTCTGAAACTTCATAGAAATGAAATCATACAGGTGTTCTCCTTTTTCATCTACCCCTTTTGAGTCCATATGGCCTTTTCCAGATTCATCCATGTCACATCTGTCAGCAGTTCATTCCTTTTTGTCCCCTGGAAGTATATATGCCTGTGGTGGGTGGAATAATGGCATAAAAAAATCTCCAAGTCCTGATCTCTGGAATCTATGAATCTTATTTTAAGTTGCAAAAGTGCCTTTTTTTAAAAAAAAATTTATTCTTTTATGCATACAAGAACTGGTATACAGGCTAGTGGTGAGGGGTGGGGGGTAAGAGGGTCTGCCAGAGACAGTGGGGAACAGAACAGGAAGATGGACTGAAGTGCACTGCAGAGGGGAGCAGCTGGCAAGGCAGGAAACGCCATGTAGGTCACCTCTTTTGCAGGTACAAGTAATGTTATTGAAGCAGGGAGGTTAACTTGGATTATTCTGGTGGATACTAAGTGTCATCCCCAAGGAAGGCAGTATGAGCACAGAGTCAAATCAGAGCGAGGCACTGTCAAAGAGTCACAAGCCAAGGAACACAGGCAACCCCCAGAACCGGAAACAATAAAAGCGAATCTGACCCTCTCCTGGAGTCTCCAAAAGAAGCCAGCCCTGCTGCCACCTTGACTTAAGTGTACAAACTGATTTCAGACTTTAAATTCCAGAACTAGAAGAGAACAAATTTATGTTGCTTTAAGCTACGTCTGTGGGCAACTTGTTACAGCGGCAATAGGAAAATGAATCTGATTCTATTGTGTGAATATGCCATCGCTTATTTATTCATTTCTTGATGCATTTGGCTTTTTGCTGTTTGAGGCTTTTCTGAATAAAGCAGGAGGAAGATTCCTAACAAGTCCTTGAATAGACACGTGTCTTCATTTCTTGGGGTAAATATACCTAGGAATGGAACTGCTTGCATGGAACACACATGTGTTTAAGAAATTTCCAGTTCTCCTGAGGGATTGTACCATTTTACACTTCCACCAACAAAGTATGAGACCTGAACCTCTTATGAATGAACAAAACCAGATCAGTATCCTTCATTTGAAAGTGTACAGGGTTGATGGGAGTCAATGCCTGGATCCTTTCGGGATGATTTCAAACCTGACTGGACTTCTAGAGTTCTCACGGTGAGTTCTGGTACAGATTTATGCCTAGATTCTTTTTCTTTTCTTTCCTTGAAAAAGAAGCATTCTCCTCATTGATTTCCCTCATCCTCTTTCTCCTCTCTCCATCCCTGTACCCCCCATTAGCACACACTGTACTTTCTTTGTGGGTGGGAGTCAGAGACCCGGGGGCATGGACAACCTCAGGAGCAGGAGCCAGTGAGTCTAGACCTCAGGGTCCTGAGAGTGATTCAGAAAACAAGAAGACAGCATGCCGAATGCCTTTCCCATTGGGGCGGTCAACCATGTTATTCTTCCGTTAATGGAATTTTCTTGCTTCTCTAAGTAGAATAACACAGTCACCCAGATGCCGCCCCCCACAATAGTTGATAAAACATTCAAAGGAAAGGGATTGGGAAGGGGAGGAGAGAGCCGAGGAGATGTATTATATTTTGGGGGAAGGGGGAGATATTTTGTTATTTTTGCTTTGGTTTTTTTCAACCTAAAGAAAACTTGCTGGGTTCACTTCTAACCCTGATCCCTGTAGATTCCAGAAGCCGTCTGAGGTCAAACTCAAGGACAAAGACCATCGTTTACAGAATGTGATCCTGGTGAGCCAAGATTCTCAAACTTGTTCAGATCACGGATCTCTGAAAGATGGTCGATCACTTCGCTAGAGCATTTTCTCCCGTCCCCGTTCTTAATCCCAAGGCAGTGAGACCCCGCACGGCATGGAAACTTCTGTGTGAGCCCGAGTGATGTCCTTTGGAATGCGCCATGCATTCTTTGCAGCTGTCTCGAGTTTCTGTGTAAACGCTGATGTATTTCCACGGTCTGCTGGCTGTGCTGGGTGTACAGGGTACTCAGGTTCTGGCTGCCATTTGCAGCTCGTCGGGGAAGGAGTTTCGTGCACGATAGCAGTGAGCTGGGCTCCCAGGGCTGTCCTGGGGCTCAGGGGTGGTCTCCCCAGCAGTGGCTGAATGGGGTTCCTGTGCCAGGTCTGGCTGGATGTGGGCCTGGAAGCCCTCTTTGCTGTAGGGCATGAGTCCTCTCCTGCTGTGCTGTGAAGCTCTGGAATGCGAGCACAGCATGAGGTACAGACATGAATTTGCACAGAACCAGAGGTCTTGCAGGAGGTGTGGGCCTGCCTTGTAAGGAGCCCCAGGCATCATCTGAGTGAAGGTGAGACTGCTGGGTAAACGCTCCTTGGTCTGGAAGTCCAGGCATTGGAGCCTGGAGACCCCTCCAGCCCCACCCCAGCATCTCTTCTACTGCAGTCAGACGCCAGCCATTCCTTGTGCCGGGCCTGGCGCCGTACTGGACCCACCTCATCTCTCCTCTCACCACGCCTGGAGGTAGGGAGGGATGTGGTGGAGAAGCTCCTTCCAGGAGCACATGTCTCCCCATCTCTTTCCAAGCCGGGCACCCAGAGACACTAGCCTGTGCTTCTGTAACAGGGTGGTCCCAGGAAAAGGGGAAGTTCCCAAAATCCTGGTTCCGCCCTAAGTGGGTAGAGCTGAGGATAAGAAGATTTCTGCAGAGAAGAGA
>JAGFMF010011629.1:16412937-16487378 GCA_019455555.1 Galemys pyrenaicus
GAGAGGGCGCCCAGGGAGGAGATGAGCATCCAGAGAGAGGGCGCCCAGGGAGGAGATGAGCATCCAGAGAGAGGGCGCCCAGGGAGGAGATGAGCATCCAGAGAGAGGGCGCCCAGGGAGATGAGCATCCAGAGAGAGGGCGCCCAGGGAGGAGATGAGCATCCAGAGAGAGGGCGCCCAGGGAGGGGGGCAGAACTCAGGAAAGAGGGTGTACTGGTTAGAGGATGGTATTCAGTGAACTTGTTACTCAGGGGGTGGGGTGATGCCCAGCAGAGAGGCAAGACCCATGGGGGACTTTGGAACTGGGGGGGAGCGTGGTACCCGGGGAATTGGAGTCAGTGGAGATATAGTTACCCAGTGTGGGGATTGGACTCGGGGGAGACGAGCCCCATGAGGATGGTGTCACCCAGTGAGTTAGACCGAGAGGAGGCTGGACCCGAGGGAGAGGCTAGACCCAGTATGTAGAGTGCAGCGGGGGATGCTGGACCTTGGAGAGACTCATCATCCAATTTGGCCTCATGGCAAAGGTCAGACGAGAGGAAAAGAGATGGCTTGTACAGTTCTACACATTTAAATAAAAAGCAGTAGCACGTCCCAAACCTTTAATGCTCTGCCCACGATTAGGTGTCTTAGAACAGCCATTTATCCACAATGGTTTTTAGATTTCTGCCCAAGGAACACTAGTTAAAATTAAAGTCAACATTACTGTGATCAAACTGATCTCATCTTTCTCCTTCCTGGAAATACCAATAATTCCTCAAGACAATGTTTCAATTTACCCTGGTCCCCTGGCATTTCAAAGTGTAATCAAAAACCCACCCTCCTTTTCCTGCCTCCCACTCCGGGTGTTCTGGAGACAGCAGCACACATGGACTTTTAATCAAGGGGAGACTGTTTGTCCTTAATTGGGTGCCCCTCTGTCCTTGCTGCAGTGCTGGGTAGAGCTGCAGAGGCTGGTGACTCAGGGTGGGTCAGGAAGGAGGTGGGCGAGTCCACGCTGAGGACCCGGTGTTGGCTTTCACAGCCCCCTGACAGCCCAGAGCTCCAGTTAGAAGCACATGAGGCCTGTCTGGATTTGGAGTCGTTCATCACCCACCAAGCTTCATCGGCTCCCGCCCCCCATGCACTTGCATTTGTGTCTCTGGCCAGGGTTGGTGCTGGGCAGGTGCGTCTCAGTCCATTCAACTATTGAATGGGGCCAATGTAGGGTGAAGGGTAGAATTAGACTGTCAGTGCTAAACTTCCTGTAGCATGGATAGAGGTTGGCTTATCATGGCTTATCATGGCACACTACAGAGCAGTCTCATGCCATGTTCCACCAATAACATTTAAAACACAAAAAGGAAAGACAGGTGCATTATGATGTAATCAATCAATTTGGCATGGACAGTTTAATGTACATGGTACATTAAGGTACATGGTATTTAAGGTACATGGACAGTTTAATGATCTCAATGCCTATTGAGAGTTCTAAATAAATCCTCCTGAGAAATGAGGATGTTTTGTTTTTCTGTTTTTACCAGCTAGAGCCTCATGGTTTCTTACTGGATATACTGATTGCTTAAAAATAAACTCTAAACTTCCAGGGGAAAAAATTAAATACTTTCATGCTGGTTGCCAAATTGATTAGATCCTTTCCAACCTCCCCTAGGATCTGTGTCCAACATAATCCATCAATGCCTATTACACTGGTTGTTGAACCATTGTCACCTCAGCTTTGGGACAGATTCAACAAATTCCCACCCACGGGCAGTGGCGGAGGGTGTCTGTCTTCCGTTGTCTGGAAAAGTTGCTGTGGTTCTTTCAGGATGAAAGAAATCACGCACCAGGGCCTTTATAACAGACAGCCTGTTGACTTGATACGGGGGTCAGAATGAATGTACTAAGAAAATCAGCCGCACAGTTCAACCAGATGCAATGAGCAGACAGGTGGCCCAAGAAAAGACAAAGTTTGTCCACTGAGGCAGATGTCACCTGGCCCTGCAGGAGTTCTGAGAGGTGGGAGCTCCTCCTTAAGTCAGAACACTCGGGACTGTGGTCTCTGCAGAGCTGTGGTGAGGGGCAAAAATCAGGAGGCAATTCTAATTTGGAATTTTCCAACTTGAACCACAGTTAATCACCTTTGGTCAAGCCCATAGGGAGAAACCGCATTCGTTTCCATAAGTTAATCCCCCTCCATGTCGGCCCTTGTCATGATATACCATCATGATGAAAAAAAATCAGACTCTGCAAGTATGGACTTTCAGCCACCCTAGCCACTGGCAACCTCCCCTCTGCCCTCCCCACGTCGAGGATTCGAAGTGTAGCTCTCCTAATCTTTCTTTTTGAAAAGATTTATATATTTGTGCATACAAGCACTGCGGTGCAGGAGGTGTGGGCGGTGAGAGGATTCACCAGAGACAGAGCTGGGAGCAGAACAGGCAGATGGACGGAAATACACTGCTGGCGGGGGGCAGCGGGCGAGCAGGAGAGGTCTGCGGTGCCATGTGATTCCCCTGCCTGGCCGGGGAGTGAACTCGCACTGCTGTGAGGCAGATGCTTCACAGTGTGGCGCACAACCCGCTGCACTATCAGAGGGGCCCACCCTTCTGATTTTTAACGGATTATTTTTTTTGTGTTTGTTTTATTGAACCACTTTATTTTTTTAAAGGTTTATTTATACAAATATATAAGAGCTGGGGTACAGACCAGAGTCCAGAGCAGGGAGAGGATTCACCAGAGACAGAGTGGGGAGCAGAACATGCAGATCGACTGAAATGCACTGCGGAGGGGAGCAGGGGGCGAGGCAGGAGAGGTCTGCTGCGCCATGGGGGTCCCTTCCCTGGCCACAGCAGGGATTGAACTTGCACTGCAGTGGCTGCGGTTTGCTTCATAGTGTGTTGCTTAATCCACTGCGCCACCAGGGAGGGCCCTTATTGAGCCACTTTAAAATAAAGTACAATTCCTTTGTACTTTCCTTTTAGATTTTTATATCATGAATTTAAAAATCAGTCTTGTCATCTTCTAATCCATGAACACAGGTGTTTTCTATTTATGTAGGTCTTTTTCAGTTTTTTCACCGATGTTTTATAGTTCCCAGTACTTAAGTCATTTAAGTCTTTTGTTGTTTGTTCCTAAGTATCTTTGTTGTTTGTTCCTAAGTATCTTTCTTGTCACACAATTTGTGAATATGCTAAATTATACACTGTAAACAGTGACTTTTATCTCAAATTTTAAAATAATTTAAAAAGAGATGGAAGAAAAATTGTTAGATATTCTCAAATCTTTAACAAATGTATTTTTAATCTGCGTTTATCTGTCAATGTCAAGAATTAAGAAGCACTTTTATATAACTTACTCCTTCCCACCTATCATCTCTACAACCTAAGAAATTTAACATACTCTTACTCTCACTACTCATCTCTGCTACCTAGATCTCTTGTTGATGATGACAACGGAGGCTATAACATGATTATTAGTTGTTGTGCCCTAAGTGCCAGAGGCACCATGTTTTATATGCATTATCTAATCCTTCCCAACTCCAAATAATTACCTCAAACTATCTCTCAACTGCTTATGGTTTTTAAACACTATGCCTTTAAACAATTTTAAATGAAATCATCAAACTATATTATCCATTATATTTAATGCTGGTTTCTTGAGGCCATTTTCTTTCTGTTTCTATGAGAGAACACCACATAACCACATAGTGTTCTCTCACCTCTGGGAGACTCCCTTTAAAATATTGGAGTGCTGCAGTGTGTCCTCACTCTTTTCATTTACCTCATGCTTCTAACATCATCTCCACAGATAATTCTCAAATTTGTATCTCCAGTCCTGACCTCTTCCCCAAACTCCAGCTGCCAACTTGACATCTCCACTTGGATGTTCAATAGGCATTTCTAATTCAACATGTCTGAAGTCAGATTCTCAATTCTCTTTCCAGACTTTGTCTTCCTGTGGTATCCGTTTAGCTCAATTACTCAGGTCAGAAACTTTAGACAAATTTGAAGCATCTTTTTCTCTCATACATCCCAAATGTAATCCAATAGTCAATCCCATTGGTTCTATCTTCAGAGCAAACCTCTAGTTCCTCCATTAATATTACCTTGATGGGAATCAATGTCCTATTTCTTCTGGATTATTGCAATAGATTCTTAAATTGTCTTGATTATTTCCTTCTTGCCTCCCTACAAACATTTTATCAGAACCAAAGACAGAGATTTCTTTCTATTATTTCCTGTCACACTGGAATATAATCCAAACTCCTTCCATGATCTGTAGATCTTAGCTTCTCATTCCTTGGTGCCTATCACCTTCCACCTCCCATTATTCTTCCTGCATTCACTTGACTACAGTCACACTCACTCTTTGTCGAGTTTTCCAAGACTCTGTCTTCATGATTCTTGGAACATTTACCCCCCATTTCAGGGCAGCATTCCTCACTTCAGTTGGTTCTTTGCTTCAGTGCCTCTGAGGAGATTCTCTTTTTCCAATGGTTCTGCTCCATCCCTAGTAACATTATCTTCTACTCTTTTGACTCTACAGTGTTTTCTTCATATCACATATAAATTTGTTGACTTTGTACCCCTAAGAGTACAGACACAACAAAGGCAGGTATATCCTTTTCTTGTACCAGGTCTTAGAGACAAAGCTTTCAGCTTGGCTATGGGTTTGTCATAGATGGCCTTTGTTATGTTGAGGACTGTTCCATCTAATCTCCAGCTTTGAAAGGTGATTCTGTTTCACAAGTGGTGATGGGAAAACTGGATAGCCACATGCAAAAGAATGAAACTGGATCACTATCTCATGCCTTAGACAAAAATGAACTCAAAGAGGATTAAAGAGATGACTATAAGACCCAAGTTAAAAACACATTGAAGAAAAATTAGGCAAAACAGTCTATGACATTTTCTTTAGAGATGTCTTTGGGGATTCATCTCCAATGTAAAGAGAAGCAAAAGCGTATACAAACAAATGGGATTCCATCAAACTAAAAAGCTTCTGCACAGTGAAGGTTGTTATGGAAGACACCATACTGAAAGGGAGAAATTTCTTGCACATTATATAGCTGATAGGCAAAAAAGATAAAGAACTCATACAACTCAATAAAAAGAAAACCATTAACCCAATTAAAAATTGGGTAGATGAACTAAACAGACATTTCTCCAAAGAAGATAAGCATATGTCCAATAAGCACATGAAAAAATGCTCATCATCGCTTATCATCAGGGAAATGCAAATCAAAACCACAATGCAATGCCATCTCATCCATGTGAGAATGACCTATATAAATAAGACTAGGAACAACAAATATTGGTAAAAATGTGGAGAAAAAGGAGCACATACTCTGTTGGTGAGAATGGAGTCTTGTGGACTCTCTATGGAAAACAGTGTAGCGGTTTCTCAAAATGTAAAAAATAGAGCAACCAATTATACTCCCAGGTGTCTACCCAAAGACTACAAAAACACTAATTTGAGGGGATATATGTACTCTTGTGTTCATTGCAGTCCTGTTTAAAGTTACTCAGTCATAGAAACAGACCAGGTGCCCACTGATAGAGGAGTGAATCAGAAAAATGTGGTATATAAGTGCAATGGAATACTACTCAGCTGTAAAAAAGATGACTTCTTACAATTTGCAACACCATGGATAGAACTGGAGAGGATAAGGCTAAGCAAAATAAACCAGAAGGAGAAAGACAAATACCAGATGGTCTCTCACCTACATGTGGACATGCATAAATGTCAGACCAACCAGTGAAAAGCTCTTGTTCTCTCACTGCAAAACCATAAGGTGGTGGGGGTAGGAGTGGGACCCAATGGAACATGGTACAGGATTACTGGAGCACTGGTGGTGGACAGGGGATGAAAACATACATTTGTAGAAGCTTGAACCTGTAAGCCCCAAAATAAATACAGTGATGTAAACCAACTTTACCTCCGTAAACAAAATTGGGGGAAAAAATTGGAAAGTCTGCAGATGACATGATCTTATTATAGAAAACTGTAAAGAAGAAACAAAACAAAACAAAACCCCATCCCACTGTTAGAAAACACAAAATAAATTCAGTAGAGTTGCAGGATAGAAAATCTATAGACACATAGAGTTTGCAAGTAATTTTTCCCACTCTGTAGTTTGTCTATTCATTTTGCTTATTGTTTTCTTGGCTGTGCAATTTTTAGTCTTCTATTTGCAACAATAAAGATGAACCTGGAGGATGTAAGCCAGAGAGAGAAAGACAAATTTCACTTATATGTGGCGCTTCAAAGGTCGAATTAACAGAGGCAGAGAGTAGGCTGATTTTGTGGTTGACAGTAGCTGGGAGGCAGGGGACAGGGGCAGATGTTAATTAAAGGGTACAAAATTTCAATTAAGATGAATAATTTTGGAGGAGTCTAAGGCAGAGCATGGTGACTGTACGGTTAATAATACTGTGTTGCATACTTGAAGTTCACTAAAAAGTAGATTTTCAGTGTTCTTTCTAAAAACCCAAGGAAAGGTAACGTTAGATGATGGAGATTTTAATTAGTTTGATTGTGGTAGTCATCTCACAATATATACATTTGCCAATTCACCATGGTTTAGACCTTAAAATATTTCTCAATTATAACTTAATAAAACTGGGGTGTGGATTTCAACATGGTGGGTTTGTTTGATTGACTTCTCTGGTATTCCTGTCTGGTGTTTGGTGGATCCTTTTGATGTCAAGATCTAAGTCTTTCTTTAGCTTAGGAAAATTTTCTTTCACTATTTATTTGGCTGCTGGCTTTTTTCCAAGTTAATTATTGTCTATTGAAATTCACTTAGTGGCTGACTCTCAGATCTCTCATCATATTTCATATCTTAGTCTTAAAATAATCTGTTTTTTTTCCTTACTGTCATTTTTGGAGAATGTTTAAAGTTATTTACACACTGAGTTTCAGAAGTGTTCTTTTTGCTACTCAGTGTCCCCATTGATGTTATTTTGATGTATGTTTTTTAACCGAATTCCAAGGTGCCTTTTTCATTATCACAGTAGCTTGCTTTAGGGATGTAAAATCTTCACAGACATCCATGAGGGTTGCTGGAGACTGAGTGTGTGTGTCCTCCCAAAAACTCGTATGTTGAAACTTACCCATGTTGTGATGGTGTCTGGATGTGGGGCCTTTGGGGGGTAATTAGGTCATGAAGGTGAACCCTCAGGAATGGGATTAATGTTTGTATAAAAGAGACCCTAGAGAGCTCTGTGCCCCTCCTACCATGTGAGGGTACAGAGAGAAGACAGCTTCCTGTGATCCAGAAAAAGTGTCTTCTTTATTGATTTTTAAAGATTTATTTATGCATATAAGAACTGAGGTACAGGCCAGAGGTGTGAGGGGGGAGAAGATCCACCAGAGACAGAGTGGGGAGCAGAACAGGCAGATCGACTGAAATACACTACTGAGAGGAGCAGTGGGTGAGCAGGAGAGGTCTGCTGTGCCATGTGGGTCCCTTCCCTGGCCAGGATTGAACTCGGACTGCTGTGCCACGGATGCTTCACAGTGCAGTGCTCAGCCCACTGCATCACCAGGGAGGTCCCAAAAGCGTCCTCTTTAGACACTGAATCTGCCCGTACCTTGACATTGGACTTCCAGACTCCAGAACTAGAAACAATGTTTCTATTGTTTATCAGTCACTTAATCTACAGTATTTTTGTTATAGCAGCCTGCACAGGCTAAGACAGGATGAAAACTAGGTTTTATTGAGGTGTGTTACATCATGTTTTCGCCAGTGTTCCAATGTCTATCTTTTCCTTTCTTCACTGGCTCTCACTGGGCAGCTATACCACCACACAGGCCTGTGCACTGTAGAACTGTGTAATAACCCTGGATTTGTCTTTCTGTTCAATCCACATTGCATCACACTTGGACAACCTGCATCAGTATTTGTAAATAAAGTTGGGCTTTTCTTAGTTCCAGTTAAGAGTTGTTTTCTTCTTTGATTTCATTTCCCTTCTCTACTGATGATCTTTTTTAATGAACAGCTACTTTGTAGTTTAACTATTATTATGTAAGTTAATTATATTCACATCTTAATTTTATGACAATGGAAACAACAATAGTGTTTGGGGTAAAAGGTGATGCTCTTTTATTACTGACAAGTGAACATTAGAAGAGTTTCGACTGTACTTTATTTCCCTGTTTAGTCAACAGAGTTTCTTCTTGAATTCTTTTTGTGACATTTCTATTGTACTAAGTTTGGTGGATTGTAGAATCTATTATCTCTCAATCAGTATTTCTTTACATGAGCTCTTTTGTGTAGTTACTGCCATTTGAGAACCATGAGAAATTTGAAAAGGCCCTTGTCCTTAACTTTGTAACATGTACTTTGATTGGGGGGGGAAGCACAAAAATATAACATAAAAATATAAATAATTAAGAGAAGTTGTGTGCCTCCAAGAATCCTCTCTTCAATTATTCTTATAGTTTCTTTATGACTTTTATCACTTCCTGGGGTTTATGTTTGCCTGTGTGTTTATGATCTGCTTTCCTCCCCTAGAAAACAAGTACCATGACGAGGGGGACTTTGTCTAACATTTTCACTGCAATATCCACATCAATTAAATCAATTCACATCACCTAAATCAATAGTGCCTACTGATGTCCTAGGCACACAATAAAATTTTGTTACAGAAGCACTGAACTGAGGAACTTAATGCTCCTTTAACAGTTTACTGAGTGTGGTATCTTGCATTTATAATGAAATTTAAAAATAAGTCCATTCATTGGGATATTAACTCAACAAGAATGATGTATGTTCTCTTTGTAGAGTTCCTTTACCCAGTGCTGACACTGTTCACTCATTGTTTGGCATGGATAAAGAATTGATGAATGGTGATAAAATTACCTTTAAGGAGCTGGTGTGTGTGTGTGTGTGTGTGTAGGGAATGGGTAGGAAAGAGCACAGGCAAGTAAGCAATGTCACCACACTGTGTAGTAAACATAATTATAGAGGTAAACACAGGTGCTGGTAGCATAGAGGAAGGACAGTTAAATCTAAACGGGGTGGGTGTTAGGGAAAGCTTTGAAGAGGAACTAAGAATGCAGCTGAGCTGGGAAAATAATAATTATCCAAAGAAATGGGGGAACCTGATAAGGCCAGGGAGCAACTTGTCAAAAGTAGGCAAGAGTGATGCTTTGGGGGACACGTGAGGTCATGGGTATAGCTCTATGTGCAACTAGACTTTGCTGAGAGATTAAACTGGATCTGTAAGTGTCGCGGCAGGATGGGGGCAGCACAGGAGCAAGGTTCGGGATGGTTCTGGGCAGACGGGTCAGGGAAAGGGGAGTCTCGGAGCCCTCGGTGGCTTTTCATGCTTTATTTAGTAGAGGTGGCCAGGTACACGGCAGGCAGGGGTGCCGGGGGGCCGGGGGGCTGGCAGGCCTCCCAGCCCCCGGTGCATCTCACCCTCTCTGCTGCTGCTTCTCTCTCTTCTGCTGCTGCTGTTGCTTCGTCCTGTCGGTTCTCTTGGTTCTCGCAGTTCTGGCATCCTCATGACGCCGCCCATTTATGCCCATGTCCAACTCAGGTGCGCCCACTTGCGCATGCCCACCCTGAAATGCTCGCAGCACCGTAGGTATCCATCATCAGTAGTGGGAGGGTGGAAAGACCTGATCAACCTTTACCCTACAGTAAGGGTCATTCACAAATGACACTGATGTTGAACTTCACTGAATGTCATCACCAGGTCCACTGTTTCCCAGTGTATACCTGTGGCCTGCACAGTGCTTGTCATGTGATGGTCCTCTGAATGAGGAATGGGTTGGAGTGTTATCCCAGAGCATCCTTTGCTCCAGAGCTGGTTAAGCTTTTAAATAGGGAAGGGACATTTCACCGGTGACCAAAATTAAATGAGCAGTAAGAAGCAAGGTAAAATCTAGAAGATTTTCAACTATCTGGAATAAGGCTTGGGTGTTTGTGGTGGCACTTACAGGACATGGGATGGGAGGAGGTGTTTCCCAAGGGGAGAGATACTGGTTTCAGCTGGACTCGGGGGTTCAAGTTGCACTTGGAACATTCTTGCAGAGATGTGTAATACAGAAATAGGAGTGTGGAGCCTGGGAGAGAGTCTCAACTGGAAGATGGGGGTCTCAGCAGGGTCTAGCTAGGTAATGCATGGAACTAGACTGTGTGGAAAGTGAGCTTAGTGGGGAGGTCTTCCAGGAGGAGGCAGCAGTGGTCCTGGGGGCCTGTGTAAAGAAGACACAGAGAGATGACCTCCAGCTGGCGAGCAGATAGAAGTGGAATCAGAATTACAGTTTGAAGGGACCAAGTTCATGTGCAAAAGGATGTTGGCATTGAATGCAAGTGAAGCATGAAAGAATGTCCCTCCAAGACTGAAATGGAGGGAGAAAATCCAGGGTGGAATGAGCTGGGACGAGTGGGTGAGACAGGCCGCCTGGGGCAGGCAGGAGCAGGTGCTAGAACAGTTTTTTTATATCGGGCTCTCGGCGAGGGCCAGGGAGGTAGGTGCCTTCCAGGGCTTCCAGGAACCACTGGGGTGGGGCAGTTTCTGCCTTTGAGTAACTTTCCATGCCACTTCCCAAGACTAGATTGTCTTTAAATATTATGCCCCCGGGACTTGGAATCCTGGCCCCTGTCACCTGTCCTTCTCAGGTAACTTCCCCCACCAGCCTTTGCTGTCTACACTTGAGCAATCAGCTGTTCAGGGCAGTGCAGCTGGAGGCTCTCACACCACGCACACGTGGTCAGTTGTGCTTCTAGAATTGCTCCCCATGTTCTTTGGCCCAGATCTGCATAAGCAGGCATTTCTAGGCATCTCAGATTCCTCTTCTAGACCCTTGGACTTCTCACCTGCACCCTGGGGAGGTCTTGGTGCAATGTCAGGGCGTAATCTGACGAGTGAAGAGGGAACTCTGTGCCCCCCTTTCACCTGGAGTGTAATTTCCTAACTCTCCATTGGGTGTTTTATGAGTGACTTTCAAGTTCACCTTTAGCCAATTTTAGTGGAAGCTGCTTTCAAATCTTGATCGGCTGATTTCAGCAGGTATGTCCTACCCACGCACCAGGCACGCCCCCAGCCCCACCCCAGGCACCAGGCTGCAGCTAATCTCTTGGCTTTACGATCAGGGCTAATTGAACGCCATCTGCAACACTCTTTTCATACGTGGCCTATCTCGTAGACCATCACTCTGTAATGATTATATTGGAAAAGCGAAACTCAGAAATTTAGTAAGGGATTAGAGAGCGTATCCTAGAATCGAGGCTGCTGAGGAATGAGATGTGACATTTTGGGGTGTCTCTGCTCTATCTGCTCCTAAAGAAGCTGGTCTGCCTCCCGCTCTCCTCCCTGCTCCCCAGTCTGTTTTGTCTCGCTGGAGACCAATGCTCTTCTTGTCCCCTTCCTGCTGCCCCCCAGATGGTTACCCCCTAACCTGAGGGCTGTGATGTTAGGGGCAAAGGTCAGCCTGAAGGGACTACACAAATAGGTTTATGGGCTCCAACCCCACGCCAGACCAACAGGATCCCCAAACCACGAATCCTATAAGATGACTATCGAATAGCAGATCCCTGGGACCTGAGGTGGAGTTCAGCAGCCAGGCTGGCTATAAACCAGAACTGCGGGCCCTGGAGCTCCCTTCATTCGCGCCAGCTCTCAGCCTGCCGTTGGGTTCCAGCTCAGAGGAACTGTAAGACATTCACGGTTTTGTCTCCCTCTCTTCTTGTGTTATTACTACTTTGCCCCCTTCTTTTGTAAGTAAAACCCTTTATTAGCCTTTGTCGCGTGTGCCTGCAGTTGGGGCATTATAAGTGCCTTTCGAGCGCGTGGGTGAGGACCCGGTCAGGCCAGCCCATTTTGTACCGGGGTTGCCCTGTGACAAGTTGACATCCACCTTGGCAGTAGTGGGGGCGAGTGCTGGCCCCCAGGACCAGATGGGGGTTTCCTCTAGGGCTGGGATATCAACCCGAGAGTCCCCTAAAGGTGCCTCCGCTTAGGTTGAAACCGAAGGAAGGACAGAGGTCCCTGCCATTTCTGTCCCCAAATGTCCTCCTCTTGGGGGTCCCCTCAGCATCAGGGGGGTCTGGAACTCAAACTTTCTAGGGAGACAACAAAGGCAGCTGGGGCCTTAGGGTAAACACTGGCTTCTGTGCAGTGGAGGTGAAAAATGTTATTTCAGGGTGCTCTGCTGTGCAAAACCCCACAACTGAGGTACCTCGGGAGGTTTCTCTCCCCCATGATGCATCTGCAGGGTCCGCGTAGCACAGTGTAGCAGCAGGAAAGGGGCACAGAACAAGTTCGGGATGGTTCTGGCAGACGGGGGTAAAGGAAGGAGTCTTGGAGTCCTTGGTGGCTTTTCATGCTTTTTATTGTCAGAGGTGGCCAGGTACACGGCAGGCAGGGGGGCCGGGGGGCTGGCAGGCCTCCCAGCTCCCGGTGCATCTCACCCTCTCGGCTGCTGTGCTGCTGGCGTCCTGGTCCTCCCGCTGCTGCTGCTCTCGCTGCTGCTCTCTGCTGCTCGTTTGGTGCTGGCATCCTCATGACGCCACCCATATAAGCCCATGTCCAAACCCAGGTGCGCCCACTTGCGCATGCCCACGTAGGCATGCGTATAGCACCCCAGGTGTTCATCATTATACCAATGGCATAGGCAGAAAGACCTGATTTCTCTGGCCCTACACACAGGCTGGGGAGCCAGTCCCTGGAGCCTGGTTCTTGGTTTCCTGCGGCACCCGCCGGTCCCTGCCTAGCTTTGTGGGCAGACCTCGGGAGCCAGGAAGGTTGCTCTCCGGTTGGTGCACCCCAGGCCACCTGTCTGTGTGCAGATGGCTCTACGTCTCCCCAAGAGGACGCCCCAGTGATCAGTCCCAGCTTCGGGGCGTGATTTCCCTGTAGCCTGAGTCCCTTTGGCAGTTCACGCTCCGGAAGCCTGCAGGAAGCGGATTGTCCCCCCTCGAGAGCCCCCACGCCCCCAGATCAGGAACAGGCCCTGAGTAGGTTGCTGGTAGCTGGGAGCATCCGGTGTTCACTACACGCTAAGCTTGAAAACCTGTAGTCAAGGGTTTTTTGGTGCCAACACCCAGGACCCAGCCCTGCCGGCCTCGCCCGGGAGAGGGCCTTCCGGCCTGGCTCTGTCACCTCCCCCAGGCCAAGAGGCCTCCCCAGGCCACAGAGGACAGAAGGTCAGAGGGCAGATGGGCCAACTTGGTTCTTGAAAAGGCTGAGAAGAAATGTTAGCTGTCGAATTAGTTTTCAGAGTTTTAGAGATTTATTTTTATTCCGTGCATTTTCCACTGCAAACTCAGTGTAACCCCACTATAGAAAATCTGGGAAATGGAGGGTGGGGTAGGAGAATGCCCACATCCCCACAATCCAAACACAGCTACTGGGGACACATTAGAGCTTCCTTTCTAGATTTCCTACGTATATGTGGTTTTATCGCCATGGTTTTAAGCTTAGCCTGTGTATGATTCTGTATGCTGTTTATCCCTTGCTATCTAGTGAGCTCCACTCCCATATTCTTTAGTAACCGTCAAGACTAGTAGGGGAAGGGTTGTATTATATGCCACCCAGGGCCATGCCATTGTCACTCAGTCGTCCCCAGCCCCCATACTCTTGGACATTTCAGCTCACACCTTTCACTCTTCATTTTCAACTTTATTTTTATGTCATATTACTGAGTAACACTGGTTTACAATACTGCATATGATTTTTATAACCATTCCAATATGAGCATCTTTGTGCACTGGAATTTTCCTCTAGCCAGTCTCCCAAAGTAGAATTTCTTGAATCACTTATGGCTCCTTAAACCTGTTGCCGCACTGCTTTTCCAAAGGGGGCGCCAGCAGGGCACAGTGAACCTCAGACTTGAGTCAGAAAAAGCGGAAACTAAGGCCCACATTCAGGAGCCTGTAACCTTGGCACCCAAGATACTGCAACAAAACACCCCGAGGGCTCCAGGAAGAGGTCAGAGGATCTAGGAGGACCTGGAAGTGTCTGATCTGTGTGGAGAGAGAGCTTCAGGAGGGGCCCTCCAGGTGGGTGCAGCACGGTCTTGGGCCTGTGAAAAACAGACACAGGGCAGTGACCCCGGCTGGCTGGCTGCTGGAGGTGCAACCAGAATCGTGGTTTGAAGGAACCAAGGTCAGATGCAAAAGGACCTTGCCATTGAACGCAAGTGAAGCATGAAGGAATGTCTCCCAAAGACTGAAAGTTGAAAGGAGAAAATCCAGGGTGGAATGAGTTGGGACGAGTGGGCTGAGACAGGTCGCCTGGGGCAAGCAGGAGCAGGTGCTAGAATTTTTATATATGGGGCCCTCGGCAAGGGGCAGGGAGGTAGGTGCTTTCCAGAGCTTCCGGGAACCACCGAGGTGGGGCAGTTCCTGCCTTTGAGTAACTTTCAATGCCACCTCCCATGAGATTAGAACTTCTCCTTTAAATATCATGTTGTAGACTTCATGCTACACTTCTAAGTTCATTCCCTTTATGACAACACTCCTCACATAGGAAATGCCTACAGGAAGCCTGTCCAGCCTTCTCTTTGCTTCAACATATTTCTCTCCACCTCTAGACTCCCAAGGCTGCAGGGTTCTGAGGCAGCATTGGGTTGCCATTTTGATATGATCTGACCTGCCTTTTCAGGCTTGGCTGATTGGCCCAAAGGTGGGGTGGGGGGGGGGTGGTAAGCAAGCTAGACGAATAAGAGTGGCAACTGAAGGAGAGCCTCTGATCATCCCTACGTGACTAGAGGAGTCTACAAAGCTGAGTTTCTAGGAACAGGTGCTGTCTACACTGAAGACTGGAGAGCAGAGAATAGGACAGAAAGACTCAAAAGCAAACGGCCCATCAGAACAGCCCATCGTCGTTGAATCAGTTTATCAGAACAACCTGTCATAGTTGATGTTCTTGGTAATCTTTATTTTCAGCCCCCAAGTTGGATATCAGCCTCCCAGTTATCTTGACCTTGGTACATTCTGGCGTGCTTGGTTCGTTTCTGATGCTGTGAATGTCCAGCACTCATTCAGGCGTTATCAGGGCAGGAATCTCAGTTCAAAGCAAGAGTTTTAGCTTAAATAAAACAGACCGTTAGTCCTGTGGTGTGTACATGCAGCCTGAGCTCTGTGCGTGTGCAGATTCCTGTTGTAGGCGTAGGGCTCCCCTTCCTCCCAGGCCATATCAGAAGCAGGGCCAGATTTGTTCCATATGACCCCAATTTAAGGCCCTAAATGACAGGGTAAAGCCAACAGGTTACACAGGGTACTGAAGTATAAGACCCAAAGATCTGGAACTGGAACTGAGTTCTACATGCCAAGGTTCTTGACTTCAAGCAGACTGTTGTTTTAGGCAAGGTGAAATTAATCATACTGAGATCTGAGGGGATCACAGAATTGACCACAGACCAGGAGATTGGCCAGGAACCAAGATTATTCCAGAAGGCTGGGTAGCAGAAGCACAACCATAGCTGTGGAGCAAGAAGGGCCTGAGCAGCATGGGGAGTGGTCCATGATGGTCTCTCATGTCACTGTCAGGACCCAATATCATGGGAGAGAGTCTTTGGGTTGTTTTCCCTGGCTAAATGTGGGGTGCAGTAGGGGGAAATTAGTCCCTGTTGACTGGTATGAGAGTCAGGTACCACCTCCAAGATACTACCAGACAAACATCTCCCCCAGTGATGCTTTCAAAGACCAGAATCTATGACCAGTATCTTAGAGCTGGGGAACTTCACCCATTTCAGAGAAGTTATCCCCTCTCCATTTCCCTCCTTCATGCTCACACACTCTACTCTACTCTACTCAATGATTCTGGCCATGGAAGGTTCACTTCTTCACAAGTTCTTCAAGTAACATGAAATAAAAGTGGGATTTTAGGTTCTCCTCCTGGCACTCAAGACCCTCCAACTCTGGTCTCAATTCTGTAGAGCTTTCTGCCTTCTACAGAAAACTTTCTTCTCATCACCCTTGTTCACTCAATGTTACCACTCGCTGATCCTATCAAAACAGAGTGTGTTCTCTCTCTTCTTTTCCTCCATCCAAATGTTATCCATTCTTCACATTCCAACTCAAATCCTACATCATACATGAAACATTCCTAAGCCCTCCCAGCTCAAAGTAATCTCTTTGGAAGCTTTTGCTTGTCTCTTTATCATGCAATTAATTATTCTCTTTGATACTTAAATCTTGTTAATCAGTTTAACTTCAAACACACTTATATCTTCTCTCCACATGTTATAGCTTCTTGAAAATGTGGATTATTTCCTTTCCATATTTGTATCTCCTGTGAAACTTAACCAAGATCTTTCCATGTAGACTTTTTAAGGCTTGATATGAATACCAGAGGTGGGTGTGTCCTTGACCTTTTATCCAGCAATTTGGAGAATGGCGAAGAAGATGAAGATAGAAGTATACCAGATGATGACCTAAAATGGCTTTCCTAAGAGCATAATAATGGTGTATATGATTTATGTTTTTAAAGCTTTTTAAAGATGTAAATGTTTTTAAAGATGTAATTGATATGTAATAAACTACACGTATTTGTAGTGTACAACTTGGTAAATTTTGACATAGGTGCCGCCCTATGAGAAGTAGGGTCAGACTTTTTCCACAAGGCCCTAAAGTAAGGCCTTATTATCTTATGCATCACCCTACTCAAGATATAAATATATCCATGCCTCCAAAGTTTCTTCTTGTTTTTTTGTAATCTCTCTCCTTTCCTTTCACCTCAAACATCCACTGACTTGTTTCCTGTCACTATACTTTGAATTTTATAGAATTTCATATAAATGGAATCGGTGAGTTGTATATACTCTTATTTTTTTTTTGGTTTTCTTCAGGCAACATAATTATCTTATGATTTCATGCAGCATAATATCTTGTAATTCACCCACACTGACCATATCAATATCAGTATGGTCCTTTTCATTTCTGAATAGTATTTACTCCTTTTCATTGCTGAGTAGTACTCCATGGTAGGACATAGCAACATTTGTTTACCTGTTGATGGCCACTTGAGATGCTTCCAGTTTTATGGCTTTTACAGAGAAAACTGCTGTGAACATTTGTGTAGAAGTCTTTGTATGGACACGTTTTCATTTATCTCAGGGAAATACCTAGGACTAGACTCTCTGAGTTATGTGATAGATTTTTCTATAACATTTTAAGAAATTGACAAAATAATTGCACCATTTTACATTCCGAGCCATATTGTATGAGACTTTTACTTGCTTAATCTCCTCCCCAACATCTGTCCTCGTCTTCTTAATTTTAGCCATACTAATACATTTGCAGTGGCATCTCATTGTGGTTTTAATCTGCATTTTCCTAATAACTAAAGATATTGAGCTTCTTTCTATGTGCTACTTTGTTGTCTTCTTTGATGAAGTGTAAGCGCAGATCTTTTAGCCATTTAAAAAACTGGATTATTTTCTTAATGTTGAGTTTGAGTTTCAGACTTTCCCTCTGTATTCTGGACCTGAATCATTTATCAGAGAAGTCTATGTATGACTTGTTTCTTAACTATGACTTTTCAAGAGAAGTTCTTAATTTTGACGATCTCCACTTTGTTGGTATACTCTTTTATGAATTGTACTTCGGATAGGGCAACTAAGAAATCCTTTTTAAGGGTCACAAAGATTTTCTTCTTTTAGAGTTTTATAGCCTTGTGTTCTACACATAGGTTTGTAGTCAATATTGAGTTTAATTTTTGCATAAGGTATAAAATTGATTTTTTTAACTATAGTGTAAACTGATAGTTGACTTTTCCTTTTGTAATGCAAATGCTTGACTGAGGCTTTGGCTACTTCAAAGAGTGCTAATTTGAGTAAACATGTGCAGTCACAGACTATATAAACAAATAGGCTGCTTGCCCCCTTGAAGAACAGGTGTTTTGCAGATCCTGGTTGATTTAGACGACTATTTGGGGAGTGTGGGTGAGTGTTTTTGCTTTTCCTTTCTTTCTCTCTGTTCCAGTTATTAAAATTCCTGCTTTTTCAAGTTCACCAATAATTATAGAGTCTGGGAAACTCTAGATCCCCCACCCTAGACCCCAATAAAAGCAGGACTGTAGGCCTTTGAGTTCATACGTTCTCTCCTCCCAACTCCCTATGTAATCTCCAGGTTTTGTAAGCCTATGTATATTTGTCAGTGTCCTATTGATCATTGCTAAAGAACATTTTGCACCACAGTGAGAACCACAAGGACTGGTTCAGCCATAATAGTAGTTATTGGTAGCCTGAAACTGACATAAAACATTGGCATAAAGACTTTCAGCTATTCCAGAGTCATTTGTTGAGAAAAGACTATCCTTTCTCAGCTAGATTGCTTTACAACTTTGTCAAAAATCAGTTGGCTCTGTGTGTGCGGGTTTATGGAGTCTATCCCCTGGGTTCTGTTCTAATGATTTCCATGTCTGTCTTTAGACTGAGAGACCACCACATGATTTATATTCCTGTAACATTTTATTTATTTATTTTAAAGATTTATTTATTTATGCACACAAAAGCTGGGGTATAGGCCAGAGTCGCGGGAGTGGGGAGCTGTACAGGGCTAAGGTTCGGGATGGTTCTTAGCAGATGGGTCAGGAAGGGAGTCTTGGAGCCCTCGGTGACTTTTCATGCTTTATTTAGTAGAGGTGGCCAGGTACATGGCAGGCATGGATGCTGGGGGGCCGGGAGGCTGGCAGGCCTCCCAGCCCCCGGCGCATCTCAGCCTCTCGGCTACTTTCTTCTCTCTCTCTCTCTGCTGCTGTTGCTGCTGCTCGTGTTGGTCAGTACTGTTGGTCCTGTTGGTCCTGAGGTCCTCATGACGCCGCCCATGTAAGCCCGTGTCCAACTCAGGCGCACCCACCTGCGCATGCCCACCCTGGAATGCTCGCAGCACCGCAGGTGTCCATCATCGCACCAGTGGTAGGAGGGTGGAAAGACCTGCTAGTTCTCTGACCCTACAGGAGCAGAACAGGCAGATGGACTGAAATCCACTGCTGAGGGGAGCAGTGGGCGAGACAGGAGATGTCTGCTGCACTATGTGGGTCCCCTCCCTGATCAGGGATCAAACTCCCGCTGCTGTGCCATGGATGCTTCACAGTATGGCACTCAACCCGCTACACCACCAGGGAGGCCCCACAACTTTTAAGCAGGAAATATAGCTTGAGGTCAGGTCCATGGAAAGCAGGGAGGCCTGAGGTGGGCACACCATTTTCTTTGGCATTTTAGAGGACCCCAGGAATGTGTTCACATGGAGCCCACAAGTGGGCCTCTCATTCTTTATTTTTCACGTATTCACAAGTATTTATTCAGTATGTAGTAGGCGCCAGCCCCCCTGTTAGGCACCAGGGCAGGGTTTCTTTCTGCAGAATTTATGCATTCATCAGTAAAACCACAAAATAAGAAGGAAATTACATGGTGTTAGTTCAGTTCTCTAGGAAGCAGAGACCAAGACAGGAGGAGACTTGGAAGAGATGCTGTGGAGGTGATGCCTGTGAAGGACAAAGGGAGGGATGCAGAGAAGGCAGAGAGCCCTCGGCTAGCACTGTAGGTCACTCTGCAGGAGAGGGGCCAGGAGGATGGGTGGACAGAGTAGCCAGAGTCCCCTTCAGCAGGACAGCTTCAGCAAAGGTTTGGCCAGGTCACTGGCATGTCTGGGAGCCCAAGTGACTTGTCACAGGAGTCCCGTGTATAATAGAAATTAAACAGGATCTGCACCCCTCTGTGCACACCACATGGCTGAGAGCAGCTTGAGGGACATGCTGCTTCATCACAGGTGGAGCAGTGGATCCAGTGGGCCGATGGCCAGAGAGTCAAGCAGCGCCCTCCACACCGTGTGCAGGTGCCAGGAATGCGGTGTATGGTGATGGAGTTAGCACAGGTGCAGAAGGAGCACAGCTGAGCCAGATGTTCAGGCTTAGGGCACATTTTCTGCAGGGCAGTGGCCAATCCTGAGACCTGAGTGGGAAGAGGAATAAGCACATTCCTCTGCGTAGTCCTCTGCTGCTGCTGCTGCTGCTGGAAGTGCCACTGGTAGCACCACTTTGGAAAACTGTTTGGCAGGCAGCTGACATGTTGATGTTTTGCATCCTCTGGGAGGCAGCTCCATCCCCAGCTCCAGCTCCTGGAAACTCTGCACGTGTCCATGTACAAGCAGTGCTATTTGTTATATGGCACCAGCAACAAAAATAAATGAACTACAGCTGTACTCAAGAACTTGGATGAATCTCACAAACACGAAGTTGAGGGGGAAAAGAAACAAGACGCTCATACAAACTTTGGAAAGCAGGCAAAAATCAGCTGATAGGGAACACACACAGATGGTAAGACAAGCAAGGGTGGGGGAGGGGAAGGAGACTGTTTCTAGAGTGGCTCAGAAAAATCTAGGATGTTTGAGAACCAATGTCTTTATATTCTCCATACATGTTTTATACAATCTCTATATGATGTAGCTCATTTTTTTTTAAAGGGAGGATAATAGGAGGCTGGGTGAAGGGAGTGTCTTCCAGACAGATGCCAAAGGCTAGTTGGCAAAGCTCAGGGACTTTAGATTGGTGGAGAGACCAGGGGAGGAGTGGCAAGAGGAAGGAAAGCAGATAGCAGCCTATGGCGGCAGGAAGGGGCACAGAGCAAGTTCTCGATGATTCTTGGCAGACAGGTAAAGGAAGGAGTCCTGGAGCCCTCAGTGGCTTTTTTATGCTTTTATTATCAGAGGCAACCCGGTATATGGCAGGAAGGGGGCTGGGGGCCAGGAGGCTGGCAGGCTCCTAGCCCCCGGTGCATCTTTGCTCTCTTGGCTCTCCTCTACCTCTGTCTCTCCCCTGCTCTGCTGCTCTGCTGTTCTGCTGTCCTCGTGACACCGCCCTCATACGCCCATGTCTCAGCCCAGGTGCACCCACCTGCACATGCCCACTCAGGCACGTGTGCAGCACCACAGGTGTCCGTCATCACATCAAAGGCAGGAGGGCAGAAAAGCCTGAGCCTTTTCCATTTACCCTACAGGGCCCCAACAGAAGGAAGGGCCTCAGAAGTCCCTGTTGACTTTGGACTTTACTCCACTGAAGTACTCAAGCTGTGGAAAGACTGGAATTGATTTGTAGATTCAGAAAGAGCCCTCAGGCATAGTGGGCGGTGCCTCATGGTCCCGAGGGACTGGGCAAGGTGGGGGAAGGAGACAGCCTAGCTGGGAGCCTGCAGCACTTCTCCAGGCCTGAACCCAACCACTGTGGGCCCTCGGCTGGATCACGTTGAGGCACACAGCCTCCTCGACCCGGGGGCTCCCTGACCAGCAGCCCTGTCCCTGCTGTTTCTCTGGGTGATGCCCTGGCCTGCGATGCTGCATCTCGGCACCTCTTAGTCACCGGATCCTTAATAACAGTGGGAGATGCTCCTGTCTCGGTGCTTCTGATGGCACCAGGCAGGTATTTTGATTGAGGAGAAAGTGTCATTCCTGGTCCCCAAGGGCATCTCATTTAGATGCAGAACATTTTGGAGCAGGGGGAAAAGGGAAAATGAAACCACAAAAACCAAGGATTTGTCAATAACTAATCATTGTGGAAAGTTAACTCTTTGCGGGCTGGTCTAGTAATAGCACACATGTAAAGACTGCATCTCTCTAACACGGTAGATCCCACTTGCAATTACAGGTGAACAGTTCGCGAACATGGCTATTTTCTAAGAAAACGTAGTTTTCCTAGTGATTATGTATTTAGTATTAAGTCCAGTCACGGACTTCTTTATTCAGGTTGGGGGCTAAATTCTGAAACTATTTCTTGCTTATGCTTCTAGGGTCCTAGTAAACCAAGCCTGAAAGTTGAAGATGATTTAATATGGGAGGCATCATCCAACAACCCCAATTATCTTGTAATTTTAATTGCACGAAGGGATGTGTTTTGCTTTGTGACAGCACGTAACTGCTGCTATTATTGCCACGATATATATTTTTTAAAAGTGTGGGAAATTTGAAAAAGTGGAGACTATCTACTGCTAAAGTATTATGTAGGGGCCTCCCTCGTGGCACAATGGTTTGAGCAACGCACTGTGAAGGCAACCGCAGCCACTGCAGCACAAGTTTGGTCCCTACTGCCAGCCGGCGAGGAGACCCACATGGCGTGCAGACCTTTCCTGCCTCACCTGCTGCTTTCCTCAGCAGTGTGTTTCAGTAGGATCTGCCACCTCCATACCTCTGGCCTGTACCCCAGTTCTTGTGTGCATAAATAAATAAATCTTTAAAAAAAAATGTTATGTCCTGGTTGGATATAAATGGCCTCAGAGCTGCTTTTCAGGGTGTGGCTTCCTATACCTGTTAGTGTCCTTTGCTGGGGCTCCCTGCCTCCTACAGGCCCTTTCCCTCTGTTCCCTTCTCCCTTAGTCCAAGGAAAGTCCAACAGGCTCAGATCAAGCACACACCACTTTGTCACGGCACACAAGTTGTGGGGCTGTGTGATTACCGGGTGAGACCTCAGGCCTGTGGGTTTTCTTCTTTTCCTAAATCTCTGTTTGACCCTGTGTAGCAGCAGGAAAGGTGGCACTGGGCAGGTTCGGGATGGTTCTGGGCAGACGGGTCATGAAAGGGAGTCTTGGAGCCCTCAGTGGCTTTTCATGCTTTTATTAGTAGAGGTGGCCAGGTACATGGCAGGCAGGGGGGCTGGGGGGCTGGGAGGCTGGCAGGCCTCCCAGCCCCCGGTGCATCTCACCCTCTCGGCTGCTGTGCTGCTGCTGCTCATCAGCACTGTCGGTCCTGTTGGTTCTGGCATCCTATGACGCCGTCCATTTAAGCCCGTGTCCAACTCAGGTGCGCGCACTTGCGCATGCCCACCCTGGAATGCCCGCAGCACCGCAGGTGTCCATCATCACAGGGGTGGGAGGGTGGAAAGACCTGATTGTTTTCTGACCCTGCACCCCAGCTGCCCCCTGCAGCGGCAGCCCCAGCACTGCCAGTGGGATGACCCGCAGAGGCCGGACTTGAGAGGTGCTCGGATGTTGACCCTCTTTCCAGGAAGCCGGGGGGTTGGTGCGGTGACATCCGCCCCCCAACACTCCTGGCGTGGTCAGATCAGGAAGGTGGGGCCCCTGAGGCTTTAGAACCACAGCCTTCCCTGTTGGGGTTGAGCCTGGAAGAGGGGGACAGGCATCACCCCAGCTCTTCCGAAGACGATAATGAAGACAAGGCTTACGGAGAGACTGCATGGGGAGAAAGGTGACATTTCAATGGCAGGCGATGGAGCCTGAAGAGTGAGGAGCTGAGGGGACACCCCCTGGGTGGCTGGAGCAAAGGAAAGTAGGTTGAAGAGAAGCCAGAGTCAGGGCTGACACTTGCCCAGCTCTTGTGACTCAAACCTCCGACAGCCTCCAAATCCTACAGATCAGCCCCCTCCGTCCCCAGCCGCCTCCTCTCAACTCCAGCAGCGCCTGCTAGTCCTCGGCCTGCTTCACGCTCCCCATCTCGCTTCAGGCGCTCCTGCCCTGGGGGCCCACTGCTCTGGGCTCCGACCTTTCCCCTCCAGCCTTCCAAGGGGTGCTGAGAGGCCTGGCCCAGAGGCGTGGCTTCGCTGCCAATGCAGTTCCCTGCGACCTCTCCAGCTCAGGCCCTTCCGCGTGTGCAGCTGACTTCCCGCCACCGCCACAGTGCTGAGCTTCATGTGGCGGCCCTGGGCTGCCGGGCACACTGGATCTGAATGCTGTAAACAAGGAAAGATGAACTCCTTCAGTTCGCGGAGATGCAGGAAGTATTTTGTTTTTTTAAAGCGACTGTAGGGTTAGGGAAATCAGGTCTTTCCACCCTCGCACCCCTGTGATGATGGACACCTGCGGTGCTGCGAGCATTCCAGGGTGGGCATGCGCAAGTGGGCGCACCTGTGTTGGACACGGGCATAAACGGTGGCGTCATGAGGACTGACGGGACCGACTAACAGACCAAAGAGCAGCAGAGAGAGAGAGAAGAAGCAGCCGAGAGGGTGAGCTGCGCCAGGGGCTGGGAGGCCTGCCAGCCTCCCGGCCCCTTGGCACTCATGCCTGCCATGTACCTGGCCACCTTTGACAATAAAGAGTATAAAAGCCCACCAAGGACTCCAAGACTTCTTTCCTTTACCCTCCTGTCTGCTAAGAACCATCCCGAAATTGCTCCTGTGCTGCCTTTCCTGCTGCTACAGCGACGAAGGTAAA
The DNA here is from genome assembly GCA_019455555.1 of Galemys pyrenaicus. Lineage (NCBI taxonomy): Eukaryota > Metazoa > Chordata > Mammalia > Eulipotyphla > Talpidae > Galemys > Galemys pyrenaicus. Next base: position 16,437,040 of record JAGFMF010011629.1, read on the forward strand.
AATGTATAGCAGAAGCACGGATGGAGCTAGAAGGGATGATGCTCAGCGAAATAAGGCAGAAGGCAAAAGAAAAATACCGGAAAGTTTCACTCCTCAGAGAAATCAAATAAGGGATTAAAGAAAAGAATAATAACAATAAACAAAACACAAAAACACAAAACACAAAACACAAAGCACAACACAACAAAAAGTCAAGGACAAATCAGAAACACTTTGTGTGTGGGGGAGGGATTGGGATGAAGCAGCAAGAGCACAAGGGACTGAGTTGATGGCGCACGGGTGAGATGGTGGTGGGAAGTGGGGACCACAACTGATGCCAAATATATATAAATAAAGAAGAGAGAGAAAAAATATTTTGGGCAAATAAAACCATTACAATGTGCTTTTCTCTGAAAAAAAAAAAAAAAAAAAAAAAAAAAAATTATAGCAGACANTCTGAAAAAAAAAAAAAAAAAAAAAAAAAAAAAGTATAGCAGACACTTCTTTCCTAAAACAGTTATGTGGCAAGGAGAAGGTCGCCCATTAACATACCATCTTTGTTTTTGTTTGTTTATTTGTTCTTTGCAGGGGAGCAAGAGTGGGGTGACAGGGAGGGAAGAGTACAAAACAGGCAGCCTTTTTTTTTTAATTTCTTTTAAGTGGAATCCACATTTGTTTTCTCACTCTCTCCCAAATCTTATTTCATTGACCAAAATCAGAAACAATTTGGAACCTGGAAGCTTAAAAAGGGGAAAATGGTACCAGAGCTCCCCAAAGGCCTGAGCTGACCGCCCATGTGGGTGTCCTCCCGTGGCACAGCCCGTGGCACAAGGTAACTGAATGACAGAGGGAAGACCAGCCTGGGTCCTTCCTGGAGGCTCGTTGAGAAGACAAAGGGTTCAAGGCTTGCCAGCGTGGCCTTTGGGCCTAAGAGGCTGGGGACAGCAGGGCCAGGAGTCAGGAAAGATCTATTGTGATTTGATCTGAGCTATAAGCTGGAACAAAGATACACACTGAGCAGCCAGGGAAAGAAGGTTGTACAGCCCAGGTCCTGGGAGCAAGTCCAGGCCTCGGAGTTCTCACTCCAGGTCATGAGTAACCCAGGTCTTCTGAAGTGAGGTTGCAATGGAGCGCATGTTGGCAGAACGGGAGAATGGCTTTCATCAGGGAGAAGGTGCTGGGTCCACGAGTGTGAGGACCAGCAGCTCAACACACAGCTGGCCTGGCTTGCCTGTGGGCGTCTTGGTTGAAGCATCCGCGTTTCCTCGCTTCCTGGAGTTGTATCTGGAGATATGAGGCCACATATGCAGAATGATGATTTTTGTGCCAGTGATATTGAGAACTCACCCTGTAGAATGCCAGAGCATGGCGCTCACCAGAGATTGATTCCTCAACGATAAAGCAGCACCACAGTATGATGGAGTTTTCCCTCTGGGTTGCCCAGCCTTGCACTGGATGGCCTGGGGTGAAATTTCCTTGGCCTCCTTATCAGATGCTTTATCTGCAGGCTGGGAGTCCGCTCATTTTATACACTTCCACTTGCCCTTGTGCTATGACAATAGACTGGGGTTCCTGGGAGACCTTGAGGACCCATTTAAAGCACCTGGGAGTCAACCTCCAATGTGCTTGGATGACAGGAACCTCCAAGATGTGAAGGTCCTGCCTCAAATCCTTGCTGCTGGGACTCCTCTTTGTTTAAAGGACAGTCATGTCCAGGGACAGGAAGGGGACAAGGGAAAAGGGGACCATGCAGGCAAAGGAGAGCCCCAACAATGCAGGGCCATGGGTGCCAAAGGGAGCTCCCTTCGCTGCAGAGGGGTCCCTGGCAATGATGCCTGGGAAACAGCCAGCTGATAGCTGTACAGGAGACCAGGGCCGAGGATGCTGGTGAACACAAGTAGCAAAGGCTGGGAAGAGATGCTAGCGGGTGGGATTGGGACAAATGTGGCTGTGAGAAGAAAGAATGACAAATGGCGAGGACCACAGGGTGGAGGTAAGGATTTTTCTAGCTGGAAGACACCTCCATGTGCTGGAAGGAGGTTGTGGCAAGGCAGTGTGGGCACTCAAGGAAGAGTCAGTTATTTGGGTTCCAGGAGCAGGAGACTGCAGTCACAAAGTGCAGAGCGCACAGTAGGGCCTCAATGAAAATTTGTTGATGGACTGATACTTGCCCAGTTTTCACTGCTCCTGGATATTGACATGCTGTGTGGTATGGAGACTAAGGGTGCAGCCTCCAAGTTCTGTATGATTTGGGGAGGTTAGAGGGCAATTTATTTTCTGCATCTGTATAGTGGAGGAAGTGAGATCTGAGCCTGATTACACACAAAGCACCTAGAACAGCTCCTGGCTCATGGTGGGTGTGCAAATGCTACATTTGGTAACAAAAGAGGACAATTATCTGTGGAGAATGGACGCTCTTGTGTGAGCTCAGGGTCCTCATTACACAGAAATCTAAAGTAAGGTCAAGGTGATTAAGCCCACCAAAGGCATCCACTGAGGTTGTTTTTTTGACTTAGGACCAGGTTCCCATTTCTTTTCTCACTTTTTCTTTCCTGTGCCCTTTCATGGAAACTTACTTGAAAATGAATGAAGAGTTTTGGCCAGTCAAATCTAAAACATACCATAGTAAATGTTTTGGTGACTAAGTGACAGACTTTTTCATATGTAATGGAATCTTTGTACTCCTTGACTAATATCTCCTGGGCTGGCCCCTCAACTCCAGTCTACTCTCTGCTTCTTTTTTAAATTTATTTGGCATACAAGAGCTGGGATACAGGCCATAGGTGGGGTGAGAGGATTCACCAGAGACAGAGTGGGGAACAGAACAGGCAAATGGACTGAAATACACTGCTGAAGGGGAGCTGCAGGGGAGGCAGGAGAGGTCTGCTGTGCCATGTGGGTTCCCTCCCTGGCTGGGGATCGAACTCGCTCTGTTGTGCCTGTGCTCTTGGTGTTATATCCAAGAAATCATCATCAAAGAAGCTGTTATTCTGTTTTCTTCTAGGAGTTTTTATGGTTTTGGCCCAGTCTTATGTGCGGCGCTCAAACCCTTGCACCACCAGGGAGGCCTTACTCTCTGCTTCTATGAGTTAGTTTTAGATGCCCCATAGTGTTGTATCTGGCTTATTTCACTTACATTCTCCAGTTTCATTCATGTTGTTACAAATGGCAAGATTTCCTTCATTTTTAAGGCTGAGTAATATTCCATCATACCCATTCTCTTTATCCACCCATGGACATTTAGATTGCTTCTGTTTTGGCTACTGTGAATAGTGCTGCAGGGAAAACAGAAGGGCAGTTACCTTTTGAGATCTTTCCTACAGAGTTGGGGAGTTGAGGGGCCAGCCCAGGAGATATTAGTCAAGGAGTACAAAGATTCCATTACATAAGAAAAAGTCTGTCACTTAGTCACCAAAACATTTACTATGGTATGTTTTAGATTTGACTGGCCAAAACTCTTCATTCATTTCAAGTAAGTTTCCATGAAAGGGCATAGGAAAGAAGATTCTAGGAAAGAAGATTCTAATTCCTTAAGATATGTAACTAGCAGAGGGACTGCTGGAGTATACAGTAGTTGTATTTTTAACTTTTTGAGGGGCCACCATCCTCTTGCTCAATTAATCCCCACATCAACAGCTCCCTTCAACAGTGTATAAGCGTTTCTTTACTCCCTTGCCAACACTTGTTCTTAACTTTCTGATAACAGCTATCCTAACAGGTGTGAAGTGATATCTCACAGTGGTTTTGATTTGCATTTTCCAAATAATGAGTAGTGACGGCACTTTTTCGTGGGACTGTTGGTCATTTGTACACTTCATTGGAGAAATGTCTATTCTGTTACCTTGCCCATGTTTTAACCTCGTTATTTGATTTTGCTTCTGAGTTGGAGGAATTCTACAGATTTTGAATATAAGCCTCAAATACTTTCTCCCCATTCTGTAGGCTGCCCTTTCCTTCTGCTGATTATTTCCTTTGCTGTACGGGAGACTTTCAGTTTGCTGTATCCTGCTTGTTTATTTTTGCTTCTGTTGCCTGTGCTCTTGTTATATCCAAGAAATCATCATCAAAGAAGCTGTTATTCTGTTTTCTTCTAGGAGTTTTTATGGTTTTGGCCCAGTCTTATGTTTAAGCCTTTCTTTTTTAAAGACTTTGAAGATTTATTTATGCATACAAAACTGGGGTCTAGGTCAGAGGTGCAGGGGATAAGAGGATCAACCAGACACAGAGTGGGGAGCAGAACAGGCAGATCTACTGAAATACACTGCTGAGGGGAGCAGCGGGTGAGACACGAGAGGTCTGCTAAACCATATGTGGATCAGCTCCCTGACCAAGGATTGAACTCATGTTGCAGTGGCTGGGGATAGCTTTATAGCTCTGCCAAGACTTCAACCACTGAGCCACCAGGGAGGCCCTTGTTTAAATCTTTAATCCATTCTGAGTTGACTTTTATTTTTTTTTTTTTTTGAGTTGACTTTTATATATGGTATAAGACAAGGGTCCAATTTCATCCTTTTGCATATGGCTGTCCAGTTTTCCCAACACCATTTATTAAAGAGAATGCCCTTTCCCCATTGTATGTTCTTGGCTCCTTTGTCATAAATTAATTGGCCCCTTTTGTGTCTGCTTTATGCCAGTACCATACTGTTTAGATTATAGTATCCTGTAGCATAGTTTGAAACCAAGACTGTGATGCCTCCAGCTTTGTTCTTCTTACTCAAAATAGCTTTGCCTAATTGGGATTTTTTCCCATTTCTGTTAAAAATGTCATTAAGATTTTTGGTAAGGGTTAAACTGACTTTGTAGGACCCTTTGGTTGGTACAGGCATTTTAACAATTCATTCTTCTAGTCCCTGAACGTGATTTCCATTTCTTTCATCAAGAATTCTCTTGTGGGTGTTTCATAGTTTTTAGTGTTCAGATCTCTGACTTCCTTGGTTATGCTTCTTCCTAAGTATGAGGATCATTTTTTTAAATACATTAAACACTGCTGTGATGTTTGATAATTCTAAATGCTAAATTATGAAGCATAAAGTTCATCTTTTTGGTGACTTTAACTTGGTAGTTTTGGTAGGAAAACACCAAATGTGAAGCATTCCTGTGCTTTATTTCTAATGAACACAGCAGCATTCTGGTGTGGTGCTTAGAAGAGTCCAAGGAAGAAAACCGGGGTAACTGCCCTCTCTCCCCCTGCTGAGTTTGCTGGGCTAATTTCCTTATATCCCCTGTCAAGTTGTGAGGGTATTAGGGAAAAACTGGGGGCCTTCCAAGAGGAAATCAGCTTGAACTGTCGTCCTGTCCTGGTCTTTGGCTTCACCTTTTACATCCACCTCCACATTTTGTCATTCCCAAACTGGGACAGGAGACTGGTAATAGGAGCGACAGTTAAAGCTGGGGCCCCTGGAAAATCTGTAGCTCTCTTCTGAAGCGAGAAAACTACAAATTTCCTCTCTCCTTTCTAGAGTAAGTGCCTTGTTATTTCTTTATGGTAGTAGCCTACTCTTTAACTAAAGGTGAAGTGTGTCTACACTAACCAGGTAGCTTGCACTAATACCTGTGTGGTTTCACTTTGGAAGATCACGGGTTGTGAAGACATCCAAGAATAGGAAATGCTAAACCTCACCCATCATTGCGAAACTGTTCAAACCATCCTTATCTTTTTTGGAGGGAGAGGAGGCAGGAGTTGAGGAACAGTAAGGTCTCTGGATAAGGTAACAAAGGGACTCTTCATTCTTGGTTCACATGGTAAATCCAAAGTATGCTCACTCCCTAATCTGCGGTGGGGGAACCAGAGGTTGGACGAGGAGTATGGGCTCAACCTTCATTATAGTCTTGGCTGAAATTTTGTCTCTATTGGTATGTCTGATCGGTGCTAGTTCCAGAGCCATCACATGCTGTTCGTCTGAATCCCTCACGTGGAGTTAATAATAGTACTTGCTTCAGAGCGCTGGCTGTCATGAGAATTTTATGAGACATACGTCAGAGTCTTAGCGCGGTGCCTGATACACAGTAAGTGCTCAATAAATCCCACCTACTATTGTTAAGGCACTTTAGAAGCTGACAAACATTTCACTTTCAGATCCTTTTAATGGTGTGAGCAGGGCAGGGGCGACGGTTACCGAGGGCTCGGTCTCTAAGGAGTGGAGCTGGAGCTTTTAGTGCAACCTCAGTCCAGGATAGTTCAGCTAATGGCAGGGGGGAGAGGTGAGCCCCAGTGCGCGTCTGGGGGTGCAGAATCAAGCTACTCCCCCACTCAGGCACGCTCAGAATCCCAGACAGCTACGTCCTGGACGGAGTTCTGGGCTGGTGCTCTAAAGGAACGCCGAGCAAACATGTACAGAATACCGGTTCAGCTAAAGGATCAGCCTGCCCTTGGCAAGAGCACGTGGGTCTGGCCAGCTCACCTCACCAATGCCCGCGCGTCGCCTCGCCTCGCCGGGTGTGTGCGGACTCGGTTCTCAGAGGGTAACCCGCATCAACTCACTCAAAGGCACCGCTGCCGCGCCCAGCGGCGCCCTTCACTTCCGCTCTCCGCGCCACGCGCCCGCCCAAGGTCACGCAGCCCTGCGGGGCTGCACCCGCGCCCGCACCCGCGCGCGAGGCCCACCACTGGCGCCCACCTCGCCAGCAAAGGGGTCGCGGGAACCGCGCCGCGGCCGCGGGGGGACGGCGCTCCGGGGCGCCGAGGGGAGCCCGGGGAGGGAGCGTGCCCAGCCGCCGACGAGCCCAGGCGCAGGCTGGGGGGCCCGGGTCGGGGGCGAGCAGGCCCCCTCGCCGCCGGCGCGCGCCGGACCAGACCGCGCCGCGGCGCACGCGCACTCGGGGACGCAGGCTCGCCCGCCGCCCAGGACGAGACGGAAGGCCTGGAAAATTCCAGCCGGTTCGAGAACCGTAGGTAGCAGGCGCGGCGGCGGCGGTTGCGGCTTGTGGGAGGGGGCGGGCGCGCCGCGGGCCGCGGCGGACAGAGTTGGGGCACCGCCCCCGCCTTTGGCGGCCTGGCCTGGGGGTCGCTGAGGCGGCGAGCGGGACCGCCGGGGGGCGGGGCGAGGGGCGTGGCCGAGCGGGGGCGTGGTCTCCCAGTGGGCGTGGCACGCGGTCTGCGCAGCTGCCAGAGCCTTTAAGCCCGGGCTCGCGCGGCCGCAGCGTGCTTTCGCCGCCCGGGAGCTTCCTGGCCCAGCCGCCCGCCAGGCCCACCGCGGTCCCCGCCTGCGCCCCGCGCCGCTCGGCCCGCGCCGCCCGCCCGGCATGCCCCGCTACGAGCTGGCTTTGATCCTGAAAGCCATGCAGCGGGTAAGTGACCTTCCCCGCAGGGCCCGCCGTGAGGCGCGGGCGTCCCGCCGCCGCTAGGCCGCCGCCCCCCGCGCTCCCGGCGCGGCCGGGGAGCCGGGCCGCGGGCGGCGGGCGTCCGCGCCGAAGGGCGCGCGGGCCGGCCCGGCGAGGCCGCGTGCGCGCGGGGGGCGGGGGTGTGCCCGCGGACGCGCGGCGCGGGAGGGTGTGCCTCGCGCGCGGGCGGCGGGCGGGGACGGGCCGGGGCGGCCGCGGGGTCCCCGGGGAGTCCGCGGGAGGACACGCGCGAGCGCCCGCCGCCGCCCGCGCCCACTGAGTCGTCGCCGGCCCCGCCGCCGCCCGCTCCGGCCCCGCCGCCCGGACCGTCCGCGCTCCTTAGCCGCCTCCCCGGCGCGTCGGTGCAGCTCTCCGGACCACGGTCGCCTCCCACCGCTCCCATGTTAAACCTGCAGCGGCGACGAACGAGACAAACCTTGACTTCCCTTTTTCCGACTTCAGCGAAACTCCTGCTCCGGGTTCCCTTGGCCCCGTTTGCTTCATCCAAGTCGGTGCCTTTCTTGCGCCTTCGGGAAGAAACTTTTCTCCTGCCCCTACTCTCGGTGGCTCTGGGGTCGGGGGTTGCAGGTGGAGGGGTGCTAAGCCGGCCTGCGGCCAGTTCCCTGCAGGTAATGGCGTGGCCCAGCGGGGGGACCCTGGACCCGCAGGCAGCGCTTGGTGGGCTGTTCTGGGTCAGGTCCACCCGTCCAGTCGTCGCCAAATCCCCATTCTCCTGAGAACTCGGTAATGTAGTGTGTGGGGACTGCCATTTCTTTTTCTTTTTTTTTTCCAGGTGTAACTAAAAAATACATAGAAATTGTTCTAGAGCTGAACTTTGGAAGCCTAGCTCCCCACCTGCGGCTCCAGAGACCTGGGCACATTTTAGGTCCGAATCCTGCGGCAGATTCATTTTGGAGAGTAGCTAGCAGTTTGGTGGAACTTGAAGCCTAAATTGAGGTCCTTCCAGGCGCTGTTGAAATCTTCAGTCACAGCATGGGGAAAAGGTCGCATTCTCCACACGCTGAGAAGTGGGAAGGGACACCAGGATCTCTGCCCAAGCTTATTCTCCAGAAATTTGGGGGCACAGTGGCTTGTTCAGCCTCTTGAGTTTTCCTCCCTGGCTTGGCCCGCCTCTCAGTGCTGCTTAAAGAGGGCAGAAGGATGATATGGGGGAAGGGGGCATTCTAAAGGAGACAGTTCTTTTGTGGAAATTGCCTGCGCCCTCCCTTTAGCCTGTGCTTTTACGAGATAGGGTAGACCTGTGAAATGCAGTTGATGAAATTCCTGTTTTACCTCGTCTAAGGGAGGAAACAAGTGATTGCTATGTAGTCAGCCTATAGGCTGATAATTTATTCATTCCACAAACCTTGCAGTGAAAACTGAACTCTTGAGTCTCCACTCTGCTGCACCTGTATTAGTTAAATGTGTTTTCCTTTATTTGTATCTTTTTGTATGGGTAACAGCCGGCACCGACTTTGGTGTGTAGTGTACATTTTTCACTCTGGTTTAGCTAAGCTTCCTAGTGCAGTCGAGTGAAAACTGAACACTTGCCTAGAAATCCTGACAGAAGAGCCCGGGAAGGGCATCTTAGCAGGTCCTGGCGGCGGCTCCCTGCAGGAGGAGCCCTCTCGGTTGCAGATTAGACGTTGTGGCAGTAGCAAAGTTCTGTTGAAGAGCTCCTTGGCCTAAGTGAAGCAAGATTCAATGACAACAAAGTCTTTTTTGTTCATGAATGTTTTGAGCAGGTTGTTGATGTGTAACCAAAGTAAGATTTTCTGGTTTTTGCTTGCTTCCAGCTTAATTACATAGGTTTCTGAAACTTGATCAGTACTGGGGGAAACGGAGTTAAAAGGCTTAAAAGGCTGACACTGACACTGGCTCCACTCGCTGTGAGCTCTACACCCTTTTGGGCCCTGGGAGACCTCAGTTCTGATCTGCAGGTTTGTACTTCTGCAGAGCCTGTTCTCACTCCTCACAGGTTAGGTATTTTTCAAGATTCTGAAATGTGCCCCACAACAGTGTATCCTCAAACACGATGGAGACTTAGCTCCCGCCAACCCCACTGCCCCCAGTCATTTACATGTCTTGAATTGAGACAGTTTTTCGCTGTGTTCAAGAGATGGAAGTGGACGTGGATTTTGAGAGACTCGTTTTCCCAGCCCCCTTCCTGTGTGCCCAGAGGTGTTCTCCCGTTTTTCTCTGTGGCACACTGTGAGCCCGAACGCGTTCCTCTTCGAGTGGTGGTCTTCCCTCTCGCCCCACCCTGCAGTACTTTTATTTTCTTTCATGCCATCACTGAAGTGCTAGTATGAGAGTTCTCACACCGAAGTGCAGGTGTTGTGTTGGGGCTCTCGCAGCTGCTGCTTGGAGCCCGCACCCTGCAGGGTCCGGGGAGCCCAGTGAGGCCCAGGTGTGCAGGTGGGGGGCAGGTGGGGGGAGTCCTGGCAGGCCGCGGTGCTGTGCCCGCGGCTTGCAGTTGGGGGTGAATGGTGATGAGCTGCTTCTGCCGCACGTGCAGGATTGTGCTCTAGACACAAGTCCTCCCGAGAAGACGCCGTTTACCTGCAGGAGCCGTTTAACTTGCGTTTAATTTTAGTGTATTTCTGTAAGAAGAAAAGTTGTCTTTTCCTCCAACTTTTAATTCAGCATGGCAGGTGGGTAAAGAGTGTGTTTCAACTCTGAAAGTGAGCACAGTAATGGATGTGCTGAAACTAGGACTTAGTAGGTGGTGCCTGTGGCCATTTGAAAAGGGGGTTGCTTGGGACCAGTCTTAGGCCATGTTGTAGAAGAGCCTGCAGAAGAAAAAGTTTGAAAGCCTTGCCACACCGGGTCCCCGCACCTTGCTGCGCAGGGTGCACCCAGCGGGAAAGCCCGCTGCTGGCCTCTAGGCTGCCTCCAGTTCTGGAAGAGCTTTTTGAACAGCGGAAAACCCATTGCCATGTGATGGTGAGCGCTGCCTCCACCACCCGCCTGCCTCTTGAGTGGGAAGGCCCAGGGAGACCTGGGTGGCCCCACGTGCAGCAGGGCAGCAGGCGAGGTTCGACGACTGACTGCGGAGGTCTGCGCCCTTCTGAGTGTCCGAGAAGACCTGGTGACCTTTGCTGTCGCTCTGAAATTCAGTGTCAGTGCTTGCTCCTTGACCTCAGGCAGAGCCTAGACTGAATTGTCCACAGTGAATGGCAAGCTGGAGGCGTCTCGGGAGCTGTGTAAACTCTGGGCAATTTTTGTGTGTGGGATGAATTCAGGAAGAGGCGGTTCGAGGTGAGAAAGAGTTGTGGACGGGACGTTTGTTTTCTTCGCTCACTTAGTTTTAGGAGCACTTGAGTGATCATGTCTTAACTGCTTTTGCCCAGGGGATAAAATTGAGTTGGTCAGGAAGTTGTGAAAGTCCTGAATAAGTTTCCCCTGAGTTTTACCATTGCTCTTCTAGGATTTTGGCACAAGGGATTTGATGATTTAAATAGTAACTAAATTGCTAAATGTGTGTATAATAAAATACCACTTTGTATATATCTTTCTAGTAGGAATAGAAGAGCATATACTTTAGAATTCTTAAGTTCTGTCTCATTAAGGCAGATCCCAGAAGTTATTTCTGTACCACTCATTTATTTTAAATTTCATTGAAAAGCAGATTATTTTTTACTTTTTAAAATAGTTCATTGAAATAGAAAGGCAGAGTTTTGGGGGTTTTTTTTGTTTTTATCTGAGTTAAATTTATCATCTGGGTTTTATAAGTTTAGAAATACCAGTGTAGTGGTATGGCAGTCCCTAAAACCAAACAGTGAGTCGTTTTCTGGTTGTGAGCGGAAGAGTCTTCTGCTACTCCTCACTGTGACCCTTTGGACGAGGAAACCCGGCAAAAGTTATTTCCAAATTAGAATCTTCTGAAAGTAGCATCTGCAGAAAATCTGTATTTTAGGTACCTGTTTTGGAGGCATAGGGGGCTAAGAAGCTCAAGCATGTGGTCAGCCCTGGGCACTGGCTTGGCTCACTGCACCTTGGGTAAGTGGGAGTTGGGGCATTTCTGCTCTCAGGTGGTGGCAGACAAAGGTTCTGAAGGAAACACCCTGGTTCTAGCTGTCATGGAGCTAAGTTAGTCCGTTTTTCTTTGCAGGGACCCTCTCTGAACAACTTAGCTTGTATCTTTACTAATCCCCCTTTGTGTTTTGTCTGCTTGGAATTAGTTCTCCAGTAATGAAGGACTTGAGCCTTGTGGGCGATGCTCCACTTTCATCTGGCGCTACGCTTTCTTGGGTCACAGCTCAGGCTGCAGCCTGCTCTGGGGGAGGAGCTCCCTGCCCCTGAGCTGCTGGGGTTCAGGAGAGGCTTGGGTGGGGGTGGGGTTGGGGGGGGTTGTGCTGCTTCCCCTCCCTCTCTCCCCCTCCGTCCAGTGTGGACAGCGAAGGCTGCTTGTCTCACCTTGACACACTCATTCATTTTTCTCAATTATTCTTGATTCACTTATTCAATGTGAGTGACCTTAGGCTTTTCACGTCTAGGTATTTCTGTGTGGACTCCTGTTGAATGTCCTCATTTTAAGTTTATAAGTCACTAAAGAAAACCAAGAGTTGAAAGCAGTAAGGGACAGATCCTCAAGTACTGTTTCTCACTAGTGTCTTTGTAGCACGTTGATCCGCTCAGCACCTTTTTTTCAGTATTCCTAGCTTGTAGGGATGGCTGTCAACATAGGTAGTTCTCTCAGGGGAGTCAAATTTAAGGAAATCATTCAAATTTAATGAGTGTCTGGTGAGTTATCAGTTTATCGAAAGGGAAAACCACCCTCTCTCGGAAGATTGGAAAAGGACAGCTAATCCAGGGCGCTTATCCTGTTGCTGGCTCTGGCTTGGAGCCAGGCGGGCTGGCCCATGGTGTCACAGGCCGAGCCACCTGCGCCTGTGTCGTAGCACCTGTGAGCTAAGACAGGAGTCCACGCTTTTAAAAAAATTGGGGGGGAAATCGGAGGCAAATAATACATGAAAGGTATATGAAATTCGAATTTCGCACTCCTTAGCTATGGGCTTACTGGACCGTAAGGCTGTTTGTTTCTATTTGCCGCCGGGTCCTTGCCAGAGGGAATGTGCTGACCCTCATGCAGACAGTTCGGACGTGGACATGGCCCAGGTTCAGCGCTTCTCTGAGCCGTGATGGTGCGCTCTTCTGACATTGCTGCTCGATCCCTCCCTGTCTCCTCTCTTAACTAGTACACCTGTGACCTTCACGGCTGCCCTTCAGATAACGTACCTTTGTTTGGTAACTCCTGGAATCCTGGCATTTCCCACCTCTGCTGACTGCCTCGTGGCCATCCCCTGGGCACTGCAGGCGCTGATGTGGCACAAGCCTAAGAGCCGCCTCCCTCCACACATGTCTGATTGTTTCTGCTGTGGCTTCTCTGCCCCCGGGGTTAACGAGTACAGCCTCTCGTGAGAGGTCTGTTCCGACTGTCTCAGCCCACATAGCTGCTTCCCTGCCCCTGTTGAACCTCTCGTGTTTCCTGCTTGGATTCTTGCAGTGGGACTGCTCCCACTGTTGCTGACGGGAGGATGGTGGGAGCCTGAAGTGTGTGTGTTTGAACGCTCCGGTAGAAGTGGAGATGCGCTCTTGCCAGCAGAGAGCACGCAGACTGTGCAGTGCTGTCTTCTGCTCACCCGCTGCCCGCTCGTGTTGACCGTCAGCGCCCGGCAGACGATAGCGCCGCTCCCGTCCAGACGTGGAAGGAGCGCGTCTCCAAGGCCGCCTGTGATAATGATGCAGCCTTCTTTTTTTAGCCTCGTCTCTGATTGCTTTCACTCTTGCTCACTGCCTTGAGCAAATGAAGCTGCTGCGGATGCGCCACATGCCGTTCTTGCTCGTTTCCTCTGGCGCTGCGTTGTGCTGGGCTCCGCTAGGAGTGCCCGCCCTTTCCACGTGCCCCGCCGCCAGCACGAGACGCGTCCTCCAGCTCATCTTCCCTCGCGGGCCACGCTGAGTCCTGGGACCTGCACTGTCGGAGCACGACTGCCTGACCTCGGCTTTGGGCTTCTGTCTGACCACAGGGCGCGCTCTGCTCCTTGCTACAGTTAACCGGGCAGTGTTTCTTATCTCCTGTGGCAGATTATGAATTCTCAAGGCTGTGGCCTGTTCCGTTTCTGTGCTGCGCACATATGCGACGTCTTCTCTTAACTGCCTTCTTGGGGCTGCTCCTCTCTAGTCTCTTCAAACAGTCCCGGCCACGGGGTGACATGCGCCACCCCTGAGCGAGCAGGTTGCTTGTCAGCTCAGGGCCCGTGGCTTGTGTTGGGCAGAATGTGTGCTTGCCAGAGGTTGTTGGTTCCCAAGACACTTACGGCAGGTGATCTTGTCATTATAATCATAAATCTCATGGAAACTAATTATGAATGCAAATTTAATTTTTTCCCTGAAAACCAAAGTGGGTTCTTTGGAAGGGCTTAGTAAAGGCGAGTCACTGAATGATGAGTGTAGAACGAGATGTGTCTGCAGTAAGTCCAAGTTTGGGGCGTCTTGGGAGGGTTCTGTGCGCAGACCACCTGCAAGGGTTTCCTAAAGCTTCCACGGTATGAAATGGAAATTGTAGAGGGTTCCGTTTATCCGTGTGGTTTAGATCTACAAGGAATGTCTCCAAGTGCTTTGAACCCATACTAAGGTTGATAAATGTGTTTCTGTATTAAATAAGATGTTTAACATATGTGTGGTGATTTCTTACTTTAATGTTAGTCCCTTGTTTTTACCTGTTACTTTCGGACATAATTGAGATGAGGGCTTCTGCTCCAGTAATGCTCTGGTTTCCTCTTCCGAGTGAATAGGAGCATGAGGTCTTGAAGGAGGATGCTGGCTGTGTTACGTTTGCATGAGCAGAACTGGCCCTGGGAGACTGGAAGAGCTTTAGACGCAGTGACCGGGCTCCGGCTCCTGGAACCTACCTCCCAGCGGTCTGAGCCCTCTTGAATCCTCCTCTAAGTGGGAGGCATCGCCAGGCTGGAGTCTTTGAGGGAAGGCGGCCTTGCCCTTGGAGGGGGCAGGTGCGCACTCTCCCACGGTCCCAGGGAGTCATCGCCCCGTTTTCCATTCTTCCCACTTCATTGGGACTCCAAAGATGAATTTATTTCACTAAGTTGTCTTATTAGCGTCTGAGACTCAGGCAAACCTGGTCTGTAGTACTTGCTCAGAACCTGTTCCTGGTTCAGGACTGTTCGGTTCCACATTCTCATGTAGGCTGGGGCTGTGCACCCCTCAGGGAGCCCCTCAGACTGAAGGATACTCTGAACTGTCAGATATTGCTGTTCCTACTCCACGTCTTTGGGTGATGGGCGAGTGCTTGTTTTCAGTGTACATGATTAAAATTTGGATGCACCCACTGTACTGCCCTCTTCGGGGTCTGAAGAGCATTTTCCTTTTTGGCCTTTCATGCTCCATAGAGTGGGCGTCAAATCGCCACGTTGGCTGATGACCCCTTCGAGTCTTTCTCGCTTCCCACCCCCACTCTAGATATATAGTCGCCAATTACAAATGAAGAGATGAATCACAGATAAAACGGAGGTCCTCTTTGCTCTCCCGTTCTCAGACTACACGCGAGTCTCGTTCTGTCTCCTCGCCCGTGCTCCAGTGGCGTTGCTGTGGGCGGAGCGTAAACCCTTGGACTTCGCAGAGCTCCACCCGCAGCCCTCAGTGCTCACAGACCGGCCTTTGCCCGCCTCTCCAGAGTCAAGAACTCCTGGTTTTGTTAAGACTTAAGTTTTTAAAGCCCATCCTGGCTCTTAAAATGCTTTGCTTTTCGTCATGTGGAGAAGTGAGTACAGCCGCGTTGCTGTGGATACGGCCCAGCAGGGGCCCAGGGAGAGATGGGCAGTGGCCTGACGCTTGGCTTCCAGCACTGAGGAGCCTCGGGCCGAGCCCCCTGCAGCTGGCCCTGAGGGGCCCCGGTGGGCTGAAGTCCCGGAGGTCGGTTCTGTTTTTCCGTTTGTACTCAGCTGTCTCGTGTGCGAATCCTGAATGTAAAGCTTCTTGCAGTGCCGGTTTTGATTCAGATTTAAGGTGAGTTTTTGTTGCGGAAGGAAAAGCTCAATCTGGGCCAACCCTGTGTCACAGGAAAGCTGTGCGCGGCGTCCTTTGTAAATCATAGCTTGAACCTGCTAAAGTGGCCCGGTAGTAGGTGGTTTTGGCGTCACTGTTGGCGAGAAAGCAGTCGTGTGGCACAGGCTGTCTTAGACCCAGCAGCAGCCCACTCCGGGGCCGTCCTCAGGAACACGGGCTCAGGGAGCGCTTGCCCGGAACGCCACGCTCGCGGTGAACCGAGGCCACGAGTTTGCGCATTCAGTCTGAGAACGCGAAAGTGAAGAACAGAAGTGTCCCTGATAGAACCTTCTTCAGTGTTTTATCAGGATGAAGTCAGTGGACCCGCCTTGTAATCTCAGCTCCTGACATGCAGGGAAAGCAGCTCTGACTGTTGCTCGGCTGTGGCACAAGTCCACCTGCCCCGAGTTTGAAATGGAAAGTTCTGTTGCCTCAGTCGTCTGCACCGCGATGCCTCAGCCCTGCCTCACCTCTTCGGTTTAATTCCGGACGTGGGTTCTGCCGTCCTCCCGTGTACTGTTAGATGTACTGCTTGTGGTTCTAGTTTTTACTTCTTGAAATCTCATTAAGTGTAAAAATTTTCCGATTGTATTTGCCTCTGGAAACACTGCAATTTCAGGATCTTCTACTTATGATTGAGCCTCCTGGGGAAGTCAGAGTCTGGTCTACCAGGAAGACTCTTGTGTTTGCGTTTTCTGGCTTCAGTCACATGGAAAGAGGAGAAACTTTTCTTGCCTCTGTTCTTCTAGGAATAGTTTTTCTAGGAACATAAAATTGGAACCAAATCGGATGAGAACAGAAACACGAAGGCCAGCCGACAGCTTGACCTTGTGGAATGTTCTGCCACTAAACCATGTGGTTTAAAGAACCTAGTCCCCGGAGTTGGTGTCAGCAGGTGCGGGGTGGCTGTGTGGGGAACTTTTCTCCCTTGAATACCAGGTCATCTAAAGAGTCAGTGAGTTTCCTTCCTTTGCCACCCAGCGGGTCTCACAGCTCAGTTGGGACGTGGCAGGCGTCTCTGGGCAGCTCTCACGCGAAGCACGGTGCCCGCCTGCGTCTGCCCGGAGCGGGCTGAGCGGGCTGCAGTCACGTCCCTCTGGGACAGGCCCTCACGTGTGCTCTGGCGCCTCTGGTGCCGGCAGTGCCATGTGTGCAGCCCTCAGGTGAGCCGCAAGGAGCCGCATGTGCTCATCCCAGCGAGGGGGAGAGGGGCAGGCGTGGGGTGGGGCCGCAGCTTCGGGACGCTCAGCGCCACCTGCAGGTGCTGGGGCAGAGGCTGCTTAAGAGGGGCTGCTGCGAGCTGGCCCGCGCTGGAGGGGGGTGGAGGGCGTCCACTCAGCGGCCTGTCCTTGTGCCCGCGCCGCCTTCAGCCTCTCGCAGAGAGGGCGGTGCCTGATGCCTGTTCCACTGCCGGATGGTTTTCGCCCAGGACGTCCATCTTGGGGGTCTCTTGCCGATGTCACCTGAAGGTTCATGCTTTTCCTACTGTATAGAAGTGAGACTGAGACCCACACTCGGGGGAGCAGTGAGTGTAGTAGGGAGTGTCGTGTCCCTTGCCCGACTCAGTGCTCAGTCAGCGCTTCCAGCCTTGCTTCCTGTCTGCCATCCGAAGAGATACAGGAACGCGTCCGTTAACAGCTGTGTGCTCTTTGGAATCACCAATTGTTAGGATTTGCCCTGTTTGCTCTTTTTAAAAATAGGCACCATTTGATAGTTGTAGGTCTCCTCTTAGGAAGCCTCTCCTAGGCCGAGGGCCGTCTTCCCGACCACGCCGTACCCTTCCGGACCACGCCATAACGTAGTACTTAAGTTTGACGTTGACCTGTTATAAAACGTTCGCTTTGTGTTCAGACGTGCCCTGTTATTTTGGTAATACCCTTTTGTTTTTAAATCCAGCATCCAGTCCAGGATCATGCATCCAGTCAGTCTTAATCTAGAACAGTTCTAAAGCTTTTGTCTTGAGTGACAGCGGCTTTGAGGAGTCCAGGCCGGCTGATAAGCAGAGTCTCTGGTTGCCTCCTTAGTTACAGGAATATTGCATGGGGCAGTCAGTCCCGCCAGGAGGGCCTGTGGTGATGGCAGCAGAATGCGGCTCAGGTGGTATCACCTGGTGACTCCCTTGTAAGTGTCCCTCCCCCATTATAGTTAGCAGTGGATGGTGTGACAGACTTGAGAACTTTATTTTCTTACATTTTCATACTGGTTTTTAGCATCTGTTGAAGGTTCTGCATGTTATTACCAGATAGCTTTAAAACATTTGGAGATAGAAAATGTCACCTGTAATTACTCCTTGTCTGAATGGCTTTTAAAAAACCACCACAGGGCCCTAGGACATCACCCTGCAGCTCCGTGTACCCTGTGTCCACGTCTACGGTCCCAGGCTCGCCTCAGATGTCTGCAGTTGCTTTGCTCCGATATGTGAGCCCAGGCGAGGCCCAGGTTTGTGTTAGCTGGTGCTCCTGGAGCCTGTTCGCCTGGCTGCTGCAACTGCCTCCCTTCTGAATTTGACTGCTGCTTCCTGGAATTTCATGTGTTCTTCTGTTCCGGTGTTTTCTGTAAGCTGGCGGTGGAGAGGGGACTCAGGTGTTTTGTTTTGGGAGCCATCACGAGGTGCGTATGTCTGCCTTTTAGAGATAAGCTTCGTCCTTGTGGGTGCCGATGTTATCACCCTCGCACTTCCTTTCTCAAGTGTCCCCGTCACTCCCCACCTAGCGTTCTGGCGTCAGCTGTCGTCTTTGCCTAGTCATTGTCCACTGGGTGTTGCACAAGGTGAGTTGTCTCTGACTCTGCCATGTCTTCTGTGTGCGTTAGTTACATTTTTTTTTCTCCTGGTTAGGGTTTGGTTCTACTTTATCAGTCTATATCTTATGGGAGTTGTAGCAGCAGGAAACGGGGTGGCACTGGAGCAGGGTTCGGGATGGTTCTGGACAGATGGGTCAGGGAAGAAGAGTCTTGGAGCCCTCGGTGGCTTTTCATACTTTATTTAGTAGAGGTGGCCAGGTACTTGGCAGGCAGGGGTGCCAAGGGGCCGGGAGGCTGGCAGGCCTCCCAGCCCCCGGCGCAGCTCACCCTCTCGGCTGCTCCTTCGTCCTGTTGGTTCTCGCAGTTCTGGCGTCCTCATGACGCCGCCCATTTAAGCCCGTGTCCAACACAGGTGCGCCCACTTGCGCATGCCCACCCTGGAATGCTCGCAGCACCTCAGGTGTCCATCATCAGTGGTGGGAGGGTGGAAAGACCTGATCAACCTTTACCCTACAGGGTTGTAAAAGGAAACAGTCTTCATCTTCAGAGAGGATGTTTCTGGACCCTCTCAGCAATCCTCTCAGGTGTCTTACCTGTGAACGGGGGGGTCATCGTGCCTACCTCATGCCTGCCTTTGTGAGGCCTAGGTGACTTGGTGCAGCAGTGTAAAAACGGTCCCTGGTACTAACTAGTGTTGGCAAACGCTGGTGATTAAAGTGACTTCCGGCTTGGTGGGCACGTTTAACTCCTAGGTATAGCGGGGAGGGCAGGCGGCAGGGGCGAGTCTCCCCAGGCCGACATCAGCGGGGGGCTTGGGCTTGTGCAGCAGCTGCCCTCGCACTGCTTAGAAAGTGGCGCCTCGGGGCAGAGCCGCGCAGGCTCCGCACGGGGTGGTGCCGCCGCAGGACATGGCGGAGGGCGCTGGAGATGCGGTCAGCACCAGTGGCGTACTGGAGGAGAGGCCGCCCTTAGGCTGTGGGGCAGGATGATGGGCGGCTCTGCGTGGTCTCCGCACGGCCGCGGGCCCGCTGAGTGTGCGCCGGACACGGTAGCGCGCACAGCGGGTGTACCTGGTGTTTCTCCACAGCCTCAGTTGGAGCTCTCTGGGCTGCCGGTTGCTTTGGGAGAGGAAATGCTCCACTCCTCCTTGACTCCCAAGTCAGCGCTCCCCACTGCTTCAGCGGAACCGCCGTGCAGGGCATTGGGCTCACGGGCCGACATGTCGTTCTGCGACGTGCGGGCGCTCCAGGACACAGCCCCGTCCGAGAATGACACAGGCGGCCCTGCCTCTGGCAGTGCGGAGTCTGGGAAAGCAGGCTCTGGTGCGTAGACGGTTCTGAGGGCATGGGGATGAAACTGGGTGGGGAGGAGAGCTCGAGGTGGTTAGGGAAGTTGCTGTCGAGGACAGACATGAGGGAGAGAAGAGCCCCGGGGGTGCACAGTGCCCCGTGGTGGCCCAGCGGTGTGCCGGGCACGCGGGAAGCAGAGGGGGACTGCTGCGGGCCCATTAGCGCCCTGCAGTGGGCCGAGGCCGGGGCAGCGGCGGTTGGGAGTTGGCTGACGACAAGGGCCCAATCTGGACCAGGGCACCAGATGCATGGATGGTGAGTGGTCTGATCCTGGTTTTGTTTTGTTTTTTCTTTCTGAGCGTAAGTCAGCAGACTTTACTGATGGATGGACTGTGTGGGCTGAGGGGAAAGAGCAGGCAGGGGTGACGGGTGCTTTTGGCCTGAGGAGCAGGGAGGGTGATGCTGCCATTTCCAGCTGTAGGGGAGTGAGAAGGGGCGGCCGGCTCTTCGCACCCAGGCACTCCGTGCGGCAAGAACTGTTCCGCTGGTCCCAGCGTGCGCTCCAGCCTCTAGGGCCTGCTGGGATTCCTGAGTGTAGTGTCTCAAAGGGGTGGGGCTGGCAGGTGTCAGAGGGTTGGCTCAGACTGGCGCGTGGCTCCTGGGGACAAAGTCGGTTAGAGTAGATGTGGAGGGTAACTTCGTCGTCCGCTGGAAGCGCTGACTGAGAAGAATGAACGAAGGCAGAAGCCTCGCGCTTGATGGTGAGAACTGAGTGAGCCCTGGTCTTGGAGCTGTGAGGGCACCAACCTGTTCTGCTTTACTAACTGGCCGTGCCTGGGACTTGCTGTTTTGAATCTCTTCACTTTCTCCGTAAACACATCCCATTCACGTATGGTGATTCATCGGTCCTTCACGGGGATTTTACCCTGCGTGCTGTTCTTGCAGTCTGTTTTGTTAACATCTGTTACAAGTCCGACTCAGGTGTCTGCAAACACACTTTTTTTGTTGTTGTTGTTTAAAGATTTATTTATTTATGCATACAAGAACTGGGGTACAGGCCAGAGGTGTGGGGGTTGAGAAGATTCACCAGAGATAGAGGGGGGCACAGAACAGGCAGATCGAAGGAAACACACTGCTGAGGGAGCAGCAGGTGAAGCAGGAGAGGTCTGCATCACCATGTGGGTCACTCCCTGGCTGGGAACTAAACTCGTGCTGCAGTGGCTGCGGATGCTTCACAGTGCGGTGCGTAACGTGATGCGCCACCAGGGAGGCCCCTGCAAGCACCCAGGCGGGCCCTGAGATGTCCGAGGTGCTGTCTGTTGTGTGGCATGAGTACAGGGAGTGCTGTCTCCCGCTCTGTGCTGCTTTAACCGTCGAGTTGTATCAGTCGTACATGGACTGCTTTTTGGTGTCCGGGTGCACCTTGGTCCTGTCTGCGCGGTGCCTGGAGGGGAAGCAGGGCTCGAGGGAGGGCTCCGCGGGCCCGCAGCAAGCCCTGGACCTGCTTTGCTGGTGGAGTTTGCGTCACTGGCCCTCGGACCAAGATGACAAGCAAGCTCGTGTGCGAAAAGTCTAAGTAGGATTGCGTATCAGTTTCTCCATTCGCATTTCCCTTAAGCCATGTGAACGGGAGCTGTGGTCGTTAGGAAGTGTCTCGTTAACGGGTCTTCCAAAGATGCTGTCTGTTGAGCCTGTTTCCTTACTCTCTTGTCCACAAGACGCTGAGGCTCTGGACGTGCCTGGAGCATCGGCAGTTTCACGTGGCACACCTGACATCGTCACTTCGGCCCGTACAGGCGCGGAAGGTGGAGTGTGTGTATTGCTCATCCCACAGTTCTCATTTACGAGAAGTGGCTCCTCACTCGGTCCTAGCCATCCAGACCTGTGTTTCCTTTACAAACCAGACAACTGGGGCGCATAGAGATTGTTTCTCACTCACTTAGGAAGTGTCAGAACCTGGACCCAGCCCTTCAAAGCTTGCCTGCGTCTTTGCTTGCCACCTGCACCTCTCTGTTCTCGGGCGGCGTCTGTCCCAGGCCCTGAAGTCGTCAGCTGGTAGGACGGTGTTGGGCGTGGCATCGGAACAGGTGCAGGACGGGCCGCCCGCTGCCCCCTGCGGCTGGGTCTCCTCAGACGGCCGAGCATGCAACTCACGGAAGCTGAGCATTCATGTCGGGTCGCGTTCAGGCCCCTGTGCTCCGCCCCGGCCAACACGTGCCGCCTCGTGTTAGGGCTTGGCGCCTTCACGGCTGCAGGCACTGCTTTTCCTGTTTTCTGTTTGAGCTTTATGATAGGTGACTTTCGTTTCAGCCAGAGACACAACGCACGTGGGCTTCACAGCTTGTCCCTGAACAGTTTCCTAGTTTGGAATGAAGTCGTGGTGTTCTAGACGAGAGAAGACGCTGGATGCGGGCACTGACCGTCATTCTGATTTGTTCCCAGTGGTGTTCGGTAGCAGGTCACAGTCCAGCCTCACTTGTCTCCCTCCACCAGGCTGATCAGCGCAGAGGGTGTCACACGCACTTTTGTATTTGGATTAACCCTTAAGTTGCACTTTAATTCATGCAGGCGCCTGGAACCTGTGCCAAAATTGTGTTCTAATTTGGTGCAAAACTGTCAAAACACTACTTTTTGAAAAGGAATGTCGCCCTCTCCTTTCAGAACCCCCTTGAGTTTGAGATTAGGTCAGGTCTGCCTGTTGCCACTAGGGGACCGTTTCTCTAGGTAGTCTACACACGCTCGTCTGTTAGGGAAATGCTTCTCTTCTCGGAGATGTACCATCAAGGAATGAACCCACGTGCTCATGGCCACTGTACGTATTTTATGCTTCCCCCACGTTTCTTGTTTAAGAGGTTGACTGACCCAGGAACCCTCTTAGTCCCACAAGTGTGAAGACCTAAATTAAAACCTTCATTTTAACAAAAATTCTTTTCATGTTATTTCTCTTGAAAATAAAGAAACTGGCTAGTTTCATTATATTTTTGATGGGAGAAATGTTTACTGCTTGAAAAGAAAGCAAACTATGTAAAACTTAGTGTCTTACTTGGAACCTTTTAGGAGAAAGATTAAAGTTGGAGAATTTGAGTTTCTGTTCATCTACATTGTTTTATAGGATTTTATATCTCTTGTCTACAGACTAAACCTATTTTTTGGTTTTGTTTTCCCTCTTTCCAGTTTTTATCAGGTGTTGGTCGCTGGATGTTTTTTGTTTAAATTGGAAACTTTTGAGCCTGCGCACAGCGGCTCTTGAAGGGTCTGAGCAGGTCTGTAGGCAAAAGCATTGAAAACTGAGCCTCAAGTCAGTTTGGGGCCTTCCCGTGGCCCCTCCTGCAGGGCAGAGATCTCTAGCTCACCTGCTGTCCTGGAGAAGTGAGAGACTCAGCCTGGGAATCAGCCTGTCCGAGCACTCAGCAGGGCGCAGGATGTGGCTTAGGTGTGATGTCCATTAATCCTTTTTGGCAAAGAGAACGTTACTGGCATGAAAAGTGCCTCCTAGAGGTTGAGGAGGGAAGTGCTTGTTCCGGTTCTGGGCACTTGTGTCTCTGGACAAAAAGCCGCTGCTGCAGACTCCGGGACACTCATCCCCCATCGCCTCCCCTCCAGCAAAATTGGGAGCACCCTGGGTGTTTGTCCCTTCTGGGGAAGCATGTCAGCTCCTGCCACGGAGAAGAATGACTCTGCAGCCCCTGATTAGCAAGCCGGCCTTCTCGGTGTAAGTTGGAAGGAGGCTTGGGCGTGGGGGCTACAGGCCAGCTCCGCTGAAGACAGGATTTCATAGCTGCCAACAACAGTTTTCATTGTAGCTAAGACCCTGACTCTTCTGAAAATTAAAGGTGCCCTTTTAGAACATTGATGCTCACTATCTGATTAGATTATGGTAAAAATATAGGTGGTTCTTCCTAAATAATGCCCAGCATTTCTTTAAAAAGTCACAGTTTTGGGGCTTAGGACAGGAGCCACAGGTCACAGTCTGTGGCCATCGTCAGGACTGGCAGGCGTGGTGACACCGATGCTAACTCACTGCGCTGCGCCGTGCTTGTCGGGGCACTTCTGTGAGTGCCAGTCACTGGGGAGGTCATGGCTTCTGTGAGGGAAGGTCTGAGTCAGGTACCGCGGCTTTGGCGTGGCCGGGCATGGAGGTGGGGCGGCCGTCTGCCTGGCGGCTCGGGGCCAAGCTCCGGCGTCACGCCCAGCTCAGTCGTGCGGGTGGGAGGCGCGTGTTTTAGTTTCTTAGTGTGATTTATTGTGGTCTGTTCCGGGCTGTTTTGAGAAGAGGTGATTTTGGGATCATGGGACTTAAGTTTGCTTCTGGTATTTAAGGAGAATGCTAGATTCATCAAAAAGCACCTGCTTTATTCAGCATTAAAAACATTTCACTTGGAGGTTGCCTTAGCACAAAAGAAAAAAATCGCTTTAGGAGTTAATGTGTGGAAGACATTCCGTTGAATAATAAAATCTTTTTTCCTGTCACTCTGTCAGCTGCAATTATAACTGACTTAGAAGTTTGAGAATGTGTCTCTTTTCCAGGAGAAAAACCATCGAATTCCTAAGCTCAATTTTAGGTAAATTTTCGCAGTGATTTTCTTAATCC
This sequence comes from Galemys pyrenaicus, assembly GCA_019455555.1. Lineage (NCBI taxonomy): Eukaryota > Metazoa > Chordata > Mammalia > Eulipotyphla > Talpidae > Galemys > Galemys pyrenaicus. The sequence continues at coordinate 16,461,028 of JAGFMF010011629.1, forward strand.
AGAATGAAATATATCTGATCGACTTGTTGAAGATGATCTGCTATCTAATGGTTGACATCTATCTTCATGCTTCATTGACGTTTGGAAGATATAACAAGCAAATTATTTTCAGTCTTCTAGAAGACTCTTTTTTCCTCCTCCTCTCCTTGCTTTCTATGCCTTTCCACAAGAAAGCATTAAAAGGAAGACATATTCAGCAAGCCACACCCGAGTCGGCACCTATTGTCTCAGATTCTCTTGGAAATACTGCCTGTTAGAGAAAGGGAAGGAAATTTCTCTCTTAACATGTTTTTAGATCTGCCAGTGCTCGTCCCTTGAGCTGGCGGAGCTGTGGTCCCCGGCTGCCCTGCAGGCTGTTCTTGGGTCCTCTGCTGGATGGAGGTGCTGCGTCCCTTCAGCGCGGGAGTCCCCTCGCGGTTTCTGGGACCGCACGGCAGCCAGCACAGGGCTGCCTTTGGGGACTAGGGAGGTTTCCTAACAGTAGGCCTGGCGCAGACTGTGGCATAACCGGCTTTCTGTTTGGGGCAGGTGACAACAGCTGTGAGCGCCACCGGCCTGCTCCGACCAGGGTCCTGCCGGCCGTAAAGCGCCACCCTCGCTTCTCGTGCTGGGAGGTTCGCGGCGGCGCCCTGTTCCGAGTGCTGCGTGCGCTTCCCCCAGCAGGGCGCGGCACCTGCCCTGAAACGACCCCAGTGACCAGACAGCGCGGGGCCCGGCGGGCACTGTTCAGTGCCAGGAGGGCCGACCCGAGGTCGATGAAGTTTTGTTCAGGCCAAAATGAGGACTATTCTCACAGACGCTGAGTACCAGCCGTGACAGCGTAGTTTGCCCTTCGCTGTGGAACCCAAGTGTGTTTAACATTCTGTTTTCTTTTTACAGACAATGTCTTGTTGCGCCGTTCTGCTCGACTGAACGTTGCCTCATCTCTTGGTGAGCCCCTCCGCTAATTCAATCTTTGTCTTTTGTCTTTGCTGCCTTGCAGGGTTGGTACAGTAGGCTTCACTAGACTTAGCTGCAACTCAGAATTTCTCCTCCAGCACCTGAGTAAATGCTGATGGTCTTGTGGAGATGGATTAAGAGTACGAGCTAAGTTCTCAAGCTCAATTAAGAAGCGGAGGAAAATTTAAACTGTCTCCTTCAAAGTTTATCACAACCAGCACCATCAAGACAGCAAACCAAAGGACAAAGACTTTGACCTGCGTGTCACTCTGTGTAGTCCCGCTCACGTGTGGTTTACAGAGACTGACTGAGGTTACTAGGAGTAAATAAGAGGCGGACCCTTCTGTCATTGGACGCTTTTGTTCGCAAAGTGGCCAAAATGAGGGCTGTGCTGGAGACGGCAGACATTGCCATAGTGGCCCTGTATTTCATCCTGGTCATGTGCATTGGGTTTTTTGCCATGTGGAAGTCTAATAGAAGCACCGTGAGCGGCTACTTCCTGGCGGGGCGCTCTATGACCTGGGTAGCGATCGGGGCCTCTCTGTTTGTGAGCAATATTGGCAGTGAGCACTTCATTGGGCTGGCAGGATCTGGAGCTGCCAGTGGATTTGCAGTGGGCGCCTGGGAGTTCAATGCCTTGCTGCTTTTGCAACTTCTGGGCTGGGTCTTCATCCCGATTTACATCCGGTCAGGGGTGTACACCATGCCCGAGTACTTGTCCAAGCGGTTTGGCGGCCATAGGATTCAGGTCTATTTCGCAGCCTTGTCTCTGATTCTCTATATCTTCACCAAGCTCTCCGTGGACCTGTATTCGGGCGCCCTCTTCATCCAGGAGTCTCTGGGCTGGAACCTGTACGTGTCTGTCATCCTGCTCATCGGCATGACCGCTCTGCTGACCGTCACCGGCGGCCTCGTGGCCGTGATCTACACAGACACCCTGCAGGCCCTGCTCATGATCGTGGGCGCACTCACCCTGATGGTCATCAGCATGATGGAGATCGGCGGGTTCGAGGAGGTGAAGAGGAGGTACATGCTGGCCTCACCCAACGTCACGTCCATCCTGCTGACGTACAACCTTTCCAACACGAATTCTTGTAACGTCCACCCTAAGAAGGACGCGCTGAAGATGCTGCGGAACCCGACGGACGAAGACGTCCCCTGGCCTGGGTTTGTGCTGGGGCAGACGCCGGCCTCGGTGTGGTACTGGTGCGCCGACCAGGTCATCGTGCAGCGGGTCCTCGCGGCGAAGAACATCGCCCACGCCAAGGGCTCCACGCTGATGGCCGGCTTCCTGAAGCTCCTGCCCATGTTCATCATCGTGGTCCCGGGCATGATTTCCAGGATCCTGTTCACCGACGACATCGCGTGCATCAACCCGGAGCACTGCCTGCGGGTGTGCGGCAGCAGGGCCGGCTGCTCCAACATCGCCTACCCGCGCCTGGTGATGAAGCTGGTCCCCGTGGGCCTGCGGGGCCTGATGATGGCGGTGATGATCGCGGCGCTCATGAGCGACTTGGACTCCATCTTCAACAGCGCCAGCACCATCTTCACCCTGGACGTGTACAAGCTCATCCGCAAGAGCGCCAGCTCCCGGGAGCTGATGATCGTGGGGAGGATCTTCGTGGCTTTCATGGTGGTGATCAGCATCGCGTGGGTGCCGATCATCGTGGAGATGCAGGGGGGCCAGATGTACCTGTACATCCAGGAGGTGGCGGACTACCTGACGCCCCCCGTGGCGGCCCTGTTCCTCCTGGCCATTTTCTGGAAGCGCTGCAACGAGCAGGGGGCTTTCTACGGCGGCATGGCCGGCTTTGTCCTGGGAGCGGTCCGCTTGACCCTGGCCTTCGTCTACCGTGCCCCAGAGTGCGACGAGCCCGACGACAGGCCCGGCTTCATCAAAGACGTGCACTACATGTACGTGGCCACGGCACTCTTCTGGGTCACCGGGCTCATCACCGTCGTGGTGAGCCTGCTCACGCCGCCCCCCACGAAGGAGCAGACCCGCACCACCACCTTCTGGTCCAAGAGGAGCCTGGTGGTGAAGGAGAGCTGCTCCCCGAAGGACGAGCCCTACAAGCTGCAGGAGAAGAACATCCTGCGGGGCGGCGAGAACAGCGAGGCGGTCAACCACATCATCCCCAACGGGAAGTCCGAGGACAGCCTCAAGGGCCTGCAGCCCGAAGACGTCAACCTGCTGGTGCCCTGCCGGGAGGAGGGCCACCCCCTGGCCTCCGTGGGCCCCTCGGAGGCGGAGACGCCGGTGGACGCCTATTCCAACGGGCAGGCGGCGCTCATGGGCGAGAGGGAGAGGAAGAAGGCGGCGGAGGAGGGAGGCCGGTACTGGAAGTTCATAGACTGGTTCTGCGGCTTCAAGAGTAAGAGCCTCAGAGACCTGGTGGAGGAGGAGGCTGTGTGTTTGCAGATGCTGGAGGAGCCCCCGCGCGTGAAGCTAATACTGAACGTTGGACTTTTTGCTGTGTGTTCACTTGGGATTTTCATGTTTGTTTATTTTTCCTTATGAACTTTTAAGGATACAATGAGACAGTAACTTAATAACTGGTTTTGGGGGAAAAAAAAACACCTTATGTAACTGTTGCATCTCTCAGGCATTGTTTACGCTGTAGGTTTTAGCCAAATTTTACTTAGCAGAAAATCATCTTTTCACAAGACTTTTATTTTCCCAGAGATGGATGACAGTAAATTTTCAACCTAGACGAAGCAAACCTTGTTTAACAGACTGTGCAAATGTGGTTTAAAATTTGCCATACCAAAGTCAGGAGAGACCAGTTCTCACAGAGCGGCCCTGCGAGCCCCGTGAGGTGGGCCTGTCTGCCCGGCCAGGCCCGCGGGCCTTCTCCGAGGCTGAGACCGCGCTTGCCTCACGGTCTTTCCTCTGTCCCCGTGACCCCACCACCACTAGCAACAACAGCAGCAGAAAACTGAACCGGCTAGTCCATGGCGCACACTCTGTTTTGGACTGCAAACCCGTGTGCTCGTGGGCGCCCGCCTGGGGGCTGGTCGGCGGGTGCCGGCTCCTCTCCTGCTGCCGGAGGAGGGGACGGTCCCTTGGTTGCTCTGCCACCGTGCGGGGTGCTGGGGTGCTGGGGAGGTGGTGCCCGTCCGGTTTTTCTTTCCTGGTTTGCGAATTGAGGGACCATGTTCTGTGTTTAAAGTTACCTGTCGTGAGTGTGCTTAAGCTGACTTCGGGGGAAGGCGAAGTTGGCGTTGCTGATGGCCCCACGTTGCTTGTTGGACCAAGTTTGGTTGTCGATGTCATTTGGGAGCGCAGCCTGAGCGGGGCCTGCTCAGCTAGCTGAAACTCCACCCCTGCTCTGCTTCCCTCTTGCCACTGGTCACGGCCTTGGCTAGCCCGGTGCCTTCTCAGGGTTGCACTTGGAAGACATGCCCAGAAGTTCGGAGGAAGCTGGCACTGCCCACGCGTCGGCCATCCGCTCCGTTAGAGCACGGTGCGCAGAGGTTGAATTTTCAGAGAAGGGTTCTGAGGCTGTAGTGTGCCCTCGAGAAGCTGTTTTTCCCGATTTGCTTCTCCCGAGGACAACCCCCGGCCCGTTCTTGTGCAGGGTGCTGAGTGGCCAGAGCACGCCAGCAGCGACACGCCCTGGGGTCTGCGTCTGGGGGTGCGTGGCCTGCACGTTGCTGGAGGGGCCTGCCCTGGTGGGGGCTGCTGCCCTCTGTCGCTTTCCTAGGTGGGGGTCTCTTTTTTAGGCTGACTCCTCTTTCTGAGGATGGCGTACGGGGGCCCAGAAGGCTCTGCAGCTTGGTGTGGGGGTGCGGGGGACTGTCCTGTCCCCCCCAGTGAGAGGAGGGAGGGCACTAACTGTGTATCTACTTTCTTTGACTGTGTTTCCTGTCACCGCTGGTTCTTTTTCAGCTGCATGATTTTACTAAGCTTGTATTGTTTAGGGAACAATGTTACTTTTTTTTAGATACTTTTATAGATTTTGAATCAAAACTCAGTCCTAAAGACTTTACATTTTTTGTATCCTATAAACTAGTGTCACTATGACGGACTTGATGTGTCCAAAGCTGACTTCAGAGACTTTCAGGTAGCATCACGTCTTCCATCGCCAGGAGACTTTCTGGTGGACTGACTGAGTCTGTAGGTGAACAAATAATTCATGTACGATTAGCATGATTTCTGAGCGGTTAGAGTGCCTTGTAGACTTTTTTCTCAACTTACTTTCTTAAGGGTTATAACCTGGGGGGCCAAATAAACAGGGACTGTCTTCTCTCGTCCGGAGGCTGTGAAGCTGCGGAGTGACGCAGTCACCACGTCTGTTTTGGAAGAACAGAGAAGCAGAAGTCCCCAGCTGGACTCATGGTTTGTCCTCTTTTTTCAAAGGAGCTGTTCTCCTGTTGAGACAACCTTTTGGTGTTTGGGGAAACAATAGGATCTTAGGTTTTCCAACTTGGCATTAAGTTGTAGGAATCTAAAGTATTTTCTTTTTTTTCCTTGGACTGTAAACACATTGCTGTATGATTCAGCAACGAGGACACACAAACCGAGCAGCCTCCTTCCCCCTCCCGTCAACAGCATAAATGGATGGGGTGCTGGTGAGGGTGTCCTCCACCCCTTTTTTAATATTGAGTCCTAATAGTTTGGATATTAGGGTCCCCCGCCTTCTCTCTGCTGTTGTCTTAGTACACTTCATACAGCACAGCCCGCGTGTCTACGCGTGTGTATATAGCAGTAGGTCAAGTTTAGAGAAGTGATGTCTGTAAATAAGGAATGACTATTAGCATATCCATTAGGACTGTTTATCCTTGCCAGTATAAACATCATTTTATTTAGATTGAAGTCCCCGAAGCTTGCCCGTCTTATTGCTTCCCAGTAATAGGTAATGTGCTTGGATGAGCATGTGAATCGCTGGTCACGACTTCATTTCAGGGACCGTTTTTCAGTCTGTTTCATTAGTGTGATTGCTGCTGGGAAGACGCATGGTCTTTCTTAAGTGCGCGGAATGTCGGTGATGTCGGTGCTTGACCCCGACGGGGTCCTGCGTGACGGCCTTGTCTCGGCGGGAAGGTGTGTGTGTTTTCATCGTGTCTCAAGCCGAGGGTCAGAACTGACTGGGAGTGGCAGTGACCGATCCGTGAGGACACCGGACTTCAGAGGCGGAGAAAAAGACTCCCCCTCCTTTGTGAGCGGTATCCCCCGTTCTCTGGTTTTCGTCCTCTCCGGCAGCCTCGGTCTTGAGGTGTGATAAGAACTCACTGCCGTGTGTGCAGGATGATTCGTGGGACTGCTGATTTCCTGTAAACCCAAGACTTGTTCGCCTCCCCGGTTAGCGAGTCGCTTCTGGAACAGCTGAGCCGGTCTTGGCTCCTTCAGACTCTTCTGGCGAGGGCATCCCCGTCTTGCCATCCGAGAAGCATCGGCGGTAGCGGTGGTGCTGTGGCCTGTGGCTTAATCCAGCGGGTCTGCTCTCCCTGGGCTTCCCTTTCTCTTGACTCAGAGGCTCCATTGTCCTGCTGCACAGAGGCTGGCCGGGCCTCGCCGAGCCCTTGGCGCCCACACGATGCCTCGTGCCACGAGTGGGCCCCGTCGCTCCTGAGCTTCACGTTTGAAGACTCGGGCAGCAAGCGGGTCACTCTGCTCTCTGACCTGAGGCTGGCGGGAGGGGGCTGAGAAGTCCAGTCCAGGCCCTCAGCTTCCTTCTGGCTTGGCTGCCCCGCCTCCAGCTGCCGAGAAGATGGCCTGCGTGTCTGCGGTTCCCTCGCCCCCCCAGTGGCATCTCTTGGAACCCTTGGGTGTTCTCTCTCTTGCTGCCCCGTGGACGGCTGTCGCACTTGTCCATCCATCCGTGCCTGGCTCCGTTGCTCTCCTGACACTGCATTGCCTGGGTGTGGTTTCCCCGAGTGTGATGGCAGGAAGGCACATGTGCTGTCCAGCGTGGCGCCCACCGTCTCGCCTCCGGGCTGAGACGTGCCTGTTAACTTGCGTGACTTGCCAACAGGATTTTCCTAAGAAGTCAGAGAAACTGAAATGAGCTGCTGAGAAGTGTCCCAGTGACACAGACTCAAGTTGGTAAAGGAGAAACTTAGCTTAGAGTCAGAGAGGTGAAGTCCTCGTCCTTGGATTCTAGAACTGGAGGCTTCTTGATGCTCAGCTGGTTTAAAGCCCTCCCCGTGGCGATCCCGGTGCAGTGAGTAAGACAAGCCAGTTAAATCCTGGCTTGGTGCTAACTGTTGCCAAGTGTAGAGTTTATTAACACCACTGAGATTAAAATGAATGGTATTTGATAATGATGCTTTAGTGGGAAAAGTGGCTTTTAGGTTTCAGTATTCATAGGCTTTCTCATCAGCCGGATGTTAAATTGCTTGTCACTTCTGTGTGGACATTGGACGAGCGGACTTTGCAGACATAGTCTGTTCCTGCGCGGGTGGCTGCCTGCTGTTCAGAGACTGGTCTTTGCCTTTGTCTCTTTGCACCTTGCTTGAGTCTTCACCTGGTCTCACAGCCCGTACCAGGTTCCTGTTTCGCTCTTTTGTCAGCCTAATTCACAAAGCTGCAGTTTGTCTCGGTTGTAAAGACATGGACCTAGGTGAGCATTAAACATAGTTATGTTTAGTTTTGTTTCCATTAGCTTAGCTGCTGATTCCCAAGAATGATTTGTTCAGACTTCGTATTCACTAGTAAAAGCCCTAATAATTCGCTAGTGTTTTATTCTCAAACTCCTTTTTCAAAAAGTAGGGAGGCAGCATTCTTTAAAATTCATGTGAGTCCCTTTGAAATGATGGTCTGGCGATGCGGAAGGACTGGCGTGAGCTTTTTGATGCCAAAAGCCTTGTTCTCGAAGGGAAGGTTGAACACTGGCCTAGTCATTCAGCACGTAGGGAAGCCCTCCTGTTGTTGGTGCACGTGGAGCGGGCTGGCATGGGGGTAACGTTTGCTTACGCCTGGAGGAGTGCCCTGCTCCCCCGCGAAGCCACGTCCCTTAACCTGATAGTGTTTGTCAGCCCTTCCCCTCTGTTGAATGGTTGGTGCTCAGCTACTTTGACTTCTGGAACAGAATTTAGTTAGGGTTCAGCCAGAGGCCCACACCACTATTCGCTCGGTCATGGATATCTGTACAAACTTCTGTCTTCAGTTCTGGGAACAGGCTTCAAACTACTGATGGCGCCTTTAAAGAAATGTTGTGAGAATCGATGTAATTTATGTTCCTGTTTCTGTCTCAGTTCCTTTGTAGACGATAAGGATTAATTTTCTGTGTTGGGTTAAGTAACCATTTATCTGGTAACTAACAGCCTTAGCCACTGGCACATTGTCCTGTAAACAAGGAGGCTTGCTGTGTCCGTGTCTTTGCTCATCTCACGCACTTTACTTCCAGGAGAGAACCACAGCCTGAGACTGTTGACTTAAACCGGTGACCTCACTGCAGGTGGCGTCTTCTGGGTCTGCTCTGGTTACTTGGCCTCTTAGCATGTTTGAAGAGCATGACGCTAGCATGATCAGCGGCTGAAGAGCAAGGCCAGACCAAGCACGGTGGTCTCAGGTGATTCTCAGTGGAGCAGTGGCCGTGCGCTCCTCAGAACATGTGTTCTGTGACCTTGCCCAAGGTGACGGCCCCCCGGCCCCCAGGGAAGACAGTTGATGGTCGGTGAACTCTGTCAACGAGGAAAACACCTATGTCGGTGATTCTGGCCACAGCACAAGTTGACAGTAGATATTCACAGTCTTAGTGAAGACCTGTGTTCATCGTGGTAAATCTACCTTGAACCCTCGTGCTGCTGAATAAAGGAGTATTTGCTTTGTTTTTGTTGCCTTTGGACAGACCCTTCTGGATGTTTTCTTAAAAAATACATCATTGTATCCTAGATATAATCTACCAGTGGAATATTCTTTAACACTTTTTTATTATAATAGTTGGAAACTAAAATTAAGCTCTTTGCTATTATTGAAGTTCCAAGTGGGCAAAGGCCATTCTATAAGGGTATTGCATACTATAATCAGCTTCTGAAATTTGTGTTTTGATTAGTGCCTTCTGGTCGCCAATATTGACTCTGCTAGTTTACACCTTTCCCTTTCTTGATAGAAAATTCTTACTTGTTACAATTCCTCTTTTTAAATTTTGTTATAACTAGTAAAGGAAAGAAAAATACATTTATATTTACATACTTTATATGCAGCCTTTATTTAGTTTCAAGGAAACCAAGTAGCTCTAATTCGTGTTACAGCTCAAATGGTATTTATTCATCTGTGTTTGTTTCTTTTATATCCTTCACTAAAACTGTAAAGTTACTTAAGTTACTTGCATTAATACGAGTTGAGTACATTTTAGCTGTGTCGTTTTTCCAGTGTAGGTTCGACAGGTGTGTCGGAACGTGACTGTGACAGCAGTGCCATGCTCCATGACGGGGACCGAGCGTCACGGTCCACAGAAAGCACAAGCTCTCCTTCGCACGCGTGCGTCTCTCCACACGGAGAAGGCACAAGGCTCGCGTGTCCTCCGTCTCCCGCAGGTGCTGGTCCCGAGGCCCACCGGGCTCGTCTTGGGAGCTGTCCGGGGGCAGGGCAGTGGTGTGGAGGGCCCGGTCGGCCGGTGTCCTCGCTATGGGCCCTTGGCGCAGTGACAGCCTGGACGGGGTTCTCCTGCCTCGTGAAGGGAGAGAATACAGGTGTCATGAAAGCTGCAGTTAGGTTAGGGGGCTGCTAGCTAAAAAGGGGTTTGTGGGCTCTTTTCCTACAAAGTAGAACCAAAAACACAGGGGCCAGACTTCTAGGTGGTTGCAGCAGTCTAGAAATTTCTGCTTTAAGCTGTAGAGCCGTTGGAGTTGCTAATATTTTCATCTGCAGTCCTCTTGGCATGGCCTCTCATTAGCAGCGCCCCGGACAGGGATGTGGTCCGCATGCTGACTTGTCTGTTCTCTCTGCGCGGGTTGGTTTGAAGGATGACGGGGTCTTTTTTTCCCATATACTTGACTGTGCTTCTTAATGGAGCAGCATTTGACCCAAGATTCCTGACATTCTGAGACAAAGCTGCCCCGAGCTGTTTGCTTTCCCACAGTAGCTGTGAGAGTCCTAAGAGAATTGCCACTTCGAGACGAGGTGGAATCTGTGTGTGTGCAAAGGAGGAAAATAACTTTTCTCCCACTCAGCATTGCCCTACCGTAGCGCTCACTTCCTCTCTTTCACTGGTCCCGTTTTATCCAGAATGAACGAATGAGTGGATTTGCCTTTGTCTTGCGTTTTGCCCACGTGTCAGAAGGGAGAACTTGCAGGGTGAGAGCGGGGCTCCCGGGATGCACGCCCCGCTCCTGGTGTCTGTCTTCTCAGCTCTTACAACACTTGGGATGAAGATCCACGTGGCGAGCTTGAGGAGTGTTGGGTTGAACACGCGGAGGAAGGTGTCCTCCCTTCCCTCCCTTCAGCAAAAAGCCCTGGTGAGGGAGGAGGGGACGCGGACTGGGGATGCAGCGGGGGGACTGGGAGCGGCTCTGGCTGAGCAGTGTGCAACGAGGCAAAGCAGCTACAGCCTGTTAGTCCTGTGTGGTGTGTGTTCTGTACCTTTCAATGTTGTTTTAAATTTAAAATGGTTTGTAAGAACATAATGCTTTAGATGATTCTTTGGCAGAGTATCTTTTCACTTACAATTCCATGGAACGTTGCTTTAATTAGCCTAGGTGAAAGTAGCCCTAGCAGTGTAAATATGTATAATTAGAATTTTCTAATTTCACTGTGAGATCTCTAACTTTTGAGTGGCAAATAGATCCAGTCTTTTTGCTCATGAACTTTTCTGTGGAGTCATTAAAATGCAAAAGCTTTATTATTATTATTTTTTTTTAGTGATGACCTGTTGATTGCATCAGTGTCAGAGGATGGTGTGGAATCTGCTTCCCTGCTTTTCCCCACCAGTGAGGCTTCAGTTTAGAGATCGCCAGCAGTGTCGAGAGGAAATGGTCCCCTCTTGCCTCCGACACCCCATTTTCTGTTGCCCAGACCTGAGCTGGCGGTCACATGTGAGCTATTATGCTTCCCAGTCCTTTTCCTTTTTTTTTTCCCCCCCTTTTTCTTTTTTTGACAAGGTGGATATCAAAAATAGTTGCTGTGCAAAAGTTAGTAGTCTTCTTCAAGAAGAAAACAAATTCCTTTTTCTAATATCCTGTGAAATTGCTTCATTCATTTCCTTGTTTTTAAGCCAAACGTCAGCAGAATGTGCTGCTGCTTTTATCTAGTCGTTTTGATATGTAAGTATTACTGCATTTTTAAAACATTGGAAAATGTGTCCTGCCTATTATGCTTTGTCAGCTTTTTTGTAAGAGGCCAGTGTGTGCACTGGGGGTGTGTATTGTGTACGTGTATCATTCTGTCAGTTATGCTCTGTAGACCAAAAGTGGTTAGAAACGAAGTGGTTGAGTCATTGGCGAGTCTTTTGAACTGTAAACTGATACCCGGTGTACTTTATTGTCCACAACTTTTTTTTTTTTTTTAAAGTTTTGACAAATTGGCTTTCATCTCACTGAACAAATGTTTTGGTTGCAAACAGAAAGTAGAATTTGGTATAAACCAGGTTGCTTCCAAATTGAAAGGAATACAACTGAAATTGTAGATTTAGGATTGTTAACCACACAAGACAATTCTAACTTGACTATTCTAACCTACTGTACACACCTGATTTTTAATAAAAATTGTAGACATGTATGATCTTGGTTTAATGTGTTTTTAAAAGTGTTACTGTATTAAAAATGAAAAAAAAAAAAGCAAATCTGCTAAAGAGCTGTCAGTTTTCCTTACTGACTCTGTAAAATACACTGTTCTTTGTGTAATGTGTGTTACTTTGCCAGCTGCTGCATTAGCCTTCAGAAGTATTTGGAAACCTAAAGATGAACTACATTTCTTGCAAAGTATATTCCTTTCTGTGGTATTTTGTCCTGTAACTGAAGTATAGTAATTATTTTATGGAAATGTTAGCACTTCTGTACCAACTTTGAATAAAATGAAAACTTTACATTTCTGTGGCCGAGTGTTTTCCGTGTAAATAGGCCGCACGTGCGGTGCCTTCCGTGTCTCAGAGCCAGAAAGGGGCGGCTGCCGGTCCCCTGCTGTTGGCCGGCTGCAGCGCTCCGGCCCGGCGGTGATGGTGGACGTCCCCTGGTGAACAGGCACTGGCTGAGAATCGACTTGTAGGTAAAACGTTGAGTGACTAAAAAGCTTCAGTTTTTTAGTTTTGTATTTTTTTTCCACTTCCAACACTGAAATGACTTCAAATCACGGGCAGTTGTAAATATATGATGAAGAGCCCAGACTCGGCCTCATCCAGCTGCAGCAGGAGTTAATAGTGGGCGTGTCGGCTTCATCCCTCTCTAGTTTGCACGCTGCCCTGGGCCCTGGGCCCCTTGGGCCGAGAGCGTCTCCCCCGGCCCCTAGTATGCAGGCAGAGGTAGTATTTCTTACGGACAATCTTTCATAAAGTCACAATGTAATGACCAGAATCTGGAAAGTGGTAGCGTTACATTATTTTAATCCAAAGTCTTCGTTCAGGTGATGCTGTTTCAGTAATGTCCTTCCATAGCAGCTGATTTGCAAGCTCAGAAGCCAGCCTACTGCATCTAGTCTCCAGGTCTGTCTCCTTTGAACTGCAGAAACGGAGATTTTGCTGACTCTTGGGTTTGACGTGTGGTGACACCAAAATCAGAAGCTCCTCCTTTCTCCTTTTATCAGTATGAACTCATGGATGCTTTCATTTAGTGGCTACTAGCGCATCTCTGTCATTCTTTACAGCCATCACTAGGGACACCCTTCGAGCCAGCATCTTTGTGCTTTGTGATGCATTTCCTTCACTTTTTTGAGAACTTACTTGTTTCCAAATACAGTGGGTTGTCCCAGTCTTTGCGTGTGTGTTTCTGCCTTCATCAGGGCAGGTGTTTAGAGGCGGTGGCACTGAGGAGCCAGGGTCTGGGTGCTGCTTCTCACAGGGGCCAGAGCAGGGGGCTTCAGTTCATACCATACCAGAGCTGCCCCTTGAGCATCCCCCCCCCCCCACCACCCCCTGCTGATGTCTGTATCTCCAACTGCAAGATGTCTGTGGTGCTGGCACTTCGTCTTTTTTACCCTTACAACTCCTTACCATTAAAAAGTTCACAGGTCTAAAACTGTCTTTACTCATTTGACAGTTGGGCTAACAATAGAATTCTAGATTGGAAAGAGCTCTTCAGAAATTTGTAGAAGACATTTACAAGCACAAGACCATTTTTTTCTAATTTCTAGTTCCTGTGTTTTGAAATGTCAGTGATGTGTCCTTAGTAAGTTCTTCCCTTGTGCTGGCCCACAGTGTGGCCTTTTCAGCGGGGCAGCTTGGGTTCCTTCACCTGGAGCGATGATTCTCTGCTTTCTCCTTTTTTGAACTCCCGTTGGTGAGCTCTTGGGCCTTCCAGACTGTTCAGTGGTCTGCTTTTTCTAGGGGTGTTTTGAATGTTATATTTCAGTCTTTATGTTCAAAAAGTTTTCAAATTGCTGTCAGGTTTCTAATTGTTTTTTTTTTTTTTTTAAAGATTTATTTATTTATGCATACAAGCACTGGGGTACAGCCAGAGGTGTGGGGGGTGGTGAGAGGATTCATCACAGAGAGCGGGGAGCAGAACAGGCAGATCTACCGAAACACACTGCTGAGGGGAGCAGCGGGCACAGCAGGAGAGGTCTGCCGCGCCATGTGGGTCCCCTCCCTGGCCGGCGGCGGGGATCGAACTCGTGCTGCAGTGGCTGCGGTTTGCTTCACAGTGCGTTGCTTAACCCACTGCGCCACCAGGGAGGCCCCAGGTTTCTAATTGTTAAGAGAGCACCTTTGTTCCTTTTATATAGCCTCTTGTTCTTGTTTCACGGCTAGCATACCCACTCATTTCTCAAGATGCTGACATTTTTCTTCTGCATTGTTTACTCTGGTTTTTCCTGTTTGTGTCGGTCTCTCAAAAGTGCTGATCTTTTGGTTGTCTGCTTACATTTAATCGGTACACTAAAACCACTGAGTATGTGGGTGCTCTGAATCCAGTGCTTCCTGCAATGTGTTTGAACAGGGCAGATTCCCCAAAGAAAATTGTGATCTTAAAGGATAAAAGCTTTGGGTTTTTTTTTTTTTTTACAGCTTTGCCTGTGTCTTTCTCTCCAGTCTTTCCTCTGCTTTACCCACTCCAAGAAGAGATCCCCAAACATACATGTAGGGATTCCATTTGAACACCATGGCCAATTCTCTGTTTTGGTCTCCCTTTTCGTGCCCACACTCAGAACACCCAGTATTGATAACGCCGTGACCTTTTGAGGAATTCCCCAGAGTAAATGTGGTTGATTCTTGGTTTCCCCAATTTACTTCCAAAAATGTATTGCTGTCACCTCCTCATCTGGAAACCCCATAGTACTGGTTGGTTTTCAGGAGTGAACATATTTAGATGCTGTGTTGACTCCTCCAACTTACTAGAAGTCCTGTGGCCCACTCTTTACTGAGTGTGTGAAGGTTGAGATTTCACAGCCTGTTGCCCACTTCTCTTTCCTAAAAGAATAGGTTAATGACCAGGAGCACAGCTGGGGTTTTAAAGTTCTACTCACTTCTTTAAGTGCAGTTTAATGATTGTTCCCATTTTGAAGGGGACTTGAAGTGGTCAACTGGATTCAGTTCTGGCTCGAATCCAGACTGAGGGGACTTACCGGGCGGTGCCCAGCGCACGTGCTCAGCCCAGGGCACGTGAGCAGCGTGCGGGTGGTGCCGTGACAGGCCATTGCTCTTTGCGGCGGTAAGTGTCTGGTAAGCGTGCCTCAGTCCTGGTTTGGCGAGTCCTGAGTCGTCACTCTGGGCTCCTTTGAGCCTTTGGTGGGAGTTCTCTCCAGGGTTTTGTTAACTGATCAGCATGTAGCCTTGTCTTTTGTGTGTTTCTGCTTAAAGACACTGGAGCTACTGTTTGTTGATCCATAAACAGAACTCGAGGTCAGCAGCACCCCAGCTCCTGCCTGACGGGAGCTTACTTTATTTAGGACACAGATTTCTCCGCCTCACCCTTTTGCACTAGGAACTCTGGAGGGCAGGTCAGCCCTGCTCTGGGGCCATTTTGCAGAATCATCAGCAAAACGAATAGTCTTATTTCTCCTCGAGTTTATGACTTGGCTTAATCTCTTCTTCCTTCCTACCTGACGTAAGTTAGCAACTTTCATCTTCCCACTTGTTCTTTAACTTGGGGAGTCAACAGATACTTGTTCATGGAACAAATCCTGTGTGCTAGGTCCATGCATCTCCAGCACCCGGTAGAGGTGAGGCGCAGCTACGAAGAGGCCGAGTTAGGGGAAGGGCTGCAGGCCTAATTCACACTTCCCGGATATAGGTGGAATAGATGAAACGGTTGTGGGATTCGAGGAAAAGCCACCTCTCCTAGAGAGCAGCTGAATTGCAGTGTTCTCATCCCCCAATCCCCTTGCCACGTGACCCCTCCCCTGACTTTGGCCTGTTGTTTGGCAAAATATGCAAACTTGACTCTTGGCTAAAGCCCAAGTTTCTGATTCTGTCAGGGAGTATTTTAAAAAATTGTTCTTAACCTACCCAAATATATTTGTTAAACTATCCACTGACATGCAGAAGGTTCACAGGCTCTAAAATAAACTTCTATAGTTCTTTTGCCTCTATTCTCAAAATACTTGGTGATTCTTAACCTCCCATGGTCTCGCTGTCCTTCCACCGCTGCCTCCCTTCGTGCTGCGAGGGGGTCGAAATAGGAGGCGAAGGGCTGGAACAGGACCCCACCGAAGGAGACTTCAGCAGGGCACCGTCTACCTGATTCCCATATGTTCGCTATCAGTTTCATGCGCTTTGGCACTTCATTGACTTGCTGCCATAGTAACCAGGCCTCCTGCCAGTGGTCCTGTTTCCCATCTTTTATTCATCTGTAAGTGCATCTGGGTGGGGGTGGGGGGATGGCTCTCAATGGAAAACTCCCGGCAAGCAAGTTGAGATTGTGGGATTCTTTGGGACAGCAGGCTCTGGGACCGCAGTGCCGCAGCCTTTCCAGCCGCTGGCGGTCGCCTGGCGGGAGTGCCTCTGCTCCGTCTGCGTGCACAGAGCGCTCCGCGGCCCCTGTGAGGGAAGCCACCTTTCGTTCCTTTAATCAGAGGTGGAGGGCATCGTTGCTGAAAATCTTGAACTGCCGTTCGGCTGGAATCATTCGTCTTTGGAGTGATGACGAGAGAGAGGCCAGCCAGCTTCCTGCGCTCACATTTGTCAGCAGGTGCCGGGATCTTTAACGAATGCCAGTGCCCGAGACTTCGAGGGCCCCGCCAGCTGCAGTATTTAGGAGTGAGATGGGGACGTCCCACAGCCGAGGCTCCCAGGGGCCCGGGCCCTGCGCGCTCCGCCTTTTAGCCCAGAGTCATGGAGGAACAGTGGGCCACGTGCAGCTGAGCCCCCACCTTGTCCCTCAATGCCTTCTGCGTGATGGACCTTGACTTGAGACCTCAGAAATAAGTGGACTCATTGAGCAACAAAATTGCATGATGGGTGACCGAGCACATGGTCACCGTTAATCTCCGCACCTCCTTACAAAGTTGGGGCTCACGCTGTCAGGATTGCCTTCCTGCTGCAGGCTGAGTTGTCGAACTTGTTCAGGACCTTTTTTTTTTTTTTTTTTAAAGATTTATTTATACATACAAGAGCTGGGGTGCAGGCCAGGCCAGGGTCGGAGGTGAGAGGACTCACCAGAGACAGAGTGGGGAGCAGAACAGGCAGATGGACTGAAGCACACTGCTGAGGGGGCAGCGGGGAGGCAGGAGAGGTCTACCACGCCATGTGGGTCAGCAACCTGCTGGGGATCGAACTCGCGCTGCTGTGCAGCGACTGCTTCACAGCGCGGCGCTCAACCCGCTGTGCCGCCAGGGAGGCCCCTTGTTGGGACCTTTTTGATGCCAGTGCTGGTGGTGGCGGCTCAGTGGGGCCACTGAAGGTCCTCTCGTGGGGCCCGCTGCAGGGTCTGCTGGGGGCGGGGGGCTGCTGCAGGGTCCTCAGGGGGCGGGGAAGGGGGCGCTGCCTTAAGCTGAACTCAGTCGTTTCTCAAGAGCTGCGGAACTCGCAGTGAACGAGCTGAGCTGTGGAATCTATTTCCACTCAACTCACTTTCATTCACGGTGCTTTTCCTCAGGTGTTTCTGGTTTTCATTAACATGTGGCGGCCTGGAAGGACGTCTTGGGAGCTGCTCTCGGAGGGAGGGGAAGCCGCAGAGTAGCACATGCCGCCCCTCGTAGAGTGGCTGGGATCGGGGGTCCTGAGACCTGCAGCTCTCGGGTGCGTGAGAACCGGGACGGCAACACCACTTTGTTTTCTGTAGGCCACGTGTTTTTATTGTGAGGGGCTGAGCAAACCCCTTTCTGCCCAAAGCCTAGCGATTCTAATAGCATCTGCGGGTTTCGCCCAATGAGGAGAGTTGGAGCTGGCGAGCTGAGATGAGGGGCCAGGAGCTCAGGGACGGAGAGGAGACTGTAGACTGCGCGTCCTCGGGGCTGAGCAGCCGGACGATGCTCACGACTCAGCCTGTGGGCTCCATCGTGCCTCACGACCAGGCCGGCGGTTTTACTGCAGTGCGCCGAGGCATGCCGGCCTCCCTCACCCCGTCCTCAGGGCAGAGGTCAGCCACCCCGCAGCTGGACCCACCCCGCGGCCGTCCCACCTCTCTCTGCTGGGGTCACAGACCCGCCTCTGCACCAGAGCCAGGGCCGCTGTGGCGCGTGAGCTCTGTGTGCCCGAGAGCCGTGTCTGCAGAGGAGAGGACTCGGCACCAGTGTGCCGACCCGAGGGAGGCAGCCAGGGGTTTGGTGCACCCTAATAATCCACCTTTCTCTCTAAACTCTTGTATGATTGGCTTATGGAGGAGCAGATGTGGCTACCCAAGCAGTGTGTGATTTGACGCTGACCTGCCAAAGTCAAGCAGTGTGTTTTGGTATTTTCCTGTGTTCTTGGCAGGTAGCTCATCCCTGTCTTTGGAGAGAAGAACAATTTTTGTTTCACAAGCTCTGACTTTAGGAAAAGGGGCTCCATATTCGAAACTCTGAGCACTTGGGCTGGAATTTAAATAAGATGAGGTGTTAAGATAGATTCATTCTGTTTATTTTTAAAGATTTCATTTATTTTTATGTAGAAGAACTGGGGTACAGGCCAGAGGTGCAGGGGTGAGAAGATTCTCCAGAGACAGAGTGGGGAGCAGAACAGGTGGATCCACTGAAACACACAGCCGAGGGGAGCAGCGGGGAGGCAGGAGAGGTCTGCGGCGCCATGTGGGTCCCCTCCCTGGCCGGGGATCGAACTTGTGCACTGACTGTGGATGCTTCATAGTGCTGTGTCTTAACCCCTTGGCGCCACCTGGGAGGCCCTAGATTCCATTTTAGTGAGATAAAACTGAAATTAAAATTTGTGGTTTGGGAAGCTAATCAAAAGGCTGTAGTCAATGAAGGCTTCTTAAACCTCGCCCATTCTTTATCTGGGTGGACTGTCCCGGCTCCTGACGGCGGGCTCTGCAGACTTCCCTTGGCGTCAGTGGGCTCTCGTGTCCTTACCGTCGTGTCTTTCTTTAAGCTTTAAGTTCCGTTTGCGTTGCTTTTACCACATGTCCTCCACCAGTCGGCTGTGAGGACAGAACGTGCCAGACTTAAGCTTTCTGGTTCTGATGTTGATTCTGGTGTTCTTTGTTTTTTCTTTCTTTTTAAAAATGGAAACAATACAGCCAGAGACCGCTGCTGCCCTGAAACGCACGCTGGAAGCCCTGATGGACAGAGGGGCCGTGGTGAGGACCCTGGAGAGCCTGGGGGAGCGCGCCCTCCCCTACAAGATGCGCTCCCACAGCCAGCGGCACAGCAGAGGCGGGTGAGTCCCCCAGAACCCTCGAGGATGCATGGGGCTCTCAGTGGAGGCTCGTGCCTTAGAAATGATGCTGGTTTCATGGACTTGGGGTGCCAGGGAGGGCCCAGCACCCCCTCTCACTGTGATGTGTCAGGAGTGGGACAGGGTCACGGCGCCCGGCTGAGGCCTGAGCTGCTGCTGGGGACGGCTTTCTTGTCCACCTGAGCCCCCCTCCCCCCCGGGCATTGCTCTGGTTTGAAGTGCTCCAGGGAGCGGACTCTGTCCACACTCAGCGCGTGCTGAGTACACGTGTGGGCTGCAGACGACGAGAGCTGGGAAAGACAAAAGCCAGGTGCTGTCAGACAAAACCAAGCACAGGCAAGGCCTGGAAATCTGACGAGAATCCAGGGTGCTGGAGGCGGGTGAGGGACGGCCGGCTGACTGGGGCCTTGGCCGTGGGTGTGGAGACGTGCTCGGACCCCTGAGTCAGCCTCAGCTGCAAGAGGAGAGAGGAAGGTGTGTTTCCTGCAACACGGGCTCACCGCCGCAGGGACCGTGGTGTTTTGTCACGAGTGTCTCCTCATGCACACGGCCGCTTCCCAGATACAGGCAGGGCTCTTCTCCTTACAGAATTCTTGGGCCCAGTTTGTTGCGCTGATTTGAGGCTTCTCTAAGCCTGGTCCTCCTTTTCAGTAGCTATGGTTTCTGGTTCGAGGGGGGGCTCTCAGCTCGTTTGAGGATCCTGGAGGGGGGCGGCGAGGCTCGCGGTGGGAGGCCCGCGTCCGTGTGGCCTCGAGGAGCCTGCAGCGGCTCTGACCGCCACAGGGTTCTGGCACCTGCCCCTGAGCTCCAGTGGCTGTTCTCCCGCCTGGGTCTCGGGGACCGGTCCAGTGGCCCTGAAGATGCTGCTGTGGGCAGCTCTGTGTCACACGGCCTGGCACGGCGGGGTGCGAGCCGCACACCCCATCTTCTCGTGCTGCACCCTGTCTTGTGGTAGATTCAGCTGGCTTCTTGACAGTACCTCTGAAGAGGGCGGCTGAGGTGTTGCTAGGCAACGTGGAAGCGCAGCGGCCAGGCCGTCCTCGCCACAGACCTGAGCAGGGACTGGTGGAGAGGGGGAGCCGACATTTTTTTATGACGTATCACAAAGAGCTTTGGCTTTCGCACCCTCCTTCAGCCAGGGCCATGTAAATGTGGCCACGTGCTGCTGGCTGGCTGCTCTGGGGTTCTTCTCTGGGGGTGGGGAGAGGAAGCCTGTGCCTTGGCCATGGTGGGCGGCACCTTCCCTGCCCCTCCCCGTGGCGGGCCTGGCTCTGCTGAAGGCCGGACGGCCTCCCTGCGCCTGCCCTTGCCAGGGCCGAGAGCCTCTGCTCTGGTCAGGCCTGGTCGGGCCTCTGTGCGGGGCGGGGAGGCGTCGCGTACCTCTCTTGGGTGGACCCGGGAAGCACTTTATGTGATGGTGGGAATGGGGGTGCCCAGTCCCCGGGGACACATCTCCAACTTGTTTCAATAATAAACACATCTTATACTTGCCTGAGGTGCTTTCTGAGCTGTATCCTCGGAAACACTAATTATATAGATATGTGCCACCAAAGGTGGTAGATGTGTGAGTCGTGTGCGTGTGCGTGCATGTGCATGTGCATGCGTGCACATGTGTGTGCGTGTGTGTGCGCAGGGGCGCTGTGCTGTGTGGGGAGCGGCGGTTCGCCAAGAGCGAAGCTCCGTCGGTGGGCCGCCTTTGCGCGCCAGCTTTACTAGGCCACGTGGGCCGCTGCTCCTTGCGGTGGGGAGCGGGAGGGTCGCTGCTGTGTTTGGGTCACGGGTGGGGATGCGGCTGGAGCGGCCCCGGCCCCGGGGTGCTGGCACCGGCGTCCGGCTCACGTGGGGTTCTCTGTGCAGCCCCGAAGCCGCGGAGCGTCACGCGTGGGGCAGGCCAGCGCCACGTGTGCTGGGCCAGGGCGCACCCTCACGGGCTGTGGGAAGAGACGGAGGCGGCGTGCCTGCCAGAACTCGGCGCTCGGGAGAGTGTGGCCGTCCAGGGCGCTCCCAGAGGCCTAGCGCTGCCTGTGGCGTTGGTGAGGCGCGGGCTTGAGGGCGGTGGCACGGGAGAGCCTGGGCCCGCTGGCCCCCGCGCTGCTGGTGTCTGGGCTTGCTGCTCCCCATCCTGCGGGAAGGAGCGGTTTGTCGGGTGCTCCTGGCTGGCGGGGGGTCCGGTGGTGCCACGCTCCCGACCGCGGGGTCCGCTGCATCCGGGCCTGGTGCATCTGGCCCCCACGGCCGCGCGGCCAGCACCTCTGTTGCGGGTCTTGTTGGGCGGTCGCCTCACCAGGCCCCGCCTCACTTCCTTGCCCCATTCACTCTCCTGCCACAGCCGGGCGAGGGGCCCTGAGGACGACGTGGCGGAGGTGCTTCGGAGCCGCTTCGTCAGGACAGAGGGCAGCGGCGCCGCGTCTGTCACTGGCCGTCTGCCGGCTCTCGCTGGACGACGTGCGGTGGCCGCGCCCGGTGTGTGGCCAGGCCCTGCTCGCGGACAGCGCACCTCCGCGGTTTGTCTTGTTTCTGACGTGGGACTCGCCTCCCGTGGGACGGCGGTGGGCAGCGTCCCCCAGCCCGCAGACGCTTCTGAAGCTTCTTGAGCCTCGAGGGTGGGTGGACTTGCGGAGATCGTTTATCTACAGCTGGGCGCACCTTTTAAAACTTGCTTTAAAAAAATTCTGCTCTGCGTTCCACCTGGTAGCAGACAGAGCCTGAGCATCCTTCTCAGGAACGGTCTGTCTGATTCTGTGACTTACCACACTTGTTCCGGGGAGGGTGCTTCTGCGCCAGTGCTGGGGATGTGGAAGTAGCTGGCCAGGTGGCCCTGTTGCTGTTTGGGCCGGGTCGGGGGGCAAGTTGGGACTTAGGACCAGCTTCCCTGGTGGTGCCTGTCGCTGCAGCCTCTGGGAACCACAGGCGCATAAACGGGGTGGGGTTCCGATCTGTTCCGGTCCCTGGGAGGGCCCTAGACCCCTTTGTGTTCCACGGGGGCTTGTCAGCGCCACAGCAGGGCGAGGCTGGGGTTGGAGAACGTCCTTAATCTTGGTCTGCAGGGGAAGCCTCACAGTGCAGGAGAGGGCAGTGGCCTGGTGTTCGTTTGGACCCAGGCCGGCAGGCTTCCCTGGGTCTCGGCGCTCTCCCTCCTGGGCGCGCTGGTCTTTCTGCAGGGCTGCGCCTGCAGCGCCCGGCTGTCTTTCCACTAGATGGGGCTGGACCGAGGCGGGGAGTGGTGTCCCCTGGTGTCCCAGAGCACCCATCCCTGGGCCCCATCTCGCTGGTTTGTCAAGGGCCCTCCCCTCTGGTTTCGACTGTACCTGTTGCACCCGAAACGGCTGACCGGCCTGCTAAGGCGTGAGGACGAGGGCTCGCTGCCCGGGTCTGGCTGGCCTGCTGGGCCCTTCCTCCGCTGCGTCTGGTTCAGTGTGGAGAGGGGCCGTGGCAGAGTGCTGCTGGCCGGCAGGAAGGTGCCCTTCTATTTACGGGTAAGCAGCACGATAAAAATAACTGGCTGTGGTGAATCAGTGGAATTTTACTGACTCCCTCCCCAAATGTGTGTGCAGCTTATTCCAGGGGAGCTGGCGCGCTCTGGGGAGGCCGAGCCCCGCTGGGGCTGCCTGTGAGTTAGTGGGCACCCCACCTTCTCCCTGCCGGCGGTCTGCAGCCTGCAGACCGACCTGCAGCCTCAGGGTGGCTCTGGGGAGCCTGTGTGGTCGCTCCAAGACTGCGGGGTTCTGCAGCAGGGGTAGTGGCCTTTGAAATGTCCGAGGCCCACCTGATATGAAAAGAAATGGGGCTCTTCCGTGCAGAGCATCTGGCTTTGAGGCGAACACTCCCCTGCCCAAGTAGTGCAGGGCCTGAACCAGCAAGGCCTGCCCAGCGCAGCCAGCCGGAGCTGCATTCAGAGGCTCTCCTGCCTTTGAAAAGGCTGGCGAGATGCTTGCTGGCTGCGGAGCTCCGGGCCCCTCCCCCTCCCCCTCCCCCACGCTCGGCCCCTGAGCTCCTCAGTGGAAATTTCCACTTGTCTGCTGGGGGAGGGGAGACCAAGTGAGTGTGTGACTGTCGAGAGACGGAGACAAAGAACATAACTCAAATTCAAGCAAGTGCTTTTTATGGAAAAGTTGTAAATACAGGCTTAAGACTGAACCGAAGTAGAGGAGGCCCCCTTTCCGTGAGGGGCACTGCCAGAAGACACCTCCCTCGGCACCTGGAGGGCTGGCCAGTGAGGGCCACATGGCTGGGTGCCAGGCCCTGCGAGCAGCCCTGCGGCCAGCACCTTGACGGGGGGGGGGGGGGGGGGGGGGGGGGGGCGAGAGGACCCCGGTGCCCCTCGGGAAGGCCATGTGCTTGGGGGGCTTTGTCTTCCAGCTGGGGCACTGTCTGTCCTGGGGAAGCGCTGATCCCGCGGGGTTTCAGCCTCAGGGGTGCAAGGGGTGCAGGGTGTGTCGTGGGTGGGTGTCTTGAGAACCACAAAGAAATGCAGGGAGGGCAGGCGGTCCCCTCGGAAGACCTGCGGACAGGCCCTGGCTGTGAAGCGGTCTGTTCCTGCTGCTTGGTCTGTTCCTGCTGCTTCGGGAGGCGGGGAGCCTGTGCAGGTGCTGCGGTAGCCCCAGGCACTGCTCGGTAGAGAGGAGGAGGTGAGCTCGCCAGACTTCTGCCTGGCGGATGGAGTGCAGCTGCAGTTAGCGCTGCCGGCGAGGGGAGCACGCCTCAGGTCAGCCAAGGGCTGGTTTGCTCCTGGCCGCGGTGCTGCGCCGGACCCCACCTGCTGTCTGTGCCAGGTGCTGGGGCCGCACGTGATGGGCTCCGCCCAGCGACTGCTCTTGCTCCCGCCCGCGCTCTGCCGGAGATTTCCTTCCCATGGAGCACGGCCCTTCGGGGCCCCAACAGCAGGCGAGAGTGAGGGTGTCCGCCGGCCCCCGGGGTGGCGGTCGTCCCTGTGCGGGAAACACCTGGCCTGCTGGCTGCTGCAGGGGGCGGTGGCTGAGCTGTCCTGCCCTTCTGCTGGGGGTGCGGTGGGGGTGCGGGGGAGGAGCAGCCTCCGCGGGGTGGGGGTGAGTGCAGTGAGGTGCACCCCGCCCCGGCCACGTCCCCCCTTCACCGTTTTGGAGCTTTTCTTCCTTGTGGAAGTTTCCGCAGGGGGAGAGGAACGTGGGGTGGACGCAGCCTCACCCGCGCGCGCCCAGCCACAGACCCGCGGGGCACAGCGTGAGGCGGCCTCTGCCGCCCGTGCTGCGCTGGCCGGCTGCTGGGGCCGGCCGTGGCCGGCAGGGCGGTCAGCAAGGGGAAGCTTGGGGTGGGTAGTGACGCTTCCTCTTCGACTCGAAAGGGAGGTTTTCTGATGTCTCGGTCTCTGGCTTTGCTCCTCGGGTATCCGTTTTGCCCCGGGCACAAAGTGGTGCCCCAAGCTCTTGGTGTGCTCCCCAGGCTGCCCGCGGAGGCCTGCGCCGGCCCTGCTCCCGCCGGCCCTGCTCCCGCCGGCCCGGCAGCCGCGTCTGCGTCCGCGCGCCGCAGTGCACCTGCGGGCGGCTCCGGAGCGCCGGCGGTGGCCGCGAGTCCGTGCGGTGAGGCGCGGCCTGCACGTCGTGGCCGCGGAGTCCCTGTCTCGGTAGCGCCCGGGTGGACAGGCCTGCGCTCTGCTCCCGCTGTGTTCAGGGAAAGGCCGCGGCGGCCTCGTCTGTCCCGCTCGGCGCTCGAGCAGGCGTGCCGCTGGCTGCGCTGCGGGTCTCCGAGGACGCGGCCCTGCGCGCCGTCTGTGCTGCTACAAATTGTTTTTTTTTTTTAATTTGTTTAAGAGTGATTTATAACATAAGTCCTTTAGCAGACATGGGGCTTGCAAACCTGTCAGCACCTTGCTCCTTCGGGTCACCCCGAGGCATCCTCCTGTGGGTCTTGCAGGTAGTTCCATGTTTGCGTTTTGGTAGATGTGCAAGTGCGTGTGGAAGCGCACTGTCTCGCACACGGGGAGCGGATTTCCAGGGACTGCCTTTCTCCGCCGGGTCGCCGTGGGGCTGTGAGCGTGTCGCTGTCGTCTCTGCACTCCCAGGAGTGTGCGGCGCTCTGGCAGGTCACCGCTGGGGACCGCTGCGGCCGGCAGCTTTGGCCTTTGAGCGTGACCCTGGCTGCGGTGCTCCTGACTGTTGAGTTCTCTGGGTTTTCATCTAAACTCAGAACCAGTTTGTCCATTTCTTGCCACGAAGTCAACTTAAGCTTTTGTTGGGGATCCTTTCGAGTCTGTAGCTCACTGTGGGGAGAGCTGACAGGAAACAACTGGGGGATGTCCTGCCCCCACACAAGGTACAGCTGTCCATTTAGAGGCTTTTCTTTCCTTCCGCGAGCGCGGCCGGCAGCTTTGCACGCAGGCCTTGCGCACCTAGAGCAGCTCATGGTGAGCGTTTCGCACGGAAGCCCGGTCTGGTTGCTGGTTGCCGGCGGTCGGAAACGGTGGCTGGTTTTACCCGCCTGTGTGCGCCTCCTGTCTTACTGCCCTGCAGGACTGGCCAGGGAATGGTGGCCGGGGAGGTGGGCAGAGCGTCTTGTCCTCCAGGGAGCGCCCGCACTCGCGTTGTGGGCTTCTCAGAGGGCCCTTCGTAAGCGAAGGACGTCCCTTCTTCTGTCCCTAGTTTGAGGTTCTTATCTGGAACAGATGGGGAATTTTATTCAGTGTTTTTTAGAAATTGCTGTTAGAAAGATCAGTGGTTTTTCTTTAGTTTGTTAATGATTAAACAAACTAATGATGGATTACATTGATTTTCAAATGGTAAGCCCATCCTGCGTTCTTGGAATAGACACTGCTGGGTCCTGATGTGTCACCTTTTTGTCTGTTGTGGTAATCGGCCTGCTGAAATGCTGTGCAGAGATTTTCCAGTTATGTTCATAGGGGATGTTCATCTGCGTTGTGTGTTTTTGTATCTCTCTGTATCAGGGTAATGCTGGCCTCGTAAACAGATTGAGAAATAGTTTCCTCTTTTCTGGACCAGTCTGTATCAGAACGGTGTTTTCCCCTTAAGTGCTCCGTAGAACTTGCCGGCGACGCCATGTGTGCCTATAGCTTTCCTTTTGAGGTTTTTGACGACAAGCTTAGTTTCCCCAGCAGATCCCAGACTGCGGAGGTTCTTTCTCCTTGAGCAGAGTTTGCATCTTCCAAGGAGTCCAAGGCACCAGGTTTGCTGCACATGCCCGCACTGTCTCACCTGCAGGCGTCTCGCCTCACCGCTTCACGTCGGTGCGTGTGTCTCTGCACAGCTGGTCATGCACGGTCTCGGCCAAGCTCGTCCCGCTGGCGTCCCGCCCTCTGCTTCAGGGCCGGCCTTTCTGCTCTTTCTTTCCTTGTTTGTCGTGGCTTCCTGAGGTGGAAGCTGATTCTTCTCACCAGGCGTCGGCGCTGCCGCTTCTCGCCGATCTTCGTTCGGTCCCAAGTCACTTGTCACCTCTGTTTCTATTGCTTTCTAACCCCCAGGCTTTTAAATGCGTGTGTCCTTTCCAGGCGTGGGGCGCTTCCGAGGTGCGTGCGTGGGCCTCGGCCCCTTGGACGTCCCGGCTCAGAGAGCGGCGGCTTGA
>JAGFMF010011629.1:16487911-16567279 GCA_019455555.1 Galemys pyrenaicus
CAGGTGCGTCCTGCCTCGTGGGGGTGCAGGGCCAGGCGTCGGGGCGCTTCCGAGGTGCGTGCGTGGGCCTCGGCCCCTTGGACGTCCCGGCTCAGAGAGTGGCAGCTTGACGAGGACCCGTGTGCCCGCGGGACCAGGTGCGTCCTGCCTCGTGGGGGTGCCGGGCCAGGCGTGGCGGTCACTTTCACATCCAGGCCGGCTTCTGCACTCTGGCTCTGTCGGTGACCGGGAGGCGTGCTGGACACCCCAGCCGTCCCGTTGAAGCGTCTCTTCCCTGTCGTCAGCGTTGCTTCCTCCGTGTGGCGGTTTCGCTGTGTGGGCGGCGTCTCCTGTGGGCCTCCTGTCACGCTTTGTCTCTCATCCTCCGGGTGATGTTCTTGCTCTGAAGCCCACTGGTGTCCCCGCAGCCACGGGGCCCCCACACAAGCCAGGGTTGTGCTTCCGTCCTTTTCGTCATTGCTTGCTCGAGGGGCCTTCCCACGAGGCTCTGCTGGGTGGGCCCCGGGGAGTTTCCTTAGGACTTTTGAGTCTTTATATGGAGCTGCACGGAAGGCCATCTTTTTCTTTTTTTTTCCCCATCCCTCGTCCTCCCTTGCTGAACCTGTCCGTTTGTGGTTTCTGTGAGGTTTCTGCCCTCCGTGCTGGTAGCACTCCCGGCAAGCGTCTGTGCTGTGTGCCGGCTTCCGTCCAGGGCCCTGGGAGCCGAAGCAGAGTCCTCGGCCTGGCGCAGCGACGGACGCGGACAGACGTGTGCTGTGTCGGTGGAGTGCTGCGGGGGGCCTGGCCCGTGTGGGGCGGGCTCAGGGAGGTCGCTGCGTGGAGTGGTCACGGAGGGCCTCTGGCGGGTGCCACGTTGGCAGGGCTGGCAGAGCGAGGGCGGAGCTAGTGGGCGCTGGGCGAACAGTCCTGGCGGAGGAAGAACGAGTGCAGAGACTTCCAGTGAGAACGTGCCAGGGAGCAGAGCGTGGCGGAACGAAGCGAGTGACGTCAGAAAGGTCGTCTCCCCCTGCGGGCACACTGCAGTCGCGCGGCGCTGGCTGGGGCGGCCCTTGGACAGAGCAAGCAGGGCCTGGAGGCCGAGGCCACTCCTGTCGCTGCCCGTGAAGTGGGTCAGCTCCAGACCAGCGCCGCGGGAGGTGCCGGTGTGTCAGTCTGGTCTGAGGGGTGTTCGATGCTTCCCTGAAGTTTCATTTTGCGCTTTGCCAGTTTTTGAGACTTGGGCGAGCCCAGACCCTTCTTACTCCTTTTCCTTTTTTATGGAATGTGGCCGGCGGTTCTTTATCTCCCACGTGCTCCTGGAGTCGCTTGTAAAGCCCCTGGACAAATCAGAGGCGCACCTAGAGGATGGCCTCTCGAGCACGAGCCGCGATGGCCCGGAGCGCTCGGCCGCAGATCGCAGGTTCTGCCCTTGCTCCCGTCATTTCGTTTGTCCCACTGTCTGCGACGTCGTGATGCTTTTTTCTGCCAGAGTTTGGCCTCGGTTTTCACAGGCGTGTGAGGGGAAAGGCCTGGGAGAAGAAAGGGGTGTGTGTGGGTGGGAGGGTCGTCACCTGAGGAGTGAAGGGAGAACGTTGGCCAAAATGGTGCAGTTGTCCTGTCTCAGAATGCAGGAATTCACCGGTTTTTATTGTCCTGCAGGTATTTCTTGGTGGATTTTCATGCACCCACCACCGCCGTGGAGAGCGTGATGGAGCACTTGTCTCGAGACACTGACGTGATCAGGCCAAACATCGTGAGGCACCCTCTGGCGCAGGGGGAGCCGGAGTGCGCGGGGATCGTCCCGGTGCCGCTGGAGGAGCAGCTGTATTCCACCAGGAGGAGGAAGTGAGGGCGCCCGCCGCGCCGCCTCCCGTCCGATCACCCCCGAGCATCAGAGACCCGCGCCCAGCTGCCCTTCACGGAGTGTGTCTCGGGCCATTTGGGTGTCTGGGTGCGTCGGCCCTCGCCTTCCCCGCTGCCCGCTCCAGAGGGGGCCGCGGCCTGTCCAGAGCCTCGGTCACCCCGCACCCGGTCCTCGTCCGGGCTTTGTCCATTCATGTCACTTCCGGTCAGGGAGGGCTTCTGCCCTAAATAACACCAACACCACTTGAGAACAAAGCTTACAGACACTGCCCGGGACGCACGAAAAATAAAGGCCTGAGGCCCCTGTGCCAGGGGAGTCACTTCTGCGCAGAGTAATAAAGGGGATTGGAAAGAACTTGGGGAGGTGCTTCGTCTCTTCCAGCACCTGGGCCCCAGCGTCCAGTGCTGGCTCAGTGTGTGTGTGCGTGAGCACGTGTGTGCATGTGTGTGTGAGTGCGTGTGTATGCATGTGTGTGCACACGTGCAAGCACACTAGCATGCCTGACCAGGGAGATCAGAGCCTGGGGATGGGAGGGCCATGGGCATTGTCTTCCCCGGCCACTGCCACTGTGAGGTCAGCATCCTCTTCATCCAGCTCTCCTTTGCTCTCCGTCATCACAGCGACAGGTCTCTGGAGGGTCGTGTGTTTGTTCTGTGCAGAGACGCTGGCCCTGCCCCCTGCCCCCTAGCCCCAGCAGGCCCTAGCCCCCAGCGCCACAGGCGGCAGCCTCTGGCTGTCTCCACCGTCTGCCTTGTCCTCCCCTCCTGCCTGTGAAGTAGCCGTGTCTGCGGGAGCCCTCTGGAAGGTGTGTGTGGAGAGCGTGCAGTGGCCAGAAGGTGAGAGGTGGTGGGTGACCGCTGTCCCGGGGGCCCCAACCTGGGAGCTGCAGCTTCGTGGGGCTCAGTGAAGGCTGGGAAAGGGAAATGGAGGAGGAACAAATGGAGAAGGTCACAGTGCCCTCTCAAGGCCGCGTGCCAGGGCGCGGGTTTACCTCTTCCCCAGGCTCGTGCACCTGTTTCTTGTCCGGCCACAGAAGAGGGTCGTGCATGAGCAAAACCACAGATTGTGGAGGGGCTGGTTTTATGAACCTGGGGCAGCTGGAATCTTCGACCAAACTGTAGAACCGGCTGGGCCTGGTCACCCTGTGCCCTCCCACCTCGTCCCCCTTGGCCCCTCTGGCTCCGGTGTGTGCCCAGGCCTCCTGTCGGCAGTGCCCTCTCCTGTGTGTGTCTTTGATCTGCCTGTTAGCAGACACGCATCCGATGCTCGTTGCCCGCCAGACCCGTTCTGAGTGTATGCAGCTGGCGGGGAGGCCCGGGAGCAGCCAAGGCCACACGCAGTTGCTGGAGCAAGTGCAGAGCGGAGCCCAGAGCCTTGTGGGGGCATTTCCCCGTGTTCCTCAGGGCACAAGTGTCACGTTCTGGGGGGCTCATCTCCACCACCCTTCTTAGAGATGCAGCCTGTGCCCCATCCCCTCCTTACCATGCTGTTCTGTTTACGGCCCTGTTTTGCCAAGATACAGGTTTTATTGATCTATATTGTCTCTTTCCCTCCAGGTGGAGTATAAGGCCCGGTGGGTATGAGCTTGATGTGGCTGCTTCATGGAAGCCACCTCCGCCTGGAACATTGCTCCGATAAAGAGCTTTTTCCTTTTTCATTTACACATAAATTAGCTGGGGTACAGGCCAAAGGCAGGGGGTGAGAAGATTCACCAGAGACAGAGCAGGGAGCAGAACAGGCAGATCGACGGAAACACATTGCTGAGGGGAGCAGCGGGCGAGGCAGGAGAGGTCTGCTGCGCCACGAGGGTCCCCTCCGTGGCCAGGGATTGAACTCTGGCCGCGGGAGTTCCGCAGTGCAGCTCTCAACGCGCTGTGCCCTAGGGAGGCCCTCGTTCTCTTTTCTTAATTGAAGTTTTATCTCCTTGTCAGTAATTTGGCAGTACAGGATGCCCCCCCGCCCCCCGGTGTGCCACTGTGGCTCTCCACCACTGGAGCACCAAGTCCTCCACCATGGTCCACTGTGCCCTGCCCACCCGTTCTCACCCCCGCCCTCAGTGCCTCAATCATGCTTAGCTTCCAAGGGCTGGTTTTACTGTGTCTTTATCCCCTTGTTTGTGCCTCTGTGTTCCCCTTACAAGTAACGGGCTTTCTCCTTCTGGTTTGTTTTACTTAGCGTATAACCTCCAGCTCACCGTGCTGCTGCAGACGGCATGCCTTCATCTTTGCTGACCGCTGAGCAGGCCCCCGTGGCGTCTGCAGGCCAGCCTCCGCTGCGCCTGTGTTGCGGGGCTCGCAGACGGTTTCCGTGGCCGCCATGCCAGTGCTGCCGCGGGCACAGGACTGCAGTTGACGAGGAGGAATTCTCCAAGAGAAGTTGAGACATCTAAGGCTAAGGTGTCCCGGCTGAGAAACCTCATCTTGGAGGAGCCTGCTCAAACAGCCCCATCGTCCACGTCCCCAGTGGAGAATGGACTGATTGCTCAGAAACTGGGTGGAGATTAGTGAGGGAAACGATGGTAAAACACTTGTAGATTTAAAATCACAAGCGGTTGGTAGCAAAGCCATTTAAGAAAAGCATGCCGGGGGCTTCCCTGGTGGGCACGGGTTAAGTTGTAGCGCTGTGAGGCATCCGCAGCCACTGCAGCACGAGTTCTGTCCCCAGCCAGGGAGGGGACCCACATGGCACAGCAGCCCTCTCCTGCCTCCCCGCTGCTCCCCTCAGCAATGTGTTTTGGTCTGCCTGCTTGTTAGGCTCCCCTCTCTGTCTGGTTGGCCCCCCTCACACCTGTGGCCTGCACCCCAGCTCTTGTGTGCGTAAATAACCCTTAAAGAAAAGCATGCCCGGTGGCCCCGCCCCCTGCTGTGGGTGCTTACAGAGTTAAGGCACCAGGGAGTTGGCCAGTGTCCTTGCATAAAATGAAAAGTTGACCGTCACCCAACGGTAAGTAGAAAGCAGGAGACGCTTGAGAGAGGTTGTGGATGGATTTACTTCGCCAGCATGCAAAAGCAACACCTGAGAAAATGGGTCCCATCCATGAGAGTCAGTGAGATTGAAACAGCACCTAGTGGTGTTTTAGATGCATGAACTTAGTTTGAAAATAAAATACATTGGCACCCAAAGGGGCAGCCAGTTTTACAAAGCTAGTAAATAAAAGCCAGAGGGGTCAGCGCCGTGTCGAGGGGTCCAGAAGACACCTGAGGAAGTCCCTGCAGGCCCGGAGGGTTCCGAGCTCAGGCGTGGCGAGCGGGAGCGCCAGGCAGCGGGAGCGGGAGCCATGGGCCTGTGTGGTGCCAGCAAGGGCACTGAGCAAGTTCAGGATGGCTCTAGTCGACAGGGTAAAGGAGGAGTCCTGGAGCCCTCGGTGGCGTTTTCAGTTTTTATGTCAGAGGCTACCGGGTACGCGGCAGGCAGGGAGGCCAGGAGGCCGGGAGGTTGCAGGCCTCCCAGCCCCTAGCGCATCTTCACTCTTTCTCTGGCGTCCTCTCTACCTTCCTAACTGCTCCACCCTGTGAGGCTGCCCTGATGCCCCAGGCTCAGGTGCACCCACCCACATGTGCCCACACCTTTCTCCAGGTGTCCTCCATCAGACACATGCGCCCGGAGCCCACGCTCCCAAGCACCACCTGCATCCGAGGCCACAGGTGGTCGGCCAGCGGCGTGAAAGCCTGAGCGTCACTTACCTGCAGGGGGGTGTGGAGTGGTGTAGGGTCAGAGAAAAGTTTTCAGGCTTTTCCACGCTCCCACCATTGGTGTGATGACGGACACCTGCGGTGCTGCGCGGTGCCTGAGTGGGCATGTGCAAGTGGGCGCACCTGGGTTTGGACACGGGCTTAAATGGGCAGCGTCATGAGGATGCCAGCAAGAGCAGCAGAAGCAGCCGAGAGAGTGAGATGGGCCGGGGGCCGGGGTCATGCCAGCCTCCTGGCCCCCCAGCACCCCTGCCTGCCATGTACCTGGTCGCCTCGGAGAGGATGTTGTCACCATAAGCATAAAAGCACCGAGGGCTCCAAGACTCCTTCCTTCATCCCGTCTGCCAGAACCATTGCGAACCTGCGCTGTGCCCTTCCTGGCAGTACAGGTGGTGACCGTGACGCTGTGACGCAAAGGTGGGGGCGGGCTGGGGTTGCTCGGTGAGGCGTGTGACTGAGAGCAGATCTGTCCTGTGGGTGTCTTTGGGGGGACTCCCCCCTCCTTTCTGATCACTGTCATTGCTAGTTTTTAAAAATAATGACCTTTGTTGAAGAACATAATGGAAATGCTTCCGGGGGAGGGTGAGAAGGGGGTACCATGGACGGTGGGGAGGTGCAGGGTCAGAGAACTGTCAGGCCTTTCCACCTGCCCACCACTGATGATGGACACCTGCGGTGCTGTGAGCATTCCAGGGTGGGCATGCGCAAGTGGGCACACCTGAGTTGGACACAGGCTTAAATGGGCGGAGTCATGGGGCCGCCAGGACCGACCGACAGGACTGACAGTACTGACCAATGCAAGCAGCAGCAGCAAAGCAGCCGAGAGGGTGAGATGCACCAGGGCCCCCCTGCCTGCCATGTACCTGGCCACCTCCACTAATAAAGCATAAAGGCCACTGAGGGCTCTGAGACTCTCCTTCCCTGACCCGTCTGCCCAGAACCATCCCGAACCTGCTCCTGTGCCGCCTTCCTGCCGCTACAGGAGGACTCTGGGGGCCTTGCTGGTGGGAGAACCAGGGTGACCACCCCAGGGAGAAGTCCTCTAGTGTCAGGTGCTGACAAGGGTGTAAAACGATGGCGCTTCACTAGAATACCTGAAATAAGTATTTCCAGTAACAAGACAGACCAATGAGTGAAGCAACAGCAGATCCCCTCGCGCGGACCTGGAAGACTGTGAAAGCGGGCGCCGGGCCTGGCCAGAGAAGCTCGGGGTGCGGGCAGTGGTGCAGGTGCCGCGGTCGGGCCTGTCTCTGGGGGCTCTATTACGCTCCTCTCGGCCTGAGGAGAGACCTCAGTGAAGCAGCGACGAGTAATAGAACTAAGAAGACGACAGCAATTGGCATTATTTAGCTTAAAGAATGATGAGTTAAACATTTAAGTCCGTAAAGGGTTTTAGGTGAAGGCAATCAATTGGGAACCATCTCCACAGAGCTCAGAAGACGAACCTAGCGTAAGTGAAGGTTATCAGGCTTCTCCGCCCCCCCCCCCCCCCCCCCCCCCCCCCCCCCCCCCCNGGTTATCTGGCTTCTCCGCCCCCCCCCCCCCCCCGCCATTAGCATCAGTGTTAGACCCCCGTGGCCCAGCTCGCGTGCCTGATGGCGGCACCTGGAGCAGGTGTGGGCATGCGCAGGTGGGCGCACCTGGGCTGAGACACGGGGCAAATAAGGGCGGCAGCACGGGGACGCCAGGAGCTCAGCAGAGAGCCCAGGGAGCGACAGCCCCCGCCCCGGCCCCCCAGCCTCCCTGCTGCCGTGGACGTGGCCGCCTCTGATGCAGAGAGATGAGTGAAAGCCTGAGAAAGCCACCGAGGCTCCAGGACGCTCCTGTACCATCTGCCGCATCATGGAGAACCTGCCCTTTCTCCTGCCGCTACAGCGAAGACGTGACGTCGGGCTGGTGAAGCCAGAGCTTGAAGACCTTTCTGGGAGGGCGGCGAGAGCCAGGCCAGCCTGCCCAGTTCCGGAGGGCTAGCCCCAGCACCACCGGCCGTTCCAGAAGGGGCAGGGCGACGCCCAGCGGTTCCAGCGCCGCACTCCTGGAGGTCCACATCCTGTGCTCGGTGGGTGAGGCCCGGACTCGGGGCGTCTGTCTTGGGCGGACGGGACACCGCATGGGAGGTGGGCGAGCTGCCAGCGCTCTCCCTTCACCTGGATGTTCCAGGTGACGGCATCTTGGGCCAAGAACCCCACGAACCGTGAGTGATGCGTTTACGGTTTTCGTCATCTCTTTTCGCAGGGAGATCTGGAGATAGGGACGGTAGAGCGTTCTCTCTCAGAGAGCGTCGAGAAAGGTAGCCCAGGCTCAGAAATGCAACACGGGGCATGTCCCGTCCACGTCGGCCGGAGGCTGCTGGACCGACGTCCCAGGGATGCCCACCATCTGAGGGGACTCTCCCGCCGCCTCGGCGCTGGTGGGCCAAATAAGGGACGTCGCCTGCGACCCTGTCGGTTTCTGGCCTTAGCGAAGATGGCACACAGGCGCCGGCTTTGTCCCCAGCGAGGACGCTAGCCCCGCAGCCATGCTAACCTTCCGCTGAGCTTTAAGCGCCGGCAAGTTCTGCAGATGCTCTTTGACCGTCTTTAATGAGTCCAATAAATTTGGACTTGTGTTCCTTTCATACTTGGAACTCATGTCCATGGGTTTTACTTTTGGAGAATTAGCACCTGACAGCAGGGAGCGAAGCTGGCATGAGGGCGATGCTTGTGAGAGCATGACATTCCCCAGAGGAGAGGGACTCAGGGAATCCGTGAAGAGTAACCAGCCCCTCAGCGAACAGGAGGGTCCAGCCGGGATGCTGGGGTGGGGGGCCTGCGTGCCCCTTGGGGAGCAGGGACGCCTGAGTGGCAGGCGAGCACTGAGATGAGAGCCCTGGTGGATGCAGACGTCAAACTGGGGGTCTGCTTCCAGGGGCAGAGGGACCTGGGGAGGACTGAGCCCTGGTAGGGCTGTGGGAGCAGGCGCCGCATAGGGGCTGAAGCTCACTGGAGCAGGGGGGCTGGCAGGGGTGGGGGATCTTCCTCCTCCCTGCCCAGGGCTGGCAAAGCTGCTCCGGCTCCGGGGCCTGGAGGGACCCAGGGTGCACGGGGGAGCCAGAGACCAGGCAGGGGTGGAGTGGAGGGCCTGGGAGGGCAGTGGGTGGTAAGGAGTGTCTCCTTTAAAGGGTTCGGGGCCAGGTGGGTGGGGATGCCAGGAGCTGCAGGGGTGGAGGATGGGGGCCAGAGGGAGGGCCGGCGCCCGGCAAGAGTGTCCGGGTGGGAGGTGTGCGTGCAGGGACCTGCATCCGAGGCCGTCATGACCGCTGTCAGGTGGCACGGTGGGCAGTGGGGCACTGCCTGCCCTGCCCCAAGGTGCTGAGAAGGCCGCCCTCCGGCTGACTCTGGCGTGGCACTCGTTCTGGGACTTTCTCCGAAAACGGCCTCCTTCGATATAAGCATCCGCGGGAAAGGCAGGAGGTGCTGCCTGCCCCCCCACGCCACGCACAGCTCCGTGCGGCACCCGGGCCTGGCGTCTGCGGGCTGCACTTTACTCTTGGACGTTAGTCTGGCGATGATTAAGTCCTCCGTCCACCTGCCACCCCGGGTGGCCAGTCCGGTCTCCGATGCCAGTCTGCGAGGGGCCTCTGGCTGCCGGTCCCAACTGCAGAGCTTCAGGAGTCACTCGGGGGTCTGAGCGCTCACAGGCACCCCGCAGAAGAACCCCCTTGCTTCCATGCGCTCAGTGTGGGGGTCAGGGCACCGCCACAGCTGCAAACCCCACTTCCATCTCTGGTGTGTGAGCCTCTCTGCTGTTGGTTGTGGTTTGGTCTTAAAAGGGAAGAGGCACAGACGGTCCAGCTCCCTGTTTTCTCTCTTGGATGGAGTAATAAAGCTTATTTATAGTGGAATTGGTTTTTTCCACTGTGGCATATTTAATTTTATGACTCCACCATCCTGACTTTTGCATCTTGCAGGGGACGTACAAGGGGCGTGTCATGGCTGTGTGGGGAAGAGATGCGGCCTCCTCTTAGTCGCTCTCGACTCCAACGTTACCTGAGTCACAGCTTCACGTTTTGGTTTTTTTAAAGGTTTATTTTTATTTGCCCACACAGGAACTGGGGTGCAGGTCAGAGGTGCGGGGGTGAGGGGATTCATGAGATAGTGGGGAGCAGAACAGGCAGATCCACTGAAACACACTGCTGAGGGGAGCAGTGGGGAGGCAGGAGAGGTCTGCTGCGCCCTGTGGGTCCCCTCCCTGGCTGGGGATCAAGCTCATGCTGCAGTGGCTGTGGATGCTTCACAGTGCTGAGACTTAACCCCTGCGCCACCAGGGAGGCCCCAGCAGCTTCAGTTCTTATGCTCAGAGGGCTCTGAGCTGTTTCAGTTCAACCTCTGGGGACATAAGATGCCAGGGAAGGCGGCCCCCCGGCTGCTCGCCCCTCTGCTCTCCGCCTGCTGCTGAGGCTTCTCTCCACCGAGGTGTGACAGTCCTGACTTCGGAAGAGCAGCGTGAGCTTGTGCTTATGTTGCTCTTGGGTCTTTCCACTCAAACCAGCTGAGAGCACTTCCTAAGTCTTGGTATCCACCACAGTCTTGGGGGAACCGCCTTGGCTTCCCGGGTGCTTATCCAGTGGCCTGGCCTTTGCTTTCTCAGGCCTGGCAAGAGGACAAGGAACAAGAATCTCCTTGGAATCGGAGTGATTCCTTCATTGCTCAGGCAGGTTTGCACAGGATCTGGTGGCCTTTCACGGGAAGCTTGTTTACCTGTTCTAATCGTCACACAGGCTTGAATCCATGCTTGCAGTCTCACATCCCTCCTCCTCTCCCTCTCTTCCTCTCACCCTCCCGCTCCCCCTCTCCAGTTTATGCATCCAAGAGCTGGGATCGACCAAAACACACTGCTGAGGGGAGCAGCGGGGGAGGCAGGAGAGGTCTGCTGTGCCCTGTGGGTCCCCTTCCTGGCCCAGTATTGAACTCACGCTGAGTGGCTGTGGATGCTTCACAGTGTGGCGCTCAACCCGCTGCGCCACCAGGGAGGCCCCCATAACACACTTTCTTACCATGTCTCCTCCATGTTGTGTTCCCCACTCAAGGCCAATGTTGGTGTCCTAACTTCCATGGGATGGTTTTGAGATAGGAGGGCTTTGGGGAGGGATTAGGTCCTGAGGGTGGAGCTGCATGAATGGGACTTGGGTCCTCATAAGGACAGCCGGGCCTTGCTTCCCCCCTCTCTCTCCGCGCCTGTGAGGCTGCAGATGGTCATCTGCCAGTGGAAAGAAAGTCCTCCCCAAGACCCTCCCGCCAGGCCCCTGACCTTGATGTCCAGACTCCAGACTGCTGAGAGGAGAATGCGAGTTGTTTAAACCCCCAGTCTGCGATAACAGAACCAACGGCCAATTCTGGTAAATTTGTCTCTGTGTGTTTGAAGAGAGTTTGTCCTCTGAGTTCAGCCTGAAGATCCGTGAGTGCAGATCCGTGAGTGCCGCACCTGAGGCCCGTCTCTTCGGGTCTACCTGTTTG
Organism: Galemys pyrenaicus; assembly: GCA_019455555.1. NCBI lineage: Eukaryota > Metazoa > Chordata > Mammalia > Eulipotyphla > Talpidae > Galemys > Galemys pyrenaicus. The sequence continues at coordinate 16,498,942 of JAGFMF010011629.1, forward strand.
ACGCTCACTCCGACGTCAAAGGGAACGGTGACAGTTTTACAGAGCCTGGATTCATGTGTTTCTTTTTGACAGGTTTTGCCCTACATATTTAGAAACAGTGTTATTAAGGAATATTTAATTTTCCATGACTCATTTTCTTTTTGGAGTGTACCTGTTTCATGACAAAATATTCCTTTTGTCCTACTTCAAACAGCTGGTCATAAATTCCACCGTACCCAGTGGGTGTCGAATCTTGTCGAATGGTTTTTCCGAGTCTGTTAGATAAGCATATGACTCCGGTCCTCCCTTTTATGCGGTGTGTCATGTTAATTGAGTTGTGTATACACATCCTTGGAATAAGCCCTACTTGATCATGTTGTCTCTTTGAATTTTGATGAATTTACTCTGCTGGCATTTTTCATCTTTATCACGGTAACATTGGCTTAGAACACTGTATGTGATTCAGAGGTGGAGAATCACATCTCCTGAGACACAGCTCACCACACCACACCCTCCACCGAGGCACAAGAGCCTTCCCCCACAGTCCATCGTGCCCTTCCCTTCTCCCCCTTCCCTTCTTATATCCTCAGCGGCACAGTCAGATTTCTAGGGTTTGTGTAGTGCCAAGAAGGGAACAGAGCAAGTTCTTGATGGTTCTGGCAGACGGGTAAAGGAGGAGTCCTGGAGCCCTCAGTGGCTTTTTTATGTTTTTATTATCATATCAGAGGTGACCAGGTACACGGCAGGCAGGGAGGCCGGTGGGCGGCGTGGGGCAGGAGGCTGGCAGGCTCCTAGCCTCTGGCGCATCTCACTCTGTCAACTGCTTTGCTGCTATCTGCTGTTCTTGTTCTGCCTTCATTCTGCTGGCGTCCTCATAACGCCGCCCTTCTACGCCCGTGTCTAAGCCCAGGTGCACCCACCTGCCCACTCAGGCACACGTGCAGGACCTCAGGTGTCCATCATCACACCAATGGCGGGAGGGCGGAAAAGCCTGATCACTTTTCTCTGACCCTACAGTTTGATTTTGGTTTTGCTGTATCTGACCCTTTCATTCAGTTCTTTAATTCACTTTGAGTTAATTTTGTGCAAGATGTGAGGTGATAATCTAGTTTCTTTTTTTTCCCTATTTTTTGCATGTGCCTGTGCAGTTTTCCCAGCACCCTTTGCTAAAGAGACTCTCCTTTCTCCACTAGATACTCTTGGCTCTTTTGTCCATAGATGTGCAGGTTTGCTCCTGGACTCTCGCGTATTCCACCAGTCTGTTTTTGGTTCAGTACCAATCTGTTTTGATTATTATAGCTTTCTAGTATAGTTTAAAGTCTGAGCATATGATGCCTCCACTCTTCCTCCTCTATTTTTTTTTTAAAATCAGGATTGATTTGGCTATTCAGGATTTTAGTGTTCCATAAAAATTTAAGAATTGTTTATTTTTTTAAGAATTGCCATTGGAGTCTTGAGAAGAATTGCATTGAATCTATATATTGCTTTGTATAGAAATGCCATGTTATCCATTGCTAGTATTCTGTTGAGGATGTTTGCATCTATATTCATCAGAGATACTGGTCTATAGTTCTCCTTTTTCGTGATGTCTCTGTCTGTTTTTGGAATTTGGGTAATGTTTGCCTCATGAATATATTTGGAAATTTTCCTGATTTTCAATTTTCTGGGAAACATTTGAGAAGGGTAGAAATTCTTTTTTAAAGGTCTATATGGTCCTGGGCTTGTATTTTTTGGGAGACTTTGATTATTGTTTCAATTTCCTTATTATAGGTCCATTCAGATTTTCTGTTTCTTCCTGATTCAGTTTTGGAATGGATATATTTATATGAATTTGTTCATTTCTTCTACGTTGTTCAGTTTGTTGCCATATAATTGTTCATAATACTCATGGTCTTTTGTATTTTTGTAATATTCATTGTAACTTCTCTTTTGTCTCTCACTTGATTTTTATGGATTTTCTCTTTTGGGGGGAGTCTGGCTGCTGAGGATTTATCCATTTTGTTGATCTTGAAGAACCAGCTCTTGGTTTCACTGATCTTTTGAATTGGCATATAAAAGCCTCTTCTTCCCTCACATACAATATATATGGTTTGATTTCATTGTGTATTTGTATGTGTGTGTGTGTGTGTATTTTAACTCTTCATACCCATCTTGTACCCCTCCTCATTGGTAGTTTGTATCATTTTTTTTTTCTGACTTGATATGCCTCGTTGCAGAATACTCGTGAGTCTTTCCTAAAAAAAAAAGGAACATGGGCATGGGTAGTATAATTATTTAAGTCCTTACAAGTCTCAAGGAGTCTTTCCTTGGCTTTCCCTATGCACGCTATTGGCCAGGCAGAAGTAGCTCTCAAAAAACTTAAGCCGTGGTCCACTGGCTTAATGATCTAGGTATTTCCAGTGAGGTGTCTGGTACTATTTGAATTATCTTCCTTTTGTAAATTGTTTTCATCCTCTGGTAGCTGGAATTTTGCAGTTTTACCATATTATGTCCAGGTATGATTCATTATTATGATTAATCTGCTTGGTACTTAGAATTCATATTCTGGTCCCCAACTTCATCTTTATTCACTTAAGGAATATTTTCTTCTTTTGGCTTTTGATGTTTGTGTCTTTATACTATTTCCCCTCTTTTTTCCTGAAACTCCTAATATTCAGTATTCTCTCAGCATATGTTATTCTCGAGTCTGTACTCACTAGCTTATATTTTTACTCATGATTTTCATCTTATTGAGTTTTTTCTCTTTGAAATCAATCAGATCACTGATCATTCAAGTCACCTTGTTTACTGAGATTGTGAGAGAGTTTAAGCCTGAGGGACAGATACAAACTGCTAGAACACTGCACGGTTAATGCTAACGACATGGGGATGGCTTACACCTAAAAGCAGCAGGACCCAGAATCCCTTGATAGGGAGATTACCTTGATGAGAGGCCGCTTTGGACTTCAAGGTGCACCCCAGGTGGTGTCTCCAGTCCGCCTGGTCCCAAGGTGATGCAGTCTCCAGGGGAAGTGGCAGTGTCTACAGTTTGCAAGTTGAGTTTATCCCTGTTGGGTTTCTCCTGGAATATTTCCTTTTCCCCTGGTCCATCTACTTGCCCATCGCCCTGCCATGTGGCTCGGTATTGTGACCATTTGTTCTTGGGCCAGCACCCTCATACGCCTGAGATCTGTGTTCACGTTCCCATCTGTGTTAGTCAGCGTGGGCTTCTACGACAAAGTACCGTAGATGGGGGTTTAAACCGCAGAACTTTGTTCTCACGTTTCTGGAAGCTGAAAGTCCAAGACCACAGTGTCAACAGATCTGGTTTCTTTTGAGGCCTCTCTCTTTGGCTTGCAGATAGTTCCTTCTCACTGTGTTCTCCGGCAGTCTTTCCTCTGTATGCTCACCCCTGGCATCTGTGCGTCCAGATTTCTCTTCTTTTAAGAACACCCTAATGACCCTATTTCACTTTAATGACCTTTCAAAAGGTCCTAGCTCCAAATATAGCCACCTTCTGAGGTACTAAAGATGAGGACTCCAAGATATAAATTTGGGTACACAATTCAGTCAACAATACAGACCGTAAGCCTAGGGTAGGCCTGGGTATAGTAGGTGCTCAATAAAAATAAAGGGTAGTTGAATGTCTGCCTGAAAGTTCCCCAATCTATTCTCTCTTCCCATTTTGATTTTTAAGCAAGTTGTGTTGCATGAAATGACACCAAGTACTTTCTTATGATAAATTGAATGCACTTTCATTTTATCTATTTTATCCTTAGCCTTTCATATTTTGTGTAAGCTACTGTATAGTGGTGCAAATACATGGTCCTTTACCCCTTTCCCCAACCATCCTTCTATTGCACAGTGAGAAAATGAGTCATATGTCTGAGGTCACATTCAACCCAGAGACTGACTAACATAGCCACTAGATTTCTCACAACAGGCCTATACATGTTTGTCTGTGGGGGTTTGGATCTATTATTGCTGGATTTACTTGCCGTGAGGACTAAGTCCCTTTTTTATTTCTCAGCACACTTTCTTTGTTTCCATCATATTTATTTCCACACTCTGCCCCTGACAGAGCTTTGACAAATTTGAATTTTTCAGAAAGCAGAGAGAAATGCCTTCTAGTGCTTATATAAGTTATTTGTGGATGTTCTTCTAGTTTACAATAATGGAAAAATAAAATTTCTTCCTTTGGCTACGTTATGATTCTACATTCATTTTTGAAGTTTGCTTTCTGTCTCCTCATTGAATTTTTGATCTTTGAAATAGCTATTTAAAATATCTGAGAGCTTATGTATCCACAACAGTCTGTTACTAAGCACACAGAATGAATGGATTCCTTATTCAGATGTTAAGTACCCATAGGACGCTGTATATCGGAGAGGAGTGAGCTGGCCATCTGGAACTGGACTCCAGGGTGGACACCACGGAGATGAAAGCTCATAGCAGACTTCGCGTTTCATTGAATTGAATAGTCCACTAATGCTGTCTAATAAGATGAGATTCTCTTCTTTCATGGTCTCTAGAGCCAAGAGAAGTTCACGTTGTGGCTGTTCTGAACTACTCAGTATGGTCCACACTCTGGTTTCTCTTTTGGCTCGTGAGAAAGACTTTCCACCTGCTGAGCACACTCTTCCTCCCCTGCTCAGTAGGATTTTCCCGTTCTGGACTGTCCCAGGCTTATTTTCCAGTGGCTCCCAAAGGTCTAACTGCTACTCCTGAGCACATCTAATGCTGATTTGCAAGCGACTGTGGATATGTCTGTTCCTCCCTTGACAAAGTTCCTTTCTGGGGGAGGGACATCTTTGGAACCTTATGAGGTCTATGGGTCTTATCTCAGACTCATGGTTTAAAACGCGTGAAATACAACACAGTGGTTTCTGGTTCAGGGCAAGATGGTGTAAACACATCCCACCATGTCTCCTGTGAATGAGCCTATGAAATATGGGATGCATGGGGAGACGCTAAGAAGCAAACGGTAGTTGGCAGACTAGTGAAGAAGACACAACCTGAAATACTCTTGAACTGGCAGTGAGTTACCATTTTCCCCCTCCAGAACCACTTAGTGTGGATTCAGCACAGCCTGAAACCCAGTAGTTACTGCTGCCAGCAGAGACAGCCCCAAGAGAAGCTCTGTGGGGAGCAGGAAGGAGGTCTCCTATACTTAGAAGTGGTGGAGAAATCCCCACCTTTTTCTTTCCTCTCTCCACCGTGCCTCAGCCCTCAAGCAATCCGGTGGTGTCAAGGGTATGAGAGCCGACAGAAACCTGAAACAGAGAGGAGACTCTTCCCTCTGATCAGAGGAACCGTGGTCCCAAGCGTGCGGGGCAAACCTCCAAAGCTTTTGTTCACTCTGCCCTTCCACTACTTGTCCCTGGGCACAGCTGCACTCGAGGGAAGTGCATAGAATAGTAGGTATAGTAAAGCCCCAGCTCTCTGGTCAGAGAAATAAAATGCTGAACCCCTGGAACTGGAAAGTACCAGAGAGAAGGAAGAGCTAGGGAAAGCCAGTAAAGTTGTTTATGAACTTACGGGTTCACCCTTGAGAGGCACAAGAATAGACCTGACCCTGAGTAGCATACACTAGACTCTGAGAACTAAACTACAGGACAGCTCGCTGCCCAGGTTTCAGACTGAACTTTGAGCATCAGGGTGCACAGGAAGCGGTCCGAAGACTTGGGGAACAGAACATCTCTTAGAAACACAGTCCACAGAGGACTGGCTGGAACTCGTGACCTGAATGCAATCTGGTAGGTTCTGTGCTTTTAAAATAAAAACATTCTCCATAGAAGCAGGACAAAATTTAGAGTTTTGTAACATCATCAAACTGTCCGGGACACAATTAAAAATCACGCAGCGCTTGTGAAGAATTGGGAAAATCTCAACTTGTATGGGGAAAGAACGTCAACACAAATGAAAGCTTGGACACCAAACTTATAGCAACTATTATAAAAATACCCAACATGTACAGCCAAACATACTTGAATGGAAAGATAGTCTCAGAGGAGAAATAGAAGATACAAATAAAAACCAAAAGAAAATTTTAGAATGGAAAAATAGTGTAATCAAAATAAAAATCTCATTGCACGGGCTCTATAACAGAAGGAAGGTGACAGAGGAAGCGTCAGTAAACGTCAGCAGAGCTCAATAGAAGTGATAAAATCTAATAATACGGGCAAAAACCCCGAAAACTTAATAGAACTTAACCCGTAAGAGAACACCAAAAACAATTTTGTAAAAGGAGTCCTAGAAAGAAACAAATGTGATGCACAAAATACTTGACATAACAGCAGGAAACTTGTCAAATTTGGGGAGTAAAAAAACCTGCAGATTGAAGAAGTCTTTAGGAGATCCTAAACAAGATAAGGAAAGAAATTCATTCCCAGACATGTCATCATCAAACTAAGGGAAAAAAGGAAACTAGAAGAAACTAAAGGAAAACAATTTTAAGCTGTCAGAGAAAAACAACGTATCACTAATAGGGAACATAATTTAAATAACAACAAATTTTTCCAGAAAGAAAAAGAAGCATTTGAAAGAACACTTTTAAAGAACATCAACCCGTAATCCTATATCCAGAGAAAATACACTTCAGAAACAAAGGCATTCTCATATGAAGGAAAACTAAGACTATTGTCACAGTTTTATTGCTAAAGGAATTTCTTCAGACCCTGGGGCAATGATGCCAGGGACTTGGAACATCAAAAATGAAGGGAGAGCAAAAGAAATGGTATAGACCTGGGAAGTTATAATAGACTATTCTCTTACATTCTTTAAAGCATGTTTATTGGTTGAAACAAAAATTATAATGCTGTCTAGTGGGATTTTCAATATCTGCTAATATAAGCAGTATAACAAAACATGAGAATGAATGCACTTATGTAGTGTTAATAGATCACTTAAAGTGGTAAATACTGATCCTGCATAGACTGTGAAAAGTTCTGTATATTTTAATCCTTAAAACAACCACTTAAAAATTAGACAAAGAGAAAATTACACCAAAAAGGTAATTCATAGATTAAAATAGAAAATGACTGAATAACCTAAAAGAAAGCAGGAAAAGAGAAAACATAGAAATTAGAAATAGGCAAATAGAAAATGATACAGTGGTGCTAAGCCTATATCTAAAAACACCAAAACACCAGTAATCACATTAAATATAGCTGGATTAAATACAATGATTAAAAGACAGGTTGTAGAAAAGATTTTTAAAAAATGCCTCAATGATCAGATATGACATAGGAAGACTAAAGGCAAAAGATAGAAAAATATGCCACCAGTCAAAAGATACGTTACTAACCAAAAGAAAGCGGGAGTGTTTCGACAATATTAACTATTAGAAAAACATAGATTAAGCATAGAGGATGTAACTGCATACCTTGAATGGCAAAATGGAATAGTAAAAATAAAAAGTGCTGAGCGTATGAAGGGCCAGTGAGAACGCAGAACAACTGAACGTCCCGGCCATGGCAGTGGAAACTGCAGGCCACTTGAGAGCTTCTTATGAAGCTAGACACGTGCTTAGCTCTCAGTCCAGCAACCCCTTTCTGTTCACGCAAGACCCTGCCCATGCACTATCCCAGTGTCCTCCACTGGACGAACAGGTGAGTCCGTTGTGACGCAGCCCTACAGTAGACTACTACTCAATTTAGCAATAAAAAGGGGTGGGGGGACTACTGACTCTCACAACTTGGATCAATCGCGAAGGTGTGATGTTGAGTGAAAAGAGCTAATCTCAAAAATCCTACCTGCTGTATCATTCCATGCACATAAAATTCCTGAAAAAATAGAACTATAGACAGACAAATCGATGACTTGATTTCCCAGAGAGGGCAGTAAAGATGTCATTTCCTACACCCTCGTTCACCAGATCCCAGGTGGAAAACCCGTTCAATGCTATATGCTGTACAGAAGCTGGGTCTTTTGGGGCTTATCCTTTTATGTCCTGAGGCTACCAGGGTGTGCTGGCATCTATTAGGCACTCAGTTATCTGGCAAGCAAAAAAAGAATGAATGAACAAACTATGGACTGACTTAAACATGTGACAATGAGAGACTGTAAAGACTGAACACAAGGGACATATTTTAGAAAGTCAAATCAGAGAGGTCCTTAATTGTGAGATCCACCCTTTATGCAGCAATCGGGAAAACCCTGCCGGTGGGCCAGGACAGTCTTGAGTGGCACAGAGAAACATCATGTCCTATTCCTCCGAAATGAATCTTCAGCTCAGAAACTTGGCAATGAAACGAGCCTTTGGTGGTAGAAGGTCACACAACGTGCCCTGCTTTGGGCGTATCTTCCTTTCTGAGCTCTCCAAGGCACTTGGTTTTCCTTTGCAAGAAAACTGGACTTAGGATCCTTTCTCTGTGACAAATCCTCTTCACCAGTGTCACTCACACCCTACCATTGGCTTCTGTGCTTTTCTGTACAAAATAACTTGTCATTTTGCTGTTGAATCATAGTGAACTTTTAAAGAGGACATTTCTAAATGGCACGTAAGTTCACATGTGAAGCTAACAGATGCGCCCACCTTAACTAAAGCGGGGGCCAGAGGAACAGTTTGAACGAGGGCAGGGTCAGCAAAGGCAGCGGTGGCAGTGTCCTGGCCGATGGCTTCAGAGAGCGTTGTTGACCATGGTGCACCTCAGTTCCAGAGAGGTCAAATGTGAACAACTGTGTGTCGAAGCATCAGTAGAAAAACAATAATTCTGACTGGAGAGAGTTCCTCACTAAGCAGTGTTTCTTGAATGACGCTCCTCGGTGGGGAGTGTTCTGGGGCTACGACGGGACACACAGAAGGGAGAGCGCGCAACCAAGGAGTAGCGGGAAACTGGTCAGTCTTCTAAGTGCAGCGAACGAAATGCGCATCGAAGCCTTGTGGTGGGGCCAGTGCAGGGTGTACGTGCCGTAGTAACGAACCCTGTCAAATCTTGCTGGCTCCCAACTAAATCTGCACTTGGCTTTTGTTCTCGGAGGCTCATCGGTGGCCTGCAGCATGATTCCTCTTCTCAGGAGCTGCTCATGAAGGGGTTGCAGAGGTGTGGGCGTTTCCTGAAAAAGGACAGTCGCAGGCACATCCACCGAGTCGGCCCCCCGCCGGGGTCCTTAGCTCTTGCCATGTCCTTGTCCAATGACGTATGCTGCTAAACCACAACTGTGACTTTTATTCATTCCCTTCCATCGCTCCTATTTTCATAACAAGTGGTTAGTTTGTTAGCTATGACGCAAAAGGTATAATTACTAATGCAGCCAGTCGCTCATTAACAGCTCCGGAAAATGTGGGGGGGCCCCAGGGCCCATCACGGTATCTACTGGGGAGGGGAAGACTTGTCCTTGATGGCTGGAGGAAGGTAAGGTGGTGACACGCGAGCTTGTCCCCCAAAGACTCCAGAAGTTGAGGGAAGATGGGGGGAAGGGGGTGCTGAAACAGGGCAGCAGGGAGGGAGGGCTGATTTTAAAAAGTAATAACGTTGGCTGAACAAGAGGGAACCAAAGTGTAACTTTCTGCTTTGTAATTGAAAGACGCGCTGACTCTGGATGCAGATATTTTTTCTCTTTAAAACAATGAAAGCCACGCAGGGCGTCCCTGCTTGGCGAGGCCCTGTTCTGTGCGCGTGCGAACGCGGTGGTGGCTGTTGGCTTTCACAGGCCCCACAGCCGCCTGCCGGTGCCGGCGCGAGCCGCCCTGTGCCTCACCCGCTGTGACACTGCGGAGCGGGCGTCTCTCCCTCCGCCGTGTTTCAGGCGCTCGTAGTTCTTTCTGTCGTGACTAATTGCACCGAATGCCACGGCGGGTCTCAGAAGTATTACGGTCTGCACGAAGCGATCGTCTCTTCGCTTCTACTTACTATCATTTTTTTAAAGATGGAAGTTGTATATGCAATGGGCATTACTCCCTTAGTCACTTCCAAAACTTTAATGCAAGGAAATGCATACACCTACACACACACACACACAGATGGATTGTGTATGTGTGTTTGGAGCAGCAGCGCCAGACACCAAAAAGCCTTAAAGTGAAGTGACATTGAGAATCAACACTAAGTCAGGTAGGCTTTATGGGCTGATGTTATTTGAAAGCCGAATAGCTGATGTCAAAAATAGGTTTCTCTTTCTTTCCAAAGTGTGGCAAAAATAACCACATGCCTTTCCTGGACTGCCGACTCCCACCCCCAGACAGCGTTGTTGTCTAGACACCAGTAAGCCCTCGGAGGGAAACACTAGCGAGGCGGGTCATTGCTCGGGGACTTGGGACACTGCAGATTCTTGGCCCACCCTGCTTGTTCTAGAGTGGGCAAGTAGGCAGGAGCTGGACCAGAAGCAAGACGCTGCTTCCTGGGCTGGCTTTGGGTCCCCCGCGCCGAGGTGTGGGGTGCGGGGTGCGGGCAGGTGCGGTGCGGCCTGCTCACCTCCTCCCGGCTCCCCAGGACAGGTGCGGGCGGCCTCCTGGCGTGGGTTGCTGTGAAGACGGCAGATCCTTCCCCCTCTGTGTTGGCCTCGCTGCTCGCTGGAGGAAGACCAGGGAGGGCTCCCTGGGCCAGCACGGCCTCGGAGGGGCTCGGAATAGTAGGGCTGCTTGTGGCGGGAGAACAATCACTCCATTGTCCGAGTTTTTTTTTTTCCACTTTTCATCCAAACGGGGGTTGCACCGCATGGGAGATGCTGGGCTGCGCAGCCGCTGCTGGTGGCAACGCTTCCTCTGTTCGCTTTCGGCCGCTTCTTGCCTTGGAAAATTCCAGCGTTGGACACTGGGATTATATGTCACCATTGCTGAAATCACAGACAGTCCACTTAATTTGCTGCGAGCATGAGAGATGGCCAGAGAGGAGGGAGCTGCCTTGCATTCCTGGGCATAAAGAGAGGATTGAAAAAGGTCAGCTGGCCGAAGAGCCAGCGGGACACCCACCCCCAGGGGGGTCACGAAAATCTTCCAGGGTTTTCTGTCCTTAGGAGCAAAAATGACGCCTGTTTAAACGTTAAAAAAATTAAAATGTATTTAAGACTGGCAATGATAACTGAGCTAGGTGGAGTCTTTGGGGGCTCATTATTTTAGTTTCTGCACTTTTGCATGTTTCTGAAATGGTCACAAAGGAAATATGTAAATGCTTCAGTCTTTCAGCTCAGAAGGATCCCGGAGCCCCTGAGTGGTGTCAGAGCGCATGCGCAGCGCAGGGTGGGGGTAGGGGGCTTGCACCCCGCTGCTGGGTGAGCCTCCTGCACCAGTTCAGCTGCGCGAGGCCCGGGGCCTCCCGTGTCCGACAGTTTCAAATGGCCTTTATGTCTCTGCCATATGTTCTCTGGCCCGTATCCTGAATGGGTCATTTGTTAAAGACCCGAAGCGTCAGCGACACAGATGCTGAACTTCATGTTAATATTTCAGTAAATTGCTTGATGATAATCTTCACTTTATCTGAAGATGATCTTTTTCCCATCAAAATCTGTCTCTGGGAAGATACTGCCGACCTCAGCAACCTAGTGTCACCACAACAAAAACCCTTCGTGACAATTTTGTCTCACTTGAGTGTGCATTAATGAAGGACAAATAGCTCCTGGATTTTTAAAGCCCAGGATGTAAGAACTTCAGACAGAGCCCTCAAAAGTGATCTGCAGTGCCCTGCTCCTGATTAATTTCAACTTCGATTTTAATGTAAGCACCAAAGAGTTAACAAAAATAAAGCCTTTCTCCCTGGTGGTCTTGAAATGGTTATGAAATTTACTCTTCAGTCCCTATTTCTTATATTACTGGGGCACAGAAGAAGTAGAAGTTTCTAGAGAAAGTTTGCATAGGCATATTCTAATGGGTCTTCGAAATGCACTCTTGAAATTCTGTTAACCCTCACATTTGATAAAATCTTTCAATATATTGGATATTAAAGTTAATACTAACAAGAGATTGATAACATGTGGGTAAAACAAGAATAAATCCAGAATGCCTTTTATTTCCAGTGTTAGTTCTTTCTTTCCCTTCTTCCCTGCTTCACGTCCTCCTGTCCTTGACTCTGTCAGTCCCAAATCACCTTCCTTCACCAAAGCCTGTGTGTCTCAGGCTCTGCTTTCTGGGGGCTCCTGGCACCAGCTTAACACTCTAGGTTGAAAGTGCGGGGGAACTGCCGAGGGCTTGGTTAGCTCACGTGGCCATGTGAAGGGGCTTCAAAGGGAAATTTGGGGCCCAGGAACTCACAAGATGGGGCTTCGACGCTGGGTTCTCAGGCAGTGCTAATGGGTTTAATCTGAATCTTCTGTGAATGTCAGCGTGAGACGGTCCCAAGTCTTGCCCCCCGCCGAACACCTGTGATGAGAAGCAGAAGACACACCCGCACGAGGCTCCACCAGCACTTGGGGTCTTCTGCGTGCCCTTAGAGCTAAAACTGCAAGGGTGCTGGTGACGCCAAGGAGACTGGACTGTAGGGCAGGACTGTGGGGGGAGGTCAAGGTGGAGGAGAACCAGGGACGGGCCCTCCTCGGTCACCCTCCGGGGGGGTGACCTCTGCCTCAGCCAGGCCAGTTGCTGGCCAGCGTAGCTCAGAGCGTGACCTCAGGACAAGACCATCTTCTCCTGCAGGCAAGTCTTCTCCGAGGGAGCGCGGAAGTGCCAATTCTCGAGCCCACCCCCAGGTCTCCGGCAGCCTGTTCTGACAAGTCTGATGGGAGGTTTTGATCAAGTTTGAGACCGGCTGCTCTGGGCCTCGGCCTTCTCACCTGGCCTGCAGGCTTCCGGGGCCTCCGGCTTTCTCCCTCCTGCCCGAGAAAGGGCCCTGGAAACCGAGGATGACTTGATTAGCGGGGAGGTGGGGAAGGGGCAGAGCGCCCAGGCGGCTACCCGCTCACAAACAGATTATGTTCTGGCCTCGGAAGTCAGCTGTTTGGAACGTGAGCTGTTTTCCTAGGCACGGAGCACAGGTTCCCACGCCAGCACACAGGCACATTTAATCCGAATGCAGCTGAAATACTGCTGTGTCACGGGACGGCAGGCCGCCCCGGGCTCTGGCAGCATCAGGGCCGGTCAGAGCAGAGAGCTCTGGGTGGAACAGAGGCCGTTTCACTTCTTCTCTGAGTGATGGTCCAAGGAGCACGGGCTTTGATGCAAACGGGGATTCGTGGAGCTTGTGAGCAGTTGTGGTTTCTCCGTGGACATCTCGAGCCTAATTCCTCGGTTTCGTGGTTCTCGAGTGTGGTTCTGGACCATCTCCTTCTTTTTTTCTGAAGGCAGATGGAGGGAGAGGGGAAAGGATCCTGAGACCCCCGGGCGAGAGCCGCAAAGGAGAGTGGCGGCGTGGCACTCAGCGAGTGTCCGGTTGGTCTGTTCATTGACGTGCACCTCGGCAGCCACAGAGTGGACTTGGGTCGTGGGCAGCGAGAGGCCGAGCAGCCAACAGCGAAGAAAGCTCCGTTTAGGGTGCTGCCCCGGAGACCCTGCCGTGCTGACCCTGGGGCGGCCGCCTGGGTCACTCCCTCCGAAGAGACAATCCAGCGGGTCACTCCCTACGAAGAGACAATCCACGGAAGGCGCTCAGCAGCCGGCAGAGCCCTCACCCTGGAGCACACTGAGTAGGCAAGCCTGCTTAGCCCAAAACCCTGACTTGGGGGAAATGGAAGGAATGGAGGGCAAGCTCGTGCTGAGAGGTGCCTTCTCCCTGAGCAAGGGGCTGGGGCTGTTCACAGGAAGCGCTGGCTGTCACAGCCCGGGGTTCCGTGGGTCATGCACGCGTGACTCCTTTTTTGCACCGGCACCTTTGCACACTCCCCTTTCGCACACGCCGCCTCATGGCCGTCTCGCGATGGCTGGTTTGGCCCGCAGCTCCTGCCTCGGGTCCTGTAAGCAAGCAGAGCGGAGGGGCCTGGGCTCGAGAAGGGGCCCGCTCCTGGCGGGTGATGCAGTTCTCCCAGTGCCTTGTGCACAGCCAGGCCCCTCACTCCGATAAGATGACGCTGGACCAACCCAGTGCCCCGTTCCCTCCTAGGCATGGGAGCTAGGGGTACCCAGAGCACGATGCCGGCGAGTTAGGGTTCCTGTTGGTGGCTAAAGGACCTTCTTTCGGGGGTCCTCTATACATTCACTGGCGCTTCTGCACCACACCAATTATCATCGCTGACAGTTGAGTGGCTGGTTTGGGGGCAATGTGGCAGCCCTAATGAAATTAATTAATTGAATAATATTGCCTGACAAATGGCTGTGTACATTTTGAGCCTTAATTACTGATGTCATTTATCTCTCTATTTGCACCCCAACAATAAGTAACTCATTTCTCATTAACATTGGGTCATCTTCCAAAAGGAAGAAAACAGGCCAAAATATCAGGAAGGGGAAAAAATAGTGATGTCTTTGTTCCCTGCCTCATTATCCTGATAAATCATAACAGGCTCTGTTAATTAGGTGGGCAGCCTTAACGGGATGATTCCTGTCCAACAATTACCTCAGAAAGAAGCACCACTGGGAACATTTCCTGCCCTTGGGAGGAGATGAAAGGAAGCCTGTAGCACAAAGAGGAATCCTTTCCCCAGCCGTGCTGGGGAGCGGAGTTGTCAAGGCGAATTTCTAACAGAAGGCCCGGAGCAGCCTCAGGGCCGGGCCTGTGCTTCCAGGTGCTGGTGGGTGCCCACCACCATCCTCATCTGAGGCTTAGGGAACAGTCCTCATGCCCCCAGCTCCCCAGGGAGAGCAGAGCCTAATTAAACAGGGGAACAGGTGTAAGAGGGCCTGATCTGATCTGGCTAAATTAATTGCCGAGATTGGGCTTGCACTGGGTATTAGAAGCAGCGAATTAGCTACAGCTGGAATATGGCTAATCCCCGGTCTCGCTGTGATTGTGTATAAAACAGACTGGACTCGCTGGAAATACAAACAAAAAGGGACGTGAGTGAAGAAGCAAGGCCTCCTGCCTCCTGCACCGTGAGCCCCGCCACGCGGGGTGGCCGCACAGGCAGCCCTGGCTCTGCCCATGGTGAACGGTGGCCCCGCTCGTTCTCCAGAAATGTGCTTGGACGATACATTAAATGATGATGGCATTGTAACATTCCACTGGAGGAACGTTGGTTTCCAACACTGGATTTGATTTGGATGTGTGTTCCCCCCCACACCCACCTCCAAGGAACCCACGGTACTCACCACAGTCCACTGGGGCCCTCCACACATTGCTCTCCACCCTCCCCCTCCCTCTGGTATCCTTAATTATGAGACAGATCTCTAGGGTTTGTCATTGGTTTGGTTTAACTGACCATTTCTTTTGTTTCTCTATATTCCACATATTAGTGGCCCACCCATTGGGCTTTCTCCTTGTGACTTACTGTGCTTAGCATCATCCCCTCCAGTTCCATCCATGTTGTCACAAATGGCAAGAGGTCATCATTTTTGATCACCGAGTAGTATTCCATTGTGTGTACGTCCTACCTTGAGAGCTACGCCTCTGTCCTCGGTCACCTGGGTGGTTTCCATCACCTGGCTGCAGTGAAACCACTGCCAGGAACAAGGAGCACAGATGTGAGGACTGTTTCAGTGTCAGTCTTAAGCTTCTTTTTTATTTACCAGGAGAGTGGGGTTGTACCATGTTCCCCAAAAGACATAGAAGTCTGAACCCCAGGGCCTTTGAAGGTGACTTGACTTGGAAAGGAAGGTCTTTGCAGGTGGTCAGGTTGAGATGAGGTCTTCGGTGACCCCTCATCCAGCACAACTGGTGTCATTCTAAGAAGGAACGTGGACACTTTCCCAGAGGGAGGACGCCATGTGGTGGGAAGGCCACGACTGGCCATATGTCTATAAGCATCATCACGCCTAAGTCACCACCCGGTCACCAGAGGCGGGGCAAGAGCCCGGGACAGCCTCCCACAGCCCTTGCGAGGAACCCACCTAATGGATACTTGATCTGGGACTTCTGGCCTTCAGGACCAGCAGATGCTGTTGTGCCCAGACATTCATTCTGTGGTTTCTGTCACAAGGCCCTAATGAGCTGGTCTGAGTGGGTGCCGGTTTCAGTGTCTGAAAATGCCGTCACTGTTCCTTCTCGTACAGCTCACAGAAGTGTGATGTCTCGGGGGCAGCGGCTGGCTGCAGGGCCCAGGGAGGAGGCAACGTGGTTCCTGACTTCAGGAGCCAGCACCTGCTGAAAAGGAGGCAGTGAGCTGGTCGTGTACTTGCATAGTTAGATATGAAATGTATCGTGTGCACGGGCCAGAGGTGGGGAGCACCTCCCTGGGGGAAGCACCCCGAGAGGGTCTGGAAAGCAAAGTCTCCCCAAGAAGGGACCATCTCAACTGACCTGATAATCAAAGGCTCCGTGGATTGAAAAAAGACGGTGGATGAAGGGTGCGTGTGTGCAGAGAAGGCAAGAGGGCGTGGAGTGTACCCCACATGCCCAGAGAAAACCAACACCAGCTGGACAGCGACTGGGGGAGGGGACTCAGTGGCTTCTGCCATCCCCTCACCTATCAAGCATTAGATGCACACGTACCATGTACCAAATCCTGGGCAGGGCTGGGGGAGCCAGTGGTGGAGACTGGGGTGCAACGGCCCAGGACGGTGAGAGAGGCAGGGGCAGCGAGAGAACAAAGCAGCATTTCTGTAGAAGGCAGAGCTGTGGGGCGGCCCCCTCAGAAGGAACCCTTGAAGAACAGCCACAAACTGTGGCCCCAGGGAGCAGGCTGGGAGCAAGTGCAAATGTTAATCCCTGATTCAAGAGCAAGCCCCGTGGCCCCTGCTTTCTCTGGCCCACAGCTTTCGTGTGACTGGACTCGGAGAGGTCACTTGTCACGTGGAAAGCACTAATGCTTCCTAATGTGATTCTGTTTCCGCTGCTGACCTCAAACAAAAGCGATCAGGTTTTCCAACAGAACAAGGTTCGTTTGGAAACAAATAACAGAAAAGGCAAACTGCAGCATGTGTTCTCAGAGACACACGTGCACGTAGGCAACTTCAAGGCTGACACCCCTTAGATAACATCTCGGGACCCTCCCCCAACTCACTTCTGTAGGAAGGAGTCAGCCTCACCATCCATGGGAGAAGCAAGGCATGCTGGTCCTGGGACTTGCTGACTTGGTGTGCACGGGTTCCTTTTCTGGCCTCTGGACTCAGCTTCGTGGGTCCTGAATGCTAATATTCACACCCTGGTGCAGAATTTGGGTTGCCCTTGTGTAGGTTTTGTGGCAGGGCATTTCAGAACATTCCTCAGAAAACTTTGTGATTACTGGTGGGAATGCAAACTGGTCCAACCACTATGGAAAGCAGTGTGGCGGTTTCTCAAACTACTAAAAATGGAACTCCCATATGATCCAGCAACCTGACTCTGAGGAATATACCCGAAGAACACAAAAACACTGATCAAAAAATACCTGCACCACTACGCTTATTGCAGCACTGTTTACAATAGGTAAGACCTGGAGACAACCTAAATGCCCAAAAATAGATGACTGGATCAAGAAGATGTACATATACAAGATGGAGTACCACTCAGCAATCAAAAAGATAAACTAGAGTCATTTGTAGAAACATGGATGGAGCTAGAAGGGATGATGCTCGGTGAAATAAGTCAGAAGGCAAAAGAAAAATACCAGATGGTTTCACTCCTAGGAGGAATATAGGGAACCGAATAAGCGACCAAGGAAAAGAATAATAACAATGAAAAAAACACAAGAAAAACAAAAAGACAAGGACAAGCCAGAAACACTGTGGGGATGAGGAGGGAGTGGGTTGAGGGCAGAAAAAGCACAAGGGACTGAGGTGACTGTGCACTGGTGAAATGGTGGTGGGTGGTGGGGACCACAATTGATGTCAAATATATATAAATAAAGGAAAAAAAGAAAAAACTTCGTGATCACCTCTTGCCCCGAGACCATGTTCCCACAAACTTGTGCCAGGGTTTCCCCATCTGCCATGGACGCCATCTTGAGTTCAGGGCCTTTGTCCCTTTCACCTGGAGCTGGAGGAAGTAACGCAGCCTAAGGACTCAGTCTCTGCTGGTCATGTATTTTTGAACTCTGTCTTTGGCCATTCGTAGGTGCAGGCTGCTTGGAGGGGCCATTTTCAAGATGGATTTCTCAACTGGCTATTAAAGTTACCGTCTTCTCTTGTTGATTTCAATGATCTGTTGCTGTAAAAGTTTTAGTAAGGCGAAACTGGGCCCTGATTTTGTAGACATGGCATTTATTATGTAAGAATTCAGGTCTGCATTTCAAAATGAAAAATAACAATAATAATTAGTTTCTCTAGGCTTCTTGTGTCCAAATCAGTCTTGCAAAACTACCTTTGGATGCGCTTTAAGTGTCAGCGAATCAGAAACATGTGGATTTAATTTCCTTTGAAATACACCAGGGGGATGGGGGGTAGTGGACTTGGCAGTTAGCATCCTACGGCTTGCCAAGCCCCACATATCTCACACCCTGTGAGAGCTGGTTTTTCTGGCCCCCAGCAGCCTCATCTGGCCGGGCCAGCCCATGCACTTCTTGCTGTACCACTGAGGTTTTCTCTAATCGTTAGGCCATTCTCTTGGTCCACTTTAGTGGCCACAGGATGCTGTTAATACCACCCACATGCTTAGCAGGGCTTTGGAAGAGGGACCAATACTGCAACGAGGCGTCCCGTTGGCTCCGCTCATATCTGGACAAACAGATGCTCTCTGCAGCCATTACCATGCTTTTTTAAAACCCAAAGCAACTGTGAGGAAGGTTTTCCAACTTGATTTATCTGTGGAAAAATATTTTGTGTTTATGGTGGGTAATGGTATTAGGTCCAAATGTATTCGGACTCATATCGTCCAACACTCAAGCCTATAATGCAAAACGCATCCCTGCCCTGCCAAGACAGCACCCTCTGGCAGGTTCCAGGCTAAATATGGGCAACCAAGCCTCCTGGGAAAAGACTTCCCTGATAGGAGTGAAGCACATGGACTAGTAGTTCTGGTGTTCCCCCCCGTCCCCCCAAACCCCAGGGCCTGGTCTACTAATTTCACAGTGAGAATGTGCTGACGGTCCCGTGTCACCTTCGGGTCTGTTACTTTTTCCTCTCTTGCTATATGCTTCTCTTTTCCTCCCACAATGTTTATGTCCAACAGTTTCTTTTGCCTAAAATAATAATGTATGTTAAATGCAAAGGGAAAGCTGAATCTTTAAAAAGTAGTTCTTGAACCCCAAACACATAACACATGGTGGCTGCTACGTGGTGGCATCTCCGTGCACTCACCTCTTGTCACCCTCATCTTACCAAAGAGGAATAATGTGCAAATCACAACCTGCGAGTGAGGGAGGTGCACGGAAACTTGCGCGGTTCTCTTCAGTTCTCGATGCTGCTTCATGATCCAGAGTGACGGGTCACTGAATTCGTCAAGTTGGCTGAGCCATGGGGACACCGAGATTTTGTCAAACATGTTTCTGTGAGGGTGTTTTGGGATGAAAGTAACATCTAAATCAGTAGAGAGCAGAGCAGATTGCTCTCCCCAATGCGGGTGGGCCTCATCCAATCAGTTGAAGGCCTACAAGAATAAAAAGAATGCAGTCTCCCAGAGTTTGAGCTGGGGCAGTGGCTTTTTTCTGGTTTTGGACTTGAACCAATATGTCAACTCTCCCTAGATCTCCAGTCTGCAGACCTTCTGGCTGGAATTTCAGCACTGGTTCTCAGCAAAGTTTCTGAGGCCTTGGGACTTGGACTAGAATGATATCACAGACTCCCCCAGGTCTCTAGCTTGCCAACTTAGCCTGCATAGGTGTGTGTGTATGTATGTATGTGTATTCTTGTCCCTAGCTTGCCAACTTAGCCTGAGTGTGTGCGTGTGTGTGTGTGTGTGTGTGTGTATTCTTCCTAATGAGTGTTTCTCTGGAAAACCCTAATGCATCATTTCCCATATGTTCTACCAGGCAACCCTGGAGGTACTTGAGTCCTCACTACCAGACGAGCGAAAACAAGAACCAGAAAATGCACAAGTACATGCACGTGCACATAAGAACACCACACTTCAGAATTAAGATCAGATCCAGTTCCACTCATTCTTTTTTCAGTGCTTCTCCCCGAAGGCACAACAGAGCAGCCACAGGTGGCGACGCTAGGGTAACCAAAGAATCATTCCCCTTTAGACCCAAGATAGCAAGTCCCCTTTTACATAGAAAAACCTTCCTGTGAGAATCACTTTGCAGAGGAACCACTGCTCTCATTGGTTCTTCAGATTCCATATTGTGAGTTCCAGCTACATAAAATGCAGCAAGGGAGGAATAGAACTGTGAAAGTCCACCTAGAGAGACTGAGAACAGGGAAGGGACCTTGAGAGTAAAACTGCCCTATGGAGAGCTGGTGTTGAACCAGACAAAGACTTCCAGCCAGTGTAATTTCTGTGTAAGTGAGGGCAAAATTCTCCTTGTCTTTCTTGGTGGAGGTGAACTCCATCCAGTGCGCGAAGACTACTGAGCCTTATTCTAGTCCTCTGTCCCCTTGACGCGCCTTCACTTTTGAGACTTCTTGTTTTATGCGGCTACCTCCACCTCAGGCTTAAGAAGAGCTAGTCTCCCCCCACCCCCAAGCCCTCTTGCCTTTACAGAGCTCACCCGAGCAATTCGGGCGAGAGCTGGGCTGTTCCAGTGAACACGCGCCCTACCGTCTGCTGAGGGTGAAGGGATGCTCGCGGGCCAATGCTTGTGTATCCTGAACAGCCCTCTCCCAGCGGCTACCCAGTGGATTGTGCGGAGAGGTATTTTATTCTGGGCTTCATCAGTCACCAGACCCCACATGGTCCCCCTGCCCTCTGGTGTCCTCTCACATCCAGCCCAAATATTGCTGTGTTGAAACACTGCCCCCCCGAAAAAAAAGATGGATGGAGAAGTATGTTTGCATTTCGTTAATTTTTTCCGAGAAATGCACCACCCCCCACCCCCACCTGAGAGCACGTACCTATCTCTGGTCCTGCAGGAACCGAGAAGCCCGTGGCAGAAAAAGATGGTTAGGCAGTACAAACGTGAAATGTTTTGGGGAAGGCCGCTCCCTACGCTGACAGAGAGAGCAAAGCCATCTGCAGAGAACGGAAGGCTGTGAAGCAGCTCTGCCCAAATCTGCTGCCTGGGGACCCACCAGCTTTGCAACCCACTGGTGACCAAGGGGCTGGATAAGGAGTATTTAAACAGTGGACACCCAGCGGGCTCTCCACAGCGCATTCTTCAGCGTGAAAGAGATTAAACTCCTGGGCCTGCCTTCCTCTGAGCATAGAAACACCTACCTGTCTAGGTCTAAACAACTTAGGACCAGAAGCCCCTGCCAAGAATGATTACACTTTTAAAAAATATTTATTTATGCACACAAGAACTGGGGTACAGGTCACAGGTATGGGCGGTGAAAGAATTCACCAGAGACAGAGCAGGGAGCAGAACAGGCAGACCTACTGAAACACACTGCTGAGGGGAGCAGCGGGGAGACAGGAGAAGTCTGCTGCGCCATGCGGATCCCCTCCCTGACTGGGGATCGAACTCATGCTGCTGCTGCCTTCTCAGTGCTATGCTTTAACCCCTTGTGCCACCAGGGAGGCCCCAATAATTACATTTTTAACATCGGTGACTCCTGTTCCTACCTATGTCAATTAAATTCAAACTTGTATTTAATGCACCAGCTCTCGTACATTCCAGTCTGTCAGAGGGCCTCCCGGCTTCAAATCCTCGCTTTGATGATCTGATAAATTCTATGTCTGACACAGCAAGGGCTGGGGCTGCAGCTTTGGGCTGGCAGGTGGGGTCTGGCACCTGCAAGCAGGAAGCTGTGCTCTTCATTCAGGACATGCAGCCAGGTCTCACCTGGGACAGCGCGTTCAGGGGCAGGCCTCTTGCACTGGGGTGGCAGCCCACGAAATCCTTCTCCCCTTGGACTGAAGCTTCCATCTTGCCCCACTTCCAATATGATTTCCAGAGGCCTGTTTTGGGGCCTGGCCTGGTACATGAGTTGCTGAAAGGCAGCAAGAAAGAAAAGAGCATTTCTCATTTAAAGAATAAGCCTCACATTTATAAGTTCTGTCTCGATCCAGAACCTCCTGACTTGCGGGCTTCTGGCTGATGGATGGTGGGTAGTTTTTCCTACGTTGGGAAGCACTGCATTTTCCCCTGTTGGTTGAGGAAGCTCTCATGGGCGGGCGAGAACGAGAAGTCCACTTTTCTCAGCTGTTTCCACCAGACCCACATACAGGCTTGTTTTCAGAATGGCTCTGACGTGCTAGACCACATATGCCGAGTTGAGGAGGAAGACGGAGCTGATGGGGCATTTGTTTGGAAGAACCCAAGCGCTGACCTTGAGACGGGAGTCGTGGGACATGGCAGGTCAGCCCTGCCTGCTTGCAGAGGGGCAATCAGGGCGCCTGTTCCAGCTTTGGTAGCCACGACCCTCCCCTGCAGGAAGCTACTGGAGGCCTCTCCTGATGTGCCTGATGGTCCTGACCCTGCCTGGCCACGCTCCGTCCCCGCAGACTCAGCGACCGGCCAGTCCTCCGCTGTTGGACCGGCACCGAGTGCCTGCACCCGAGGGGGTAAACCGATGGCTCTGCCTGGTTCCCTGCTGGAATATTTCCAACCTGCAAAGGGGTCTGGCTGCATACTAGGGAACCTTTGAAAATATTGATTCAAATTGAAATGTCCTAAAAAATATACAGAGGCCTAGTCCTGCCCGATCAATGAAACAATCACCTGGGAATATGACCAGGCGTTTAAAAAAAAAAATCTCAGTGTAGTTCCCTCTACCCACGCATTGGCAGATGGCAAGGGTTCCTCTTTTTTTTTTTTATTATTTTTTAAATACATAGTTGAGTAGTATTCCATCGTGTGTGCATACCGCTCTTCTTTATCCACTTGGAGGGGATTAAGCAGAGCAAAATAAGCCAGAAGGAGAAAGACAAATAACAGGTGCCACTCATATGTGGAAAATAAAGAAACAAAACAAAGGACCAGATGAGACTCAACCAAAACAAGCCCGGGCATGTGACTGCAGAATGATGTTACCAGAGTGGGGAGCAAAGGGCACGGAGGACCCAGTGGGCCCTGGTGGAAGATTACGGCGGGTTTGCTGGTGGGCGTGGCTGGGAACCTGCAGCTGAAGAGGTGTGGAGGTTCTCAATCACACGCAGCACAATGCTGCCGCAATGCAAAACTGCAATTAAAAAGCAACAACAAGGAAATCTCCCGTAGAAAATTGTTGGTGCTTCCAACAATACAGCAGGTTGAGAACCTCTGAACGAGAAAAGGAGCGCCGTCGCTGGGCTGTGTGTGCAGGGGTTTCTGCGTCTGGCTGTGCAGCTGGTGCTGGGAGGTTTGCAGAGTGGGCGAAGGACGCTGTGCTGCTCTGGGGTCCCCGGAGGTGGGGCTGCCGCTTTGGGCCCCGTTTGTTGTTAGGGGATGGTGGGGGCCAGCCCACTGGCTGGTGGCACAGTCTCAGCCTCTCCTCGGGGCTGGAGGGCGGCCTCGCTGCTCGCTGCTCGCCCCGCTGGGCTGCGGGATGGAGCCCAAGTCCCGTGACCGCAACTTCTAATCCGTGGAAATTTTCTCACCCGTATTCTGGTTTCCGTTGGCGAAAAGGTACTTAAGTTATAGCCATGGTGTTAACAGCCATTTCATGTAATGATCCTGGGGGACTTTGTAAGCCTATAAATGTCACACCCGTCCTCTACCAAACAAAAGAAGTCCTAATTGTTTGTAAGCCGCGCCAGCCAATGATGACAAAAAGTCTCCATGGCTGCGAGTGCTCCACTAAGTCAGGGCAGCGAGACTGGACGAGGCAGCTTCAACCACCCAGCCTTTCCCCAGCCTTCCCGATGCCTTTCCCAGCCCCTCTCTAGCATGGCACTGAGCTCTCCAGACCCCGTGGCTGGTTCAGGCGTCACAGGGGGGCAGGAATCTGGGGTGGTGCCTGGGGACCCAGCTCTCCACATCCGCTGGCCCCCGAGGTCTTGTGCCTCCCTACACCCCACAGCTCCCCCTCACACCGCCTGCCGGGCTCCTTCCCTCCGGGTTTTCTCCCTTCTCATTTTCCAGGCCTTGACATAGTCTCATCCAAGGACTTAGCTTTACAAAACTGGGACGCCTCTTTGCAGCTGACCCAAATCCCCGAGGCCAGGAAGTGTGAAGCTTGGCTCACTGTTGGAAAGCCACGTGGGTGGGGACTACGGGAACCCAGACGAGTGTGTTTCGGCTGCTCGAGAAGCTGAGCCACCTCAATGTCTGTGTCTGAAACCCCAAAGACCATCGCTCAACCAGACCCAGCGGTCCTTCCGGGCCTCTCACCTGGTCTCTGCAGTGTCATTCACAGGCCCTTGCCCTGCCCGCAGGAGCTGTGCTTTGGGATGTGGCTGACTAGCAGGGAGCTGTCTCACCACTTCCTCTTGAGGCCCTGGGGGTGTGGGGGGTTCATGATGGCTCATCCATGGTGGGGGGGATGGCTCCTATTACACTAAGGGAAGCAGGATGCTGAGGTGATTAGGATGATGGTTGATATTACAGAAGCTGAGTCACTATAGAAAACCAGCAAGTGTCCCAGTTCCATTAAACCCTACACCACTCGGCTCTCCTCTGCTGAGAGGGCTGAGCCCGCCTGCCGCCCCCTGCACAGACTCACCCTCTGCACAGGCCTTCAGCCCAGCTGCGGGTGCAGCCGCTGGCTGGGGGTTCTGGCGGGGTCTCTGCTGAGGTTGACTCACGCATGAGAAGCCCGCTGGGCTTGGCGGCTCTGCCTTGAGACTGGGTGTTCTGAGGGTTCTATTGCAGGGACGTTCCACCAGCCCCCCTTTTACTGCTAGAAGACTCATCTCAGACTCCCAAGAGTGCCCCCCCTTTTCTGAGTCACCTCCATTTCTGAGTCTCTCCTTATCTGACAGCTCCTGCTTTCCTTATTTTCAGAACATCCCACTTCACAGGGGCCTCCTGTAGGGGCCAGGAAGGGGTGCAGGGCAGGTTCTGGATGGTTCTAGCAGACACGGTAAAGGAAGAGTCCTGATCCCTCGGTGGCTTTTACGCTTTTTATTGTCAGAGGTGGCCAGGTACATGGCAGGCTGGGGGGGCCAGGAGGCTGGCAGGCCCCCTGGCCCCCCGCGCATCTCACCCGCTCGGCTGCTTTGCTGTGCTGGTCTCGTTCTGCTGCTCTACGTCCCGCTGCTCTTGCTGCTGGCTGGTCCTGGCATCCTCAAGACGCGCCCCATATAAGCCCATGTCCAAACCCAGGTGCGCCCACTTGCACATGCCCACCCAGGCATGCGCAGCACCACAGGTGTCCATCATTATACCAGTGGCAGGAGGGTGGAAAAGCCCGATTAACTTTTCTCAGACCCTACACCTCCTCTCACCCTTCTTGTCATTGTCCCCTACCCCCTCCCAACCGCAGCGCTGTGTGCATATCACTCTAAGTAGCCTCAAAGCTCTGGGCCTCCCTGGTGGTGCAGGGGTTAAAGTCTCAGCGCTATCAAGCTATCACCAGCCACTTCCATCCCTTGAGGCCTCTCCTGTCTCCCCTTAACAGTGTATTTCAGTAGATCCGCCTGTTCTGCTCCCCACTCTGTCTCTAGTGAATCCTCTCACCCCCACACCTCTGGCCTGTACCCCAGTTCTTGTATGCATAAATAAAAACAAATTCCCAGAAATATATAGCCTCAAAGCTCACCCATTTTTTCCTTCAATGCTCAAAGGGGTCTCTTGTCATCTTCACCCCATTAGCCCCCCAACAGAGGACAAGCTGCCCATTGCCTTATTAGTCATATGTACCTTTCCTTAATAAGGCCAGCTAACACCTGTAGACCCTAACGTCTTGGTGAGCGCGGTCTATACCCATCACACATGTTAATTAGCTTAATTCTGAAGTAGCTCACACGGTGGGGCTTCCACTGACCTCATGGTGTAGACGACACAGAGAACTCTTGGCCAGAACCGGGGCCTCAGTGCACCAAGTGGGGTGTGTGGGGGCTGGGAGGAGGCGCTGGCAACAAGACTGTGCCATCTTGTTCCGTGCTGGGTGCTGGTTCCCTCCGGGAGTCAGTGGCAAAGGCTTTACTCCAAGCTACCATTCAGGGTTTGCAGGGTTTTCTGGTTCTCAGGTCTCTTTCGCCTGCAGGCAGATTCTGGCAGATTCTGGATCAGCAGCCCAGAGCCCCCTGTTCTCGCAGGGCTGAAGCACCTGAGTGCAGAGACCCCTGGACGCCAGGCTGTAAACCGTTGCCAAGTGAAGCAGAATATATTTTTTTTAAGATTTATTCGTTTATGCACACAAGAGCTGGGGTACAGACCAGAGCTGCAGGAGGTGAGAGGATTCACCAGAGGCACAGTGGGGAGCAAAACAGGCAGATCCACTGAAACACACTGCTGAGGGGAGCAGTGGGGAGACAGGAGAGGTCTGCTGCACCCTGTGGGTCCCTCCCTGGCCGGGGATCAAACTCGTGCTGCAGTGGCTGCGGATGCTTCACAGTGCAGTGCTCAACCCACAGCGCCATCAGGGAGGCCCCCGAAGCTGAACATTTTAAGAAGGAGAAAAAGAACACAAAAGCAGCTATGCCTCCTGGAGAATGAGGCAGAGAGAGTCAGCACACAGGGTGTCTGACTTGCTCAAGCATCTCTACACATTTAATCCTCAATCAGGTACTTTTATTCTTAATCCCATTAACATGATCTTTTTTTAGCTGAGATAAGGTTCATGGAACATAAAGTTAACCACTCGGCAGTGAACATGTCGGGTGTTTTGAGCACATTCAGAGCAGTGTCTGACTATTCAGTTCCAAAACATTTTCTCACTGCCCTCCCAAGAAAACCCCACATTCATTAGCAGTTGGTCCCGATTCCCCCTACACCTGATTCCCCCTACAACTGCGCCCCTGACACCCCCTCTGCTTCCTGCCTCTTTCCGTGGCTTGCCCCTGGTCACACATGCCGGAAGAGGGAAGCTGCAACTGGTGGCGGTGTCTTTTTTTTATTTAGCAAAGTGTCCTGGGCTCACCACATTGTGGGGATGACTCAGTACTTCCTTCCTTTATACCGGTGGAGTAATATTCCACTGTGGCTAGACTACACTTGCCCATCCAGTCCCCACCGCTGGCCTCCGGGCCACTGCACCTTGGCTGATGGTGGCTAGGGCTGTTCTGGGCACTGGTGCACAGATGTCTGTTCAGCACTGATGCAGCATATTCATTTGGACATAGACCCAGGAGTGGATCAGCTAGGTCATCTGTTAATTCTCTAACATTTAGAGTAAACTGTCTTCATCCTTTTCAAAGCAAGGACTCTGAGGCTTAATGAAATTAGGATTTGTCCAAGGTCACAAGGACCCCGGAGAGCAGGCCATTGTCATCCTAGAGACTTGACCTGGGGAAGCATCATTTATTCGGTCATCAAACGTGATGGTCAGCGCTAGTCTTTGTGGTAGATTTAACAATAATCCACAGAAAGGCACTTCCTCCTTCCAGAAACTTCCAGAGAAAGCACAGGGGAGTATTTTTAATCCTAAATCGACATGACCAGCTCACACATAACTTCCACGAAGGGGGTTCTGCTTGAGCAGTGAGTTCTGTGCCTGGCAGCACATTTCAGTGTGGGGGGCTGAGGGGGTGTGTCTCAAGATGCTTCTCCCTATTTCTCATTGGCTTTCACTGCATTTGATTGACCCTGGAAGAAAACGCCGCTCTGGTTCAGAAGCTCTGACCTGATGAGATAAAGTCCCTGTCCAGAGAGAATCTGTGGACCGCTTTGCGTGCTCAGAGGGTTAATTCTGTAGCTGGTGAGGCGAGCGCACAAAGGGTTACATGCTTCTGGGGATGGGAGGGGGCCAGGCTTCGGCTCAAACGTAGGGAGGGGGCCGGTGCGAGTGGAGGGAGGCTTCAGCAGTGCTTTCTGGAGGAATTCTACTACGAAGAGGCAAAACCTCGCGTCTCCGCTCACTTCCCCCAGCTCCCGGGGCACTTCTGCGCCGAAAGGGACGCTGGAAAGCTTCAGCTGAGCTGGGGCAGCAACCAGGCGCGGCTCCCGCCCTCCCTCCACTCCCCACTGGCCGCGCGGACTGTGTGCGTCGGAACCCTGCCCAGCCCACCAAGGAGGGCTCCCCGGCTAATTTAATCCGCGTCCCCACGCGGGGACAGACACCCCCGCTCGGCTGGGGAGACGCGATTGTGCAAGCTCGCGGTGGAAAATTCCAGGCGCCCGGCGGCTGCGGCGGCCCCTGGCGGCGCTGGGCGAGAGCTCCACATTCCGCAGCCCCGGTCTGCGCGCTAGACCCTAGCCAAGCAGACCCGCTCGGTTTCTGGGCGCTTCTGCATGAGTCACCTGCGTCTCTTGATCTCCCCACCCGTCAGCGAGCAAAGCTGGCAGCAAATCCAAGAAAAGCTGGGGAGGCTTGTGTCGTTTTGGAGCATTTCCACGTGTGTGCACATGTCTGCGTGAGCAAGCAGGACCGCCCCCTCTTCTGCATCCCCCCATGTCCATCCATGCTTTCTTAGCGGGCCTTGCTACTCCTCCGACTAGGGAGAATGAATGGACCTTCTGGACATGGCTGGCGGGTCCTAGAGAGAAGGGGTAGGCGCGAGCTCAGGTGCAGGTACCTGGAGACCCAGAACTGCGAACAAACCTAATGAAACAGGGCCGTTGCCAAGATGCAGCGATGCTCAGAAAATTCCAGAGCCACCAAGGAGGGCCACCTCGCTCAGCCCGCCCACTGAGGTGCGGGTGCAAGGGGGGGGAGAGGCTGCGGATTCCAGAAGGGAGGAAGGAAGCTAGCCAGAGGGAGACAGGGTCCACCAGGCCGGGCTGTGTTAAGGGGCCCCTGTCCCTAACTCCATGTGGGTTATTGCAATAAATCCCCGTTATTAGGGGATCCAGGCCTGCGCCTGCTCCTCACGGTGTGAAAGAAACTGTGAACATTGGTTCAAAATGAGAATGCAGCCTTACCGCAGCCAGAGAACCCCAGTGGCTTCTTCTGGGGTGGGGTGAAGGTGGGGACACTGCACCCCAGAGCTATGTGGGAAGGGGAAGAGAAGGAAAGGGGGGCGGGAATACAAGTTTTCTTCTTCAAGGAGCTGATGAAACTTCAGGAAGAACCTAAGGGACAGACAGGGAGGGAACAGTCACCCCCAGTCCAAACGCCTGCACTGAGTGCCCCAAACGCAGGGAGCCAGGAACCCGGGTGCCCCAGTTCTGCTGGGGACCATTGGCTGATCGCTCAGTCCCCTCACGAAAGCAGTGTTCACTGAGCACCTACTGCGTGCCAGGCGCTCTCGGTTTTGGGGGGGGGCACCGCAGGACACAGCCCCCTCTGCAACGTCCTGTTTGCCACGGGGACTCACGTGAGGAAACAAGTAAATAAGAAAAGTGTAGTGTGAGTTTTAGGCGGTGATGGATGTGGGAACAAATGACAGCAAGAGGGGGCACCGGGTAGGGGCTTGGGAGCAGAGGAGGTTTGGAAAGGACAATGGGCAAAGGCCTCAGTGGTCTTTAAGCCAAGCCCTAAAGTGGAGGTGAGGGGCTGAGCCCCAGGGATTTCTGGGGGGAGCTTTCCAGGTGAGGGGGCCAGTGGGGGCCTCCTGGCAAGGACCAGGAGGGAGGGCAGGCTGTTCCTGGAGGGCATGGGGCAGGGCTGGGCCAGGGCTGGGGCCGGGGCAGGGCAGGTAGGTGCTCTGAGGACCCGGCACCACACTGCCAGGAGCCACTGGCTGTGCCGCATGTTTCTAGTGGACGCTGACCACAGCCATCGGGCAGTACCGAGGGGCTGTGTGCTCCGTGCACGAGGAAGCACAGATAACCCAGATCCGGGCTCCTCCTCAGAGGCACGCTTTGCTAGGAATGGACTGGAGCTGCAGAAACCAGTCAGCGACCCACCTGCACAAGACAGCTTCTGGCGCTTGCAGAGGCCTGGAAGCTGGAGGGAACCAGGAGCTTTGGGCCCCTGAGGTCCACCCAGGATTGTGCTGGCTCTGCTTCAGGCCTTTGTGGTGGTCTTTTGGAGAGAGTGAGCTTTGTGGCCAATGTCTTCCTCCCTGGGTCTGGCGGGCGCCCCCTCCCTGCCCCCTTCCCCCACTGGTCAGCATTGCCAGCCCACAGCTGGGGCTGCTGCAGGTGGTCCTCCAGACACGCGTCATTAAAGGCCTGGCGAAGAAGCCAGTGTCCAGACTGGTGGCTCCTGGCTGGGCGTCTCCACTGGGGAATCAGAAAACAGACTCTGAGCACCAGGCCTTGCCTCTCTTGTGTGCCCCCTCGGGCACTGCTTCTGGCTGAGAGGCCAGATTGCTGACCTGTTGTGCGCTGTAGTCCTGCCAGAGAACTCAGAGATAGGGAGGTTTGGTGGGGTCCATTCCCCAAACCCCACAATGCCATGCCACTCAGGGGACCGGATGGTCATTCTGAGACCCCAGGACCCCAGGACTCCTGACATAGAGGCAGTCTCCTGGGCCCCAGCTCTAGGGTCACCCCTGCCCCCCTGCAGGCCTGAGCCTGCTCCAGCCCTGCCCCCCTGCAGGCCTGAGCCTGCTTCAGGGACTCAGCTCCACTGTGGCGCTCAGTGAAATTAAGACAGTCAGTGTCAGGGGAAAGAAAAAAGACAAAACTTGCAAGCTGTGGCATCTAGCGGGGGTGGGGGGAGGAGAGGGGTAAAAATGGGGGGAGCGAAAGGGACTGTGGTGATGGATCATGGGTGTTATGCTGGTGGGAGAACTACAGGGGCTACAGAAATCAAATACTGCCCCCAAATTAGCAAAGGCATAAGAAAATAAATGTTTTTTAAAGGTTTATTTATTTATGCACACAAGAGCTGGGGTACAGGCCAGAGTGACGGGAGGTAAGAGGATTTACCAGAGACAGAGTGGGGAGCAGAACAGGCAGATCAACTGAAACACACTGCTGAGGGGAGCAGCGGGGAGGCAGGAGAGGTCTGCTGCGCCATGTGGGTCCCCTCCCTGGCCCGGGATTGAACTCGCGCTGCTGTGCTGCAGATGCTTCAAAGTGTGGCGTTCAACCCACTGTGCCAGCAGGGAGGCCCTAAATGAGTAATTTTAAAAATGACAACCACACCTGTTCCTTCCTCAGCTTGTTAAGGGGGAGTCAGGGAGAGAGGGGCATTGCCCTCTATTTCTCATAGCTAAATGTTTTCATTATTTAACATTTTGAATAGGTAATAAGTCTATCCTATAGTCCAAATAAACTACAAGAGTCCTGTATCATCTGCTTACTTCTTATCCCTCACCCCTAATAGCTAGCCATGAGTATTAGTTTGCTGTTTATCTTTACAGAGATTTCCCTTCCTCTTTTTGGTACATTGGCACACTGATGGATCATCTTTTCCTTTCCCAGCGTGTCAACTGTTATGAAACACACAACAGTGTCCCACCTCCCCCCTGCTCCTTCCCTTAACTGTGGGTCCCTGACTTAATACTGTGGACCTTAAATTGGTGTCTTTACCTCTTAATGAATAATGCTTTAATGTTACCACACTTTAAGTACATTTACTCCATCCCACACTTTGGGACATTGTGGTGTCTTGTTGTCTCTACATGCTATAAAGCTCGTAAGGCACTATTATTAAATTTGCTTCAAACAGAAACTATTGTTGTCTCTCCATTACATTCTTTCCATTCACTTCCCCCTGTGTTTTTGTTTTATATTGGATATTTCCTTGTAGTGCTCTTTGCTCCTTTCTGAAGTTTTGTGCTTCCATATTGGAACATTTTCTTTTATGGGAAAAAAAAATCCCTTTTCATGTAGCTCTTCTCTACTGTAGATGAACTATTTCAGCTCTTTTTTTCTTTTGCCTGAAAAATTTTATTTCATCTCCACATCTGGAAGACCTTTTGCTGGGTATAGGATTCTAGTTGGAGAGGTTTCTTTTCTCCCAGTGTTTTTAAATATGTCATTCCTTTGTATTCTGGCTTTTACAATTTCTGTTGAAAATGTCATCATTTTACTATTGTTCCTATGTGTATATTTTTCTAGATGCCATTAAGATTTCCCTTTGTCCTCAACTATTTAACTCAGTTGTGTTCCGATGAAGTTTCCTTTTTAATTACTCTCCTTGTGACTCACAGAGTCTCTGGATCAATGGGCTAATGTCTTTCATCAGTATTAGAAAAGCCTTATGGTCTCTCTTCAAATGTTGCTGGAGACATCTGCCCTTATCTCTTTATCTCCTCTTTCTTAACTCCAGTTATACACCTTTTAGATCTTTTGACTATGTTCTATTGCATTGGCAATACCACACTGATAACAGGAGTTGTGGAACAGCTGCACAATGCAGCATGCTGCTGAACAAGCATAATCCTGCCTTTTTATTGATAGAATAATCATACAGCATAAGTAACATGGGGCAGGAGGACAAAGAGAAAACGATGGGTGAAACTAAAGAATGTGTTTTTGTCATCTATGGCTTCAGGGGGACATGAGTCTGATGACCAGATCATTCTTATCTGCTTGGTGACCAAGTGTTCTAATTGAAACCATACCCCAGACCCCTGACCATGGTTCTAATCTTATCAACAAGGCATTCCACTGATCAGCTTCTGGGGTCCCTTGTCATACGTTGGTCCTTGGCCCCCCCAGGCATTTCTGGTCATACCTTGTGTTGTATAAGTTGGGAGTATGTTTTATGGATCAGTCATCATCCCCCTGGGCATTCCTAGTCATACCTCATGAGGCCTGTCCTTCCCAGAGTGACCAAGGTTTCTGCTCTTGGTTGATTTGAAAGGCACCTTGTAAGGTTTGGCTCCTCTTATTGATTGGTTGGGCAATTCTGACCTTGTATAGGAATGCAGAACTGCAGGTAACGAAGAATGGTGGCCGCACAGCCACTTCAGTGTAGCAGACCCACAGTGTTCCATATGTCACTTATGACCTGTTCTGTTCTTTCCATTCATTTTACCCTCTGTATTTTATACTGGATATTGATCTATTTTAGCACTTACTAATTCAGTTTTCTGCTGTATATGGTTTTATTTCAAAACCAGCAAGTTCTTAATTTCAGGTATGGTATTTTCATTATGGAATGTCTACTTGATTATCTTCATGGATTCTGATTTTTTCCTTTAACACACTTATCATATATTTTAGAATCACAGAGCTGATGATTGAGAGAGGGAAGATAGTATCTTCCTCTAGTGAGGGTTGCCTTTTCCTTCTTTTTTCCTGTTCCATTGAGGAACAATAGCTTCCTTTTTTTCTTTTGTTCTGTTTATTTTAGTCCCCAGCCTTTTCCTTCTGTCACACAGATAAGGGGAAAAGCAGACTGCCTCAGTCTAGTCAGAGACTGAATTAGCTTGGGGCTTGATTCTAGTTTAGTAAGATACCTTCCACCTCTGACTTTGCCTGAAAGGTCTTCCTTTTGGAGGATTTTGAGCTAAGCAACCACCCCATGCAATTTAAAATTTTGCAAATATCTTGAAGGGAAAGACTGGAAATGTGTTTGCAGGCATCTCCCTCTGATAGGACTTCATTTCCTAGTCATCTACAGACTGTAGGACATTTTATTTGGACTTTTGAGTCCCACCACTAGTTTTCTGAACCACCCAAGAATTTAGCAAATTTTTTATGGGAAAATTAGCCTTATGTTTGGACTCTTGAGATTTTTTATAAAGTTATTTATCCATACAAGAAATGGGTGTAGGCCAGAGGTGTGGAAGGTGAGAGGCTTCGCCAGAGACAGAGTGGGGAATAGAACAGGTAGATCCACTGAAACACACTGCTGAGGGGAGCAGTGGGAGAGGCAGGAGAGGTCTGCTGCACCATGTGGGTTGGTGCCCTGGCTGGAGATCCAGCCCAGGGATTATGCCACAGTGACTGAAGATAGCTTTGTGGTGCTAAGACTTCAACCCTTGTGACACCAGGGAAGCCCATGTTTGGATTCTTGATTTCTAATCCACCGCACTAACCAAAAGGTGTGGTTCCTATGGAGTGGCCCTCTGCTTGAGCTACACTGACATTAGCCCATCCAGGTGATTTCCAAGCCCCTTGTCCTTGGAAAGTTTTGTTCATCTAGTTTTTGTTGTTTTTTCAAGGTTCTTCACTTTCTTTAACACAAGATTATTTCAAATTTATTCAGTTGCAGTATGTTGAGATTTCTGACCTATATTCTGATGTTGTAGCTTGAGGAAGACCAAATTCTCTGTTTAATTTGGTGTTTGTTGTTTAATATTCATAAGTGTAATTAATTTATGAGTTTTTTTTTTTTTGGCATGCAGTTCTTGTTAGGTTTTGGTATTGTGCTTATTTCACACCAAGAACCTTTGAAAATTTTTCTCTTAAAAGTGTTCTGGCAATAAAAACTTTTAGCAGTGAAAAAATTGCCCTGGCACAATTTAAATACTTTGGATTATTGCTCTTTAGTGGAAAATCATCTTGGTCTGGAGTTTTTATTGACAAAGTTAGCAGAAAGATGCTTTTGGACAAATTCCTTTGCTCCTCTGCAGGTATTTATTAGATTTTCTATTTTTTTCTGAAGTTGGTTTTAACAAGCTGTATTTTCTATTACAGTATTATCTAATATAATACAAGCCACATAAATAATTAAAGAACTTATAGCTATAGCCGTATTACTGTAAGCACTGATGATGGGGTCTTCTCCCCCACCTCCCTCTCTTCCTTCTTTTCTTCTTGCTACCTTTTACTATTCTGTAATATAAGTTCATATTTTTTTCTTTGGATCAACAGCTGTTTGAAAGCAAGTTCAAAATTTTCCAGCTAGTAAGAGTTCTTCTTCTTCTTCTTTTTTTAACATTAATTTTTCCACTGTCATTAAAGAATGCTTTTTCTTCTTTTTTGGTTTCTTTGAAATTCTTAAGTTTGTTCTGTGGTCACTTGGAAAAATGCTCTTATTTATTGTGTAATTTAGTTCTTTTTTAGTCTTGTTCCTCTTTTCCCCACTCTTCTGTAAAACATTGAAGATTTACTTTTCTTTTTGTCTTTGGTGTTCTGTGTCTTTACTATTGATGTACCAAGGTATGCATTTATTTTAAGTATCCTCCTCAGGGTTTGGAAGAGTTCTTTAACCAAGGGTTCATATAGCGCTTCAATATTGAATAGTTCTCAGCAATGTTCTGTTTGAACATTACCTGATTCTTTCTCTTCTTTATGGGTATTACTCTTAGATATATGTTGTTTCTTCCTATTCAAATATGCGTGTTCCTTAACTTCTCATATTTTTCATCTCTTCATTTTCCTGAGGTATGTTGTATAATATCCTCCAGTCTTCCAGTTCACTAGTACTTTCCTTTTCTGTGGCAAATATATCAGTTGCATTTTCCTATAGAATGTTTATGTTTTCTTTCTCAAATTTGTTTGTTCCTTTGAAAGAATCTCAGTTCTATTTTCATTCTGTCCTTACAGTTGATGTTATCTTTTAAAATATGTTAATTATTTCTTTTTATTGCCCTATTACCTATGATTTTTGACATACACTTTTCTCCATGACATCCATGATTTTCCCTCATGTCCATTAAGTTCCTCATGTAGTTTGTTATCTTCCTTGCATTATCTACCTTTTTGTTTATCTTCTTTGCATTAAGTCCCAGTTCCAAGAACAGTTTTGGTTTTCCTTTTTCTAGGACCCTTATGGGTCTCTGTAATGCTGAAATACTCTTTACCATTGATGCTATAGCTTGAGGCCGCTGTGCTAGGCATGTAGTATAAATTCATACTTGCTGACTACGCTTACTTGAGTTTCTGATTTCTCATGTTTTCTTCCCCAAAGTCTACAGAGACGATCAGTTTCTGTATGACTGCTGGGTCATACAGACTACCCAGACTGTGGGTAGAGTGTGTCTCATCCTGGTTTCTTACATCGAGTCTAGGGCAGCGGTTTGCAAATCCCAGCCCTGTATTTTAAAACAGAGTTTATCACACTTGAGCCTAAGTAAAGTCTAGACTTCTTTTTAACCCAGTATTAACATTAAATTGTCAACTCTTAGTCTAGATCTGGCCCCAAATTTTCCACCAGTCTCTCCCCATGTGTTCCCGTCACTCTACTTCTTTTACTTTAGAGTCTGACAAGGAATATTATTTCTCCTTTTTAAGTTTCATCTAGAATTTTTAGTAATCTGAGTAAGGGATTTATAATATCATGATCAGAATCCCACAAATCAGTTATGAAGACAAAAACTATTTCTTTTTAACAATAAGACAAAAACAACAACAACTGTATTGGGGAATAAAATTCAAAATTTGCCTGAATTTTTAACACAGTGGATACAAAAGAAAGCTTGCTTGAGGCAGAGATTTGGGGTGATTTCCTATGTCCATGAGGTTCAGTGTTTTGTTTGGTCTTGGGGGCGTTCCATAGAAAAGTTTGAGAAGCAATGCCCTGAGACGACCTTGACCTTGACTGTAAAGTGGAAATCATTCCATGGGTAGATCCATAGCAGGTAGGTGGCCCCCAAGCCTGGGAGCACTGGCTTGGCTCAGTGGTCTGCATCTTTTGTTGGCATAGGCGTCTCTAAACAACTGTGAAGTGGAAAGAAAAAGAGCGTTGAGCAGTTACCCCACCCTCCCCTTCTGTTCCCATAAGTTGCCCCCCTGCTAACAGTGTCCCAATATTTTTCCCAGAAAAGTTATGTGGGCAGATACACTTTATTTTTTAAAAACTAGGAACATAATTTACTTGTTCTGCAGATTTATGTTTTAAAAACTTTATTAGTAAACTTAATTTTTGAATAGATTTATATTTACAGGAAGATCGTGAAGTAAGTAGAGTTCTCAATTACCGCACCCACTGGTCCCCATTATATTTTTAGTGAATAAATGTGATGGCCAAAAGTGTGTACATGTAAGCATGTGCTGCATGTTACTTTGCTACATCTGTGCATGGTACTGTGACTGCTGTTGTAACAATAGTTGTCATGTTGTGTAATTAGAGCACACAGTTACTATCTATTTTTGTTATTGTGTTGTTGGGTTCCTGGACCCAGTTTCTAACAGGTCGTGGGTGCCAAGTGTTTCCCATGTAAGCAGACAACTCTGTGACTCCAGCAATTCCAGGTTTCTGAGGGTCCACTCAGTTCTGACACAACCTACCAGGAGACAGTATCAGGCTCACAGAAAAAGGGCTCAGCCCCCAGACTGCCCGTCACTCCCACACGAGCTGCAACCCCAGGCAGGCCGTGCCGCTCACAGCCCACTCCATGAGGGGCAGTCCCGTCCCCATGACTCCTCCTTGGACCTCAAGTGCCTAACCAGCCTCAGATCATTATCCGTGTTTCTGATTGCCTGTAAATCGGCGGTTCCCAGGACACCCTCTACAGGTTTGATTAACTTGCTAGAGTTACAGATGTCGGGAAACCACTTAGAGGTCACAGACTTACTACTAAGAAACCTGAAGACAGGAATCAGCAGATGCGAGGAGCAAAGGGTGCGATGTGGGGGGAAGGAGTGGGGTTTCCAAGCCCTCTCTCAGTGTGCCTTTCTCCAGGGTCTTCAGTGCACCACCCTGGAGGCTCTTTGCAACTCCTCCTCTTGGACTTTTCTGGAGGCTGCACTACTATGGTGCGAGAGACTAAACCACTGGCCTTCAGGTGCTGAAACCCCCCTTCCCTCCCAGGGAGCGGTGGGGAGGACTGAGAGTCCTACATTCTATGCCTGCTGGTTTCTGGCAACCAGCTTCTCCCCCTTAGGTATTTCCCAAAGGTTACCTTTGTTGTCACAGAACCCTAAAAAGTAATAGGACACCCATTTCAACTTCTAGAGCTTTGAAATGTTCTCAGGAACTAACTGGACACAAGGAAAAAGATGCTTCCATTGCTCTAGTGGCTCAGGAAATTTCAAGATCTGGTTGGTGTGAAACAGCCACTGTAGATGAAGACCAGGGATGTGTGAGGGATGCATCATGGTCGTCTGAGAGACCAAATGCATCTATTTCCTGCAAATCACAATTTTGCAACTGTCTGTTAGATCTCAATGTCTTCTACCCTGTTCTTGAAAGTTTGTGCCGTTAAATACCATCAACCTTACCCATCCCCCTCGACTCCCACTCCCTAGCGAGGACCAATTTACTGTTCTCTAGTTTTCACTTATTAAAAAATTCATATGTAAGTGACATCACACAGCTCTTACTAGGCATGTTGCACCCAAGGTCGAGCTCGGCCATTGCACACAGCGTGTTATTTCCCCTTCTCATGGCTGGATAATAGATGTAACGGATGTAAGTTTTGTCAGTACATTTTGGATATGGTTTCATACCAGCACATGCAGCTTCACCTCTTTTTTCATCAGTTGCAGTGGATTTGACATATGTTAGTGATCCTCTATTAATAGATATTGGACTTATTTCCCATATTTTTGCCATTTCCAACAACACGGTAAGGAGCACACTTGTGCAGACGTCTTGCAAGCGTGTGAGACCTGTAAGGGCTAATGCTGGGCCAAGGCTTTATGCATGTGAACGTTTACTAGAGGCTTGCAACTAAACTCAGCGGGTCCGTTCTCTTGGTGGGTACCTGGGTTGAATAAAAGACATTGCCAAGATGACAATAAAGGGCCCATGAAGGGTTAAGTATGTAAGTTTCAGGAGATATGGCCATGACGAGGGAGGGCCAGCGTACGGACGCAGAAACAGACGCCATTTCCCTGCCCCACTTCCACACTACCCACATGGTAGATATCTTGAAGTCCAGCTCGCAGCATGCCATGACTTTCTGAACAGCGGCTGTTGAAGCGGAGGGAGGAACAGGGGTGCACATTGGTGTGGATGGAGAGGAAGGAGACCGCAGGGGGAGGCTGCCCGGTCTCTGCACTTAGCGGCTTCTGCTCTGGGCAGGTGCTCTGGGCATTGTCTCTTGAGAGACAATGGTGGCATCAGCCTGGAAGGTGCATTGTGAGTGGGGGGGGTCTCTCCTTCTCTCCCAGCTTCCTGGGCCCTGACCGATCTATTGCCTGTTTTCCCGTTGGCTTGCCTTGGCCTTGTTCTTCTAGCAATGCAGCTCTGGGCCATGCCTGATGGGCTGGACATGAACCTGTGAGAGGAAGGGCTATTTTTGAGTTTGATGGGGAGTTTGATTTTTGAAATCCTCTTTTCTCTCTCTCCTTTCACCTTCTCATCAGTTAAAAACCTTTGAGCACACTAAGAGTCTGCTTTCTTTGCTGTTGTGTGCGTGGACGACCAGACTCTTAAAATGGGCCACATGGGTTTTCCCCCTTCACTGTTTTGGGTCTCTGGACACCTCTCAGTTTTGCTTGATATCAACTGTTGTGTCCCTGATGGGGGAAGAGTCTCCTGGTAACACTGATTTCCTTGTTGCAAGAAAAGGAGATGGTGAAACTAGCATTTCCAAAGAAACTGTCTCACGGGGGGGAGTGAGGTGACACAGAACTAACCTCACCCATTCCTTACCTGCAGTGGGCGTGTGTGGCGGGGGACAGCTGCAAAGAACATACCTGTGGGAAAGAGGAAAGTCTGTCACACACATGAGTCTCTTCTCATCTGGGTTTTTATGAGCCAGAAGCTATTATACAAGGTGACCTATGGCTGGTGACCGGGGCCCACAGGGAAGATGCCTTAGCTCTTATCACCCCTGTACTTGCAGGTTGGTCTGCTCTCCCAGACTTGGCAGAGATTTATACTGATACAGTGTGAACAGGACTCTAAGGAGCCTCCAAGTTGGTTCCCACTGTGCGGCATCCTCAGAGGATGCATGGAGGCTGCACCCCATGGAGGACACAAATATGGCCGTCGAGGTCAATGTCAGGTCCTCCTGCTTTTGAAAAATGTTGTTACTGGAATGGCTTTTGGGATGGAGACCAGATATGGGTCAGAGCCTGGGAAGACAGAATAAAGAACAGTGGATGAAAAATACCTACACACTGAATTAGTTATCTCTTAATTTAACTGTATGACTTTTTCAATAAGTAATGCATTTTCACTATAAAAAGTGGAAAATATGAAAATATACAGAGGAGCTAATAAAGCAATGAATATAAGGGTCATCATACTGATAATTTCAGTAATTATTTGACTTAAGTAATTTAATAAAAGAACTTCATGTGTGAGTAGTTGGCACGTAAATTGTGCTTAATAAAGATAATCCCAGCACTGAGACAAGCTGTGTTTGGGAATGTAGCTCTTCGTTCTTGAAAGCTGGGTGTTAAATACTTAGAATATCTCTCTTGGGTATCCTGGGTCCACAGACAATTTGAAAATAAAGATAAGGCAAAGTTAGACCATGCAAACAATTACCCAGATTTACATTGACCATAATGGTTTGTAATTCTCTCGTTTAAGGTGGTTCCTCTGATGAAGCGTTCCTTTGCATTAATTTTTGGTGATGGCATATACATAATGGATGTACATATCATTATCCATTGAGTTACTCTAAATACCATTAGAGATTCTGGAAACTTCCAGCATGTTAACTGCAAAGAGCAATGGTATGTTCGATATTCCTGAGTGTGCACTGTCACCCGTACACTTCTCCAGTTCAGGTCTCAGGATGCATTTTTGGGTGTGGAATTGCTGGTTCCATGACCATGTATGTTTTTAAGTATTTTTGCTCTATTTTGCCAAATTGCTCTCTTGACAGGCTCCGTGAGTTTGCGTTGCCGTTAAAACAGTGTTAATGGGCCAGTGCTGCTGCTGATGGTAAATTTCCGCCACTTTCAAAGGAAAACAAACAAATGAAATAGCTTAAAAAAAGGAAACAAGTGCTTCTAATTGTTAAAGTTTGTTATCATTAGTGAGTGGTAATATCTTCTGTTTTTGTAGGCTTCTAGTTTTATATACTTTCCATGTGTGTTCATTTTAAACAACCACTCTAAGAGTTCACAGTAAAATAAGGACATCAGACCTTTGCCTTATTTGTTGCAATTATTCTTTTTCTGGGCGTTTCTTGATGATGTCTTCAAATAAGAGATTTGACAGACGGATGAGTCTGCCTAGCTCCTCCCCAGCCTACATGCCTACTGCAGGCCGGCGACGTCCCGGACAGGGGTCTGAGGCCCAGTAGGGGGTTTGACAATAGTGGGGCCACTTTGTCCAGGCTCCCTCAGAGGGCCTGGTTTTGGACAACTGTCATTCCAGAGATGGGGGTCCAGGCTGAGAATGCTGCTTGCCTGGCTTCCACAGAGTGTGGAGCCACAGAATGCTCCTCAAAGCTGACCACGTCCAGGGGCTGGAGATAAAGACGGCAGGAGACACCCGGGGTACAGGGCGTGTTGTCGCCTCACTCCACGCAGCCCCTGCCCCGTCGAGCCTCACTCTCAGTGTGCAGTGGCTTCGGGGCAAGCAGGCCATCTTTTCACAGTCTATAAAACATTTCCCTGGAGTTAAATGCCATTTGGGACATCAGGATCTTGGACCCAAAGCCCATCCATCTTTCATTAGCAGTGCTTGAGTGGCATGGAATGCAAAGCCAGCTGTTTCCCTGGTGGTGATCATTATTAAAATGCCTGGGATTCCTGCTGCCGTCTTGACACCAGACGGAGAGGAAGCCCCTCTCGCACAGCGTGGGGCCAAGACCAGGCCCTACAGGCTTCCTCACACCCCTTGTTCAACTTCCCCCAAAGTTCCCTACGTGGAGTTTTCATTATATAAGATGCAACATTCCCACACTGAGTGTGCTGGTTCCAGTTGGAGTTCCTCTCAGTGGAGCAGTTCCAATGTCAGAGCCCCACAAAGTCCTCCAAGAGCAGCAGCCGAAGATACACGGTAGCGACACTCTCTTGTGAATCTTGTCTGAGACGAAATTTTCTATTTGATGTTCCTTTAGTGCACCAGCCCTCCCCACTCTGCTGAGGTCTTCACTTCATTCCTCTCAGCTTCCTCGCTTCTGGGCACATCTAGAAAGTCCACCCCATCTGTGGCCCCGTTCAGACTCCTGTTTGTGAGAAGGGTGACTCATGGCTCACCAGTGGGGGGCAGGCTTAAGAGTGGAGGTGGCGCACTAATGGGGTGAGCTCATCTGATAAGCTCACTAGTGTGGAGGCAAAAATTTCCAGTCAGAAAGGACTTGAAGACCAGGCATGACTAGTGTGTCTGCTTTACAACTTCTGCCCTCTCTGGGACTTTTGAGTTGCCTTGAATTTCACTCTTGGGCAGTGCTGAAAACTCAGGGCCAATGGGCTTTGGGCTGACTAGATAACTGACCAGGGACATCATCCTCTGGGACCCAGTCTCTTCTTCTCTGTACATTGTCAACCTCTGGTTTGGCCTTCTCCTCGAGACAGTTTCAAGATGGCGGCCACAGCTGGAAATAGTTTTCTGACGAATGAGGCAGACTCTCTTGTGACTTTGTTGGGAGAGGGGCTTTCCCACATCTGCCTCCTGTGCCCCCTCCCGGAGGTTCTGTTCACGTCTCACTGGCCGTCATGGGTTACAGGCTCATCTTGAGGAAATCACCGGTCCCACAATGAGGGCTTCTCCCTGAGGCCCTTCCTGAGTGGCCTGGGATGGATGTCCACACGAGAAGGATGGGGTTCATAGCTCCTTCCATCATCTGGGTGCCATCAGCAAGTGTGATTTGCAGAGTTTCTCCATGTTCCGGGACTTCATCTACAGCATTTCCAACACCCAGCATTTCACATGTTCCGGAACTTCATCTACAGCATTTTCAACACCCAGCATTTCACACACTCAGCCCCAGGAGGTGGCAGAGGCATAGATCTTGCTTAGGGGTTAAGAGTTTTATATTATTAAACAGACCTTTTTCTAAAATACTGTGGTAATAGGGTTTGCAAGTGGGCAGCTCAGGGCGATGATTTCCCAAGAGGTGGGTGGAGTTCAGCCAAGAGCAGGGCAAAGCCCTCCCACCTCTCTGCAAGGCCATGGCAGGCTCTCCGTGGACGCTCCCAGCCCGCAGCCACAGCAAGACCCGGCAGCAGAGAGGCGGGCGTGTCAGGTCCCAGGCGCAGCTACACCGGGGAGCAGGCCAGGCACACATTTTCTGCATTGACTGACATGTCTTTCCGCCCCCACTTCAGCCCACTCAGGGCCACCCAACAAATGATGCCCTGGAGCCTTGGCACACAATTAAAAATGAAGAAATGTTTAATCGAATCATGCCACTTGAAGTGAGCTGGGCTGGAATGAAAAAGCTGGGCAGCAGTGCCCACAGTGGAAATTTACCAGGTCTAAGCCAGACACCAAATACTCCCAGGTTGTTTTGAAATAGATACTGTTGTGTTCCATAAAGTTCTAAGATCCGTTTGCAAATATTTAAAAACCTTTCCATTAATGAGGTTTGCTTCGGGAGCTCTCTCTCTCTCTCTCTCTCTCTCTCACACACACACACACACACACACACACGCATGCATGCATGCACGCACGCACGCACACATGCACACGCTCACTTTCTACCCAAAGACCTGCAGGACATGCAGGGGAGCCCAGGCCCGGCACCACTGTCCCTCCCGCTGGCTGATCCTCAAGCCCCTCTGTCCTCCGTTGAGACAGTTCTCATTTTTTTAAAGTTTATTTATACTTTTCCCCCCTCAAAAATGTCATGACTAACTTTCCATTCATTATCAAAATATTCTTTTGCCACTAATTTCCCTTCTTGGTTAAAATAAACACAGGAGCCAGCCCTGTTGGCGTTTCTCGAGGACGCAGCCCGCTGTAAACAAGCAGCATTTTCTTCACGGATCTCCAAGCCACCCCCCGTGAGAATTTCCTGTGTGACTCGTCCCTGTTGATCAGCTCTGCCTGGCAGAGGGCAAGCAGACACTGCGAGGCAGAGGGGGCGGGGACGCAGGGCAGCTCCCTGGAGCCTGCCAAGACCAAGTCCCGGCCCCCCAGCCGGCTGCCATGTGTCAGGCCTGGGCCCTGCCCCTGGGGCGCTCGGTGCAGGGGGAAGAGCCACGTGCCTTAGCGTCAGCGGGCCCAGGGGTGAGGGCTGGAGCAGGGCGCTGGTCTGGACAGGGAGGTGGTCCCTGGGCACAGGAGGACGAGCGCCAGGAGCCCAGGATCTGAACTGGCCTCCTGCAGGCTTCTGAGGCAGTAACAGGTGTCAGGGCGGACAAGGTGGGGCCCTCTTTGCTGAATCTTGGAGAATATGTGCCCCCCAAGAGTCCAGAAATAACCGAGATTAGGGCAAGGAAAAAATGTGATATCCTCAGCCTCCACTGAGCAGGTGATTTGCAGAAGAGTGAAAAAGAGAAGTTCTGAATTGAGATGTGGAGTAAGGGAGATGTGAGCATAGCTCCGTCTCAAGG
Source organism: Galemys pyrenaicus (assembly GCA_019455555.1). Lineage (NCBI taxonomy): Eukaryota > Metazoa > Chordata > Mammalia > Eulipotyphla > Talpidae > Galemys > Galemys pyrenaicus. The sequence goes on from JAGFMF010011629.1 coordinate 16,542,976, forward strand.
TCAAGCGAGGCAGCCCAAGTTCTGTCTGAGAGGCCAGCAAGAGGACATTCATCTCCAAGACAACCGGCCCAAATGCATCAGCATGTCCCACGTAGCTTTAAGATGCTGATGCCAGGCCCTCCAGGCTAATGAATGTGAATGCTACGGACAGCACCTGTGTGCAGCTGGCTTTGTGGATGCAAGACATTGGCAGCCACCCAGGGTCCTGCTCGAGGAGCCCTGCCCCCAGAGGGCTCCCCTCCTCTTTCCCTCAATGCGCTGCTGCCACAGTCTTGAAATCCACGATACTTCTGGACAAGAGGTGGGAGGGAATCTGCATATCTATTTTTGCACTGGGCTTTGCAAATTAGGTCTTTGGCCTGCGGGGGCAGCAGAATCTTTTAAAAACTATCCTCAGGGGATTCTGATGTGTGGTCAGGAATCAAGCTAAAAGTTGGTGGGAACAGGTGACCAAAAGACCGAGTGTATAGGAAGTTCGCCAGCATGGAGAAGCATTTGGAGAACAGGAGGGAGGCGGGGAGGAGGGAGAGACAGACCCAGGGGAGGTGACAGAAGGGTCTCGAGGAGGGTGGATGGACATAGAGGTTTCCAGCTAGATTTCCCCTAGGCTCTTTGGAGAAGATGGGTGTTGGGGTCTACAGGAGGCAGTGGAGAGCTGTGGGCAGAGGGCAGGCCTACTGGAGGGTGAGAAGGAGCTGACGTATGGCTTGCACTGGGGCCTGGGTGGGTGGGAAGATGCCCAGGCCTCCTTTAGGCGAAGGGACACGAGATGTTGTGGTGTGAGCTCTAGAACCCGGGCCGCCTTCACATCAGTGGGAAGCAGGGAAGGCTGGTCTCAAGCTTTGAGCACTTGGGACCCTTCCCAGGGACGCATCTGCGAGAATCTTGTTTCCCCCAGGAGTCTGAGAGGAAGCCAGCAGGGCAATGTAAACTGAGACAGGGCTCTGGGAAGAGGAGACTCCCCAGAGAAACCAACCACAAACACAGGCGCCCGCCGGGTTCCTCATCAATGAGATGTCTCTTGTTTGTCTAAACTATAAGAGATAAGAGGTGGTGAAATCTCCCCTCAGCTTCAGCCCTTTCTTATAAATATTACCTTCAAAATCAGCCCAGGCTGGAGGAGAAACCAGGTGCACAAGCCCTGTTATCCCACCGTTGGGAGCTGCTTTGCCTGGGACCTGCATGAAAGTGTCAGGTAGAACCATGGTGGCTTCCAGAGCTCCTCCAGGGAGGTGGCCTTCCTAGGGTGTATGGAAGCAAAAATCTGCCACTCCGAAATATGTCCATCTGGTGAAAGATTGATTTCATGGGATGGGTCCTGAAGGCTGGTAGAAGTTGTTTTTATTATTTCTATGTAAATTTCTATCTGAAAAGGTCTCTCCCAGGTAGGCCTAACCTTCTTACCTGTTTCCTGTGGAGGAAGCAAACTAAATCTGCATACCTTTTCTTTGCCGTGTCTTCCCCAGTAAACACCTTAACTGAGTTTCCCTTTCATCCCCATCCTCTGTTGTCTTAGCTAAGCTATTCAAGATGGGGGAGTTACTCAGTCCTGCTGGGTCTACATGTTCTTATTAGACATTTTGTTACCCCCTTCTCTATCAATCTGCCTGAAGCTTGTTGGATTATTTGCCAGCTAGAAGAACCCAGAGGGGTACCAGATGATTCCTTCTGACGACACCACGAAGGAGGTGCCATCTGCCCTTGACTTCAGGCCCACAGTGTCAAGTACCTAAGTGTGTTCAAGGAATGAGGGGGGTGTACATCCCACAGGGGCATCATCTGTCACCCCTCCTCCTCCTCACCATCTTCCACCCCGTCATTCCGAGTCCTGTTACTTTTCCCTCCTTCCTGAACCCCTTTCCTTCTCCTCCATCCTTTGTCTGAGAAGCTCTCTCGAACTTCTTTAATTTGGGATGTTTCTTGCTTTGCTGCCTCTTTCACTCACTTCTGTTTTTATATCATAAAAGGATGGGAGACTTAAATTAGGAATATGGAGAAAGGATCTGCATTCTGGAAGACAGTAGAAAGCCATCACCCACATCCATAAACTCTTAAGCCTGGGTGGTTAAACTCTTGTTTCAAGGTTAATCTGAGATTTTTCATAGTCTTTGAGGCTGACCTTGCTAAAGAATGTTTGTCTATTCATCAACCTTGAAATGCATCAGAAAGTCACTTTCACTTGCCCCTTTTCCATGTCTGAGAGTTTTCCCTTTCACTTTAGCAGATCTGGGACTGGCCTGCCCCATTCTCCTCTCTGTGGAAATCTCTGTGACCTTGCAAAGTGGAGCGCAGGGCTCGAGGGCATCCTGGGAGGGCATTAATCAGTACTGTGTGGGACACCTGTGCTCATGAGGAATCCTCACCAGCTATTGGCACATAACAGAGGGTTACCCAGGGGTTCCAAACTCCTCGGGTGCACTCGCTAAAATGGGTCCAGCCAGCTACTGCATAGAGGCAAAGATAGCAAACTTCATGTGAAAGATCTTTAGTAGAAAGAATTATCCCAATCAAACTCCAAAAATTAGCCACCAACTTATGGGCAAATGCCCAGTCAACAAAGTTGGCCAAACAGGAGGGAGAAAAAATGTAAAATATAGCACATTAAGATAACAGCTGCCATTGTCTCTGCCAAGGACCCCTGTCCCTTTGTGTCTCTCATCCCTGTGCCTCTTCCAAGTGTCTCTCCCAAGTGTCTCTATGTGTCTCTCCTCCACATGTCTCCCCCAGGTGCCTCCTCCAAATCCCCTCCTGGCAGTACCACCACGCTTCATATAGACACCTGCTCGTTCCCAGCTATCCCCCATTCTGAAATTCCAGTGCATGGCATGCTGGGACTTGTAGTCCTTGGTGCCTGAGAACCAGCTCTTTCAGTCCTAGGTATGTACCCAGAAGAGCTGCAAAGGTATTCGTACACAATTTTGTACATGAATGTTTATAGGTCCGCTATTCATAATAGACAAGGTGGAGACAATGTAGTTGCCCTTTAAGGGATGGATAGACCAAAAATGTGGCATCTCCACACAGTGGAGTATTATCCAGCTATAGGAAGGAGTGAAGTACATCCTACAATGTGGCTGAAGCTGACAAACGTTATTGTAAAGAAAGAAGACAAATCCCATATGGTCCTTTATCTGTGTGAAATATATATATATGAAACAAAACAAACCCTTGAGATCTTGTTAGTGTGTGACTGAGGGGTACCTAAGGACCCCAAACTGTTAAGGGGCATGCACTTTCAAAGAGGGTCTGACCATCCATACCCACTAAGGCAAAGATAGCAGACTGTTAGTGTGAAAGATTTTTAATAGAATTGGTATGGAGAGAAGAGAAGGAGAGAGAAAATGATTTCAAATAATAGTTTCTCAATAAAACGGCCCAAACTACCCATCCCCTCATGGGCAAATGCCCAGCCACACAGGCTCAGCCTGAAGTGGGCAGCTGAGGCCCAACATTTTGCCACAAGTCTAAGTTACCTTCCGGGGGGTACCCAGAGAGCTGAGACAGAGGGAAGCTTCAAAATTCAAAATAAACCACACAATCCACCACGAGGTTGAGATAAAAGCTGTCTTTGTCTCTGTCGAAACGCTCAAGTCCCAGGAGCAACTTCTCTGCACTCTCTCCTATGTGTCTCTTCCAAGTGTCTCCACATATCTGTCTTCCTTGTATCTCTCCCTGCTCCTTCGCTGTACCTCTATGTATATATCCACTCTCTTCCATTCTGGAATGGGGATCTCTGGGATTTGTAGTCCAAGGCAACTGTGTGTAGTCAAGGTGGGGAAAATGACCTGACCACTGAGCCGCCCTGCCCCTTCCCCGTCCATGGAGCTGCGTCTGTAACAGTCTGACTGTAGAACTGAGGCTGCCAGAGGGGGGTGGGGGTAGCTGGGAGCAAGTGAGGAGAGGGCCTGATGGACTACAGTGAAGGATTATTGAGGCTTTAGTGGTGGGGGTCGTGTGGTAACACATTTGTAGAGGTGTGAACATACGCCCCTAAATCATATATAATATTATAAACCAGTGTTAACTCAATAAGCATGAGATAGTGCCTAGGGCATTGGGGAGACATTAAGGAAATAGGACTTTAAGGTCATAGAACATAAGAGAGAACCTTAGGATTTCAAACCAAAGGGGAAAAAAATCAAGAAGGGGAGTTCTTGGGGGTCCAGAGGGCTGTCATCGTGGGCTCCCTCTGTGCTAGAAACTCCAAGGAGCACCCGAGAGTGCTGAGATGACACCGCCCACGGGCTGATGGCTCTGTTATTGGCGCGGACAGCCTCCCGACCATCCGTGTAAAATTCCTGGCCACAACCTGCCTTTTTTTCTTTAAGATCTAATGTCTTAGTGCGTCTGCTGTCCAGTTCCCGGATAACGTCAAGGTGTTAGTGACCACAGCTTACACAACCCGTCCTATCTTCCCGACTTTAAAATCCTGTGTTTTCAGTTCCTCCTGTTTTCTTTGGAATGCACTTAATTGACTTGGAATGACTGTAATCTCTGGTGGAGAATAACATGCTTACTGGCTAAATAGCTCCTTCTCAAAAGAGCTGCAAAAAGCAGATTATGTGCAAATTCAGAGAATGCTTTTTGGGGCCAAGCTCTGTTGGATTTAAAAGGTCCTGTCAAGTTTCAGGTTCACAGCGTGACATTTATATGGTTGTTTATGTCACTTATTAACTGTGCTGTGTTTGTGGCAATCTAATTAGGGCTGTCCTGTGAATAGCAGCCATGGCGGGGCTGGCCCGCGGGGCGTTGCAGACTCAGAAGGTGAGCTCTGAGGCACGGTGGCTTGGGCCTGCGTTCTTTCTCGTCTGTGATGCTCTCGACCCTCTTGCCCCAAGATCCCTGGCTGCCAGGCTTGCCTGCCACGTGGGGTGCAGCCAGAGGCAGAAAGTTCTGCCCTTGGAAACTGCCGAGCCTTCCAAGTGCAGCGCCTAGAAACCTCTGTTTCTAGGACATTCTGAGGCGTGCACATAGAGGCTGTGCATTGCTTTAACGTGTAGGGCGTTGTAAAGAATGAACGCTGCTTGTTCTAGTTTCTGACATTCTGACATTGACAAAAGAGCCAGGATTCGTAGCTTTGTGCCTGCAGACCAAAGCTCTGCAATGAAAATGAAAACGCACCCTGGTCAGGAGGCTTCAGGCTAGCACTAGCGCGCAGTTACCTCCCCTGCGGCAGGCCGCAGCCGAAAGGGGCGCTGAAGGGTAGGACGAGGGAGAGCCCAGGGCCGCGCCAGAGAAGCCAAGAGCTTGTGTTCCTGGGTCCGGATAAACTGCCCTGGGCCCTGAAGCAAGAGGTGAGGCTCAGAGGAGGGGCTGACCCGACACTCCGCAGGAGAGGAAGCGGAGCTCGCAGGGGAGCTCTCTAAGTGCACGACGCCGGCCACGTGCTCGTGCCTCCCCGGAGCCGCGCCATCCTTGTGCAGAAGGTGCTGCCTGCTTTGTGTGACACCCCAGCGGTGACACCACGGGACTGCACGCGCGGTGGCCCTCCCCGGGCTGCAGAGCCGCCCCGGCTCTAGAGTAAGGAAAGCCAGAAGTCGTGCACATTTTGCAATGATCGGGGAGCCCAAACCTGCCACCCCAAAATGTCCTCCGCAAGAGGTTGATTTTGTGGGAGGAGCTCGAGGGCTGCGTGGGGGATGCTTTTGATATTTGTAGATTCCCTCTGTCCCGGTCTCTCCTACACCCTATTTATCTCTTATCAGCAGAGAACTTAAATCTGTGTTCCTCTGTTTCCTATTAAACGCTCCAACTGACCTTCCTCTTTCTTCCCGGCATCCTCTTGTGCCCTACTTAGGGGCGTCTGAGCCACGTGGGACGTCTAGCGCTAAGAGCAGAGGTATGCATGCTCTTAGCACACCTCCGTTTTGACTTTTCTTGCTTATTGGTTTGTCCAAAGCTTGTTTGATTATTGGCCGGCCTGGAAGAGTTTAGAGGGGGGATGGTTTCCTTTGTACCCCGACAGTAGCTTCTTGGAAAGAGACCCATCCTGTGGTTTCCATTTCTACAAAATCGAATTAACGACTGAACTGACACTTCCCCATCTCCAGACCCTCTTCAGTCTTGCTCTCCCTAAGTTAGGAGGTCCCCTACCACGCCCTGATGCTCGCAGCTGGTGAGATGCTGGCGAGAACTTGAGCCCAGCCAGCTGGAGGCAAGAGAGCTGACTCCCAGCAGGCCCAGGGTTTCACACGTGTCCCAGCCTTCTGCAAGCTGCCAGGTAGAGGAGTTTACAAAAAGCGAACAGGGGGCCTTGCTGGTGGCGCAAGGGGTTGAGCGTGCACTGTGGGGCTTCTGCTGTTCCTGCAGCACGAGTTCAATCCCAGGGAGGGGACCCACATGGCACAGCAGACCTTTCCGATCTCCCTCCTGCCCCCCTCATTGGTAAGCTTCAGCCGATCTGCCTGTTCTGCTCCCCACTCTGTCTCTGGTGAACCCTCTCACCTGTCTCCCCCTTCCCCCCCCCCCCCAATCTGTGCCTCTAGCCTGTACCGCAGGTCTTGTGTGNCCTGTCTCCCCCGTCCCCCCCCCCCCCAATCTGTGCCTCTAGCCTGTACCGCAGGTCTTGTGTGCATAAATCTTAAAAAAAAAAAAAAGCAACTAGGGCCAGACCAGAGCTAAGCCAGTGCCCACACAGATAGCCAAGCTGGCTTTGGACAAAGAAGCACAGCTGTTCTCTGGAGGAGGGACGCCTTTTCAACAAATGGCGCTGGGGGGTTCGTCCGCAGGTTAAAAAAGTGAACTTCTACCTCAACCTCATTATTACTCACCCGTTATTACATGAAAATAAACTCAAAATGGATCGTGGATTTAAATATACAAGGCAAGATATAAAACTTTCAGAAAAAAGTAGGAGAGAACCGTGGGAACCTGGGGCCACAGGAAACTTCTGGATCTGATACCAAAAGCATGATCCATAAAAGGAAAAAATGCTTAGTTTTCCCTCCCCCAAATTAAAGTCTTGCTCTGTGAAAGACCCCAGGAAGAGAACTGAGAGACGTAATAGTGTGGGAGGAAATATTTGCAAACCATGGGTCCAAGAAAGGACTTGTGTCTGCAATGTATAAAGAACTCTCAAAACCCAATCGTAAAAACTCCCCAAACAACCCAGTCAGAAAATCACTAAAGATATAAGCAGACATTTCGCTCAAAAGATCTACAGGGGCAAATAAACACATGAAAAGATGCTTAACGTAATTTGCCGTCAGGGAAATGAGACGTAGCGCCACGGTGAGTCATCAGTACAACCTGTCAGGACGGAGGCAGCCAGCAGGTTGCTTCCATCCTGCCATCTGCTTGAAGCAGGGGGAGATGGATGTTGATACTTTTTGCTAAGTTTTGGGGGAAAGTTACCGCTGCTGGCGAGGATGGGAGAAACTGGGCCCGTCGTGCACGCTGCAGAGAATGCCCATGGCACGCATGGCCACCGGAGAACTGAAGCCGCACTGAGCACATGGCCGGACACGTCGCGCTCTTGGACGTCGTCCCAGAGAACGAAATCTTGTGTTCACATAAAACCTCCACAGCAGTGTTCAGAGCAGCTTTATGTGTGGTAACCCCCAGCTGGCAATGGCCCAAGTGTCCTTCAGTGGGTGAATGGTCAAATGAACCGCTGGCTCCGTATCCTGTTGTGTCGTGATGCCGGGCCCCCGAGGCCATGTGATCGATGGGAGAACCTTGTGGAATTATTTCTTCCAAGTGCATGTACATGTATAATTATCCTAAGATAAAAAGTTTGTATATGTAGACATCTATATCTGTCTCTCTCTCCACACACACACACACACACACACAGAGGGCATGTGAATCAGAGGCAAAGAACTGGACGTCTGTGGCACCAGGACTGGACTTTCAGAGCCCTTATAAAACAGGCCCTAGAAGATGTGGAAGCTAAGCATTTGGTTGAAGATTGCAATAATCGGACTGCCTCTTTCGATGTAATCTAGACCTCACGCTCCTTGGTATTTACTCAAATGCCTTGAAAACTATGTCCACACAAAACCCCGCACTTCGACGTGCACAACTTTGTTTGTAGTTTCCCAAACTTGGAAGCAACCGAGATGTCCTTCAGTGGATGAATGATAAATTGTGGTACAACCAATGGAATACTACTCAGCAATAAAGAGGCACGAGCTATGAAGTCACAGCAAGACATGGAGAAAACATAAATGCGTATTACTAAGAAAGAAACCCATCTGAAAAATCTCCATGCTGTACATGGTATTCTGGAAAAGGAAAATCTGTGAAGATGGTGAAAAGGTCAGTGGTTGTTAGTGCTTAGTGGGAAGGATAAATAGGAAACACACAGACTTTTCAGGAACATGCGTCTACTCTCTGATGCTGTAGTGGTGGATACATGTCTGGATATACTTGTCTGTAGAATGTACCACACCGAGAGTGAACTCTGATGTCAATTATGGATGTAAGGTGGTAACTCTGTGTCCACGTAAGTTCATCAGTTATAACAGATGTCGCACTCTTGTAGGGGCTGTTGATAACATGCAGGTATGGGGGTGGGGCTATAAAGGAGACCTCTGGACTGAGCTCGCTCCAGCCAAACACAGCCATGCAGGGCCCGTCAGCTTTGCCTCCCCTTGTTGTGAGTTTTTGAAACCCACAAGAGTTGGTGAACATCACTGGGACAGAGACTCTCACCTGTCCGATCCAGATCGAAGACATTTAAACATCCTTGAACACTCACTTTTCAAATTTGCGATTTCATTTTATTCTCATCCTTTTATTTTGAAAATGTTCAAGACCCCAGAAAACGCGGAAGAAGTCCCAGGGGCTGCGGCTCTGCCTGACTCCATTCACGCCTGGTGGGCACGCCGTGGGATCAGAGCTCCTGCTCGTGTGGCTGCACGTGTCGTCCTCACTCTTCGAACCGCTTGAGTTAAGTTGCAGGCACCAGGGCTCCTCATCGAACGTTATGAATAAGGACCTTGTTTCCATAATCACAGTACAGTTTTTAGTTCAGAAAATTTAACACAGATCTGCAGTCCATACTCAAGTTTCACCTGTTCTAAGTACAAAGCTTTTATCCTTAGTGTGTGGATCTGGTTCTCTCTCTCTCTCTCTTTCGCTCTCATACACACACACACACACACACCCTACATATTTAACCTTCATTGCAGAGCATGCTCTTGTAAGAGGATCTAAATGTCATCCAAAGCTTTTATCCTTAGTGTATGGATCTGGTTCTCTCTCTCTCTCTCCCTCTCTCTCTCTCTTTCGCTCTCATACACACACACACACCCTACATATTTAACCTCCATTGCAGAGCATGCTCTTGTAAGAGGATCTAAATGTCATCCATTCCTTATTTTTTGGCGACAAGCTTGCTCCCAATGCTGGGGTCTTCTAACTCCTGGGGAAAAAGGCTCTTGGGAGTTTGTCCTGTCTCACATCAGGTCTGGGAGGGTAGGAGGAAGGAAGGGTGCAGGGCACACCAGTCCTCCTGCAGAGACACCCACTCCTGGTTATCAGTGGGCACCAGTGAGCTTTTGCCTTTGACCTCCCACCGCCCACTTACAGCATGGAAATAGGGAACACGACAGCCGTGAGCACGGGCCGTTGCCGTCACTGAGAATGAGGAACACAGGACTCGGGGGTTGAGGCGGCGAGGCCTGCAGTCCAGCAGATGAGCAGGGAGCACTGGTGTTCTTCAGGCTGTCCAGCTGCTTCGCAGACACCACGTCGAGGGCGCAGGGGATGCAGGGACAGACAGGCAGATGCTCTGAGAGAATGGGAAGCAGGGGCAAAGGCATGCTTCTCCAACGAGGAAGAAGCAAGGATTTGGGTGTCGTGGGACCTTGGTGACGGGTGCCATTGGGAGAACTGGGGGCCCCAGGAAGGAGAGGGGACACGTGGTGGTGGCTCCGAGCCGGTGGTGCTTTCTCTGGCACCTTGGCAGGCGAGGCTGGGAAGCAGCTCCTGCCCCCTCCTAACTGCTCGTGGGCTGGGTGTCCTACTTTGCTTGGCTCTCTGAGGCTGGAGTCAGCCGAGAAGAATTTGCTGCCATCTGCTCTTTCTCCTTTTCAACTCACCAAGGAGGCAGACAGGAGACGTCTGCTCGGCGTGGCTGAGACCTCATGGTCATCCTTTCTCGAGTGGCAACCAAGTGGACTTTATGAGACTAAATAATTAGACACAAACTCATAAACTAACCAAACAGGGGCTTTCTGGTAAGAATTCCTCTGGTCCAGGTTTTAAGGTTGGGATCATTAGCCCAGTATATAGGGAGCCCATCGTGGGGAATGCAGAGTGGGGGCTTCATTCCTGGAGTGGAGACTGGCCAGGCCACATCTGTTTTGCAGATTAGGACATGCTGAGAGAGCAAAACGTTGTGTTCTTGCCACTGCCGTGACCCTTGGTGGCCCCAGCAAACCTATCTTGGCCACGCAGTGGAGGGACGAGGCCTTCCCGGGGACGATCTTTTTCTGTTTGCAAAGTACCTGAGGGGCATACTCAGAACTCCACGGTTGCTGAGAGAGAAGCTTGAGCTAAGGGATCGGCCCTCAATTCTTTTTCAAGCTACATCTCTTGTTTTGGTTTCCAACAACCCGTAGCCTGAGTAGACCCTACCCAGAACTGACTATGAGCGGCCGGCCCTGGTCTAAGTGCTTTCCCTGGCTGTTCTCTTGCTCGTTGCAACGTTTCTCTCGGATTGCTGCACTTTACCCACTTAAAGTCTTCTCCTTTGTCACAGAAGCTTCTGAATAAAGTCTCCTTCACTGTTTATTCCCCGAGTCCTTGTTGTCCTAAATCAATGCTGTGAGGTGTAGAGAGTGGCCAAGGCAGTGGAGCTAGGGGTAGGGAGGAAGGGAACGCCAGGCCAGGAGGCTGGGGCCAGGTCAAATCCTAAGAACAAACAGACGATCTCAGGTATTTGAAGGCTGGGTCTTGTGCATTGCCTGAGGGGAAAGGGCAAGGGTGTGTTAGAACTTCAGGGTCTGAGAATGTTCTAGATGGCCAGAGTCTGGGAATGCTTTAGGTCTTCTTTCTTGGTAAGCCCCTCTCATTGGCTTGTGTAGAAAAGTAAAAAACTTGGGCCTCCCTGGTGGTGCAAGGGGTTGAGCGCTGCACTGTGGGGCTTCCAAAGCCACTGCAGCGTGAGTTCGATCCCCAACCAGGGAGGGGATCCATATGGCGCAGCAGACCTCTCTCTCCTATCTCCCCGCTGCTCCCCTCAGCAGTGGATTTCAGTGGATCTGCCTGTTCTGCTCCCCACTCTGTCTCTGGTGAATCCTCTCACCTCTCACAGGCCTCTAGCCTGTACCCCAGCTCTTGTATGCATAGATAAATAGAATCTTAAAAAAAAAAAGTAAAAATCTCTCCTTTCACATGGCTCCTCCTTCTCCGGTGGGCAGAAGGGCAGGTGGTGGGCCATGTTACAGGACCGTCTCTCTGCAGCCGTTTGAGTTGAGTGACAGCTCATGTCCACCTTGTCTGGGATGCCTGACCTGTACCTGGAGGTGGCGCAGAGAAGAAGGAAACCCTTGTTGGTCTTATGAAGAGCTAAGGATGGTGAAAAAGGGGGAAACTGGGTGAGTCCAAGGAACAGGGGCCCAGGACAGAAAGCCCAACGTGTAGAAACTACAGCGGCCAAATGAGGCGCAAAGGACCTAGAACCAACTGAACCAGGGAGCTGCGGGTGCTGGGAGGGATCTGGTTCTGCTGATGCTGTTTTCTGTTTAAGTAAACGATGATCTTACTTTGACAAACTTTTAGTTTTAGTTTGGGATTTCTAGAGTGATTACAGAGAACACAGAAAGTCCCTGCACACCCCAGCCAGTTTCCCTGCACATTACTACCTCACCACTAGTGTGGTACATTTGTTCTAATTCAGAAACCTAGCTGGATGCTATCTTTTTAGCAAACATTCAGATTTTTGTTTTATCATATTCCCTCAGTTTTTCCATGTCCCTTCCCTGTTCCAGGAGTCCACATCACACGTCACTGTGTCTTCTTAGGTTCCTCTTGCTTGTGACAGTTTCTCAGACTTTTCTTGGTTTTGATGCCTTGACAATTTTGAGGAATACCGGTGAGGTATTTTGTAGATGATGGGGATTTGCTTGATGTTTTTTCAAGCTTGGATGAGGTTATGGTCTTGGAGAGGAAGACACAGAGGTAAGTGTCATTCCCATTGTTTCGTGTCAAAGGCACAAACCATCAAGTGACTTATCACTTGGTCACCTGGCTGGTCGTATTTGTGAGGTTCTGTACTGTAAACTTATTCTCTGTTCCCACTTCCATACTGTCCTCTTTGGAAGAAAATTGCTATGCAGAGTCCACAGTTAAGAGCAAGGCGTCATAACCCACCTCCTTGAAGAGAAACATCACCCTAAAATTACTTGGAATTCTTCGGCACAAGAGATTTGTCTATTTGACTTCCTTTGTTTATTTATTCAATCGTTTATTTATGTCAGTATAGGCGGACATAATAATTTACATAGTAATTTATAGTAAGATTTCCTCTCTCACTGAAACAATTGCCCATTTACCGTTCTCTTCACAAAACACCGCACAGATACTCAGTCACTCTGTCTTCATGCTGGCCTAGCCCTGTGGAGAAGGCAGATAGTGAAGGCTATAGGCTCACGTTTTGGGGAACATTAGTTCCTACTCTCCTTTTGCTAAATGTTTGCTCTTATTTTGTCTCTAGCTGGAGTTCATTTCTCAGTGCTAGTTGAAATTCAATAAGTATCTTTTATTTTCTCTTGACAGTTTCATTACTAACCACTTTGTCAAGCATTTTGGGTATGTTCTTCTTTAGCTCCGTTAATTTTAGCTGAAATTCAAAGCATTGTAATTAAATTGCACTGAACTATTTACTTTGAAACCCTTTGAAAAATGTCAATAGACTAGAAATAAGTTCTATTAATTGATAGCGAATGCTTGCAAAGACAAAAAGGGTTACAATACACAACCGGTGCTGATACAGTAAGACCAGAGTTGACACTGCTGAATGAAATGTAATAATTTACCATTTGTTAAATCATCTGATGCTTCTTAGCATATGTTGAAAGAAAAAAGAAAACTGTTATTTGTTCACGGACAGTAATAAGGCTGTTTTTTAAGCAGAACCTCTCAGTGGTTAAGACTTGATCCCTTCATTCTTTTAAGGATTCCAGTACACATAGTATTCACAGACATACCGTCTCTCCCTCTCCCACTCCAAGTTTCCCACATGGTAGGATATTTTAAATATTTCCATTGAACAAATTTTTTAAAAGTAGGAATCCAACTTTAATAAAATTATGTCATGCATGAAGTTATTAAGGACTTACAAAAAGCATAATTTCATAGGTATTACAGCTTGTGTAGATAAATAGAAGACGAAGTTTTAAAATCAGAAGGGTAAACATTGAGTTTTCGCAATTCTATCAATGTGCGCATATCAGCTTATTTGAAGATGTCCAACGTTTCAACTTAAGGCCCTTTGTGGAGTTGAGACCTTACCCTCTCTGTCTCCTGGCCTCCTGTGATAGATAAACTCCGATGAGTAGTCTGTTTAAAAACTCAAGCCTTTTCATGTCTCTGCTAGAAAGTCATTTGTAACTACTCATTCCTTAGGTTTCTTCCTATGCGTTCCATGATTTGACTGGAACCTGCCCATTTCCTTATTTCTCATCATTTATTGTCCCTCTGCTCCTGTTTTTTTTTTTTTTTTTTTTTCTTTGCCAGGGAACTCCTCCTACACTTTTGACCAGTAGCTCTGGAGAACAGCAACTCTGTCTTATTTATGGCACAGGTCATGGGTACTTAGAAACTCTTCACAGATATTCACCAACAATTGAACATCTACTTCCCCAAATTCTGTCCATTTTTAAAGTCACAGATCAAATGATATCACTTCTAAGAAGACTTCTCTGAATTCTTATCTGGAACTAACATCTTTCTACAAACACTGTGATTGCTAACTTCAACTGTAGCATTTTCTATGCAGATGGGGTCTTTGCTAATGTGCTCCATTTGTTTACCTTTGAGAACATTGGAGACAGAAAAAGCAACTTCCTGACCTCTTCCCCTCAAAAAAATCACCAGCCTGTTCAATGTCTGTACCTCTTATTTGTCTCTTCTTAACAAATGACAATTGATTTTTTCCTACTAAAGTTTGTCCTCTCCACTTCTAGAACCCACTCACTCTTTTCCTCTTTCTCATTAACAATCCCTGTTGTTTATGATCTATATCATTTCCAATCACTGCATTTTCTGTTTCCATTTATAGCAAAGTTTTACAATTGCTCATGATACCTGTATCTACTTCTTCATCTTTACTCTTTATACATCTCATTTATGACTCCACCATTTCACCACGATTGTCATTCCCAGGGTCACCGGGTTGATATCCACATTGCCAAACTCTATAGTAACTTAACCTAACTAGTTGATAATACTTGAAAAATATTTCATATACTGATGTTCATGAACCATTTTCCCCAGATTTTAGATCTTTTTTCACCAAGAATGGTAAGAAAATGAATCTTAAAAAAATATTTCCAGTTAATCCCAAAGAAGGAAGTAAAATAGGGAAAATGAGAATAAAAAACAGGAAAAGTTAAAAAAAAACAGGAAGATGATACATGAAAATTCTGCCACATGAATGATTAAATATAAATGGTCTAAATACCTCAACTAAAAGGCAGAGATTGTCAGACTATATAGAAATGCACTATATACTACATATATGAAATTCTCTTTGTATATAAAGATGTAAATTGGTTAGAAGTAAGAGGTTGGATAAAGACACACCATGATAACACATAATCAATGAAAGCATTATTAGCTATCAGGAAAAATAGAATTTGGAACAAGGAATATTATCAGGGATAAAGAAGGAGTGTTCATAATGATAAGGTGACCAATATAGCAAGAAAACAGAACAATTCTAAAAAATATTCATCAGAAACCATGTTTCAATATATATGAAGCAAAAACTAACATAACTGAAAGGGGATATGAATAAATCATCATTACATTTTAAGATAACACTCTTCTATAACTTATAAAAGAAAATCAGAAAGCATGTAGAACTTGAACAATGTATCAACAATGTAATATAATTGACATTTGGTTATGAATGTCCCATGATCACAACAGAATACTCATTTTTGCATATGGAACACTTATTAAGATCAATCATAAGCTATGTCATAAAAGATATATCACTTAAAGGAAATGAAATCATATGGGATGTAGTCTCTGGTGATAATGGAGTTAAATTAGACATCTATGACAGATCACGCTGGGGAGCATGCAGAGAGAGATTCGATCCAAGGCTAAATCTTTGGGGAATACCAGTGTGGTGGTAGCTCAGGAGTTCTTAAAGAGGGTCAGTGAGAAAAGATCAGAGAAGAATAAGCAACATCAAGAAAGAGAAGTCACAGAGGCCAAGGGAACAAAGAATTCCAAAGAACAATGATGCAAAATGTGGAAGTGTCCGATACAACGAGGACTGAAACAGATACACTGGTGTGGAGTCATGGAGATTAATGGTGACCCCAGTAAGAGAGCAGTTGATGAGAAATGGGGAAGTCAAGCAGGACCTCTTCCAGGCAAACCTCTTTCCCTCTTGGGAAAGTCAAGAGCATGAAAACAAAGAAGGAACTAGTAGGAAAGTCAGGGTCAGAGGAGGGGATTTTTTTGTTTTGCTTTTCAGTTTGTTAATTGATTGTTGTTTGAAAGATAAAGGAGATTTGAACATGTTTGGAGACTGAAGGTTAAGAGTTGGTAATAAACAGGATGGAAGGAATGGTCTTATGATTGTAGGTGGGCAATTCATCTTGAACACAGGGATGAGAAGGGACGATGTAAGGATGGTGCAAGTGTAGACATACTTGTAGGTGGGGCTGGAAATTGTTACACAAAGCACCACATGGATTCAACCTCTATTTTGTGCTGATGCTCTCCAACTTTAGACCTAATTCTGGAGCTCCAGAAGTTTCTGAGTGCCCTCTGGGTTTGTCTACTTAGCTAGACCACCACTTTGTACTTCCTTCCACAAGCACAGGTTCTCCTGGATAAGTTCCTTTCGTGTCTCCCCTGTGTCCTTTGTCCTTGCTTGGCCTAGGCGAGTGGAACCTGAAGTCAGCCCACTGCGTAGCACACCCTGGCTTTAAGTCAGGTGAAAGGCAGGACTTCATTTATCAAAAACTTCAGGGCCTGGGGTGAGCTGGCGGAGCATACAGGTTGGGGTGGGACATGAAGAATAGAAAATGGGTTTTGAGGTCATGACATATCAAAGTCAGCTGGGTCACTCCCAAATATGACCAATTCACAGAGGTGAGACAGGAGGAAGATGCTAGATAAAAATGGCAAGATGAAATTTTGTAAAATCAGAGACTGAAGGTTTTGGAGGGTGGGAAGCAGATGCTGGAGAAGCTCTGAGCTAGAGAAGTGCGGGATACAGATCCTTTCTATGGTGTTCCTTTGAACTTAAACATAAGCTTGGAGGGAGTCTTTGAAAGCATCCATCTGGTAGAGATCCCTCAACTCTGCTGAAGTTTCTGGCTTCCGTCCAGACCCCAGCCTTGGGGGGTCTAGACTTTTCCCCAATTGCTCCTTCTCTTTCTCTCATTCTCATCCCACCATGTTTCATTTTGGGGTGCTAGGCATTCCTCCTATGCATGTCCTTCTACTCTTGTCCCCCAGTATGCCCTCCCCCCCTTTTTTGCCTCTTGCCACCACTGTCTAGAATCCTCATACCTTCTGTTTCTGGTCAGTTTAAAATGTTAAAGAAAAAAACAAACTTTTCTCATAGTTTTCCTATTCTTGGCAGAGCAGACCTGGCTGGAGGCCAGTAGTAGCAATGTGCATGAAAATGAAAAAAAAATATATATAATAATGAAGAAAACCACTGATCCAACCTTGGAAAATAACTTCCCTGAAAGCTTAGGTTTCTATTCTGGGCCAAGATGTTGGTTGCTGTTTATTTGCTCTGGGCCAGACATGGCGGCTACAAGCAGCTTAGCTTTCCAAAGTTCTCACAAGACAGCACGGCTCTCAACAGACCCCCTTCAGAGGCAATTTAATTAGGGTAAATGATCCTAAAGTTTTGGCCTGCAGACCACGATGGTCCATTGACCTGACTGTGAGGCCGGACGAGGCCTCCATTCTTGGCCCCCATCAGTTTACTTGGGGTTTCACAAACACTAGGACGTGCAAGTTCTCAGAAAAGTGTCCTCTTTCTTCTCTATGTCTTTCGACCACCTGGGATCATCGGTGGTTAGAGAATCTGTATTAATAGCCCGATAAATACAGCTCACAAACTGGCCATCACATCTCTGTTCACCATCACCCTTTTCTAGGACATAACCTCCCTTTTGTGGTAAACATTACTGCTTTAGACATAGAAGATTCTGGAAACAGAATCTTCTCACAGTTCAGTTCAGCTCAGCTGTGTAGCTGCCTTTATTCCCACCTTGGCTGCGTGGCAGAGTGGCATCTCTTTTACAAATAGTGGCGCTACATCAGGCAGTAGATTTTCAGCCCCTCTTCTCCCAGAATTAAGCTGTGTGTGCACTTCATTTCAAGAAACGGGAAAACCCAATGGAGCATTTATTGACACACAGTTTTCCTAGTGATAGGTGTCCCCAATCATTGTGTGAGGAGGACAAAGAGCTGAGACAGGGATTGGGAGGGAAGTGTTGCTCCTGACACCCACGAGAGGTCAGGGGAGGTGACAACATGGCCTGCTCCGCAGTCCGCTTACAGATAATGGCCGAGCAGGAAATGGAGCTGGCTGGGGAGCAAGCTCACAGAAGGCAGCCTGGAGGCCCACCAGGGAGAGCCCTGGGTTTTACCAAAAGACCCAGATGAACTTGGGGGGACACACCCTATAAGTCTTGGGGGAAGAGAGGCAGTGAATAGCTTCCTATTGACTATTCAAGGCCTAGCTTGACTGACTCTAGAGAAGACACAGTTCTGGGTCCCTAATTCTTCTGAACTGGGCTTTCTCTGCCAATGGTTCTTACTGGGGGTGTGTGGGAGGGTGTTACCACTTCCTTCAGGGGGAGCACTTAGAAATATTTAGGGGGTATGCTTTAGTCAGTCACCACCCTGTGGGTATGGCATGAGGGGCTGACCAGGATCTGGCTGGGACGTCTCCCTGTGAGAAACACAGAACCCTATTCAGGCGGTCCCTCTCACATCTGGTCAGAAGGAATTTTGGATATTAAATATGGCGGCCAGCCCCCACCTTGGCTTGTCTGAAGGGATTCACCTGTCAGGCTACAGAGCTCTTGACACTTGAAAAGAGGTCCCCATCTTGGTTTCTTTGAGGACTGTCATGACCCAATATTAGCTAGCAACCCAAGTTGCCTGTGGTGGTTGGAAAAGAGACCAGGGCCTCAGAAAGAGCCATAGGATGGGGAGTCCAAATTCACTGTCCCCACAGAAAAGAATATTTGTGGTAGAGATTCTCTCCTTGGAGAGCAGCTGCGAGTTCTCTGGCAGATTTGCAACGAGAATGATTTAGAGCACAGGATGGGAGACCATTTTAATTTACTCCACTACCCATAGGCCTCAGAGAACAAAGGGGTTCCCAAGCGCTATAAGTTCATTCAGCTTCTAGAAGGTTCTAGAAGTTTGCACCACCAGGTTCTTCTCTAAGCACTGGCTCCTGGCTCTCTGCTTGGCCAGTGTCTCCAGTTGAACCACAGCAATAAGGTTTTGGCCACACCTGGAGCCAAGTTTAGAAAAAGAGGCACACAAGATTCTGCCTCCCCTTCCTGAATTTTCTTCTCTTCTTTCTCTAAAGGTAAGAGTGGAGCCTGCCAATGGTTTGCTAATTGTCTCCAAGTGAAAAGATTGTTTAATTCAGAAGAGATTTTAGACTCCCGGGGCACAACGCCCGTCATTTCACAATGGAGAATTATTCTGTGGTATTTATTTTATGATTCCTGACCCTTGTTCTAAATCTTGCTGGTGTGTTTTCATTTAAAATGTATTAACTGAAACTTGGCTTTGTGACTTGGCTCCATTAAGCTCTGCAACAGCTTAATCCAGATTTTATTATATTGGGGCTTGAGTATATAGACAGTAATAGGGAGGAAGCTTGAGGATAAGTAAAGTCCTTTTGATACATAGTCTGCATTTAACTCTTTTGGTGTTCTCTTGGCAATTAACTGGAGTGGCTGCATTTGAATGGCTTCATAAGGTTGCAACAGTGACCGTTAAGCCTTCCTGGGACAGGTGTATGGGACTTCCGGGAAATGGCTGACTCTGCTTGGCATGCTGGGTCCTGTGGTTGCCATTTGTCTGGCCTGTATGGTGGGTGTGGAGCCCTACTGGGAAGGGTGGAGAAAGCAGCCTTGACCTCCCCTCTGCATTTCTGAGGGCTCCTCACGCTCAGAGCTTCCACAGCAGACCTCCTGGCCTCCCTTTCTGGAATCTGCTGCTTCACTATCTTCCCCTTCCAGAAACAGAGCTGCCACTGCCCAGTTACCCCACAACACTCTCTTCTACCGCAGCCAGAGTATGTGGGCTCTACCGTTCAAGTATGTCCATGACCCGTCTGCACCGCTCCATCTCCGCCGCTCCGGCCAGGTCCAGCAGCACCAGGTCTCACTTTGGGCGCCCTTTAGCCTCCTACCTGGCTCTCCGTGTCTACCTGGGACTCCGCTCACCTGCAGCCTCCTCTCCCGCAATTGGAGCCACATCCTCTAAGCAGAAACTAAGTCCGCTCACAGCACTGCCCCAGCCTTCGAGCCTGCCGCGGCACCCAGCTTGGGACTTGAGTCTTCACATGCCCCAGACCCAGCGCGATGTAGCCCCTGTTCACTACCAGCTTCTCCCTCTCTCTCTGCCCCTCCTCCCCCTGCTCTCCCTCTTCCGCGTCTCCATCCCTTGTGGATCCCTGAGCCCAACAGCCCTTCCCCTAAACCCACCTCCAGCTCATGCCCCCTTATCCGAGCCCCTGGCATTGCGTCTTTGGATACTGTGCAGTGCATACTTTTGTATCTACTGTCCCATTGTCAACATGATGGCTCTCTTCCCTCCAGGTTCTGAGGCCCACAGGGCGAGGGCCGTGTCTGTTTTGCTTGTGACTGTGAATCTACATGCTCCCTAAGTTCTCAGCTGTGCCCATAAAAATGTTCTCAGTGCCACGAGCCCCTGATTGTCACCTGCAGAGCACAGGGTTCCTGAGTCTCTGCTGTGTTTACTGCAGAGCGGGGAGAAACACACATTCCTGGAAAGACTTGAGAACCACTCAGAGCATTTTTAAATGAAGTGGAAATGCATGTTTACGGAGTCCAGAAGTCCCTGAGGATTTTTGGAGCAGAATTTTGTGGGTAACCATGTCAAGGCACTGAATGGAGGCAAGTGGGAGAAGAGTGGCCAGTGGCCAGGTGAAACTTCCTCAGCTTGTTCTTTGTGGCCACAAACTCAGGCCTCAGGGCAGAGCACAGGGCCCAAGGGAGAGGTGAGGGGCTCTGCTCACCTGCGGGTCCTGTTCTGGGACACCCAGCTAACCCGTCAAGGTGCTTGTGGCCCGGTATCCCAGGGACTCACAGCCACGCCCTCCAAGGCCTTCAGGGGCTTGTCTCTCCTCTGGACTCTTGGAGACCCCAGGACCCATGCAAAGTGGCGTCCTCTCTGGATCCTCAGTGGGTGCGGGTGTGAAGTCCTTTATCCCAAGCCGACTGTTGGAATTAAGATACTTTTAGATCCCTTTCCAGGAGATGAAAGAAAATGTGTGTGATGGTTCCTAACTGTACTATGTTTAATGTAGGTTTTCAAGTGGGCCTGGAGAGTCTGGATATGAAGGTGTCAAGCTGTAGTCCTCTGTTTCTCACTCCAACAAATGGGAGCTCCCGAATGTAGGACGGTGGATTTAAATGTAGCTCACTGAGGAAGAAAGAGTTGTTCCAAAAAGATGTTCAAAGTCTTTGATCACTAAGCTTTTCAGTAAAGGGCTATTTAGGGCCAAGAAGTGGCTGGGAGATTCCATGTTGGCCCCTGGAGCCCAAGCTCTGGGCTTTTCCACCGGCTCCTCAGGCACCTTTCATCCCACCGAAATAGAAACTTCAAAATAAGGCTGTCAGCTTGAGAGACGAAAGTTGAAAGGAAATTTTCTCGAAAGGTCTTCTGGTTTGACTCCCTGGCTTAAACAAGGGAGCTTAATAACGAACGCCTCGTACATTTGGATTTAAAGAAGCCCAGTGAGCAGGCCCAAGGTCCCTCAGTTACCAAACAGCAGAGTGTGCTAGAACCTGGTCTGTCTGGCCAGACGCGCCCTCTTAACATCTGCCTTGGATCCTGGCCCCTGCATTTATCCAGGTTCTCAACATCCCCATCTTACTGTCTCGGTGATTCACTGCTGAGTTCCTCTCTTGTTTCTATTCGAACTGCCCGCTGCCTCAGGAAGTAACAGTGGGCTAACTTTCTTTCTAGAGAATGTTCTGACACCTTGGCTCTCTGCCCTTCCTCTCCCCCATTAACTATACCTGGAGAATTTCTGGTCTGTCTGTGGCTCTGAGTTGGGTGAATTTGATGCCCAGCTTGAGAGATGAAAGCATTTAGAACTTCACAGCTGCTCATCACCCAGAAGTGACTCCTTTCATCTGCTGTGCAAAAAACGTGCCTGAGTGCGGAACATTATCTACCCCATTCCCAGGGTATTACCCGAGGCTTCTGTTAGCCCCATTATTTTCTTTGGCGCCTTCAGCACCTAGACAGAAGGATTTAATTATGTTTGAGTAAATCTCAGTGAGAAAAGCCTAGTATAGTATGCTGATCTCATTTCAAGGAGAGACCATATGCACAAATTCTATCCCACTTTTAGGCCAAACAATCCTGTTATATCATAAGTGGTTCTACCAAATGCCTGTAGTTCTTTCAGCAACACAAGAGGTAGTGTAGAGGATAAAAATACATGCACACACACACACACACAAATCTGAATTCACTGAGAGCGAGCAAATAGGAGAGAAGCACTGGGGTTAAAACCACAGGAGGAGGACCTGAAGCAGTATTTCCTCTTGAACATACAGAAGTGACAAAACAATGTGTTATTTTTCCACCCGAATAAAAAGTGTTAAGCAGGGAACCCCAGGTAATGTGAATGTGATTGTGCCTGGGGTCTGCTGCAGTCACTGTTGTACTTGCAAGGCAGAAGGACGAGTTCCCAGCCCCCTGCTCCTCCCGCTCTCCGCTCTCCGCTGCAGGACTGCTCTGAGGGCTGCAGAACAGTTGAGCGCCCCACAACTCTCCCCTGTCAGTGCTGCTCTGCGTGTTGAAGGGGAGTCACCAGCTTACTGTTTCCTGTGGCTGCAGAGTTAATCCCACTAGCTCCGCGTCCTGCTCAAATGCTAGAGTCCTGAGTGGTGCTGATGGAGAATTTGCTCTGGGCTGATGCTGGGTTTGACATGCTTGGGCCTAAACTGCATTCAAGCCAGGAATCGTCCTTGAGCTTTCAAAATCGGGTTGTCTGCTGCAATGTCAGGCTCTCTCTCGGTGGCTGGATGTGGTGTGGTGGTCACAGGGAGCCGGGGAGGGGGCGGAGGGGGCGGACGGGGGAAGTGTGAGCCACTCTGCCGGCTTGATAGGAACAGCTTGATAATGTGGCACATTATGGTGTCGCCAAGATTTTCTTCTCAGCTATTAGATGACATCGATAGTGGATTGATGCTGTGCCCAAAACAAATGGTCCACATGAGTCATTTGTTTATTCAGTGAAGACTTACTGCATATATAGTAGGTGACATGGGACAAAGAGAAATAAGATTCCTGCTCACAAGGGCTAATGGGGGGTGACATGGGGACCCAGATACCAGCACTAGTACTGGGCAGAGTGTGCTGTGGTTGTCCTCCCCGGGGAGACCAGGCGGTTCTTTGGCCACACATAGAACTCCCCTCCCACCCCATCTTGCTCACGGCCCTCTTAGAGCCACATGGCCACTGGGTGCTGTGCTTATGTTTCATCTCTGGTTGTCCGCTAGAAGAGCAACCCCGTGAGGACAAGTCTTCCTTGCCTCTCTATGTAGGTGCTCACTACATAGTAGGTGCTCAATAAAAATGTGTGCTGAACAAAGGGGCATGGAGGCACCCAGAAGGGAGAGGTTTCTGGGGGTAAAGGATGGTGGGGAGGAGGGCTGGAGGGAGGAGGTCTTCGCTAAGAAGAAGAAACCTTAACTGCAGTGTCCAAATGGGTAGTGGAAGTGAAGCAAGGTCATCCGTGGAGGGGGCACAAGGCGAGAAAAGGTTCAAATGTGTGAAAATCACTTTAAATGGGAAACTAGGGCCATGAGGTAGGGCTTGTGTGTGGTGGGTGTGGGGCAAGAGAGGAAACTTCACGAGAAAAGTCCGACCAGGTGGTGAAAAATAAGACAAGTTCATCAAGTTCTTGGAAGGAGAGTGAAACTTTCTTGTGTATGTGTTACACGGTATGTGTGTTGTGCTGTGTGTTGTGTGTATGTGTTCATGAGCAAACTAGAGAATATTTTAATATCTAATGTGGACAACAACTAATAAAATTAGTTTCCTTGTACAGCATGGCAAAGAATTTATCCTGCACAGATTAGAGTCATCTATGAGGAAGTCAACAGGGAGAGGAGCATGAGGAGATGGGTATTTTGGAAAGTTCCAGAGAAAAATTTGGAGGATGCATCAGACAAAAACATGTAATGGGAGGCCAGGTCAGAGACTATGGACAGCATAGGTGGTCGGGATCAAATTAAAGTTGTGTCACTTTTGGGAGAGGGGAAAGTATTCAAGGGGTATTTAGTCAATGAAGGCAATAAAATAGATTTTAACATCCAATTAGATGCGGGGAGTAAAGGAGGAAGGCCCTGAAGATGACTTTAAAGTGCCTTGTGTTTCATCACATTTATATCATCTGCCACTATAAAAGATAGCTGGTTTTGTTTGCTGGTGAGCTTTGGGGATTCTGCTATATTTGCTCTCACTAGTATTTCCTAAAAGTGTGTATGACCCATAGGAAATGCTCAGTCAATGTTTGCAAGTGAATTGGTGAATGAGTGAGAATCCTCTTTGCCCAACATAGGGAAATTACCAAGTTTTGACTAAAGTATGAGAAAGAACACACAAAGATAAAGCTGCAGGTGGGTCATGTTGAACTTGGGAGAAAAGTTAGGATTTTGGGTGCAGATGGAGTCATGAATGTGACGGTGAGGAATGTGATAGTCAAAGTAAACTCAGTATAACCTATTTACTATTTTTTTTTTAGGTTTATTTATTTTTTAATTTATTTATTTATGCATACAAGCACTGGGGTACAGGCCAGAAGTGTGGGGGGTGAGAGGATTCACCACAGAGAGCTGGGAGCAGAACAGGCAGATCA